>CM062816.1:935724628-936328416 GCA_031772625.1 Pinus tabuliformis | reverse complement strand
TATCCCGCCCGATATACCATTTGTGGTTTTGAATCCGCAGTTTCGTAAAAAACCAAAGCACTTTGTCACTAAGCGATGACCGTCAAACCATTCCTGCGGCATTTCTGAGCCTTTCGCCTAGATTCTCCATCAAATACCCGTTGTGGCAAATGCAAATAGGCAACTAGATCTCGTGTTGCCCGATTCATTACCTTCATCATTCATCCAAAAGAAAATGATCAGAGTTTTGGAGAGCAGCCAAAACCAAAAAATGTAGACGAATTAGGTGACCTTGTCCTCCTACCTGTCTCCTGAATCCCTTCGATCAGTTCTTTTCACCCATAGTTCCATATCTTTGGTTGCCAGATGAAAACAATCCTCTCGTAGTTTTCTAGTAGGTAATGACTCCCAAGCATGCCGAGAATCCCTGTCCCTATTAGTCACTCCTTCGTTGGCCAACCGATCCGCTAACATATTTCTTTCCTTTTCACATGAACAAATTTATCGTTTTGGGGTTTGCAGGTGAGAGTGTATACGGTTAAAAACCAGCAATAGCTTCCAATGCTTCGACACTTTATCTGGCGAAGTTCCATTGTGAATTTTCTTGGCTGCTCTGATGATCAATTCTGAATCTGCTTCAATGATAGCATCTATATAATTTTCCTCCACCAAGATTTGCAAGCATTGCTCTAATGGCAGGAGTTCAAGCATGTTATTGGTACCCTTCTCCAAGTGGCCATGGAAGATGTATTTCTTTTTTCCCCTGATGATCTCTTATCGCACCCCCAAAGCTAGCTACCCTGGATTTCCCTTAGAAGCTCCATCAATGTTACCTTGAAGAAACCCTGTGGAGGGGGCTTCCAACTACTGGCCCTTATGTTTATTGTTCTCACTCCCTTTATTAATCCTTGAGACTGATGGACTGGAGTCCCAAATTAAGTAAAATATTCTCCTCTTGAGGCAGAGGAGGATCCTTAGGAAGTGGCTTCAATAAGCTTTTTACTATGTCTTTAAGTTGTTTTAGAATTTGATCGATTATGTGCGGGGGCTAGCTAGCTTTATCTTTGAAGATCTACCTGTTGCGCTCTTTCCAAACATTCCAAATTACAAAGCCTGGTACCAGCATCCAGGCTTTGTTAATGATCTCATTCCCTGAGAAGTTCTTTCTCCAGTTTTTCAAGGTGTTGGAGATGCTGAGACTATTCCTGTCGGTTTGTATGAAGATTGAGGCCACCCAGTTCCACACCTTAGCAGAAAAAGGGTAGAGGTTGAGAAGGTGTTCAATCATTTCCTCATGTGAGTCACAGAGGTGACATTTGGAAGGGCCACTGAAGCCTTTCTTCAGGAGGTTTTCCCAAGTTAGGATCCTTCTTTTATGCACTAGCCAGATGAATAACGTTATTTTCATCCAGTGAGGAGTTCGCCAAAGCTCCTTCCAGACTTGATCAGTATTCACAAAGTTAAATCCTGTGACTGCCTATTTTTCCTCTTTGAGGTTAAAGTTACCTTCATTATTCTTCCCCCATCTTAATTGGTCAGGTGAGGAGGAAACCAGAATCCATCTATGCTCTAAGTTCTAGATAAGAGCATCTACCTTGGCCTTCAAAGGACTCTCATCACTGTAACTTAGATCCTTCCATTTCCTCCATTTTTCATTATTCCTTCCCTGGTCCCAGAAATCTTTTACCATTAACAGACCTTTGCTATCTGTGTCTCTCTTGAGGGTTGCCAGGTCATTCTTGTACAGGATGGGTTCCTATTGCCAGCTGTCCTCCCAAAATTGAGCATGATCCCCTGCTCGGATTTCCCAGAAACAGTGTTGCTGAACAATGCTTTTATTCTCCCAAGCAAGGTTCCAAATGTGTGAGCCCCTTATTTGTCCTAACATTCTAATATGATCCTTCTCCTGCCAATGCTTGGCATACTTTTGTTTCCAAATCTTGGCCCAGGGGGCATTCAGCTCCTTGATCCATCTCCACCAAAGCTTAGCTCCCGAAACTTTGTTGAGAGTCTCCAGATCATGCAGCCCCAAGCCGCCATGGCTTTTGGGCTTGCAGAGCTTGTCCCAGGCAACTAAAGCCCACTTCTTTTTCTCTTCCCCTCTGCCCCACAGAAAGTCTCTTTGTATGCTCCTTATCTGTTGCTTAATACCTTGAGGAGCAGGGAGAGTTGCAAACATGAAAATGGGAATGGCCTGCAGTACCGCCTGTGTGAGCACAAGCCGCCCTGCTAAGTTTAAAGATCTGCATGTCCACTTTCTGATCTTGTCCTGAAGTTTATTTAAAATTTGTTCCCATATTTTCTTGCTTAGAGGTTTTTCTGTAAGAGGAATGCCAAGATATTTGGAAGGTAATTGTTCCCTTTGAAAACCAAGAATCCTGGTAATGTTTCTCTGTATAGCAATATTAGTATTAAAGAAAAAAATTTGGACTTGTTGAGGCTTACCTCTGTACCTGCTGCCATAGCAAAGTCATTTAGGATATTTTTTTTATTGCTCTTGCTTCCCTCACTGTGAGTATGCCCTACAACATAGTATCATCCACAAATTGTTGATGAGTGTTAGCCTCTCCATCCGGGGTGAGCTTGATACCCTGAATTCGACCTTCAACATTTGCCATTTTGATTTCCCTACCTAGCCCTTCCATCATGAGGACAAAGAGGAAAGGTGAGAGCAGATCTCCTTGTCTGAGCCCTCTGGAAGGTGTAAATGTACTTGAAGGAGCTCCATTAAGTAGAATGGAAAAACTGGTCGTGGTAACTAGTGCCATAACCCATCTTATCCAGTTTTGGTCAAAGCCATAGGCTTTTAGAAAAACTCTGATATAAGACTAGCTAACTTTGTAATACGCTTTCACAAGGTCCAACTGAATGATCATACCTACTTGATTTGTTGCATTTGAGATAGTGTACCACCTCATGTGCTTAGATGATGTTGTTGAGAATTTGTCTTCCTTCCACATAGCCTATTTTCTCTTCCGAGATGAGGGAAGGTAGCAAGGGCTTGAGTCTATTGGTGATCACTTTGGAGATGATTTTATACACCACATTACATAAGGCTATGGGTCGAAATTCATCTGGAGTCATAGCATTTTCCTTTTTGGGGATTAAAGTTATGAAGGAAGCGTTCAGTACTTTCAGAACCTTTTTGGATTTTCTTGAGTCTTCCACAACCTCGAGGATGTCCTATTTGACTATTTCCCAACAGGTTTTGAAGAAGTCCACATTGAATCCATTCGGGCCTAGTGCTTTTCCACTTTGCATTTCCTTAATAACCTCACTGACCTCCTCTTCTGACACTGGCCTGTTGAGATTGTGGTTGTCCTCTCTGGTAACCAACTTAGGAATATACTAAGTGAACTGATCAATGAACCTAGATCTATCCTCCATTGGCTCCTTTGCAATATTGAAGAAGTGTTGTACTAGACTCGATTCCATGTATTTGTGAGAGACAAGCTCAATACCCTGAGAATCTTTAATCTTTGTGATTATGTTCTGTGCTCTCTGGGCCATAGTGGACTTGTGGAAGAACTTGTATTTAGTTAGTTTTTTTCCTCCTCATTGAAGCCTCTGTGATATTGATCTGATTGATTTCCTCGAGTTTCTGCTCAGTTTCTATTCTGGCTTTGAGGATATCGCCAAATTCCTTTTGTTCCAAGCTTTAAGTTTCGATTTGATATGTTTCAATCTCTACTGGAGTATGAACATTTTAGTACCGGGTAAAAGCATTTTAATGTGTCTCATTATATGGAAAAAGAAAAAAAGTACTTGAATGAAAAAAGATAAAAAAGAATGAATATAAAAATATCAATTAAATGAGTTGAGTTTCATACTTGTTAATTATAAAAAAAAATGTTAAATTTGTAACAAAGCTAACTGCCAATAAATTTTGGTAAAAGCTATAGTGAACCTATTTAATGGGTTCAGAAGATATAAATAATGTTATAAAAAGTAAATACTAAATTTGTAAATAAGTCAAGTGATAATAAATATTGGTAAAAACTATGGTTAATCACTCACAAAATATAAATAACTTTTTAAAATATGCATGTTTAAATATGTAAAGTTAAATGAAATGCTATTACTTTTTACAAATATATATAAAAATAGAATTAGAATTTCTAAACAAATAATTTTATATATTATATTTTGAATAATATAAAATATGCTATTATAATCATATTTAAAAACTTTATTATAAAAAAATTAAAATATACTTTAAAAAATTTCAAAAAATAATTTTAACGTTTTGTTATATGTTATTTTCAAATTTCTATTAGAAAAGATCCATTTTATAAACTTGAAAGGATAGTTTCTTGGATCGCGGTTTTATATATACAAAAAGATTATCATTTTTACTAGTATTTTAATAATAATTAAGAAATATGCTTATTTTTTACTTTTAAATTTGTTTAGCAATCTTTAGAATGTTTACAACACATCTCTTAAAGAAATTGGAATTAAAAAACATAAATCAATAGAGAAATGGGGGGTCGCAGTTTTGTCACTACTTAAAAAATTATGTAAAATATTAATGAATATCTTTTAAAGAAAACAAATAAATTAGATAAAAAATATATATTAAATTTTAGAAAAAATATGACATGAAATTGAATTTAAATTGACATGTTTTGTTTTCTTTTACCACCAACTAATTCTTGATGATTTTGTAAATTTAAGAGTAAACATTCCAACACCATTTATTTTTATAAAACTTCTTTACCACAAAAAGGTAAAAAGTGATACACATTAACATGCTTTTACCCTACCCTGAATATTCAACTCCTCTTTCCACCATTTATCAATGTTACTGGTGAATTTGGGGTGTGCGAGCCAAGCATTTTCAAATCTGAAGGGCCTATTTCTTGGAGTGCCCATAAAGGTAGCTTCTAGCTGAACTGACCAGTGATCCAAACCTCCAAAGGGCAGAATGGAAGCTGTGATGGTTGGTCCTGTGAGGAGGAGATCCTCAGAAACAATAAATCTATCAATTTTGGAAGCCACTTGGGAAGCCCCTCCCCTTTTATTGTTCCAAGTGAAGGTTCCATTAATTGTCTCAGTGTCCACTAGTCCCATGTTCATAATGAAATCCTGGAAGGCTTTAGAGTCTCTGCCTAGCTGTTTGGTGCCTCCTTTTTTTTCTGAAAGAGATTTTATCATATTGAAATCACCTGCAACTATCCAAGGCATGTTGGGATGTCTTGCTCTTAGACCTTCGAGGGAGGTAAGAAGCTTGAGTTTATTTGCTTGCTTTTGAGGTCCATAAAAATTTGTTATCATTTATGTCTCCTTATCACCGATAGGATTACACACCAAAGATAGATAGTTCCTGGATGCTTTAGCATCCAGGATTCCAAATTTCTATGGATCCCACAGCATGAGAATCCCACCTGCGGAGTTAGTTTCCTTAACCTCTAAATACTCATACTTGATTAACCATTTGTTATGAATTTCTCTTATTTTGTCCATTGAACATTTAGTCTCCTGATTAAAGACCATGCCTAGTTTTTCTTCTTTTATTCTGTTACTTAGATTTCTTTGTTTCCTTCTACTACCTATACCTCTAATATTCCAGGTTGTGAGCTTCATTAAGAAAGGTTAGTAAAGGAAGAGCTGGTAAGATCTTTCATCTTACTTGAGTTAATCAGTAGTTTTCCACATTCGGTTAGCAATTCATTATGTCTTTTCCTGCCTCTTTTCCTTCCTGAGTTCTTTGGAGATTGTGCCTATGAGTTCTCCATCATTTTGATCCCACTTGGCTCCTAGATTTCGTGGTTTATTTTGACACCCTTCCCTTTGATTGTGCCCTCCATAGAAAGAGCTATTGAACTCAATCATAATCTTCTTTTGGCAAGGAGTCCACTCCTTTGTTCTTTCCTTGTTCCAGAAATATTTCTAGATCTAGATTTTCCCTGTCTAGAATCTCCTGTAGTTCATGGTCCTCCGTTCCTGCCTCACTTGGAGTCATCTCATGGTCCTTACTGATCTCCATGCAGCTTGGTAGATCCTCCTTCTACTGGTTGTTTACTATGATATCCTCCATTTCAGCTTCCGTATCCTGCTCCTTAAATACGTTTTCCCTGTCCTGGACTGTCTCCACGTTCTCCTCTACTTCCTCTAGGATTTTGAAGCTGTTGTGTCTTGTGTATCTGTCTTCACTGATCTTCTTGTGTGGCCATTTACCCCCTTTCCCTTTGCCCCCAACCTTGGTGAAACCTTCGTGATCTCTATCCAAAGAGGTTTTCCCATTGCCTTCCATATTGTTTGTTGGGCAGTCTCTGAATAGATGGCCGTGTTCATGACATTTGCGGCACCTGAATGGTATGTGCTCATAGTCCACCATTTGCACCCATTCTTCATCATATACCTCTAAAATTATTGCTTCCGGAAGGGCTCTAGATAGATCCATTTCCACACATATTCGGGTGAAGGAGGTATATTTACCTTTAAGGGTTGCCTCTGATATCTTCAGAAAATGCCCCAGCTTGTTGCCTATGGTTTTCAAAGAATCTGGTTGCCAGTAATCTAGAGGTAATGAGTATATTCTAATCCAAATAGTATGGATGTAAATGTTTCACGTTCTGAGACAAAGTTTATCATCCATGGCTGCATGTAGAGTCCTACCACAACATAGAAGTAAGTCCCTCCTTCGAACACTCTGTCTTTGTCCTCTAGGCTCGCAAACACCACCGTGAAGAAGCCCTTAGAACCCAGATGTAAATGTATTTCTCCCTTTGGCTTCCAATGGCTCCTAATCCAGATATGTAATTCCCTCTTTGTTGGCCATAACCCCATGAACTTGCAAATGATTGCATGTTCTTTCATATGGTCCCTATGTGCTTGAATCACTGGATCACTTAGAATCACTCGGGGAATGATGCTCGATTTGGGTTTACAAACTCCCGTAGTTCTCGTAGAGGTTGTTTTTCTGCTGCCACCTCCCTTCTCCTTTTCTTTATTTGTTTCCTGTTGATTTCCCTCCTAATCTTGGAATTCGTTTCTTCCAACTGTCTCCTTGCCTCTAGCTTCTGAAATATTTTCTGACGGTTTTTTGAAGTGCTTCCCTCCTGCTTCCTTGCCTCCCTCTATGACCACCTGAATGTAGGAGGGAGCGGCGCTCCCCCCTGCACATCTCATCATGGAACCCTAATGCAAAACCATAGCGCCAACTTCAATCCTTGCTCACTTTTCTCAGTTACCTACTTTTCTGGATCTCTGCCAAGTCAATTTAACGAAAAAATATTAAAAAATTCTAAGAAAATAAAAAAAAAAAAAAATTTAAAATAAAAACTAAATTAAATTAAAAATAAAAAACAATTAAATTAAATTAAAAAAAAAAAAAAAAAACAAAAATACAATATTTAAAACAATTTAAATTAATAAAAAAAATAGAATTTTTTTTGGCCCTTTGCAGCTTAGGTCGATTCTCGGAATCGACCTAGGCCACCCTTGGCCATTGCTACGGGGCCTCGGGCTTGGTTAGGCCTGAGGCCCCGCAGCCTTGGGCAGCCATGGTCGAGCCTGACCATGGCTCCCTGGGGACATGAGGCCTCGGGCTTGGCCGTGGAGACTGGCCAGCCCTGAGGACCCGTGCCCCTAGGCAGCCATGGCCACGTAAGGTCGTAGGGCCTCGAGGACGGGCTGGGGTAACCGCTATGCAGTGTTACCCTGGCTAGGCCCAAGGCCCTACGATCCTAGGTGACCAAGGTTAACCTCTCGGGGTCGGGTTGGGGCGACCGCTGTGCGTCGACCATGGCCGAGGGCGGTCTAGGTCAGTTCCAAGAATTCACCTAAACCTACCCAAGGGCCAAATCTTTTTGAAATTTTTTTATTTTTAATTTAAATTGTTTTAAATTTATTTTTATTTTTATTTTATTTTTAATTTATAAATTTATAAATTTTAAATTTAATTTGTTGATTCAATTTTTATTATTATTTTTTATTTTTTATATTTTTTTAATGTAATTTTTTTTTTTATTTTTAATATTTTTAATTTTGTTTTTTTTTTTTTCAAATTTTCAATTATTTCTTTTTAAATTGTTTTAATTTTTATTATTTTAATCTTTGAAATATTTTTTTTTAATTATGATGTATTTTTATTTTTTAAACTTTAAAAATAATTGTTTTTGATGTTTTTTAATTTTCTTTTCTTAAATTATGTTTTTTTTAATAATTCCCTATTTTTTATTTATTTTTCATATTTTAAATTTTTTTTTGTCAATATTTTTAATTTTTACAATTTATTTTCTTTTACATTTTTATAGTATCTTTTTAATGTAGTTTTTATAATTGTTTTTTTTTTACTTGTTATTATTTTTTAAAATTTTTTGTGTTTTTTTTAATTGTTTTTATTTTTTTTTTAATATTTGAATTTTGTTTTCTTTTATATTTTGTATTTTATTTGTTTATATATATATATATATATATATATATATATATATATTTTAAACACTTTAAATTTTCTTATGTAACAATTTTTTTTAAATGTTGATAATTTTCATGTTGATTTTGAAAATTGTTGATGCAACATCAACATATTTTTTTAAAGGGTTTATTTTTGACACTTCAATTTTTTTATGTATCAAGTATGAATATTTTTTTTAAATGTTAATGATTTTCATATTGATTTTGAAAAGTGTTGATGCAACATCAACCCTTTTTGTTTAGAGGGCTTGTTTTTTACACTTTAAATTTTTTAATGTATTAAGTATGGATAATTTTTTTTAATTGTTGTTGATTTTGATGTGAGTAATAAACCATAAATCTAAAATAAAAAACATGGCAAAATAAATCAAATATAAAAAATTAAACAAAAAAAAAAAAAAATTAATTAATTAAATTAAATTAAATTAACTTGTAAAAATAAAAAATTTAAACAAAAAAAACAAAGTAATAAATATCATAAAAGAACAAGTAAAAAAACAAAAAAAATTGAAAACAAGACACAAAATTGAAATATAAAAGAACATATAAAAATGACGAAAAAATACTATAAAAATTGTCAAAAAAACAAAATTAACTTGTAAAATTTAAACATTTAAACAAAAAATTAAAAAAAACACACACACTATTTTTTATTTTTTTTTTAATATGAAAAAATATATTAAAAAGAGGGAAATACTAGAAAAAACATAATTCAATAATAAAAAATATTAAAACAATTATATATATATATATATATATAAAATGAAATTAAAAATAATAAAACAATTAAATTAATTAAAAAATAATAACAAACAAATTTAAAAAATAAAAATACAATATTTAAAACAATTTAATTTAAACAAAAAAAATAAAAAAAATTTGCTCTCGGGTGGTTCAGGTCGATTCCTGGAATTGACTTAGGCCGCCCTCAACCATGGTTGTGGGGACTCGGGCCTGGTTAGGCCCGAGGCTTCGCGACACTGGGCGGCCATGGTTGAGCTTAGCCATGGTCGCCCAAGGGCACAGGGCCTTAGGGCTAGCTAGGGCAGTGCTGCATAGTCGCTACCCTGGCCAAGCCCTAAGGCCCGACGACCCTAGGTAGCCATGGCCATGCAGGGTTGTGGGAACTCGAGCTTGGCCAGGGCAACTGCTATGCAGCGCTATCCCTACCAGGCCTAAGGCCCCATGACACTAGGCAACCAAGGCTAAACTCTCGGGCCTCGCTGGCGCGGTCACAATGGGCTGACCATGGCTGAGGGCGGCCTAAGCCGATTCTAGGAATCGACCTGGGCCTGCGTGAGGGCCAAATTTTTTTGATTTTTTTTTTTAATTTTTAATTTAAATTGTTTTAAATTTATTTTTATCTTTATTTATTTTTAATTTATAAATTTATAAGTTATGGATTTAATTTTTTAATTCAATTTTGTTTTATATTTTATATTTTTTTAATTTTTATTACTTTTAATTTTCATTTTTTTTTTAATTTTCAAAATTTTAATTTTTTTTAATTGTTTTTATTTTTATTATTTTCATTTTTTAATTTTTTTTAATTATGAGGTCTTTTAAGTTTTTTAAACTTTAAATATATATATATATATGTTTATTTTATTTTATTTTCTTGAATAATGTTTTTTTAAATAATTTCCCTTTTTTTAATTTGTTTTCCATATTTTTTTTATTTTTGTTTGTTTACATTTTTAATTTTTACAAATTAAATTATTATTATTACTATTTATTTTTTATTTATTTTTTAAACCATGTTTTTAAATTATTTTTTTTACTTCTTAATATTTTTTAAATTTTTTGTGTTTTTCTTATTGTTTTTTATTTTTATTCAATGTTTTAATCTTGTTTTCTTTTGTATTTTGTATTTTATTTATTTAAATATATTTTTGACACTCTAAGTTTTCTTATCTAACATTTTTTTTTAAATATTAATGATTTTCATGTTGATTTTGAAAAGTGTTGATGCAACATCAACACATTTTTTTAGATGGCTTATTTTTAGACACTTTAATTTTTTTATGTATCAAGTATGAATATTGCTTTTAAATACTCGAATGCGGGTGACTGCACTGCTCATCAATGTGATTAGATGGTTGGCCAGTAGACAGGATGGTCATATGGCCACCAGTGTCGTCCCCAGCACCAACCTCAAGCGAATTCACACCACCTTACAGAGGACATTAAATGCCTCCAAATGCCGAGCCATCTCCATCATTCTCATAGACATGGCCTCTGAAGAACAGTCTACAATTTCTCCCCTGCTCCATTGCGTCTGCCCTCTGCAGGTTGCAGAACCTTGCATTCGCATTGTGACCGGCAGCAGATGCTGGTTGCTTCCTTGCCTTGATCTCGGCAGCAGTTTTCATTTCTCTCACTCCAGCCTTTACATCTCATACCAGGCCCAGACCTCCCCTGCTCACTCTCTACATCGAAACTCAATCAATTCCTTTGCTATCACCCCAAATCTTAATCTTGCTATGGCTCGCATTAGGCATCGTATGCGCAGCAGGTGTGGTAGAACTCGTGGAGGCATAATCTGCACTCCGGCTTCGACTAGCTCTGCCACTGTTTCCCCTAACTCCTCCTCTGATATGCTTAATCCTCTCAACTCTCCCTCTCGCCGCTACCCAAACACCAGAAGCGGAAGGGGTCGTGCTGTTCACTCAACGAATTTCCCCCTTCCACCATCTCCTTCTCACCATAGCACTCAGTTCCGCTTCCGTAGCTCCTTAAACCGGCCTGTTATCACTGCTACTATGACCTTCTCCTTCTCACAAGAGGCTAAGCCACAAGCTCCTCTGTTTGGGCACAATGACAAGCAAAGCCGAGTAACTTCAAACAGTTGTGGTATTAGCATTCCTGGAAATTGGCATCCTGGTGAAGGCAAAGTGGCTTTGCATGGCGAAGTTGTAGCTGGCATTCCACCAGCTGAGGACGGCAGACATGGTGACACAACGACATCGGGAAGCAGATAGCCCGACACATCTGAAAGGCAGATAGGCACAGGTGGCGCTGAGGAGGCTCCTCCAGCTCAGGGTAGTGGCATGCCTCCAGCTCAAGGTAGTGACATGCCTCCAGCTCAGGGTAGTAGCGTGTCGGATGCAGATGATGACTAGTAGCAATTCGTGTGTTGGATCGAAGAGGAACCAGCACCGGAGAATATCCAGTATTAATGCGTAGCATCCAGTCATTCTTTTTACCAGGTGGATGTGTTTAAGTTTGAACAGTGTTTTTCAGTAAACTGTTTTTATTCTAGACATGCAATATCTCTTTTTGTTAGTTTGAATAAACAATGATTACCCATGTACGGGTTCTTTGTAGTTTATTGGATCGGTTTCCCTATGTTGGGGCAGTAAAAAACAAACATTCATTTTTGTGATGATTGATGGTCAGCAATTTTGAAGTCAAGCTTTTTTGTAACTTTTTACTATCGTATTAATAGAACAATATTACTGAGAAAAAAAAAAGAATATTGTTTTTAAATATTAGTGATTTTCATATTGATTTTGAAAAGTGCTGATGCAACATCAACCATTTTTGTTTACAGGGTTTATTTTTTACACTTCAATTTTTTTAATGTATTAAGTATAGATAAAATTTTTTAAATGTTATTGATTTTGATGCTAGTAATAAACCATAAATCTAAAATGAAAACCATGACAAAAGAAATCAAATATAAAAAATTATATAAATAAATAAAACAATAAAAATAGAAAAAAAAACAAAATTAATTCGAAAAAAGAAAAAAATTAAACAAAAAATAAAAACAAAGTAATAAAAATCATAAAATAACAAGTAATATAACATATAAAAAAATAAAAATAAAAAAATTGAAAACCAAACAAAAAAATCAAACATAAAAAACATATAAAATGGAAAAAAACAAAATTAACTTGTAAAAATTAAAAATTTAAGCCTAAGAAAACACAATTTTTTTTTTCTAATATGAAATAATAAATTAAAAGTGGGAAAAATATTAAAAAAACATAATTCGACAAAAGAAAATATTAAAATAGTTTTAAAAAATTTTAAAAATAATAAAAAAATAATAAAAAAACAAATTTAAGAAATAAAAATACAATATTTAAAACTATTTAAATTAAAAAAAAATCGAAAAAAAATTGTCCCCGGGCGGCTTAGGTTGATTACCGGAATCGTCCTAGGTCGTCCTCGGCCATGGCTACGAGGCCTCGAGCCTAGTCAAGACTGAGGCCCCGCGGCCCTAGGCGACCATGGTCGAGCTTGGCCATGGCTGCCAAGGGACGTGAGGCCTCGGGCTTGGCCGGGGAGGCGACTATGCAGCGCTGCCCCGACCAACCTTGGGTAGCCATGACGACGCAGGGCCACGGGGCCTTGGGCCTGGATGGGGCAAACGCTGTGAGCTACTACCCCGGCCAGGCCCAAGGCCTTGCGCCCTAGGAGACCAAGCCCGAGCTCTCGGGCCTAGTTGGGGTGGCCACTGTCGATCGGCCATGGATGAGAGCGGCCTAGGTCGATTCCAGGAATCAACCTAAGCTTGCACCGGGGCCAAATTTTTTTAAATTTTTTTATTTTTAATTTAAACTGATATATATATATATATATATATATATATATATATATATATATAATTTATATTTTTTTTTAATTCATTCTTTGTTATTTTTTTATTTTTTATTATTTTTAATTTTCATTATTTTATTTTTTTCATTTTCAAAATTTCAAATTTTTTTTTTTTATATTGTCTTAATTTTTATTATTTTCATTTTATTTTTATTTAAAAAAAAAAAAAAAAAAAACTATTTTTTTTTTCTCTGGTCTTGAATTATGTTTTTTGTTTTAATAATTTCCCCATCTTTTATTTATTTTTCATATTTTTTAATTATTGTTTTTTCTATATTTTTAATTTTTATTTGTTATTATTTTTTAATTTTTTTGTGTTTTTATTTTTATTTTTTTTCATTGTTCGAATTTTTGTTTTCTTTTGTGTGTATGTGTGTGTGTGTTTATATATATATATAATTTTTATTTTGCAGGGTCTGTGTTGATGCTCAACTAGCAACCTGATCCCATTATGTGCAATTTGATAGTTGATTTTAAAATTTTTGTTATAATGAATAGAGTCTGCCCCACAATAAGTCAAGTTCACATACACTATGTGTCAATTTGATGGTGATTTTTAAATTTTTGTTTCAATGTATCAAGTTGTCTTAGGCTAAGATTTTAAAATCACTATACATTTAACATTTAAAAAATAAATTACTCTTGGTATAATAACTCTTTCATTCAGGTGTTCAATTTTAAAGTTTTTTTAGTCATAATTTTTTTTATATAATGTCATGCTTGAAATATTTTGAAAACTTAAGGTTTTTTTATAGTCATAATCTTTGGTTTTAATTCCATGGTTGAAAAATTGTCAAGATTTTAATGTTTTTCTAAGTCATGATATTTTATCTTTAATGTTATGGTTGAAAACAGTTATAAGTATTTTTTCTTTAGCACCATGACTAAAAATTGTTGAAATTTTAAGGTTTTTCAAAGACGTGATATTTTATCTTTAATGTCATGATTGAAAATGTTGGAAATTTAAATTTTTTCGGAGTCATGATATTTTATCTTTAACGTCATTATTAAAAAATGTTGAAAATTTACCCTAAAAAAAAAAAAGAGATGTTATTCCAACATCAACACTTTTCGTTTTTAGGGTGTCTTTTGCACAAAACAAATTGGTTTTTACCTCCATCTTCAAAAAATGTTGAAAATTTACTCCGAAAAAAAGAATGTTATTCCAGCATCAACACTTTTCGTTTTCAGCCTAATTTTTTCATGTTTTTTTGGGGATTTTTTGGCTAGAGTTCTCATTTTGAGGTAACATTTCTCGTTTTATCTATAACTTTGTTTAGTTTCAAATAATATAATGATCCAATCTAGATCATCATAAAATATTAGTATAATAGAAACTTTAGAATATTCAAAACTATCTCAGAAATACTTAAAGACCCTATTCACTAGAACAATATGTTCACGTCTAGGATTAGCCATGAATTGACTCGAGAATATCACTACTTCGGTAACTTTTGGTTTGGTAAAACCCATAACATACATAAAACTACCAACTACACTAGCACAAGGAACAAGATCTATATCCTCCATATGCTTGGGTGTTATAGGACATTGTTCAACTGAAATCTTAATTCCCATAGAAATCATAACACTAAATGGTCTAGAATTTATCATGTGAAAATTTTGTGCCACAAAGTTTACATACATACTCTGGCTCAATTAAAGCTTTTTGTTTTCTCTATCTCTCTTTATCTTCATTTCTAAGATATATTTGGAAACCCCTAAGTCCTTCATATAAAATTGTGTTCAAATATGAAACTTCAAATCATGAATCACATCCTTATTATTACTAAACAATAAAATACCATTGATAACAAGGAAACTCCCACCATCATGTTTGTAATCTTGATTTAGATATTAGAAATTTAAATACCAACACAAAAGAAGAAAACTTTTGGTACCACATTATGGGATGTTAAATGACACCATATAAATACCTTTCTAATACTCAAACCAGTGACTCTATACCTTTCTCAACATAGTGCTCTAGCTATGTCATACAAATCTCCTCCTTTAAGTCACCATGTAGGAATGTTGTTTTGACATATAGTTATTCTCTCTCTAAATCAAGATTTTATACTAGAGATGGTTGAGAATGTTGGAAACGTTTTCATTGATGTTGTTGTAACATTTTATTGGCAAAATGACACAATTTTTTTTTCAAATTTGTCATCTTCTTTCTTGGTTATATTCTTGGGCATATTCAAGTTTTTATCTATTTAATTATATCTTAGGCACAACACATCGATCAAATACATGAATAATCATCCATATAAACCATTCAAGAGACATTTATCTAATGCATGTGGGATAAAACTCCCTGATTTGACAAATGAGAACACGACCTGGAGATTTTGTATGCTTGTCAAGCTTTTAATATTGAGAGGTTGAGCATTGGAGAATCTTTGCAGGAGTATAAGCATCACGCGATAATAACTAGTCATTCAAATTTTTAGGAATTTTTATTGACAACTGGTTTTGAGTTCTATCCACTTGGGGAAGATCCAAAAATTATTGCCAAATACATGGTTAAGAACAAAGGGATTTTGCTACCATGGTTGTTAGAAATAAATATAAAGACAAAACATTTGAAGGTTAGTATAGGCCCCTTAAAGATCCAAATTCACAAAAATCAATGAATGCATATTGTCGAGTGTTGGCTTGTGAAAATTACCTTAAAATTCCTTCATACTCATGCAAGAAGGTAATGCATGATAGGTTGTTATATGCCACTATTGAAGGGAAAGGGTCTTTCAACCTCTCATGATTTTGTGTGTAGAAGAAAATTTTGGTATTCTTTGGTTCAAAAGAAGGTGATATCATCTACATTCTTTGACTTTCTAAGCATCAAATTCTAGTAAATGGTGAAATCCATGACATGTAAATATATGTAATAATTTGGTCTCCTTTTACTTGATTACAATTGGATATACTCACCACTCTATGGTTTTTGTTGATTAAGCAAGCAACAAGATGCCTGAGGCTTCTCTCCCTTTCACCTATTATGCTAGTAGAAAATCATTCAAATTTGTACACTATTTTAGGTGTAAGCTTAATTGTTTTTAGAAGAATGGTATATTACTGCTAGAATTGGATAGGTTGCTGAAGCTAGGTGTAACACCCTCCTCCCACATTTACCTAAGATAACCAATCAACCAAGGTAAACATGTGATGAATATTTACTATGATATGATTCAACTCCCCATGTACAGTTAAGGAAGTGGAATCGACATGACAAGACCAATCTGACCTTCCTCAGAAGCTACAGGACCTTCAGGAGTCAACCAACCCCTTTAGGTGTCCAACCCCTAAGAGAACTTTATTTTTCATTGACATAGAGCCTCAGTCACTCCCATGACAAGGAATGCATGCAATTGGGACCCTCTAGTTGCTCCCATTGCAAGGCATCCATGCGATTGTGGCCTTTTTCAGGTAGTTCAATGCAAACAACCCCATATTATGTGCCACCTTTTAAGGGCTAGGACTCAAGCCACTACCCAGAACTTCATTAAACTTCTAGAAATGAAAAATAACATTGAAGCAAAGTTACTAATGCAAACACTTGAACAAGGACTTGATATGATCCCTACTAGCCATGACATGCATTTCTTCAAACATATCATAAACATCAAATCTACAGGTCATAACAACAGATATGAACATAGCGATCTCATACTTATTGAGAATCATCAAAGACAACTGATATCTCCTCACAATAGCTGAATTGTTATCTATTAGGTCATTCATTCATTAACATTTCATATACTAACCAAAACATGATGAGATTCATACATCATAATTGTCATAAAACATGCTTATAATCCACAAATAACCATAGATATATCAATCAGGAAACAACCATTAAATCCACATAATGGCACGCACATTTACTCATAAAATACCAAAGGAAATGGGTAGCTCTTATTAACATATGTAAATCCACCCAAGTTAGGGACTTCCACATACCACATAGTTGGGTTGAACCAATCTCTCTTTTTTCCAATCACCCTCGCTCCATATTCCAAGCATGAATGTGGAATCTCATGAAACAAATCAAATGAAACCAAACCAGGTCTTTCAGAGTACAAACCACCTCAATCATCAACCAGTGATTCCACCTCACGGTCGGACATTACTACCATCACCAGATCGGTATCTACCCAAGTTGTCCAAGGCTCCAGAGCATTTGTTCCAACCAAGGATTCTAGGACTAGTAACTCAACCCACAGCTGCTTCTGGGCTCTAGAGAATTTATCCATCTAGGTCTTCCAATACTAGTAACACAACCCAACAAGGGCCCCAAAGTGTTTTTCCAACCAAGGCTTCTAGGACTAGTAACTCAACCCAAGTTTTTACAGGGCTTCCAAACTGTGTTTCCAACCAAGGTTTCAGGAACTAGTAACTCAACCCACAACCATAAGGAATATGAGAACCAACTAGAAAACAAGAGAAAAGAAACCCTCAACACCATGGATATCCAGGAAATGGAAAGGTTAGGAAAAACCACTATCAATCTAGGAAAGCCTCCATGCCAATGACATATCATAACTAAGAAACCACATGCATGTGTCATGCGTGCCAAAAATAGCAAGGAAATCATTCATGCAACTCAGTACCTGCAAGAAAAACTCATTCTAGTTGTTGATCTTGATGTCCTCTTGTGCTTTCCTGGCCTTATTTTGTCTTCTTGCTCCAAATCCCAAGTATGCCACACTCCTCCGAGAGTGTTCCAAGAAAACTATGTGTGTCCAAGAGTATGAGAGAGAGAGAGAGTAGAGAATGAGAGCTCCAAATATGAACTGACAAGATGCTACAAGCTGATCCTCATAATCCTTTTTATTAATTAGGCCTCTATTTTCTTAATTTTCCATTATTTTCCTTCATTTTCCTCCTCACTTGCAACTTGCAACCTTTCACCTTCCCTTTCTCCTATTTTCCATTATTTTCGTAAATAAAATGCCAATAACTGTCTCATGCCTTGTCAAAGCCTTTTCCATTGCCTTTGCCAATTTCCGTAGCCATTAATTAATCATAAGTGATCCCCATCACTATGTTTTTCTCAACATTCAACATGGAATAGGTGTCCCATGACCTTGCTTATTATTTTTCCTTTATTAACTTCATTAAATGGATTTTTGACCAGGGCTATTACAGAACCCTCCTCCTTGGGGGAACATTATCATCAGTGTTCAGAAACACCTACAACCAATAATATTCTTGTAAGAAAAACATACTACCCATGGAACTTTATAACTTAGCTCGATGCAATATTTATAATGACCAACCTGCTGAAAGAAAACCAACATGACAACATAACATCATGAAACCCATACTATTTATTGGAGATTTATAACACAATTCATGGTGGTATTTACATCCATATACATATATACATATACCAAAACATTACAGCAAAACACATGCCAAAAAAATTCGCTCAAGCGACGAATAGGGAAGAATACATAGCCTGCATCTAATCAACAATCTCCCATGTAGCTTCATAAAGCCCAAAGTGATTCTAGTGCACTTTAGCTTGCCTGATTTCTCAGTTCCTGAGCATGAATATCTTTCTCTACAAAAAGCACTAAGGTTCTAGCTGAAATTTTCCTTTTGGTTCCACCTGCAATACAGACCAATCAATCACATGATCAACATATTTAACATATTTCTTAAGCAACGACACATGTAAAACATCATGGACTTTCACTGTCAAAGGAAATGCAAGTCGATAGGCTACTGGTCCATTCCTTTCAAGAATCTTGAAAGGTCCACAAAATCAAGGTGCCAACTTGGCACATGATCCAATCTTCAAGGATATATTCTTGGGCTTGATGTGCAAGTACACCTGTTCCCCAACATAAAACGCCTTAAACACATTGTTTTGATATTCATAATTCTGCTTCCTTCAGATTCTTCTTGATTATCTTCATTTCCTATTCCATCTCTTCCAACATGTCTAGTCATATCAACACCCTATTAACTGGATCACTCCAACTTATGGGAGTATTACAACTATGCCCATACAATGCCTCGAATGGACTCATCCTTAGTGACTCCTGATACCCATTGTTGTAAGAAAACTCAACTAGCGAAAGATATTTTTCCCACCTCCACGGATGATGCATCACATACATCTTCAACATGTCCTCCAATATCTTTTTGACCCTATCTGTCTTTCCATCTGTTTGTAGATGATAACTTGTATTGAAGGGAAATTTTGCACCCAAACCTGCAAATAAATTTTTCCACAATCTAGAACTGAACTTGGAATCCCTGTCTGACACAATCTTCTTCGGAACACCATGCAACCTCACTCTCTCTCTGATGAAGACATGTGAATAAGTAGACTTCACTGGAATGAAGTGAGTTACCTTTGTCAACCTATCAACCACAACCATGATGGCATCATGTTGTCTATATGTCCTCGAAAAAAATGTGATCAAGTCCATGGAAATGACATCCCATTTCCACTCTAGAATCAAAATCGACTGTAATAGACCACCTGGATGCTTACATTCTACCTTTAACTATTGAAAATCTAAGCAATTAGCCACAAACTCTGCCACTTCCTTCTTCAAATCTGGCCAATAATAAAAATTCTTTACTATTGTCAATGTTTTCTGATATTCTAGGTGACTCAAATATGGCTTAGAATGAAATTCCCTCAAGCTACGATTCTTGATTTGACTATTGTTTGTTACATATATCAAGTCCCTAAATCTGAACAAATCATTTGTTGTGAGATGATAGCTCACATCCTGATCATATGTACCCTACTATAACATGTGCATAAGCTACCTGTCATCATGCTATCCTTCCTGCAAGGTCTGATCCTGTAAATATGTCCCATAGAAGCTCATAACTACCATGTGATTTACTTGTACTCTCCTGCTAAGATCATCAACAACCTTGTTCTCTTTACCTTTAATGTACTTGATCTCAAAGTCGAACTCACTAATTGTGGCCAACCATCTAGCTTGCCTAGAATTCAAATTCCGTTGGTCAAATAGATACCTCAATCTGCTGTGATCACTCATCAGTATAAACCTCCTACCAGGAAGATAGTGCCTCCACATCTTCAATGCATGGATGATCGATGCAAACTCGAGATCATGTGTCAAATAATTATTCTCATGCTCATTTATTTTCCTTAATTCATAGCATACAATGTTTCCTTCCTACATAAGGACTCCACCAAGTCCTCTCTTGCAATAATTTGTACATACCACAAACTCTTTGTCCATATCCGCAATCTTTAGAACTGGAGCACTTGTCAATAACTGCTTCAACTGCTCAAAACTTGCTGCACATTCCTCTTTCCATTCAAATTTATTACCTTTCCTCTGCAATGATGTAATGGGATAGAAAATCTGTGAGAATTTCCTGATGAAACTCCTGTAATAACCTGTTAATCCCATGAATGATCATACCTCATCCACATTTCTAGAAGCTACCCACTCCATGATAGCCCTTATCTTTTCTAGATCCACTATTATGCCTTCCTTGGAAACCACATGTCCCAAGTAATGTACCTTTATCTAAAATAAACTTCATTTACTAAGTTTAGCATATAGCTAATTCTCTCTCAACAATCTCAATATTGCTACTAAATGTTAGACATGCTCTTCCTCATTCTTAGAATATGCTAATATATTATCAATGAATACAATAAAAAACTTGTCCAGATAAGGACGCAATACACTATTCATCAAGAACGTAAAATTAGTTGGAGAATTAGTCAAACCAAATGGAACTACGACAAACTCATAATGCCCATACCTGGTACAAAAATCATTTTTGTAGATGTACTCTTCTTTAATGTGTACTTGATGATATCCTAATTTCAAGTCAATCTTTGAGAGCATTGCTGCTCCCTTCAACTAGTCGAACAAGTCATCAATTCTCGGCAATGGATACATGTTCTTGATGGTTACTTTTTTCAACTTCCTGTAATCAATGCACAACCTGATCAGAGTACAATCCTACTTCTTCAAAAAAAACATTGGTGCACCCAAAGGTGATACACTCGGCCTAATATATCCCTTGTCAATAATTTCCTTCAATGGAAAATTTAATTCCACTAACTCTAATGTGCTCATCCTATATGATGCCTTTGATGTTGGTGTTGCCCCTAGTACCAAATCAATAGAAAATTCCACTTCCCTGTGAGGTAGAAACTCTAAAATCTTTTCCAAAAACACATCCTGAAACTGATGTAAAACTAGGTACCTCCTCAATACATCTACATCCTCAAATTCCTTATCTTTATCACTAGAAATATGCATTGTGAATAACACACACTCTTTCTTATGACTGCACTTCACCTACATAACTGCCACCATTCTAAATTATGTTTCCTTCTTCTTACCCTGCAAGATTCTTTGTTCCCCATTGTCATCTAAGCACTCAATGGCCTTGTCATAACAATCCAATTTGGTCCTATGAAGATACAACCAGTCCATACCCAAAAGCATACTATATGATCCCAATGGTAGTACATTCAAATTTGTTGAGGTAGGCATACCATTCAACTCAAATGCATAAGCTATTACCCATTGATGAACTCTTTTCTTTGTACCTATAGCCAACTGCACTAACCAAGATTCTGCATGCACTTCTTTATTCAAACCACACTTATCCACCAAGTCAGGATTAACATAAGTGTAATTAGATCCAGGGTCAATCAAAATAAAGGAAACTTGATCAAAAAGCATATCATCCATCTTGATAATAGATGCCTAGTGATATCCCTACATGTTATCTAGTGCTGCATAAATCCAAAGAATACTTTGTCCAACAACCCCCACTGTCTGTGCCTCCTAAGAATTGTAGATCTGCGGTCTACCACCCTGATGTTATGGAAAATATCTCCTATGATTATATCCTCCATAACTCCAACACTGCAAGGGCTTCCTACCATCACCCTTGTTCTGCTACTCAAACTGAAATCTCTATCCTCTATCAAAATCATTAAACTTCTTAGGCGGTGTTGCACTCTCTTTGTTACCTGTGTCCTAGGGTGTTGTTCACTTCTTATCCCATTTTCCTTTATTCTTCTTATTAGCACTCTATGAATCCCTTTAGGCTAAGGAAAGGGCCACATAGGTAACCACAAATCATTCTGGGTTGGAAACTAGTCCTTTCCAATCGAAGGGGACTCGCTCACTATTAAACTTTGATGATAAACACACTAAAGTTCACAAAGACCAAATATGGAAAATATGATATAAAACTTAATGAAATGGTTGAGAGTTTTGGGAAAATACTATTGAGGTATGAAGCCAATAACATAATCTTAATATCAGGACATGCTGGAATCTTTAGAAAATAGAGGCAAGGTAGGCACACGTTCCAAGTTGACAAGAGTTGAAGTATAGTGGGGAATGGAAAGAGACACAATTATATCTGATCATAAGAAGCAGAGCATATTATAATGAATTTTGCAGCATAAATTAATGACCAAATACTAGAAGAAACATGAAAGAGAAATGAAGAATTACATCATGTAGGATTCCACAATTACCCTGAGCATCTCAAAATGAATTCAAGATAAAAGCTTCAGAAATAGACATTTAGATAACACAAAGGAAAACAAACTTGAAAGCAATATACCACAAGAATCTTTGAGATCAAAGACACCAACTTGCAACAACACATATGCACAATCCTCTTTTCCCAAAATGAAACCCATTCTTAATATTTTTTTTAGATTAAATACAAGTTTTAGAATATGATCATCATGATTAGATAGAACACATCCTTATCCATCAACCTTAGAAACATCAATATTTGAAAGAAAAAAACTACTTGATAAAACTGAAAGATATTTTATGATAAAATTCACTTTATCTTATATACTTCTCTGATCCTTATCCATTCATTTCTATCCATATCACCAACATCATTATGGATATCTATACATTTCCACATTTTCAAACCAAAATCCAAAAATTTCATCATTTTGTCAACAAAAACGGCAAAAATGGGCCACCAAGTGACACATATAACTCCCAAACCATAGCACCTATGTAAAATATGAGATAGGTTTTGTACATAAGCTTGTTTTGAAGAAAAACCTCTCCCCGTTTCTTCAAATTCTTCCCCATCTCCTCAGAAAATTCTCTGAAAATCCATGGCTAAAGCAGGGGAATACACAGTCCCAAAAAAATAGGCCTTAAATATGCATTTGAAAATCTCGATATATGACACCTATGAAAAAAATAGAAGAGGTTATTGTTATTTGGCCCCTCCTTGAGAAAAAATTCTTTCAGTTTCCAAAATTTTTCCTCCATGTGATTGGAAACAGTTCTACAAAAGGATGACTAAAACATGGTTTTTTGTGCATATGAATAATTAGAACACTTGGGTAGATACGTTGCTTAGATAGTGGGGGGAATATATGAGGTATGTCATGTATAATATGTAATCATGGTTTTTTGAGGGAATAAGTTTAAGATGGGATGGGGAAAATAAAAGTCATATGACTAATGAATAAGAGAGAGGGAAAGGGATTTATGAATGAATAATGGGAGACTGGGAGATATAGGTTATGGAATTAGGGAAACAAGGGTAGATTAGAAAGGGGAAAAGAAATAAGATATTCTAAAAAGACCATTTTTCTTAAGCAGCAAAACTTCAACTGTAATGAACTCAAGATAAATTTCTGACAAACGCATAACTGACACATGCCCCATGACTTGACTGTTCAAAAATTTGTAACCATGACTCTCAATGACTCGATACTGCTTCATGCTTTGACTGGACCACTTGATGGCTAAACTCATGGCGATGTCAGACGGTGAATTTCAAACTTATGACAATGACAGTGACTATAATTTTGACTTATTCAAACTAAAAATTAAAAAATTCGAAGACATTTGACAAATAAAAACTATTGACCCTAACACTTCTCATTACCTTTCCAATCATCCTTATTTTTAGATTTTCTCTTTGATTACTCATAAAAATGCTTTAGATTCGTGATGGATTCCTCCAATGGTCTAGGCTCATCAAACTCAATCCTATCTTTGAATTCTACCAACAATGCACTAATGAATCTTTGAATATTGGCCTTCTCCTCCTTAAGGTAAGATACATATCTCAATAACTCCAAAAATATGCTAGTGTACTCCTCATCGGTCATAAATCCCATCTCATAGAATTATTTTTCCCTGTCATCATAGTATCTCTCTAATATATACTTCTTCCTGAAAAATCTCTCAAACTCACTGCACATCAACTCCTATTCATGAATAACTCTGACATTCTTTATATCTTCCCACTAGTTGTCGGCTTTACGTTTAAGAATAAATGTAGCTATTCTAGCCTTCATGTTCTCTGAGTAATCATGTAATCTAATGAGCTTATTCATCCCAAGCAACCATGCTTCTGCATCCTATGACTTCTTCATTTCCCCATAAAATGTAGGTGGATTTGCTTTCTTGAACTCATCCAACAAATATCCCCTATTGCTTCTCCTATAAAGATGATAAAGATGATGACCATGCTACATGTATGAACTAGAAATAGAGTAAATCCCATGTCCACTACCTCATTTATCAGGTGTATCCAAGAATCTGTCATCTTTGACCATGTCATCTCTATCCAACCTATGCCCACCATGTGACCTGCTACCATATGCTCCACTAGACCTATCCTCTTGTCCATGAATAATTCTAAGTGATCCTTGTCTCCGAAAGTCTGACAAGATCTGAAGATTCACCACATTGAACTCTACTTGTTTCTCATGTGCCCTAACAAGTCTCTCTTGTGATTGAATGATTTTGTCATTATCTTCTTTGCAACTCCCTATTTCTACCTTCAAACTTATCAGAGTTTCTTCTATGTTAGGATAATATCCCTCACCATGCTACTCATATGATATATAAGGAGAATCTCGTGATCTATAGTATACCATATTTATAGTCATTTTTTTATCTTCTCTTCCTTCAAGGTGATCTAGAATTCATCCAGGAAAAAGAATTAAAGGTATTGCAGACTCATGTGCATGGATGTGCCTATGTTACTTTATGCAACGAATCGATAAGATTGCGAAATACATAGACACTGAAGCAGTTAGAGAAAACATAACATGAAAACATGTAAACACGACAAGTTTAATAATGAGTTCACCCAATACTCCTGGGCTATGTCTCCTGGTCCAGCCTTTAGTGGTGGCCTCTCTATTATGTTTTCAAAGCAGAGTTTTTACAACAGTGAGCTCAATTTGAGTCTCACTCAATAGACATAAATCAGTAGGATTGGACTTGGATCCCCCAAGTCTCTAGAGTACACAGACTCTCCTTACTGAAACTCGACCTTTGTTGGTCACAGTAGTATGAGCCCAATCTAAGACTCATACATGATAGGCCTATGCCGAGGATTTCGCTTGAACCTCTCAAGCCTTCTCAGGAGTACATAGACTCTCTGACTCTCTCTGGCTTTGTCTCAACGCTGCCTTTTCTCTGTAGGTTAGCTCGAATTGCTTTCTCTGTTCTCTGCTCTTAGCTTTCTTACTCGCTTTTTTCACTGCTTGCCTTGTTTCTGTCAGTTCGTGGCTTTAAAGCCAATCTGCTTTCTGACTGTTCATTTCCACACCCTGGCGCTCTGGTTCTCCTACCTCTGTCCGTTTGAATTCCTCTGTTCGGTGTCATCATCACTGTGTAATGCCTTACAAGGAGGTGGCCACCTGTTTCATAATGAACTGAGTGTTAATTCTCTTGGAAATGTTTGAATTGTCATTATTTACATTTAATTTCCCAGAATGCTCACGAACATGATTCCTTTACCAACTCATCGTTCATGCCGACTTCAAACCTTTATACAACTCGGCTTGTTTACGCTGTTGAATCCGGTCATATGTCAGATTGCATGTCCGTCGTCGATTTGGAGCCTCTAGATCCTACAGTCTTCTTCCATATCGGGTGGGTAAGTTGCATGACATTTACCCGTCTGATGTGAGTAGTTTTCTCTCTCTTCCACTCGACGCATCACACCTAGTGTGTGGCATAGGGTGGGACTCAGTTGAAACCACTTACCGCTCAAAGCCCTTCCGATATCCTGCCAGTTTTCGTGTGGGACCCACCTCTGATGGAATCAACGAATTCTGTATGGTTTTTTACTTTTCAAGTCCGGGTCGCTCAGGGCTTTTTCTTCTCTGAGGGGTTTTCCCGGTGATATGTGATTAGCGACTTGTCACTAATCGCATATTAGAAACCTCCCCCATTTCTCAAAAAGGATTCACGCTTGCTATTTCATGGCAGCGCGCGTTACCATGGGCCAATTGTCAGCGCACTTTACCGAGGGTCCTCGTTGCTTGGCGCTACTCACAAATTACAATTGTTCAAGGATACTTCTAATAAGCTCGACCTTTGTAACTTTGGCATGAATTCTATAGAGTTATGAAAACTTAGAGAGTTCTTTAGGATCCAATTCAGATCACGGCCTTCCCACTAAAAATCTTTTGGACCACCAAAAGTTGGTTTTTAAGCATCAATCAAGTGAGGGTACAAATTCCCCACTTGCCCAATTTCTATCCATTTCACACTACTTGGTTTTGAACCTTTGAGTCCAATCCTCAGGTACTCAACATCCCCCCTGCGCGTAGTTCTCACCTTCCTATCCAGAACTATATCTTCCTGCAACTCATTGAGATATTCAGGTAACAGATCATCAATAGAAGGCAATTGACTCTGCTCTTCGGGATCTTCAATCAATGAAGGTTCAAATAGTCTCAAGCTGACTACATTAATAACTGAGTAGATGTGCATGTAAGCTAGTAAATCAAGGTGAAAAGCATTCTCACCAATTTTCTCAAGTATCTTGAAAGGTCCATACCTTATTGGCTTCAGCTTCTTACCTTCACCTTGCATTCTATCTTTGCTGATATACAAATAGACTTGATCACCAACTTGGAAACTATGCTCAATCCATTGCTTATCATGCCTTGCCTTGTACTTGGCTTGGCTCTTTTCCAGCTATTCCTATACTGCCTGGTGAATCTCTTGGATTGGTTCAATGAACTCGGTTGCCTTGTCCACATCACTGTGTCCATCACCCACTATGTCTTTACCAAAGACAAAATCCAAGGGAGACCTTGGTGTGAAACCAAAACAGGTCTCAAAAGGAGATCTCTGTGTAGAGGAATGTTTAGTTGTAAGCATGCTGCACATAACTTAAATTTTCATCCCAAAGCTTGGTATGCTTGCTGCAATAGCCTCTGAGCAACTGGATCACTGTCCTGTTGACCACTTCTGTTTGGCCATCTGTTTGCAGATGAAAAGCTGTTGGTAACACGCGCTGCCACGAAACAGAAAAACGGGAAGCCTTTTTGAGAAACGGGGGAGGTTTTTGATATGCGATTAAGGACCAACTCTTGTAGTCACGCGCGTTACCACTTCACAATTTTTACCTTTTATACCTGTGGCTGCAATTGTTGTTTCATCTCCTGAATCTAACCCAAACTCTTTTTGAATAGCTGCAATAGTCTTCTTCTTCTTGCCATCGTACTTCTTGGGTTTCAGCTCCAGATACAGAATCCAACAGTGTTCATCATCATGCCCATCCTTCTTATAGTGAGTGCATGAATATTTGGTATTTTGTACAATATTTGTCTTTCTCTCTTTCCATTTTTGTTTTCTTTTCTCCTTGTTCTTGCTTGCAGTGGGTTTTGATGATCCCCCAACTTCTGGGTTCACATTCTTGCCTCTAACCTCTAGATGTGTAGCTTGAACAGATACCTCATCTATGCTAGTGGGATTAAACATGAGAATAGTGTGCCTTAAGTAGCTGTGTAGACCACCTATATACTTTAGCAAAGTTTTAGGTGAGTCTAAAGAAATTCCTAGAATCAGAGCTCTTTTCCTAAATTCTTGAGTGTAACTTTGTACACTTTTCCCTTTTAATTGTTGAAGAGTTTGCCAACTCATCATGGCTTGCTACATATAAGCCAGTGGATAGAATTGTTTTTTAATTGCAGAAACAAATTCACTCCAAAAAGAAAGAATTTTACCATGCTTCTTCACGTCATCTTGTGTCCTACCTTCCCACCATACCAAGGTAGTGCCTCCAAGGCATAGGCTGTCCAGTTGAATCTTACTACTGTCTAAATGAATGCTCTACACTCTGCAATAAACATCAATCTATCTAATCCAATTATCTAGCTTCTTTGCATTCAACTCTCCATCATATATTGGTAAATCAAATTTAACATCTAATTTAGTCAAGGATGTCTTCTTTTTGTTTTCAAAGCTACTAGGAGGTGTGGGAAGTTTTTCTTCTTTCCATTTGCCTTTAGAGTGGTTATGGCGGAGAGATTCTTCTGCTCCTTTATCTCGTTTGGAGTTTGATGCATCTTCCTCTCTACCTTTCTTAAATTCTCTATACATTTCCTCTACCATGGCTCTCATGGTCATGAAACTATCCATGAATTGAGGTTCTGATTCCAAGGGACTTTCTTCTGACATCTTCCTCTTAGGATAGACTCTTCCAATTTCAGGGTTAGTTTCAACCAACTCTTCTTCTCCTAATTTAAGCTTTGAACTAGTTAGCATTCAATAACAAAATCCAGCATAAGCTTGTCTAACCTTAGTAACCTAGAGCTCTAATACCACTTGATCTAGAATTTATCCAGGACAAAGAATTAAAGGTATTACAGACTCATGTGAATTAATGTGTCTATGTTACTCTATGCAACAGATCGATAAGATTGTGAAATACATAGACACAGAAGAATTTAGAGAAAACGTAATAGGAAAACATCTAAAAACGACAAGTGTAATAAGGAGTTCACCCAATACTCCTAGGCTACGTCTCCTGGTCCAGCCTTTAGTGGTGGCCTCTCTATTATGTTTTCAAAGTAGAGTTTTTACAACAGTGAGCTCAATTTGAGTCTCACTCAATAGACATAAATCAGTAGGACTGGACTTGGATCCCCCAAGTCTCTAGAGTACACAGACTCTCGTTACTGAAACTTGACCTCTAATGGTCATAGTAGTATGAGCCCAGTCTAAGACTCATACATGACAGGCCTATGCCGAGGAGTTCACTTGAATCTCTCAAGCCTTCTCGGGAGTACATAGACTCTCTGACTCTCTCTGGCTCTATCTCGATGCTACCTTTGCTCTATAGGTCAACTCGATTTACTTTCTCTGTTCTATGCTCTTAGCTTTCTTACTCGTTTTTCTCACTCTTGCCTTGTTTCTGTCAGTTTGTGGCTTTAAAGCCAATTTGCTTTCTGACTGTTCATTTCCGCTCCTCCACGCTCTGGTTCTCCTGCCTCTATCTATTTGAATTCTTCTATTCAACGTCATCATCACTCTGTAATGCCTTACAGGGAGGTGGCTACCTATTTCATAATGAACTAAGTGTCAGTTCTCTTGGAAATGTTTGAACTGTCGTTATTTCCGTTTAATTTCCCAGAATTCCCACGAACATGATTCCTCTGCCAGCTCATCGTTCATGTCGGACTTCAAACCTTTATACAACTCAGCCTGTTTACCTCGTTGAATCTGGTCATCCGTCGGATTGCATGTTCGTTGTTGATCCAGAGCCTCCAGATCCTATGGTCTCCGTCCATATTAGGCGGGTAAGTTGCATGAAATTTACCCGTCTGATGTGAACGGTTTTCTCTCTCTTCCTCCGGATGCGTG
The DNA here is from genome assembly GCA_031772625.1 of Pinus tabuliformis. NCBI lineage: Eukaryota > Viridiplantae > Streptophyta > Pinopsida > Pinales > Pinaceae > Pinus > Pinus tabuliformis. The sequence goes on along the minus strand of CM062816.1, from coordinate 936,298,759 downwards.
GCATCGGGCGGGACTCGGTTGAAACTGCTTACCACTCGAAGCCCTTCCGATATCCTATCAGTTTTCATGTGGGACCCGCCTCTGATGGAATTGGTAAATTCCGTACGGCTTTTGACTTTTTGGGTCTGGGTCGCTCGAGGCTTTTTCTTCTTTGAGCGGTTTTTCCGGCAATATGCAATTATCAAAAACCTCCCCCCTTTCTCAAAAAGGCTTCCCGTTTTGTTGTTTTGTGACAGCACACATTACCATGGGCCAACGGTCAACGCGCTTAACTGAGGGTCTTCGTTGCTTGGAGCTGCTCACAAATTACAACTGTTCGAGGATACTTCTAATAAGCTCGACCTTTGTAAGTTTGAAACTTTGGCATGAATTTTACTGAGTTATGAAAACTTAGAGAGTTCTTTAGGATCCAATTCGGATCACAAGGTATATCATGTTATCTAAACCAAATCATAAACAAACCAACGTGCCTCAGTTTAGTTCAGGGGAGGATATCTCATCTACAAGATCAACTAGATTGGCACAATACATGTATAAACATAATCATCAGTATATAGACATCATATCAATCATCATCCAGTTACCACACATGATTCCACAACTACACACCAAATAGACATAACGCATGCATAACAACATATGTAAAACACACATGCATACACAATATATATAAACACTGACATGCATTCATGATGAACACATTCCGACAACAACACCAACAACTTCTGCATGACATCACAATGATGACCATGACCACCACCATGCACACACAATGCGCACATAGATCACAAGCATAAGGACACATATGCAAACAACATTTACACATGACAAAACATTCATCCAAGGAGAACAGAAATCAGACATCACCCAAGGAGAACATAACTATGCTTTGATACCACTCTGTAACACCCTCCTCCCACATTTACCCAAGCTAACCAGTCCACTAGGGTAAACATGTGACAAAGAGTTACTATGATATGATTCAAATCCCCATGTATAGTTAAGGAAGTGGAATTGACATGACAAGACCAATCTAACCTTCCTGAGACACTATATAACCTTCAGGAGCCAACCAACCCCTTCAGGTGTCCATCCCCTAAGAGAACTTGCTTTTTCACTACCCTATAGCCTCAATCGCTCCCATGACAAGGCATGCATGTGACTAGGACCCTCTTGTCGCTCCTAAAACAAGAACTCCATGTGACTGTGGCATTTTTCAAGCAGTTCAGTGTCAGTGACCCTAGATCTTATGCCACCTTTTCAGAGCTAAGACTCAGGCCACTATCCATAACTTCATGAAACTTCCAGAAATGATAAATAACATTGAAATAAGGTTACTAATGTAAACACTTGATCAAGGACTTGATCTAACCCCTACTAGCCATGAAATAAATTTTTTCAAAAATATCATAAACATGAAATCTACAAGTCATAACAACATATCTAAACATAGGGATCTCATACTTAATTGAGAATCGTCAAAGAGGACCAATATCTCCTCACAGTAGCTGCATTTTTATCTATTAGGTAATTCATTCATTAACATTTCATATAATAACCAAAACATGATGAGAGCCATACATCATAGCTATCATAAAACATGCTTATAATCAACAAATAACCAAAGATATATCAATGAGGAAACAACCATTAAAGCCACATAATGGCAAGCACATTTACTTGACATAAAATACCAAAGGAAAAAGGAGCTCTTATTAGCATATGCAAATCCAACCAATTCAGGGACTTCCACATACCACTCGACCATAGATTGGGTTGAACTAAATCTTTCTTTCAGCCAATCACGTCTGTGCCATATTCCAAGCATGAATGTGGGATCTCATGAAACAAATCAAATCAAACCAAAGCAGGGCTTATAGAGGCCAAACCACCCCAACCCTCAACCAATGATTCCACCTCATGGTCAGACATCATGTTTAACCATCACTAGATTAGTCTCTACCCAAGTTGTCCAGGGCTTTTCCAACCAAGGATTCCAGGACTAGTGACTCAACCCACACCTATTGTCGAGCTCCAGAGTGTTTGTCCAACTAGGGCTTCCAGAACTAGTAACTCAACCCAACAAGGGCTCTAGATTGTTTGTCCAACCAAGGCATCTAGGACTAGTAACTTAGCCCAAGTTGTTACAATGCTTCCAAAGCGTTTGTCCAACCAAGGCTCAAGGAACTAGTAACTCAACCCACAACCATAAGGAACATGAGAACCAATGAGAAATCAAGAGGAAAGAAACCCACAACACCATGGCTATTGAGGAAATGGAAAGGATAGGAAAAAACACTGTCAATCCAGGAAATCCTTCATGCCAATGATAAATCATAACTAAGAAACCACATGAATGTGCCATGCATGCCAAAGCTAGCAAGGAAATCATACACGCAACTTGGTTCCTACAAGAAAAACCCATTGTAGTTGTTGATCCTAATGTCCTCTTGCACTTTCCTTCTCTTATTTTATCTCCTTTCTCCAAATCCTGAGTATTCCATAGTCCTCCAAGATGCTCGAAGAAAACTCTAAGTGTCCAAGAGCATGTGAGAGAGAGTAGAGAATGAGAGCTCCAAAACTGAACTGACAAAAAGCTACAAACAGATCCTTAGAAGCCTTTTTATTAATGAGGCCTCCATTTTCTTAATTGTCCATTATTTTCCTTAATTTTCTTTAATTTTCCTCCTCACATGCAACCTGTGACCTTTCACCTTCCTTTTCTCCTATTTTCCGTTATTTTCATAAATAAAATGCCAATAAATGTGCCATGCCTTTTCAAAGCCATTGTCACTACCTTTGCCAATTTCCATAGCGATTAATTAATCAAAAGTGATACCCATCACTATTTTTTGCCCAACATTAAGCTTGGAATACGTGTCCCATGACCTTGGTTATTATTTTTCCTTTATTAACCTTATACATGGATTTTTTACCAAGGTTGTTACACTAGGGAGCTATTTTACCTATTCTTCACTTGAAGCATATATGAAAGATGAGAAAGATCTTTTAGTATGGAATTCCATGAGCAGTCGTGTCAAATGCATGTGCTAGACCACCACAAGCATTTTTCCAAGTTCACTAAGTTTCAAAATCCAAACGTAGGTGTGAGATTAATGGTTAGAATTCAATAGTGGAGCCCCCAACATGTCTGAACTTTAGCAAAGGTGGGGGGGTGTTCGATTTCTTGTTTAGTGACAAACCCTGTCATTACGTGGTAAAAATAGGTTAATAATAGGGGGCCCCTCTTTGGTTTTTAATACCACAGGGGACCCCCGTCCTCCCCACCAACCCCTCACTTATGGTTTAACTACATATTGATAACAAACAAACAAAAATGATGTTACAACAAAGTGATCTTAGGTTTCCATGCAATAGGTATTCGCTTTGGAGAAAATATCATATTCCTCTATTTTTCCAAATTGTAGGTTTTTAATAGTCATTTGTTGAATGTTGATAAAAGAGTAAAAGATATTGAAGCTATGGATCAATGTGTCAAAGAATGAAACTAGTTTAGGGATGATCCACTCTACTTCGATGTCACATCAATTTCTTAATTTCATCAAATGGGGATATTTTCTTTATTTCTCTCCAAATGGAATCACATCAATCTACTCTCTATTTTTTGGCCTTTATATAGTTTCAATAATTTTAATGCACCTAAATCATCCACAACCCATATTTTATCATAGCTCTAATAAGCTCCAAGTGGTGATTGCAACTACAACATTTTGTTTGGGCCTTGATGAGAGCAATGTGGAAGTTGTGATTCATTATAACTTGCCTACAAGTTTGGAACATTATGTTTAGGTGATGGGTTGTGCGGGCCAAGATGGCAAGAGGTTCGATTTTAAAGAATAGGTGGAATGTGTGTCATTCCACAATTAAATGCAACATATTCTTTATGTTTTCACAAAATTTCTCCATCCTTGCTGGCAAACAATATCATGTTCATTTATGCTCTTCTTAAGAGGATTCAATCTAAACATGGGTGAACCTCTGGTCAAATTTTGCATTAAATTTCCAGTGAGTGAATTTCGGGTGAATTTTATGAGCATATGGAGAGGAACTTTGAAAATCCACGACATGGGTTTTTTGCAGGATGGCCTAAGTTAGATGACACATGACAATTTTTGTAAAACCATGAATGGTTTGGGAGATTTCGTTGGTTTTATGAAGGGAAAGTGTTTATATTTCAAGAATGGTTGAACTGGTAAAATGTCCAATAAATAGAACAACTAAGAACCAACTTCCAATGATCATGAGGTTAAATTTTTTTGTTAAAAGTAAGTATGATACCAACTCAGAAACAAAGAGTTTCGGACATTCATATAAAAATAAATAATTTAGGGAGTTGGATGATGGTGTAAGGCATTGTTATAGTGATAATATTTACACATAGAAATTATCTTCAAGTCAGAAGTTTGTAAACTTAGCTCCCGTTGAAAAAGTTTCAATTCCTTGCATTATCCCAACTACAGAAGATATGACTCCATTTATACTCTTTCTTTTCTAGCAATGAGACTATTTTGGTATAAGGAATCAGTTATTGTAATGGGGATCATTGGTCTTCATTAATGCAATCAATTGGAGCTACTAAAAATGTATTTGATCTCATATAACTTCCTCTGCACAAGCAACCTCTCAAGGGTTGAATTGTAACAATTGGAGGGATGTATTGAACTTTTGAATATATCCTTCATCTATTCTATAAACCCCATGATTCTTGTCTTGCAAAACACTAATTTATCAATTTGTACTAGTGAGCATGTTGATGTGGTTCATCTTAGTGGTAGTGCAAAGAGATCTCTACTTGGTTGGTTTTTTGCGCTTATATCAGGTAGCGAATGGTTAAATATTAATTGATGGTATGCCTTTGAATGACCTTGAAGTTATAGTTGTCTGAAGAAATTCAATCAAAGGGTCATAAAATGGGCTGCAAAATAGGTAGTCTAAGAAATATTCCTTAAGATAGAATTAAAAGATAGCTAGTGAGATAGGTGGCAAAGCTTAGCGAGATAGGTGGCAAAGCTTACCTTCTTTGTTGGGAAGTTTACATATTTTTTGGGAACATATTCAACAACTTCAGATTTCAAGGGAGAGGGTCAAATGGGAAATGGATCAATGCTATATTTTTTGCAAATTATTTTGAGATTGATTTTATTTATTTTTGGTTTATTCTTAGAATTTTATTCCTAAAAGCTATTAGAACTAGAGGATTGTAATTTTCTATATATTCTTTCATTTCAATGTAATAATGGTTGGATCATGAGGTAAAGATTGGAAATTTTTCTTTTGGAAGCATTATTCTTTTAAGTGATTTTAATCAGAAGATCCATGCCTCAACATTTGGCAGATTGTTTCATATGTGAGTGTTTTCATGTGCTTTCATAATATTATTTATTTATTTACTTTTTCGTACATTTTGAAGCTATGTGGATCTATAGGAGAGGATAGGATGAGAATAAACCTCCCTTAATTTCCCCGACAAAGTTATATTCATCATTGAGATGACTAAATAGAAAATATGTTTATATTAGTTCCTATGCATCTATATATTGTTTCCTTCTATATACTTACAAAAAATATTGTTGTTAAGCCATTGAATGATATTTTATGTGCTTTCTTCCTATAACAAACAACTAATACAATCAACTTGAGTAAGAAGTTTGTTTGTTATATTCTTGTAGTATTCCTTAATTGTTTACAACAATGAATATCTGTCAAAGTTTAGAGTAGGCCTTTTGTTTGGAATTTTAAGGGGAATTTGAAAGCAACCAGTGTAAATCATTAACAACTACTTCTCAAAAAACCCCCAGTTTCCCTAAATCTGGTCATTATGCTTAATATGCTATTGTTCAATGAGAATGAAAAAAAGTTTAGCCTTGCAACATCTAAGGTAGTCCCCTCTGGTTCAAAGGCAAACTTGAGCCTAAAGTAGGTTAGTTTGTTGTCTTGGCACAATTTCGTAACTGTAATTTTTCTTCAAGAAAAGATACAACATTTGGCGTCGTTGTTGGGAAACAAAGTAACGAAGAGACCTTTCCCTAGGTGTACAAGATGATTATATTTATTTCTTGATGATAAACAAGAAATAGACATTGGATATTGGTTGCATATCATTCACCTAGTGGCTCCACTTAGTTTTTTCCTCACGATTCCATGGGTTGAAGATTCCACTAGTTAGTGATGTCAAGTGCATTCACTACTGTGTTTTCTCAAAGATCAACATTTTTTATCAAAATGAAGTTTGCATTCGAGATGGTATTTTTATTTAGACATCAACAAAGGATGAATTCTTCAAAGTTCTTAAACAATGTAGTTTTTAGCAATATACTCTACAATTGTAATAATAAGATGCTCATAGAATTTGAATTTCATCTTGTAAATTATTTTCATATTTTTAGCTGCATGCAAGTTATTTCATACAATCTACTCCTCTCCTAGTTGCATTGGAAGTTTGATTACACTTTAAAATACAATTTTTCATTTGAATAGAGTAGAGGTGTGTGTGATTGAATAAGTTTTCATTGTGAAAATTTGATGTGCAGTAGATTAGTTGTTCTCAATTTGTTTCAATAGTTTCAGTTTGCAGTGTATGGATTGTTTCATTTTGAGTAGAGCAGGTCACATTTTGCATGTTACATGTAAAGATAGAAATAATTGATGGGATTGGTATGAATCAACTAGGCCAACATTCAAGGCACATACTCTACATTTATCTACATCCCACAAGGGGAAGCAGTCACAAGTTGGAGCCTATGTTGTAACATTTTCTTGGCAAAATGACACACTAATTTTTTTTTTTTAAATTTTCCAGCTTCTTTCTTGGATAGATTCTTGGGAATATACAATTTTTTATTTGTTTTATTAAAAAATTAGGTCTTTATTCAACTACTCCAGTCTCTATATTATGGACCGCTGAGTTCAACCAAGAAATGGGGTCAATTATTGAGCAACACCAACCATACAAGAACTAAAAATGCTTACACATGGAACACTAAAGGAAGAGGGTCATATTTTGTGCACAACACGTTGATCAAAGACATGAATAGTAATCCATATCAACCATTCAAGAGACATCTATCTGATGCATGTGGGATAAAAATCCTTGATTTGACAAACGAGAACATGACTTGGAGATTTTGTATGCCTGTCAAAATTTTAATGTTGAGAGGTTGAGCATCATGTGAGATTAACTACTCATTCAATTTTTTAGGAATTTGTATTGATAGTTGGTTTTGAGTTATATCACTAGGGAAAGATCCAAAAATTATTTCCAAATACATCGCTAAGAACAAATGGTTTTTTCTACCTTGGTTGTAAAAAATAACCATACAAACAAAACAATTCAAGGTTAGTATATGCTCCTTGGAGATCCAATTACACAAAAAACTATGGATGCATAATGTTCAGGTGCTATCACTTGTGCAAATTTCCTCAATCTTCCTCCATACTCATGCAAGAAGGTAATGCTTGATAGGTTTTATATGTCTTTACTAAAGGGAAAGTGTCTTTCAACCTCTTGTGAGTTTTGTGTGTAGAAGAAAAGTCTAGTATTCTTTGGTTCAAAAGAAAGTGATATATTTTAGATTTTTTTTACTTTCTAAACACCAAATTATGGTAAATGGTGAAATCCATGACATGTAAATATATGTAATAATCTGGTCTCTTTTCACTTGAATACAATTGGATTTTCTCATCACTCTATAATTGTTGTTTCTTAATCATGAAATAGGATGTATGATGCTTCTCTCCCTTTTTACCTACTATGCTAGTAGTAGATCATTCAAATTTGTACATTGTTTTAGGTGTAAGATTCATTGTTTATAGAAGAATGGTAGATTGCTGCTAGAGTTGGATAGGTTGTTGAAGCTAAGGGGTTATTTTACATATTATTCACCTGAAGCATATATGAAATATCAAAAATATATTATGGTATGGAATACCATGATCGATCATGTCAAAGCATGTGTTGGACCACCACACGCTTATTTTCCAAGTTCACAAGGTGTCAAAATCCAAACATAAGTGTGAGATTAATTGTTGGAACTCAATACCCCCTACATGTCCAAAGTTTAATGCTAGTGGGGGCGGGAGGGGGAAGGGGGTTGGCGGGGTGTTCCACGACTTATTGTTTATTGAAAACCACTATGGTTATGTGGAAACAATAGAGTGATAACATGGGCCCCCTCCTTGATTTTAAATACCACACGGATCCCATGCATGTGGTTTTACCACAACTTGCCACCAAAAAACCAAAAAAGATGCTACAACAAAGCCATATCAGGGTTTCATGCAGTAGGTATTCACTTTAGAGAAAATTTTCATATGCCTCTATTTTTCCAAATTGTGGGTTTGCAATAGTCATTTTTTTGAATGTTGATAAAAGCGTAAAAGAGATTGAAGGTATGGATCAGCATGTCAAATGAGGAAACTGGCTAAGGGGTCCACTCTACTTTGATGTTGCATCAGTTTCTTAATTTCATTAAATGGGGATCTTTGGTTTATTTCTCTCCATATGGGATCACATAAACTTGCTCTCTATTCTTTGGCCTTTATACAATTTCAATCATTTCAATGCACTTAAATCATCCACAATCCATTTTTTATGAGACCTTTGCATTTGCTTTAGGCTTTAACAAGAGCAATGTGGAAGTTGTGATTCATTATAACTTACCTACAAGTTTGGAACCGTATGTTCAGGTGATAGGTCATTCATAAGAGCAATGTGGAAGTTGTGATTCATTATAACTTACCTACAAGTTTGGAACCGTATGTTTGGAGATTCGATCTTAAAGAAGAGGAGCAATTTTTGCGTGTCCTTCCCCAATTAAATGAAAACTTCTCTTTATGTTTTCAAAAAAGTTCTCCATTCTTGCTAACAAAGAATAACATGTTCATTAATGCTCTTCTTAATAGGATTCAATCTAAGCATGGGTCAAACTCTAGTCAAATTTCACACTAAGTTTTGAGTCCGTTTTTATGAGCATATGGAGAGGAGTTTTAAAATTCCGCAACATGGGTTTTTGGCAGGATGGTCTCAATTAGATGAATCACAAGAAAATTTTTTAAAATCACGAATGGTTTGGTATATTTCATTGGTTATTTGAAGGGTACGTGTTCATATTTCGAGAGTGGCCAAACTAGCAAAACGTCTAATAAATAGAATGACTACGAACCAACTTCGAATGATCATGAGGTTAAAAATTCTGTTAAAAGTGAGTTTGATCCTGGCTCAAAAACAAAAAGTTTAGGTATTCATATAAAGATAAAGAATTTAGTTTGTTGGATGATGGTGTAAGGAATTACTATAGTGATAATATTTACACACGGAAATTATTCACAAGTCAGGAGTTTGCAAACTTAGCTCCCGTTGAAAAAGTTTTAGCTCCTTGTATTATTTTATTTATAGAAGATATGATTCCATCTATCCAATTCGATTTTGAGCAACGAGACAATTTTGGTACAAGGGACATGTTATTGCAGTGGGGATCATTCGTCTTCATTAATGAAGTCAACTGAATCTACTGAAAAGGTTTTTGAGCTCATAGAACTGCCTATGCGTAAGCAAGTAACCTCTCAAGGGTTGAAATTGTCACAATTTGAGGGATGTATTGCATTTTTTAATATATCCTTCAACTACCCTGTAAATTCCATGATTCCTATCTTGCAAAATGTTAATTTATCAATTTGTATTGGTGAGCTTGTCGACGTGGTTGGTCTTAGTGATAGTGGAAAGAGATCTCTTCTTGGTTTGTTTTTGTTCTTATATGAGGCAATGAATGATCAAATATTATTTGATGTTATTACTATAAATGACATTGAAGTTATGGCTGTGTGAATAAAATTAATCAAAGAGACATACAAATGGGTTGCAAAACAGGTAACCTGAGATATATTCCTTAAGATAGAATTAAAACATAGCTAATGAGATAGGTGGCGAGCTTATCTTCTTTGCTAGGTAATTAACAAATTTTATGGGAGATTTCAAGGCAGAGGATCAACAGGAAATGGATCAACTCCATATTTTTTGCAATTTATTTTGAGATTGATTTTATTTATTTTTGTTTTATTATTAGACTTTTTTTCCTAAAAGCTATTAGAGTTATAGGATTGTAATTTTCCATATATTATTTCATTTCAATCTAATAAATGTTTACTTTTGAGGCCAACATTGGCAATTTTTATTTTGGAGGCATTATTCGTTTCAATGGTTTTAATCATAAGATTCTTGCCTCAACATTTGTTAAATTGTTTCATAGGTGAGTGTTTTCATGTGCTTTTGTAATCTCTTTTTTTCGTACATTTTGAAGTTATGTGGATCTATAAGAAAGGGTAGGTTGAGAATCATCCTCTCTTATTCCTCCCCCCCCCCCCGAAAATTTATATTCATCACTCAGTTGAATAAATAGAAAATATGTTTATATTAGTCCCCCTACATCTATATATTGTTGCCTTCTATGCAATTGCATTTTGTACTATTTTTAAGCCATTGAATGATATTCTATGTGCTTTCTTCCTATAACAGACAATTTATATACTCAATTTGGGTGAGAAGTTAGTTTGTTATATTTGTGCATTATTCCTTCATTATTGATAGTAATGACTATCTATCAAGGTTGATATTAGGCCTTTTGTTTGGACTTTCAAGAGGAATTTTTCTTCATATCTAAAGCAACCAGTCTAACTCATTAATAACCACCTCTCAAAACACCCCTAGTTTCCCTAAATTTGGTCATTGTGCTTAATAGGCTATATTTCAATGACAATGAACAAAAATTTAGCCTCGTAATGTATGAGCGAGCCCCCTCTGGTTAAAGGGCCAAATTGAGCCTAAAGTAGGTTGATTTGTTGTCTTGGCATAGTTTCCTAGCTAGAAACTATCTTCAAGAAAAGATAAAACATATGTCTAGCCTAGTCATTGATGTCGAGTAATGACAAGTTCAAGGGGAGCTTGTTGAGTTTTCAAGCATGATGTTTGTGTTGTTATTTAATGTGTTGTATTTGTTGACTACTGGATATGTAGCCTAGTAGCCCATATTTGAAAGCATTTTGACTACAGATAACTTGGTCAAAACCACATGAAAAGTGCTTGGTTGGATAGACCTCTCATAGACCTTTCTAATGGTACATGGCACTTATCCTAACTCCCAAGTGAAGATGAGAAAAAATGGTTTGAAGCTGAGATGGGGTTCCAAAGGCTCATGGTTCTACCCCTCACTAGATTGGAACAAAAAAAAACATAGAATGAAAAAAGTGGTCGAGTAATGTTTCATGAAGCGATAAGGCATTAGTCACAATGCATAGTTGCAAAGGAGTGAGTGGCAAGCACCCATCCCCTTATCAAACAACCTGGGCCAATCAATGTCCACACAACAAAATGAGTGATGGGCAATGATCAATGGCCAATAAGGGAATGGTCACATCACCTAGTTTCCAAGGAGTTGGCAGTAAGCACTCTAGTGCTTATCAAACCACTTGGTCTAACAATGTGCGCATACCAACGATGGGTAGCAAGAAGCAAGTGACAAGCCGATATGATGTGGCAAGGTGATGGCATGGCACCCTAGGGAGAGGAAACATGGAAGGTGGATTTATCCCTTTTGGGTGGCCATGTGGCTCTTTTCTAAGTGACACATGGAACATGACAGGTGGTAGAAGTGATGTGGCTGTGATCTGACAAGTGAGGTGGTAGAGCCTTGGGATTTACACTAGAGAGCATTTTTGTAAGGCTCTACAATGTTAAACAAGCTAACCATAGAGGTGAACTAGAATTTTGAGGTAAGATGATTGGAAAGTGGACCTAATTACTCTATGATTTTCCATGTTGGATGGGGGGGCACATACGACAAAACTTGGAACCCCCCTTGTTAACTTGTAGAAAAGATGGGGGGGCGAAGTACGGTCTCCACTATCATATTTTACCAATGAACGAGATTGGATGGAACACTTCATAAAATGTGGGGGTCATTTTAATCACATATGCAACAAATCTTGGAACCCCCCGGTCTCTTTTTCGTTAAAGTTTGGATTGCTGAGGGGGTGGGCTTTGAAATGGAATTTTGGCTGTTGATCTGATTTTGCCATTGGGAGTGCTCTAGAAATTGTTGGATGGTTAACTTTGGGTAGTCGATAGTAGTTCAAGACTATTTTCCCTTTGGGCTTAATCCCATGGTTTAAGTTCACGGTCATATGCTCGAGGGAGCTTGAAGACAAGGGACTACAAGGGGGAATTTTTGCTTTCAAGCACCAAACTCAGTTAGAAAATTAAATCATGTTTGGATGCTAAATTTAGTAAATCAAATTGAAATTAATTGGAAGCATATATAAGAGGAAATCATATGACATAAATAATGTGTAGTTCCCATGCAAGATGAAGTGATGTAGTTGTTATCTACATATAGAGCACTAGTTTTTTTTAAACATAACCAAGAGACAAGAGCGAGCTCACTAGCAGAGTGAACAAGAGTAGATCTAGAACAAAGCAGAAGTTCAAATTTATGATTAAGCGATAATTCTATAGATGAAGCTGCAATGTGTTTGAAAGAAATGCATATCTGAAGCATCCTGAACTACGTTGCAAAAAAGGAATTTTATCAAGAACATATTAAAGAAGAAACAATTGTTAGGAATCTAAATCAGACCAGAGAAAAAAATTAAGATTGGTTGTTGTAGAACATGGGGAAACATATTTGAGAATTAAATAGATTGGTTAAGCAATATCTTTAATTAAAATGCTTCATATTTGTGTTTGAAAAATAGATGAAAGAGGGATCTGAAAGGATGAACGAGTAGGTGTTTATAGATCACAAGGATTGGAATCTCCTTCAAGCTGGTGTCTGTAAGGATTAGGGGGTTGGTGCCTCCAGTAGGTTTGTGCCTACTAATAGTGGGATTAGGTGCTTCTAGCAAGTTGATTCTTGCAAAGGAAATAGGGTTGGAGCCTCCTATAGGTTGTGTTGGTGGGAAAGATTCCCAAGAGCTAGGGTTGAAATATTTAACAGAGTGGAATGCAAAAAAAAAAAAAAGTAACACTCATGAAAGCATGTCAAACATTCAAACTCACAAAATTTTGGATAAGAAATGTACCCGGGGTTCTATGTTTGAGGTAGATCCCATATGGTCCAAACCCTCCACTTCCTCCAAAATGTGTCGACCTATAAATCAATTATAGAAGCATAGACATATAATAGAATTCAAAGTAAATACATATAAATATGTTATATAATCATAAATAAAATGATAAGTTAACATTCATAATATGATAAAATATTTTGGGAACAAGACATGAGCTTCTTTATTAATGAATAATAGCAAGTATAGGAAAGCTACAACCTGGTCTAGGCCAAAGGTACTGATGAAACTTTCCTCCGGATCCATCTATCCTGAGCCAACATAGACCTCCTCTATAATAAATGAAAAATAGATGCTAGATAAGAGAACTGAACATCTCTGTAAGGAAAAAAGTTGGGTTTCCCACAGGCTAGGAGTGCAGGAGGCACATGAAAATGCAGACTTGATCTAGGGAAATTTGGTTATAATATCAATACCTCTCATATGATATCTCTTAGGCCTACATAAGGGATGTATATATACCACCTAAAATTGGTTATTTCAGTTTGGACACGGGCTCATGTAGGTGGGATTTTGGTAAAACTCGCAAACCCCATCTGAAAATAGTTTATTTATTTATTTTTTCAAATTTTAAAATGTTGTACGTGGATAGAGTTCATAGGAATTGGTATGTATGCATATTTGTAGTGAGAAGAGTCATGTATGGATTTTGAAAAACATTTTTTAAGATCAAGTCAAGTTTACAAGGCAAAGGGAGCTTCCCAAGCCATACAAGAGCATCTAGTCTACAAGAGTGTTGAAAGATGCTATAACAGATTCCCCCTAATGTATGAGGTCGGAAGGGTATTGATGACTGAAATACATTAAGTTTAAGAGAGTATTTATCTGAAAAGTCAGGAGAAGATCACCATATTCCAGTCCATCAAATACTTGAGGAAGTTAGAATAAGGCTCATGTCTAAGGCGGGCATACCCATGCTCAGAGATAATAAAGCATGTCTGCTAATAAAGTATAAAGCAGATCCATGATGTATACATAAGGGTAATATTGATAAGAAGAATAAATAATGGAACATCATATAATAGCCGTGAAAGAACACAAATAAGCTATTTCTTAGCATCAAATAAGAGGATATATTTACAAAAGATGTTGTATAATTGATCCCCTCAAAAATACCAAGTCATATATATGTAGTAGTGGTATTGTATAAAAGTCTGGTTCCAACATATATGATTTTTTTGAAAGATTGTGCAACATATAAGGTTGGAGGACGTCACTAGCAGAAAACTAAAGGAATTGTCAAGTGGACTGAGATGTTGACACAACCTGAGGTATTCACCGACCATAGATGGTATATTTATACACTATGGGAATAAATGAGTTGAATTCGACCATGTGATAAATCATTTTATTATAGATCATTGATGTATATCATTAAAAAACGTGGGACAACTCACCAATAATGATAATGAGTGTTAAGGTACCCCAGTACAATCTAACTAGTGTGAATAGATGTGTTGAAGTCGAAAACTTGAAAGAATATATCAATCAGGAGACATTGATGTATTCTCGTCGTCGATAGCGAAGGGGTCTTCCAATGATGAATGAAAACCCTAAGGTACTGAAAGAGAACTCTATACCTTGCTCCCAGAGAAATGAGTTGGATTTGATGAAAATATCTGCTGGAAGGAAGGCATTAAGGCATCCCACATCAACCAGTGCGAGCATAACCCACAAGCCAATAATTTGGAAGGAATCAAATGAATAAAGATGTAGTAACCACCACCAAGTACATTTCCGACATGCATAAGATGTAGCTATCTCACGAAAGAAATCCTTTGAACCAACTAATAATGAAAGAACACACAGAGGTGAGGAATCCACAAATAGGGTTAAATGAAAACCAAGGTATTGCACGAATTCAAATGTGTGATAATGTAGGCTGATGTCAAACTCAAGGGAAACCACTCAGTTAAAGACCCATGATACTAATTGATGATGAGCACAAGGTCACATATCAATGATGTAAATAGTGTCAGGGTGAAACTCTTGGCCTGCTCTCAAAGTAATTTGTCGAAATCGATAAGAGAAAACCCATAACCAAGAAGTCGATGTGGACCTTCTTAACTGACATGATTAAAGGACCAAGTAGTTGATCTGATACTAAGAATAATTTGACATATCGGGTATGGCCGAAAAAAATGAGTCAAGAAACATCACATAATGGATAACAGGCTAACTTCCCTTTAAAAAAATCACAACACTTTGTGACTTTTAAGGCAACATAAAATGAACTTTGTATAAGTTTGTCATATAAGAGGCATTAATAAACTCTTCATATGATTGGAAGAGTAACCAACTAGAGGAGTACTGACTCTAAAACAATTTTTTGACTTTCCTTAAAGTCAAACTAAGTCCCAACCCAATGGAGGGAAGACATATATTTTTTAAGTTCTGTGTTCAAGGGTGACACAATTGACCCTTTCTACTATAAATGATGAAGAAATTGTCCCGTACTCGCTCTTTTTTGGAATATTTTATTTTTATGTATTTTTCATATATAAATCCTGAAAAAAAGAATAAAATAGTGCCTATAGTATAGTGGAGGGAATAAGTGTCAAAGGTAGGCAAATTGGCTCCTAGGTTTGGAACATTCCTAAGCTCAATGGAAGGCTACAGATGCTAGTCATCGACACTCGAGGAACGTTCCCTCCAAGGTAAAGGGTGTGTCAAGTTATAAATGCTAATGAATAAATGGCTTGATGTTGCAAAAAATTCATTGTCAAAAGTGGCTTATACAAGAGTCAAATGAAGCCGGATTAAGGCCAAATGGGGTGCAAGTGGTCAATATGCAATGCAATAGTCCAACTCAACACATGGGAGGCTCTAGGGTATAAAGTCATAACAAGAGCGAGGAAGAAGTATGAGGCTTCAACGTAAAGTCATGATGGGACTAAAGAGGACTCCTGAGCCTCAGAAAAAAACTTCATCATGGGTTCCAAGTAACAACAAGGTACTATATAGAGTGCCCATGATAAGGTAGGATCTACCACTCAAGTTATGACACTTCTAAGAAACGAGAAGTTTTTGTGTCACAACTTTGTGGGGTTGATCCTAAAGTCAAAACAGAAAAGGAAACTAATAATGCACAATGCAGGTGGATAACCTAACCTATACGCCAGTTTCAAGGTCCTATACATATCATAGCAGATCGACCATGAAAATACCCAAAGGAGAAGTCTTCAAAGTTCTGTAGACATAATTAGGAACAGTAGGCAAGAATTTAATATATCCCATATATAAACCTCAGATAAAATATTGTGTTATAGAATACAAAAATTGAAAGTGTGTACCTTGTATGTACAATATGGTACAGGGAACCACATAGCCTGACAACTTATGTATAATATTTCTTCAGGACAAGCCCCTTACAGGACTCGGGTTAAGGAAGCTTTTCATAGCTAAAAATCATGGCTTCAAGTAGCTCCTCCTATGAAGGAAACTCAACATCCAAGAAATCATGAGAACTAAAAGGATCTAAAGGGGGAAGCGAGGGGTCCCATGCCCCCATAGGAGAAATCACTCGATCAACTACTAGGATCAAGTCCCGAGAAGGAAAATAAGAGTTCAAAGGACCCTTCTCAGAAGAAATTGAGCATTGAGGATAAAATGCCAAATAGTTCACTTGTGGCAAAGCAGAGTCTACTTGAACACTTGGAACATACCAAGGGGTTTTCTTACCTAAGTTCAAATTAGATGGTGATTATCAGATGCAAGTTGATCAATAGTGACAATACTTCTGTTGTGAGGAATATACATCACTCGAAAGAGTGAATACACCACAAAATTCATAGAATAGACATAATTACACCCAAGGAGCATATTAAAGTCTAAATAGCGATCAACCACCACCATATTGATTAAGACAATCTTCCCACCTAAAGTGATAGGAAATTAAGGAAGAACACCCATAGATTCACCGAGTCTTCTATCATAGGCTAGCAACTCACTATCTAATCCAAATGGATCTGAGAATGCTCTCTAAGTATTCATAAATTCTTTATAAATCATGCCAAAGATCAAAATCTTTTAAAAAGATCAAAGTTATCACAAGAGGAACACCCTTAGCATGGTGGGGAAATGCTATCAGGAGGCCCAAAACCCATCAAAACAGAGAAAAAAAAGTATTGGCAGTTTTAAGGCAACGTTGAATCAGAGCCGTCGGATCTGGCCTATCAATGGTCCAGATTCGATCGACGAATCACTATCGGCGGTGGCTATCGGTGCTTATTAGTGGAATCCACATGATGGTTGGAATTGCAATCAGCAGGGATCAACGAGGACCGTCAATCAAGCATGCAGATCGACAGCCCATGTTAACACGCACTATCACAATCGGCAAATGCAAAGGAGCGATTACAATCGGCGGGGGTCATGTGCGATATGTGATATCGCATCGAAACATGGAGCGGGGCCGTTATCAATACACCATGCAACAGTCAGACCCGATAGAATTATAAAGGAACTTTCATATAATTTCAAGTTTGGTTAAAGGACTTTTTCAATACTTTAATGTATTTTTAAATACAAAGGAACAGTGCCATTCCGATAGGCGACAGTGACTTGCAAGCAGACCCGATAGAAAAATAGGGTGGATTTAAGGACTTTTAAAGTCCGATATATTGAGTTTTGGCAGAATTTCTCTGTGAAAATACATTTTCCCTGTGTTTAACAAAGTGCGACTGTTTCAGGAGTTTCAGAGGCCCGAGGCACTCTGGCGTTACAAAATGGGTGGCCACCTCCTCTCTAGGTGTTAAAAAATGATTGTACCACGCTGAGAGAGGGATTCGAAGTGGACAGAGGCCAAGGAGACTGAGAGACAGGAACATGAAATGAACAGGAAACACATTTTTGGATATAAAGCCATAGACAGAGAGCGCAGTAAGAGGAGGCAGTGTTGCAAGCAAATGCCAAGATGGAGTTAGCACAGAGATAGAGAGCATTGAAGGAGTTTGTGTACTCATAGAGAACTTGAGAGGTTCAAGTAAGCTCTTGTTATTGTATTCTATTGTGTGTGAGGCTCAAATAGAGCTCACTATTGTAAAAAGAACTCTGCTTGAAGACATAATAGAGAGGCCACCACTGAAGGCTAGACCAGGAGATGTAGCCCAGGAGTATTGGGTGAACTCCTCATTAAATTTGTTGTGTTATGTGTTGTCTATTATGTTTTTTTTACTGCTTCATTTTCTGTGCATTTCGCAATCTTATTGATCCATTGCATAAAATGACATAGACTAATCCATGCACATAAGTCTGTAATACCTTATTATTGTCTTAGATCTCATTATCAGATCAAGTGGTATCAGAGCTTTAGGTTGCTAAGGTTAGACAAGCTTGTGCTGGACTGTTTGTGAATGCTAACTAGGTCAAAGCTTAAATTAGGAGAAGGAGAACTGGTTGAAACTAACCTAGAAATTGGTAGAGTCTATCCTAAGAGGAAAATGATAGAAGAAATTCCCTTGGAATCAAACTCTCAGTTCATGGACAGTTTCATGACCATGAGAGCCATGGTAGAAGAAATGTATAGAGAATTTAAGAAAGGTCGAAGTGAAGATTCTTCAACTTCCAAACAAGACAAAGGAATAGAAGAATCTCTTATAGATGGCCATTCTGAAGGCAAAGGGAAAGGAAAAGAGGCTCCTCTATCCACACCTCCTAATAGCCCTGAAAATACAAAGAAGAAAACATCTTTGATTAAATTAGATGTTAAATTTGATTTGCCAATATATGATGGAGAGTTAAATGCAGAGAAGCTAGATAACTGGATTAGACAGATTGATGTGTATTGCAGGGTGCAGAGCATTGATTCAAATAGAAATAAAATTCAGCTGGCTAGCCTACGCCTTGGAGGAACTGCCTTTGTATGGTGGGAAGGCAGGACACAAGATGACCTGAAGAAGCATGGTAAAATTCTTTCTGTCTGGAGTGAATTTGTTTCTGCAATTAAAAAACAATTCTATCCACTAGCTTATATGCAGCAAGCTATGATGAGTTGGCAAACTCTTTGCCAATTAAAAGGGCAAAGTGTACAAAGCTACACTCAAGAATTTAGAAAAAGAGCTTTGATTCTAGGCATTTCTTTAAACTCACCTGAAACTTTGCTGAAGTATATAGGTGGTCTACATATTTATTTGAGGCAGACCATTCTCATGTTTAACCTACTAGCATAGATGAGGTATCTGTTCAAGCTACCCATCTAGAGGCTAGACATAAGAATGTGAACCCAGAGATTGGGGGATCATCAAAACCCACTGCAAGCAAGAACAAGGAGAAGAGGAAGAAGAAATGGAAAGAGAGGAGGCCCAATGTTGTACAAAAGGCCAAACCTTCATGCACTCACTGCAAGAAGGATGGACATGATGATGAACATTGCTGGTCTTTGCATCTGGAGCTGAAACCCAAGAAGTTTGATGGCAAGAAGAAGAAGGTTGTTGCTGTTGTTTAGAGAGATTTGGGGTCAGAATCAGGTGATGAAACAACCATCACAGCCACAGGTATACAAGGTGAAAATTCTGAATCATCTACTGGTAATTCTGCCCAAACTATTGATAATGAAGAAAATGAGAGAAGAAGACATGATATTTTTCATATTAGAGTTATTTCCAAGGATCAAAAGATTGATACTTTATTTGATAGTGGCTTACAAGTAAACTTAATTTCTGAAGTAATTGTAAAGAAGTTGGGATTACTAACCACACCTCACAAGAAGCCATATCCATTGGGTTGGTTATGTGATAAAGCAAAGCTACAAGTGAATAAACAATGTAAACTTAGATTTGCCATTGGTTCAGCATTTGTAGATGAGGTTGAGTTAGATGTAATTCCCTTGGATATATGTGGAATTGTTTTAGGAAGTCCTTACTTGTATGATAGAAAAGCTATTTTCTATAGAGCTAAAAATAAGTATCAACTTGTTAAAGATGGAATAGAATATACTGTAAGAGCTCACAAACTCAAAAATAATTATACTCTCATAAACTCAGGGTAGATGAAAAGGATTGTAAATTCATGCAAACAATTTTTACTGATAGTTGTAAAGGAAAACAAACCTGATAAAACCAATGTATTTGAAGGCTGTGATGCTAAACAACAAGCTGATTTAGAAAAAGTTGTTTCAGAATATGATATCTTATTTCAAGAACCTAAAGGTCTACCACCCAAAAGGGAAATTGTACATGATATTAATTTGCAGCAAGATGATCCATTGCCTAACATTGGAATGTACAGGTTATCCGCTTTAGAGAATGCAGAAATCAAGAAGTAGGTACAGGAGCTACTCGAGAAAGGGTTCATAAGACCAAGCACATAACCATGCGAATCTCCAATCATGTTGGTGAGGAAGAAAGATGGTTCGTGGATGATGTGCATTGATTACCAAGCACTGAATAAAATAACGATCAAGAATCGTTATCTCGTTCCTCACATTGATGATCTATTGGATCAGCTAAAAGAGGTTGTTTACTTTTCCAAGTTGGACCCACATAGTGGTTACCATTAGGTTAGAGTAGCAGAGCAAGATGCATGGAAGACTGCTTTTAGAACAAAGTAAGGGTTGTATGAATGGCTAGTTATGCCTTTTGGCTTAACTAATGCTCCTGCCACTTTCATGAGGGTTATGAATGATGTACTCAGGCCTTTTATTCATGATTTTGTAATTGTATATCTAGATGACATTCTTGTATTCAGTAAAACATGGGAAGAACATTTGAAGCATATAAAGCAGACTCTAGATGTGTTGAAAAAAGAAAATATTTATGTTAAATTATCAAAGTGTAAGTTTGGTAAAACATCCTTGAATTATTTGGGTCATATTGTAGGGGGTGGTGAACTGAAGATAGATCCCTCTAAGGTTGCAGTCATTGTAAACTGGCCTAAACCCAAGTCTGCTACAGAAGTTAGAAGCTTCCTAGGGGCAACACAATATTGGAGAAAGTTTATTGCTAACTTTTCCTTAATTGCAGCTCCCTTACATGCTTTGACAGGGTTGAACAAGGTGTTTCAGTGGGGAGGAAAACAACAGAAATCCTTCGACACCTTGAAAGAAAAAATTAGTACAGCACCAGTACTAGCATTGCAAATCTTCAACAACCATTTGAGATCAAAATAGCTGCCAGTGATTATGCCATGGGAGCAGTGTTGATTCAACATGGTAAACCCATATGCTACCATTCTGAGACTTTTAATTCTACAGTAGTTAATTATCCTACATATGATAAAAAATTGTATGCATTAGTTTAGAGCGTGAAGAAGTGGAAACATTACTTAATGGGCAAAGAAACAATAATACATACTAATCATCAGCCACTTCAGTACTTGTGCTCGCAAACTAAACTGCAGCAATCAAGACACTATAGATGGATGGGTTTCCTACAACAGTTTCATTTAGTGATCAGATATAAAAATGACATACACAATAAAGTTGCAGATATGTTGTCTAGACCAAGCATAAATTCTTCTACTATACTTAAGCATAACTCAGTAATGCATGAAAGCTACATTGAACAATATGCTCAAGATATAGACTTTAAATATGTATATCCAGCTTTAATAATGGCAAAAAGGTAGAAGAATTGGATTACTATATTAAGGACTAACTCTTGTATCATTTGGGAAAGCTATGCATTCCACCAACAGAGAGAATTAACATAATTAGGGAGGCACATACTTCCTTGATATCAGGTCACTTTGGTGTAAGTAAAACAGTTGCACAGCTGCAAAGATACTGCTATTGGCCAAAAATGAATGAAATAGTTTCTAGATATGTAAGAGGGTGTACCATGTGTGCTAAAAGCAAGCCTAACAATAGAAAACTAGGCTTGTACACTCCACTGCTAGTCCCTTCCCGTCCTTGGGAAAGTGTTTCCATGGACTTTGTTGGGGGATTACCAAAATCTAGAAAGGGACATGACTATTTATATGTTATTGTGGATAGGTTCAGCAAAATGTGTATTTTAATACCTTGTAATAAGCAGATTACAGCTAAACAAACAGCGAAATTGTTCTTTCAGCCTGTCTAGGTGAATTTTGGGTTACCCACTTCCATAGTATCTGACCGAGACTCCCGATTTGTTGGGAAGTTTTGGTCAAGTCTATGGGAATTAATGGACACCAAACTGAAGAAAAGCACAGCCTTTCATCCACAAACAGATGGCCAAATAGAGGTAGTCAACAGGACAAAGATCCAGCTGCTCAGGAGTTATTGCAGCAAGCATCCCAAGCTTTGGGAT
Source organism: Pinus tabuliformis (assembly GCA_031772625.1). Taxonomy (NCBI): domain Eukaryota; kingdom Viridiplantae; phylum Streptophyta; class Pinopsida; order Pinales; family Pinaceae; genus Pinus; species Pinus tabuliformis. Next base: position 936,276,395 of record CM062816.1, on the reverse strand, counting down.
GAACACTTATGCTATGTGCAACATGCTTATAACCGTGCTAAACATTCTTCTACACAGAGATCTCCTTTCGAGACCTATTTTGGTTTCATACCAAGGTCTCCCTTGGATTTTGTCTTTGAAAAAGACATAGCAGTTGCTAGACACAGTGATGTGGACAAAGCAACTAGATTCATTGAACAGATCCAATAAATTCACCAGGAAGTGCAGGAACAACTGGAAAAGAGCCAAGACAATTACAAGGCAAGGCATGATAAACACCAGATGGAGCATAGCTTCCAAGTTGGCAATCAAGTCTGGCTGTATATCAGCAACGGACAGAATGTAAGGTGAAGGAAAGAAGTTGAAGCCAATAAGGTATGGGCCTTTTAAGGTACTTGAGAAAATTGGTGAGAATGCTTTCTGCCTTGTTCTGCCAGCGTACATGCACATCTATTCAGTAGTAAATGCAGAAAATTTAAGATTGTTTGAACCTTCTTTAATTGAAGATCCTGAAGAGCAAAGTCAATTGCCTTCCATTGATGATCTGTTGCCTGAATACCTCAATGAGCTACCGGAAGATATAGTTCTGGACATGAAGGTTAGGACTACACGCAAAGGGGACATGGAGTACCTTAGAATTGGACTCAAAGGTTCAAAACCCAGCAGTGCCAAATGGATAAAGATTGGGTAAGTGAGGCAACTGTATCCTCACTTAAGTGATGCTTGAAAACCAACTTTTGGTGGTCCAAAAGCCTTTTTCAGTGGGAAGGCGTGATCCAAATGGATCCGAGAATGCTCTCTAAGTCTTCATAAACTCTTTATAAATCATGCCAAAGATCAAAATATTTTAAAAAGATCAAAGTTATCACAAGAGGAACACCCTTAGCGTCGCGGGGAAACACTATCGGGAGGCCCAAAACCCGTGAAAATAGAGAAAACAAAGTATTGGCGGTTTTAAGGCAACGTTGAATCAGAGTCGTCGAATCTAGCTGATGAACAGTCTAGATCCGATCGACAAGTCGCTATCGGTAGTGGCTATCAATGCTTATTGGTGGAATCCACATGACGGTTGCAATTGCGATCAGCGCGAATCAACAAGGATCGTCAATCAAGCATGCAGATCGATGGCCCATGTTAACACACGCTATTGCAATCAGCAAATGCGAAGGAGCGATTACAATCTGCGGGGGTCGTGTGCGATATGTGATATCATATCAGAACATGGAACAGGTCAGATATCAATACACCATGCGACAGCCAGACCCGATAACATTATAAAGGAAATTTGATATAATTTCAAGTCCAGTTAAAGGAATTTTTCAATATTTTAATGTATTTTTAAATACAAAGGAACAGGGCCATTCCGATATGCAATGATGACTTGCAAGCAGACCCGATAGAAAAATAGGGTGGATTTAAGGAATTTTAAAGTCCGATATATTGAGTTTTGGTGAAATTTCTCTGTGAAAATACATTTTCCCTGTGTTTAACAGAGCGCAGCTGTTTCAGGAGTTTCAGAGGCCCAAGGCACTCTGGCATTACAGAATGGGTGGCCACCTCCTCTCTAGGTGTTAAATAATGATTGTATCACCCTACGATAGGGATTCGAAGAGGAAAGAGGTCGGGGAGACTGAGAGACAGGAACATGAAACGAACAAGCAGCGCGTTTTTGGCTATAAAGCCATAGACAAAGAGCGCAGTAAGAGGAGGCAGTATTGCAGGCAAATGCCAAGACAGAGTTAGCATGGAGATAGACAGCATTGAGACAGTCTGTGTACTCATAGAGAACTTGAGAGGTTCAAGTAAGTTCTTGTTATTGTATTATGTTGTGTGTGAGGCTCAAATAGAGCTCACTGTTGTAAAAATAACTCTGCTTGAAGACATAATAGAGAGGCCACCACTGAAGGCTAGACCAGGAGATGTTGCCCAGGAGTATTGGGTGAACTCCTCATTAAATTTTTTGTGTTATATGTTGTCTATTATGTTTTGTTCACTGCTTCATTGTCTGTGCATTTTGCAATATTATCGATCCATTGCATAAAATGACATAGAATAATCCACACACATAAGTCTGTAATACATTATTATTGTCTTAGATCTCATTATCAGATCACTATCATCTACCAACAACTTTGGAGAACCCAAATCATTCCAAGCTGAGGAGGATATAATACTTGTAGAGGATCCTTCATGCACTATACATCGATAGACATTTATGGAATTAACTCTAACCCTTATTTGAAAAGGTGCAAAAGAATGAAGACGGGGCTCTACAATATTATCCCAATCAAAAGAAACACTCCTATAGCTTGGAAGGGGTACACTCGAAGACACCGGCATGCCCCCTTGTCCAAAAGACTCTGAACTAGAAATCAAGAAGACTCTATTGGTAGACACTTCAACCCCCAATAGAAGAGTGGGATAGGCCAAAGATCACACTGGCTCGACCACTTCATCAACCAATGGATGAGTAGATTTTTGAGAAACCATAAGACGTTTAGGAGTAGAATAACCTTCAAAATCATACCACAAACTTTGTACCACCAAACTCTTATGGCATAACTGAGTAAGATGATCTCGCTTACACCTAGGTCTTTGATCAACATCAATGTCCCCAAAATGACTAGCAGTGGCTGGTGGTGAGTCTCCAACATTACTTGCAGAGGTGAGTGACTCTTTCTCAAGAGAGATGGAATTCGTCCATCATGAATCATAGAAGTAGGTGAGTCATCATCAACATGACTCACAAAGGTCGGTGATTCATTGCTAGTATGACTATCGATTACTAGACTTATGCCCCTAACATGACTTTTAGCAGTTGAAGGCTCATATCCAACATGACTTGTAGTGCATGAATTCTCAAGTCCACCATTGCTTGCAACGCATGAATGCTCATCTCCAGCCTGACTTGCAGTGCATGAATTCTCATATCCAACATGACTTGTAGAGGTTGGTGATGATTCATGGAGAGAATTATTCTTCTTCTTATTCCTCCTCTTTCTCCTCATTTTATATTTCTTATTACAATATGGAGAAGAAAGAGGAAGCTCATATTTCTCTGGCAAAGATGATGAACTATTAACACCCATTTTATGCCCTTGAAATAAATAATTCATCTGAGAAGATCTAAGAACATTCATAATATTCAGAGTTGACCACAGCTAAATTGGTAGTCCAACATTCACTCCATGAATATTCAAAGTGGCCATCAAGGGGGCACCAACATTTCCAAAGAAAGTAAAAACATAAGGATCCCCTTTTGAAGGTTTCCCTTGGTTAGTATCCTCAGGAAAATTGGCCATACCCAAGTTATGCACAGATCCTTCCCTTGAGGGATAGTTCAAATGACTTTTCAAGGAAGAGAGATGCACAATAAAACATTTGCCCTTAAGGAGGAAGCTCCACAATTTCAAGAGAGATCAATAGCCTTTCAAGGCTAGTGGAGTGGCTAGCCAATCACTCAGGATCAAAGATCAAAAGTGACATGACAAAATCCACCTAAATCCAACTAAATACAAAGAGAAAAGAGCACTCCACTATAAATTCCTAAGGATATAGACAAGCAAACAATCTTCAAGTATTTCTGCTCTGGGTGATTAGGACCATACACCAAAATATGAGAAAGTGGATAAAGGGGTGTTATCATATGGAAATTTTACACTCATCTATACACATTAAGAGACACTCAAAGTCAGTGATCAACACATATAAGGGTGAAATTTTTAGCTGGAAACACCATGGACACCAAAAATCAAAAGATTTCCTAATTTTCAAGTTAAAAAATTGGACCAAGTGAGTGCACCATTACCATAAATTAGTGGTCACATGACTATTTATTCGATAGCCACATGGTCATTGAAATGTTCAGTCAACACCTGAAGCCACGAAATTTCTTGAGAAGCACTCCAAATCTTGACATGATGGGTTGAAAAATTCAAGCCTTGAGCCCCAAGAAGCCTTAAAGGCAAGGAATTGGTAGCTCTCATCTCATTTATGAGGTGAACCACCACATTGATGAGCCAAGGGGAGGAAGAATGTCCAAGAAACTCTATAAATACATTTTTTATGAGAGCCAAGAAAAATAAGAAGCAAATCATTGTTATGCTACCAAAATTGCTTCCTAAGTAATCAAGCATTTCACTAAGAAGAGGATTTCATCATTGAGAAAGTCTTCATACTTCTTTGAGAGAGAGAGAGAGGGGAAGATTGCAAGAAGATTGAGGAAAGGAACTTAATTTTTGATGATTTTTTAGCACCATTTCCCAAATAATTCTCTCCAAGTGTCTTTGATTAATCTATTGTATCTCTTCTACATTCACCAGCCAATAAAGTGAAACCTTTTCCATTACTTTGTTGATCTGTTTTCTCCATTGAACATTATTCATGTGTTTATTTCTTAGTTTTTAGTTTGTTTTGATGTATGCATTGTTTTCACTATTTACAGTGCTTTGTTTACCCATGTTTTCCCACTAACAACAACTAATTACTTATGACTTCCTTGTAGGGAACAACCAACTCCAAAGAAGGTGTATTTTGTACTCTATAGCAACAAAAACACTACCACGAGATGACGAATCCACTAGTTCCCTTTCTTTGATCTAAGGGTTTCTTTTGTAGGACCTTCTCGTTGCATTTTTCATTCCAATGTGCTTCTATCACCTCTCTAGAATTTTTGTAGGACCTCTTAGACCTATTTTTGGCCAAGACACTTAAATGTTCATCTTTTTCCACCAGTCGCATGGCTTTTGTCACACGTAGATGCATAGTTCACATGCCTATGCATAGGAAAACGCACGTGGTTTATAGAGAGCACAAAAAACCATTTTGATTTTTCTTTCTGGGGTGATTGGAAACCTTTAGTGAATTTCCTTCACCTCTGCGTATTTTTTCCAATTAGTTCGGATTGCTTAGTTACTTTACTACTCATTATTAGTAGAGTAATTATGTAATTTTTGCTTTTAATTTGCATTTATAACATAGCTTAATTAAGGGAAAAATTAAATGGCCACATTCCACACATATTTTTCAATTTATTTTGTTATTTTTCACGAAGTCGCATAGATTAATTAGTATAGGAATAAGTAGCCCATTATCCACATATCTTGTTTATCAACCAAAGAATTTTTATTTCATTAGTTTTTGGGACTAGGACCAAGTGTTACTAAAGAAAGTAAGTAGCCCCTACTTCCCTTGCATCTTTTAGACGATCTTGGGCTTGCATATGAAAGATTTCTTAAAGCACTTGAGTTTTCCATCTCCCTTTAGACGCACATAATGTAATAGGAAAGGATTAAGTGGCCTAGTATCCACATATTCTTTCTTTTCATGCAAGGAACAACCAAAAATTAGTGTAATTATAGGATATTGTAAAGGGTCATCACATATCCACATGTTCTCACACTTTGTATGTTCACTTTATCACTTGCACTCACATTACACATCACACACTAAGCTTCTCTAAGCTTTCTACAAAGGGTATCCATTTTCCAGAGATTTTGTGCTTAGTTTATTTTTGCTTACACTCTCACACCATAAGTGAAGCAAGACTCCTAAAAGCAACCATAACTTGAACCAACTAAATTTTCCTACAGGGTCCATAAAATAATTGATAGTTTAGGTTAGGACCATTGGGGGTAGGCATCCCATAAGCCTGCATGGTCATCCTACATTTTTGAAGCATAGAAGTTGACTTTTAGCATGCTTCAAATCCCTCATTCTCCCAAGGAAAAGTCTACCTGAGCACATCAGAGACTCGATTCATAGGGGGTTTAGCATAGGTCCAGTGTGTGCGGTACTATACGGTGTTGTCTTGGTACTAGTAACTAATTACCATGAAGCTAAAGAATCGATTGCTCATGTGGGAGGAAGGTATGTTAGTGGCCAAAATTAGGGCATCCTTTCCCTATAGGTGGAGGTGTGGGAAACACTAAAGCCTCATTCATTACCTTGGTTGATTCTTTTGGATACTGGAAGCATTGCTAGTTCTTTCGGGACGTAGCCTAGTACCCGTCATAAAAGATACCTCTGCAAGGCCCAGTTACTTTGATAGTGTTAAGGACGACTATGTATTCATAGGATTTTTTATCATACAAAGAAATAAATAAAAAAACTATTTTTTATTTATTTATCACATAACATAGATTAAACGAAAAGTAACCACTTATTTTTTTTCTTTGTTTTATGCATGTGATTTTTCTTTGATACATATCTTGTTCCATAATCACCAAAAGTGACACACACTTGACACCATAGGGGACCCCATGCTTCCTCATTGCTCTATGAACTTTTAAAACCTCCCCCCATTACTGGGAGGTGTGCCTGGTCTCTCACCATTTAGGCGCAAAAGACATCATACAACCACCATTATAGGATCATCCTTTAACGGTACAACTCTGGTTGATACCCATCCACCTCAAAGTGCTCCTTTCACTACCGCTCAGGGAACTCCACATACTACCCCTTTGGGGAGCCCACACACCACCCCTCTAGAGAGTCCACATGGTCCCCAACATAGTAACCCCTCTCACACATCCCTATAGGGAACTCCTTTACACGTTGTTGTTCAAAATAGTTTCCCAATGGACAAAAACAACCAAGTCCAATTTCTAAATTCCTTGAATCTTCTATATTTAAGAGAGTTAACCAATGACCCCATTTCACATGGCTAAAATTTTCCACCCATACCTACAAAGTCACCCTCAAATATTCCAAAATTCAAAGGGAAACAAGGGAAAGACCTAAGAAACCATGTTATGACTTTTCACCTTTGGTGCTCATCCAACAACATCACTAATGACTCTATTTTCCTACGACTATTTCAACACACCCTCATAAGGCCAAGAATGAAATGGTACATAAGAGAGACCTTAGGTTCCCATGCAACCTTTGACTCTCTTGCCATGGTTTTTCTTACATTTTTCTAACTCCCAATTTGCTAGAATTCAAGATTGGAGTTTTTAACCCATTTCAAGGAAATGTTGGCCATGCATATTTTAGACCACATCCATGAATGGTGGAAACATCATTGCTTGTGAAAGGCTCATATAAAAGCAATATTCCTCCTCGACTTATTTTTGAGATCCCTCACCTCATAAATATCAAAAGATGTAGCCTCCACATGGCCTAAAAACGAGGAAGAGGATACCTACAAAGATCAACAATTTGAGCTCATATACACGTAGTCAGGATACCTTTACCATGTCCTCCTAGATTCTCTTCACCTCCCATATTTTAGATCGAAGGTACTAGGAGCATTAAATGTTGCAAATGGGTTGATCGGATAACTCAGAATCAACCAAGAAACACTTACTAGCAACCCGGAAATGTGTACAGTGGCTAAAACTCTTACCAACCATTTGGTCCTACACCTACAGTGTAACCACCATCCAACACAAGATATTACCCTAGTCAACCTGTACCTATGAAAAATCTCGTTATGCACATCAAATAATACCCTACCACGCAGGGTGGCCAATACCCTCCCATGTAGGTGTTCAATACCCTCCCACACAAAGAGGTTAGTACCCTTCTAGGTATAAGGAAGTGGTTTCCACTTCCCATAGCACACATGCCAACCAAGGATAAGGGAATCCCTATTTTCCCTTTCGAGCATCCCAACAACATAACCCACCAACTCATCCTAATGCTGGGGTGAATTTTGTGAAACCATATTTCCCTCAACAACAACAGTGATTTGAACATCTGAAAATGGAAAACCCGCCTAATGCCACTAAGAAAAAAAGGAAAGAATAAACAAAAAGGGGAACCTCGACAAGGCAACAACAATTAGCAACAACCTCCACGAGAACAACCAAAAATAACCCACAACAAAAAACAAGAACACTAGTCTACGAATTAACCATGCTTGTGCTATTTGTGAGAAATATGGCCATTATACCCATCATTTCCCTCAACTCCATGATTTAGAGAGGATGAATGATACCAGGGTGAAAGGAGAGAAAAGTCAACAATCTACTGTAATGCAGAATCCTTTCCCACATCAAGGAGTGGTAAATATCCAACATGAACCCTCCCAGCAACAATACCAAAATCCTCCTGGAGGAAATTCCCAAAACACCTCAAATCATGACATGTACATGGTAGGGGAATAATTTCTCCTACAAACGTGAAATTGAGATTACAAAACTCCACCAAAGCCAAACCCATCCACCATAACCACTGCAACGCCTACAATGCCTTTGAAAATCTTTTGACCCCTTATAGGAACAATCCCACATATGGTCAAAGGGCCTCTACATCGAACATAGCATAACTCAAACGTTGCTCAAAACTACAACATAATTGATGATTTAGCTCAGTCTCCATCCATGATGTCAGCATTGGAAGTTTTACAAACATGCCCAACCCAACGGAAATCCCTACTTTCCGCGTTCGGTGCAATCAACCCTATCGATTCTCATTTGATGGCTTTCAACTTGGATAATTCCACCCCGCGTCTTCCATTGATAGTCGCCTTTCAAACTCTAGTCACAATTCAAAACATCAGCATCCATTGCTGCATAGTTGATGAGGGAGAATCCACATGTATTATGTCCAAAATAGTTTGGAATAAACTAGGATCTCCCAAGCTCAAACCATCAAACATCACTCTCAGAGCATACGACGGGCCCCCATCTGTTCCTGTTGGACTATTCCAAGATGTTCCGGTACAGCTCTTCAGTAAAATCATGCTCATAGACATCGAAGTCTTGGATGCCCAGTTGGATTACAATATCCTTTTTGGTCATAGCTACATGTACACAATGACTGCAATTGCATCTTCAGTGTTTAGGATTATGATGTTCCCTCATGATAGGAAAATCATTAAAATTGACCAACTCACTTACTACGAGAAAAAGACATCCAACACCCCTAATGGTTTGTTACCTTTTGGTGATCCATAGTATTGCAACAAGAGTGTTGCAATTCCCAAGGGCTCCTAAACTCTATTTATCAACTCGGGGTTCGTACAAACTTCAAGGTGATAGTGCTATATGAACAGTATATGGGATTCTACTCATGCCACCCTCAACTAGGACATTTGACCAATAGTGCTCCAAGACCATTCTTCCTACTAAATTAGAATAAAAACTAACTAATGAAGGTGCAATTTAGAAGTTACCTCTAATTATGAAAAGGAAAATGCTTTTGAACTTCAACTTGTAATTGTTATTGAATCAATTCATGAGAAGATAAGAGCTACACTACTTGCAAAAACGGAACTACAATATCTTGCAATCAACCATCTAGCTACCAAATCTACTTGCAAATAGGAAGCTAACCTACCAAACCAAACTCAAGATTCTATGTATCATCTATCTAGCTCGCATTTACATATAAACCAATGTTATACTTGTGCCAAATTTTTGATAAGGAAACTAACACTATTCTATTTTGAACCGAAGGAAAAGGAGGGCTTGGAGTGGCTTAGGAGCTGCCCTTGATCATGGAGTCATAGTTGGGAGTCAGCCTACTTCTAAGCTAAAGGTGCCCTGTATTGCTACAGGAAGGCCTGTAATGCTACAAGAAGGTTTCCGAGAAGGTTTAGGAGGTGGAAATGATGGGTTAAAGGGATGGAAATGTGGATGGAGGTTGAGGTAAATGGATGAATGGTGGCCACATCCCCTAGCGAAGCTCAGAGCCTTTTGAAGGCTTTTTCTTTTCACTAGGAGATCCGCTCACGTTGGTCTAGGAAAATGATCTCAAGAACAAAATGAGGACAGAATTTAGGATTCATAAAAGAGGGTGAGGAAGTCTAAGATGGAGGTGGTGAAGGTGCCCTTGCGTGCAGGTCCAAACATCCTTGCAATCATCACATGCATATACCCTTCTATCATTGGCAAAATGAAATAATTAGTAGTGGAAAAGATGAGTTAAATATGAATGCCAACTATTCTATGCCAAAAACTCCAATATAGTCAATAAATAAACTCCTAAGCTATAGTAAGTGCATGCAAAACAAGATGAATAACATAAATCTTCTTGCCAGAAATCATAAACATACTATTTTTGGATAGTGATTGTAGATCCTTCTATTCGTGCTCCCATGGGAGATATGCAGTAGAGGTTGCAATTACAAGATTTTGATGGGTTATTTTCTAATGGAATACAAGAAACTAATAAGAACTCTGTTAGGTCCCTATAATACTAGTGATGCCCCCATTAATATTGTAGTTGTATCCCTTATTAATATTGTTGTGCCCCATAGAATCCCTCTATTGTTATTTTTGTGCCTTTATATTATTATTGTTAGGTCGGCTTGGTTATATTGTGACCCCTTAGACTCCTATATATAGAAAGGAGGTTTTGTCATTTGAATCATCCAAGAATTGTTCTTTGGTGTAATGTAAAGGAGGTTGCCCCCTCGAAGAGGCTGAATTCTAAGGCGTTCAACTATCTTTTCTATCTTTATGTGAGCTAGTTTCATAACATTTGGTATTAGAGGCTTTGGATTCTAGGGTTTTGCTGCTCCAAATAGGTCATTGTGGCATTTTCGCTATAACTTTTTTTCTGTGATGTTTCAGAAGAAAAAAAAAAACCCCATTTGAGATGAAATCGCACTGAACCTCGGGTCTGAATTTCAGAGCCTTTTACGCTATATCGGCGGAGATATGATCTGAGCAAGTTGGTCTTTTGCAGAGTCCTGAATTACATTCCAAACAGGTGACCTAGGGAAAATCATCATAACTTTCTCTCTGAGCATTGGATTGAAATTTTGTAAGAAGGTACAGAGAGAGGATGGACTGTAGTTTCTTGTATATATTTTTCACAGCCAAAGGTTGAAATAGTGACATGTGGCACTTCATACAAGTTCGCTCTTCTGGAAAGGTCTATAATCAGGTCATCTTGGGATGTTGTGCATAACTTTTCCTTGGATAATCCAATTTGGATCAGATTGGTGGAATTGGAAAGAGGATGCAAAGGGCTACTACAGATCACAATTTTAGAACTGGATGATCTGAAATTACAGAGATACATCAGATTCAATAACAAGCTCCTACAAAGTGAAAAAAAGTGTGTAGTTTTTTTTTAAATTTTTGCATAAGCTTGGTTTGAAAAATTAGTTTGAAGGAATTCAAAGGGCATAGTAAAGCATTATTATCGGTAATTGATGCCCCGAGGAAAGAAAATGCAAACACATAGTAAGCAACCTGAAAGCTCTAGCATGACTCATGAAGAAGAGGAAGAAATGCAACATGATATATCAAAATGACGAGACCAAGTGCAACAAGTGTCACTTGCACAAAAAGTAACAGAATCTAAGATGGATGGTTTAAAGAAAGATGTAGAAGCTAAGATGATGGTTTAAAGAAAGGTGTAGAAGCTAAGATGGATTGTTTAAAGAAAAGCGTAGAAGCTAAGATGGATGGCATGGAAGCTAAGATGAATGGCATGGATGCTAAGATGAATGGCATGGATGCTAAAATGGATGGCATGGATGACAAGATGGAAGAATTGAAGATAAATTTGAATAAGTTGCTACAAGAAATGGTCACTAATGGTGAAAGAGTAGTAAAGAAAACTCATGATGAGAATAAAAGAAATGTTAATCATGATTCCATAGACTCTAATGTTGGATCAAAGACCCACCATATTCCAAAAATCGATATGAGAAAGTTTGATGGCAAGGACCCCGCAACATGGATATTACAGATGGAGCAATTTTTCGATCTCAATAATGTGCAAAACACACAAAAGGTACGTATTGAAACTTTATATTTAGAACCAAATCAGTTTGTATGGTATCAATGGCTTTGCTCTCATAAAAAAATTATCACTTGGGCAATTTTTACGGAAGAATTGACAGCACATTATGAGGATACAAAATGCAACACTATTTTTAGCCAATTGATAAGTCTCAAACAAAAGGGTTCAATAATGGAGCACATTGAGGAGTTCCAAAAATTGAACATAAGGGTAAAAAATATTCCAGAGGAGCATAGGATTAATGTGTTCATAGGGACTTTAAAGGATAATATCCCACATGATGTTCGCCTTTGGGAACCTGATTTATTAGAGAACGCATTTAGGGTAGCAAGAAAAATGGAAAGCAAAATTATGGCAACCAGGAAGCATACCACTCACAACTATAAAGATGGAAGTGTTGTTGCCCCTAGTCTTCGACAACCTATAAGGTTGACACCACAGAAATTAGAAGAAAAAAGAGCAAAAGGGCTTTGTTATAGTTGTGATAGCAAATACACTAAAGGTCACAAGTGTGCTGAGAAGAAATTATTCTACATAGATTGTGAAGAGGAAGAAGGAAAGGAGCAAGAAAGGTCAAAAGAAGAGGATATACTCTAGGAACAAAGCCTAGATAAAGAAGAAATGAATCCGACCATATCTTGTAATGCATTGGCTAGAATTACCACTCCTCAAACCATCAAGATAGAAGGACAAATCAAGAAGAAAAAGGTAATAGTGTTGATTGATTCAGGAAGTACCCACGATTTTATTCATTGTAAGGTAGCAAAAGAATTGAATTGCTTCCTATATCCAGCACTAGAGTGTCAAGTGATGGTTGCAAATGGAGGAACAATAAATTGCTCTGGAAAGTGCCATAATATCAAGCTATCCATGGGAGAATATGTATTGACTAGCCCAATGCTTTCCATTCTAATGGGAGGTGTTGATGTTGTACTAGGAGTCCAATGGCTACAATCCTTGGGTACAATAGCTTTTAATTTCAAGAACTTTTCATGAAATTTTCTGCAGAAGGAAAGGAAGTTGAATTAAGGGGTATTGTAGGGAAACTGGGAAAGATAATCAACTCTAATGGTATGACAAAGCTTCTAAAAAAGGAACAAAGAGGTGTAATTGCACAATTATGTTCGCTAGATGTTTCCACATGGAAATCATCTATTTCTCCAGATCTCCAAAAAGTCTTGGACAATCATTCCAAGGTATTTGAGACTCCCAAAGGTCTCCCACCTATTCATGATCATGATCATGCTATTATTCTGATTCCAGGAAGTGTTCCTCCAAACATCAGGCCATACAGATATCCATATGCCAAAAAGAGTGAAATTGAACATATGGTTGCAGAATTGCTAGAGGCTGGTATAATTCAACCTAGTCAAAGTTCTTTCTCTGCTCCAGTAGTATTGGTGCACAAGAAGGATGGATCATGGCGCATGTGTCTAGATTATAGGGAGTTCAACAAGCTCACTATTAAAGATAAGTTTCCCATTCCTGTCATTGATGAATTACTAGATGAATTGCATGGATCAATTTACTTCACCAAGTTGGATCTTCGTTCAGGATATCATCAAATCAGAATGAAGATTAAAGACATTCTGAAAACAACATTTAGAACTCATGAGGGTCATTAGGAATTTTTGGTCATGCCTTTTGGCCTTACCAATGCACCTTATACATTTCAAGGTTTGATGAATTCCATTTTCAAACCCTTCCTTAGAAAATTTGTGTTAGTATTTTTTGATGATATACTAATCTATAGCAAGTCTTGGAAGGATCATGTTGAACATGTTGATAGGGTGCTACAACTATTGGAGGAGAAACAATTATATGCAAAAAGATCCAAATTTTTCTTTGGAGTACAAGAGGTTCCTCAGATGGTTTATCTTCTTGGGGATAGAAACCTACATTCATTTCTATCTCTATCCACTCCTTCCTCTCTTATGCTTCATTTTTCCCTTCCTATAGGCCTAGCAGCAAGGGTTGAATAAGATTGAGACCTATCGACTTAACTTTTAATCTTTGCATGTACAGGGGTTTCCTCTCCAAGGCATCCCTCATCCTTTCACGAGAGTGATATTCTTTGATCTAGAGGTTGTCAAGTAAGGCATGCCATCTCCTCTAACAAGCTTGCATGCTTTTTGTTCCTAACAACCATAATGTGCCTTAAAAATGAAGGATGGCTTGTTCCTGACTAGCAAGGTAATTAGGTGCTAAGAGAACATCATTGGAGATGATGTTATGATTGCTAACGATAGCCATGGGGCTCACCAGCTCTGCCCTAATATATAATGTTTCATTTTCTTCCTTTTCCATGACTCTCTTCACTTCCTCAGCTTTTGCCTCCACATGAGTTATCCATGATGTTAAGGCCATCAACTGTGTATCCCCCAATCTTGCATTGGGATCCCAAATATTCATGTCAGTCAAAGTGAGGTTATGAATGTAAAATTCAACCAATTTTTCTTTGTCCTCCATGTTGGCTTGGTTGAAAAATTCAATGAAGTAGTTGTAATCTTGAAATGGAATAGATCCATGTTGTGCTAAGTTTTTGATCTAGAATTGCATCCACTGCTCTTTGAGATAGAGTGCATAAGACTTGGATGGTTGTTTGCACTATAATGTCTCCATGGAGAGGCTTGACATGATGGCAAGTTTGGTTTCTTTCACCTGCAGCTTCTCTCTTAACGACATATTTTATGCCTCTAGTTGCTCCTACATTGTGGACTCCCTCATTATCATCTCACTTAATTCTTTTCTCATTTCAAGGACCTTTTCCATGAGGCCCACATATTCTACCTTCTTAGATTTAGTAATTTGCATTCATCTGCGGGTTATTCCTCTTTCCACTTCTAACTCATAGAAAAGTGAGACTGTAAATTTTTGTGGAATAATTCTCCCTTCTTCAATGAATTTATAATAGGACCTTAGGCTTGGTTATGGACTAGGCTCCTAGAGCTCTAAGAAGTCCTTCTCAAATGTTTTTTGGGAGGCTGTTACATCCTATGGTTTTTTTGTAACATTCTTCCCCTCTTGTTACTCGCTTTGCCCCTCCTGTAGCTCATTCTGACCCTCCTGTAACATCATCTTCCCCTCCTCTAGCACACTCTATTTTTCATGTAGCATACTCTGCCCCTCCTATATTTTCCCTTTTTCTTCTTGTTGGAGGGTGGTTGGTGTCTTGGTTTGTTTGAAGGAGGTTGATCTGGTGGTGGGCCTCCTTACATATTCTATAGGAGTCTTTGTTGTGGATTTTGGAGAGGTGACTTCTTCGATTTTTCTTTCAGTGGGTCCCACCTCCTCTTTCTTGCTTGGGGACTCATCAAATTTTATGGGGACCTTTGTGGGAGTTTTTTTCCTCCCTTGCTTGATCTTGGTGCTTTTCCTAGTCTTAAAGTATATGGGGGATTCCATTTGTCTCTTTCTTTTAGGTTTGACTGGGGTGCTTAAGGTAGCTAAAGTTGCAGCTACCTCCTGTTCAGTGGGTTGTAGAGACAAACTTGTTTTTTTGGGGGGTATCTCTATTTCGTTTGGCTCAGTAGTCTTCTCATGACTTGATTTTTCTTGTTTCTCCCCCTCTTATTTTTCATCTTGTTCTCCTCCTACCTCTACCTCTGGTTCTTCCACTGTCCTTTCTAATTATGTTTCTATTTCTTCTTCTGACCCTACTGCTTCTTCCTCTTATGTCCTTGCCCCTTCTTCTTCTTCCTTTGTTTTTCACTCTTTTCCTCCAACACTAGAGGTTGGGGTCTCACCTGGTGTGAGGGTATATGTTTCAATGAAGGCTTCTCTATCCATGTCTATTAATTTGGACCAAAGGATAGGGATTCTCAAATTTCCCAAGGAATCCACCACTATCAATTTAATGAGGCCATGGTGGTCTAGGTGTTGGTGTTTTCCCCCTCTCACTTTTTGACTCATTTCCCTAATGGATTGTCAGAGGAAGTATGTCACACTAAGTCTTTGAGCAAGAGGCAATTCTTCCTAGAACCTGATTCCATGAAGTAGTCTAAAGTGGTAGGCATATACCACACTCATTCTTCCCTCACAAGATATGTATTTTAGAATATGGTAGGCCACCTCATCCCAAGGATAAGGTAGGATTTCCCTCCTAACTCCATTCTTGTCTTCAATAGGATTTTCATTAGAAGTGAAGAAATTATTTTTAGCAGTGATACTCGTGGCTTTATCTTCTTTTCTCTATTTGATCCCTAGAGGTAGGGTTGTCACTTTGCTAATTATTTCATGGTTGAGTGAGATAGCTAGCTCCCTCACCATAGTGGTGGCACTGTCCTATGTTTGTGAGTTGAAAGCCATCTAAAATTCAAAGGAAAGGTAATAATCATACCCTTTCAACAACTTGAACAATCCTAACCACTTTTTTCTTCTAAAAAGGTCTACCACAGGAGGGTGCAGGTGGATTTTCTTGGTGTTTGAGGGCTCCCTTCTATTAAATCATCCTCCCATATTTTCTCTATTTTTTTATATAAGTGAGGGAGAGATTCCTCTTCAATAAATTCAATGTATAATTCAATGGTATAAGTGAGCTAAAATTCCTCATTAATGACAATTTCCTACATCCCCATTACTCTACTACATGAAAAGAATTTTTAATATCACAATTAGGCTGCTACTGCATGTAGAACTTGAAGTGAAATTTGCATGCAACCTTATGGATGGATGAAGGAGGTGATGGAAATTTCTTTTTATCAAGTGGTATAGGATGAAGGTGGTAATTTGGATACAAATTTGAGCCTTTGTGGCTTTCCTCCACCCTCTCAATCTTCCTGTAGCAGTTTCTCGGCCCTCCTATACTAGTTGCAGGCTTGCGTATAACTCCTTCCTGTAGCAAATCCAAAATGGGGTTCAAAACTCCTCGATGGTACCCTGAGCTTTTCCTCTCCCTAAATTTTTTTGAAATGAGTGATTATGCAAAAGAAATCGAGCCCCAGTATATAATATAACATTTTTGGCTTAGGATTGGAGTGATGTGGTGAACTAGCAATCACACGAGGTTTCCTCTTTTGGACCATTGTCCCCACTCTGAGTAATTATTTCTCCTCTTCTTGTAACCACCACCCATTATTTGTGATTCCAACTTGGCTGATGTGAAATCTCCACGTTGCATGAGTGCTTACCATCACCTTAAGTTTAATAGCCAAGGGTGACCAATTTAATTGGCCACCTCCAGCTTATTAAAACATATCTACTCGACATTTACACATTTTCGTTATTCACACATAGGGAGAGGGTAAGAGTTTTCCATACCTATTCCTACCTCGTGATCAAACTGATGCAGGTATTATCATGTTGGAGTTGGACCACATCATTAGCATCAAGGGATTTTACTTGTTGGCTTATTTCCTATGTATTTCTTCATTGCTCCTCATGATATTTGACTATTGTTTTTGTTGTGTGTGCAAGTGCCTTGTTGATGTACAAGATGCTACTACTGGTGGAGAGTCCTTATGGGAGTGGTATGAATACTTTAGAGTGGTCTCATAAGTTCCTATCACCCCCTTGTAGAAATGAAGATAATGATCTATGTGCATTTTTCCAAATTTTTAATAGTGGTAAGACAAAGTGGAGGAGTCGAGCGATTTTTTTATGAAATGGGATGGATGAGTGATAGATGGGTGATGGACCATAGTGGGGGAACCTTATTCATCATTTTAAAGGTAATAGGGTCCTTGCTGGGTTTTTCTTCTCCTCGAAACTCCCTCTTTTATCTTTTCAAAACCCTCCAGTAGCACTACAGAATCTTCTTGTAGTAATTACAGGTCCTTCCTGTAGCGGTCCGAAGATGGGGTGAAACATGAATTTTTTGCTAATGAGATGGTGGATAGAGGTGATCACATGAGTGTGGATGATGGATAGGAAGTGGATGGATGGAGGAGTGAAGGGAATCTTGAGAATTTTGGCCCTGTGGCCATGGAATCTGCCACTATCTATAATCATGTAAATTGACAAAAACAATTTAGCAGACATCGTGTAGATCCATTTCTTGTGTTTTTTCCTTTTGTGTTTTTTTTTAGATACAAAGGCTCCCTCAAAGGAGGTTTTCAACTTGTATGCTTTCCCTAGGTGCCTCAAGAGACGTTTTCACCTTGGGACCTTTATTATTTTTTATTCTATTTTTCTTTTGCTCTTGGGATGCCTCAAAGAGGTTTTCAACCCAGGAGTTGGCCTTAGATTCATCATAAAGTTTTTCATCCAAGCCTTTTATTTTTTTCTTTAAGAAAAATTATCTAGAAATGTTTTGGAATGGAAGCTATGACACTCCCAATCACATTGTCTTCTCTATTGATTTCACTGATGAATTCTTCCTTAGACATGGTTTTCTTTGTATACATTCATCTTGTAGCCATTGATAAGCAAGGGGATCACTTCCTCATTAATGGTACTGACTTGAATAACTCCATTGTCATGATGTTTTTCTATAAAGTATGGGCCTAACCATTTTATCATCAGTTTTCCTTTAAAATGTTTGAACCTAGAATCATATAATAATGCCCAATCCCCTTCTTGAAAAACCTTTTCCTTGATGTGCATATCATGCCAAACCTTCCTTTGCAAGTGTATAACTTCAGTGCGTAGGAGGGCTTACATTCTAAACTCATCCAAGCCATTCAATTGGAGCAGCCTCTCTTGTTGTGCTTTGGGTGCATCTAAGTCCAATTGGGCTACCATTCTCCAAGTATTATACTAAAAGTCAATATAAAGCAGAGCTTTATTTCCATAAACTAGATGATATGGAGTGAACCCAGTAGTTGTCTTCCAAGTGGTGTTATATGCCTAAGTGGCCTCCACTAATTTTTCTTCCCAATCTCTCCTACTGCTACTCACAACCTTGGTGAGGATGCTCTCGAATGCCTGATTTGTGACCTCTACTTTCCCATTTTCCTAAGGGTGATAGGCAATAGATGTTCTGTGTTTGATATGATGATGCTTTAGGATATTCTCAATCAGATGTGATGTGAATTGAGTCCCCTGATTGGTGACTATATCCCTAGGGTAACCAAATTTGTAGAAAATATCTTCCCTCAAGAACGTAACCACTTTCTCCTTTGTTGTTTCTTTGACAACCTTTGTCTCAACCCACTTTGTCAAGTAATTGATGCACACAATCATGTATTTTTTCTACCTTGATGGTGGATCAATTGGCCCAATGAAATCCATGCCCCACTTGCAAAATGACTCTAATGAAAATTTAGGTTGTAGAGGCACTTCATCCCTGGGTGTGGGTTTTCCCATCCTTTGGCACTGATCACATCTGCTAGTATACCTTCTTGCATCGTGGTGGAGAGTGGGCAAATAATAGCCAGCTTGTAGAGCTTTGAAAGTTGTTCTCTTGGATACAAAATGATCTCCACAAGGACCATCATGGCAGGTCGAGAGGATGTCAAAGAAATTCTCTTCCCTAACACATCTCCTTAATATTTGATCTAGTCCCAACTTGAAAAGATGTCCCCTAATCCAAGTGAAAGGGGTGCTTTTCCTTACAATTTTTCTCTTGTCCCTAGATGATAGATTTGGGGGAAATCTTGCAGCAACTAGGCAGTTGGCTATGTTAGCAAACCATGGAGACAACACTAAGATAGAAAATAGGTGCTCATATGGAAGCTAATCATCAACCATCCCTTCATCACCTATAGGAAAAGCAAGTCTAGACAAAAAAAATTCAACTACATTTTATTTTCCTGGCTTGTTAATGATAGTTAAATCAAACTATTGGAGCAATAGAAATCATCTATTGATTCTAGCATTCACATCAGGCTTGTTTATCAAATATTTAATAACTACATGATTAGTATGCACAAAATTTTGGTATCAAGTGATGTAGTGTCTAAATTTGTTTAAGGAGTGTACAACAACTAAGAGTTGTTTCTTGGTGAAAGTGTAGTTCAATTCAACCTTAGACATATTTTTACCAATGAAATATATGGCATAGGGTAACTTATCATCTATTTTCCCCAAGGCATCCCCCATAGCTTTCTCAGATGCATCAGCATGGATGCGGAAAGGTAGAGCCCAATTTGGACCCCTAAGTATGGGTGCAATTGTCAATTTCTCTTTTGAAATCCCAAGGGCCTCTTGGCAGCTACTTGTCCAACATAATTCAGAGTCCTTGGCCAGAAATCCAAACAATGGTGAAGCCATTTTACTAAAATCCTTGATAAGCCTCCTATAATAGTTAGCTAAGCCCAAGAAAATCCTAACATGCCTATGCTTTCAAGGAGTAGGGACCCTTTTTATGATGGCAATCTTGTTTGGGTCCACTTGTATTCCCTCGCAAGATATTGAATGTCCAATAAAATTTCCTACATTCGTTAAGAATTCATGTTTCTCGGGACTAAGTGAGAGGTTCATTTCAATGCATTTTCTTAGGACTTTTCCCAGATTAGAGAGAACCTCTAGGAATTCACACCCATAAGGAGTGAAATCATCCATGTAGATCTCCACAGAGTCATGGACAAGCTCAACAAAGATACTCAGAACTTTCCTTTGAAAAGTGACAGGGGCATTGCATAGACCGAAAGGGAGGACCCTATAAGAAAAGGTGCCCCAAGGACAAGTGAATGTAGTCTTTTCTTGATCCTTAGGGCTAATCTAGATCTGATTGTAACCAATGAATCCATCCAGGAAAGACAAGAACTTCTTCCTTGAAAAGAAAAGGGAAATGGTCTTTCGTGGTGGCGTTGTTCAATTCTATGTAATGCACACATATCCTCCATTTCCCATTCTTCTTTGGTACTAAAACTAGAGGGGACACCCATTCACTAGTTGAGATGGGGTATATGAACCTTACATACAATAGCTTTTGCAACTCTTCCTTTACTATGTGCTTGAGGGCTGGGTTCATTCTCCTCTGAGGTTGGTGCACAGGTTTTCATCCCTCCTTGATGTAGACGTGATGAGTACAAACCGAGGGATGCACCCCCTTCATTTCTTTATAGTTCCAAGAAAATGCATCTAATTGTTATCTCACCATCTTGCAAAATTTCTCTTCTTGGTTTGGCGAGAGAGAGGGGTTAATATTCAAGGTTGTAGATGGGCCAAATTATACAAATTTTACCTGGGAAAGAATTGGGTCAACTGTGCATAGTTCATTCCAAGGACTACTCTCAGATTATTTCACTAGCTCATCAAGAGGCATGCCACTGGTGGGTTGGTTCTGAAGGATATGGTCAATGAGGTAATCTTCATCAGGTTCCCCCCCTCTTATAACAACATCTAGGGTATAGATTGGTTAGGATGTTGTATGATAAACATCATCTTCCTCCTATTCTAGCCACAAGGGTAAGTCTTGCTCATTGGATGGCTAAGAAGGAAGATACAATACTAATTGTTTGGACAAATTCCCATTCTTAATGTTCATGTTCCCAACCCTGAAACTAATGTAAGCATTAGTAGTGGCTAACCGTGGTCTTCCCAAGATGAGATAATAGCCATTGAATTTGGTTTTGGGCTGGAGAACCAAGAAGTCATTAGGATACTCCCAGGATTCAATGGAGACCATTACATCCTCAACAAATCCCTCGGGAGATATTATGGATCTATCTACAAGTTGCAACACTATAGTGGTTTTTCTCAAGGCTCCTTGGAGGTTTAGTTCTAACATGGTTTCTTTAGTCACCATATTGATGGCGGCCCCAAGATCAATCAGGGTATGAGGGAAAATGATTCCATCAATGTGTACATCCACTACTGGACTTCTTGGGTCTAAATATTTTGGGAAAATCACTCTCCTCAACATCAAATCAGATAATTAACCAATAACATTGATGGTAGGGGTGTATCTTTTTCTTCTTCCAAGATGTTTGAAACATTTCTCCTTGATGAACTTATTATATATGGGAACATCCTTAATAGCCCAGAGAAGGGGTATTTTAACACATATATTCTTCAATTCTCCCAAAAATTCAATATCTTCTGGGATGTGCTCACTAGGGTGGACCAATCTCTCAAGAAAAGGAGGTGGATTTACTTGAGGGGTACTCTCTTCCTTTTTCTCTTCAAGTTCTTTAGGTGGAGATGGAGGTTGGTTATCTGGAAGCACTCTTCCAGACCTAAGGTAAATTTCTTGGATCTCCACAACATAGGTAGCATAAGATGTTTCTCCACTGTATACATGTTGTGTCTTCTTGTTATTCGGGTTTGAATTGGGTTGAGCAGGCATCTCAGGTTGCTTGGGTGGAGCAGGATGAGTGAGTTGTGTTTGAGGTGGATGTGGAGGCAGTAAAGCAGGATTTTGGTTGAGTTGAGGCCTCCACCCTTGTGATGGGTTGTTCCATTGAGGAGGTTGGGGCACGTATGGCTAAAATGGTTGATTGAGAGGTTGAGAAGGATATTGAGGAGCATAAGGCCAAGAAGGAGGTGTGGACCATGATAAATGATTGGAAGAGTACCAAGGTGGTAAGGATGCATTCTGTTTGGGATGGTAATAAGAGTAAGATGTACCTTGCATGCCCTGCTAGTATGGATGAGGTCCTTGAGGCCTCCCTTGATTTATAAAGCAGAGTTTCTCAGCACCATCTTCTGCTCCTTGGTATACAACTTTTAAACTAGGAAAATAAGTGTATTTATCTATGGCATCGTTTTTCTCACAGACTGAGCAGACCTCTATGACATTTAATGGGCATTCAATTCTGGGGTGCCTTCTAGTGCATTTAGGGAAGAAAATAGCTAGGGCTCACTCTGATTCCTCTTGTTTCTTCTTGATTTGTATGGTATCCATTTGCAAAGAAAAGGTATGAAACATTTCACTTTTAAATTCCTCCAACATGCTCCCAATCTCATTATTGATGGATATTGTGGAAGGAGAGGAACTGATCAAGCCTTGAATATCCCTACCCTTCTTTCTAACAACCCTAGAGTGAATTTTGAACACTGTTTTGATGTCATCATAGGATAACTAGTAGATATCTCCCTCAAACAACATGTTGAGGGTTTCCAACATGCCCTCCCTAACCCCTTATGGAAGAAATAGCTTTAGTGATTTAGGATCACGGGTGCATCTGGCCCTCCTATAACTGAGTTGAAGTATCTCCTCATAGTCCTCTAGGGATTCATCAGCTCCAAGAGTCATTCTAAAGATTTATTTCTTAGTTTATTAGGACCTACAATAGTCCTTGTACTTGTTATTAAAGTCTTGTTGCATTTGAGCCCAGGTAGTGATGCTATCCCCAAGCATACCCATAAACCAACACAAGGCTGCATCCTTAAGGGTAGATGGGAATAAATTCAACTTATCATCATCAGAGGCATAATCATATGTCCTATAGACAACAACAAATTCAAACATAAAATTATCAGGATCCTCATAGGTTATGCCATGGAAGTGTGGAATGGTATTAGGGATTATATTCTTCATTCTAGCCTCTCCATTAGTCTCTCTGATAGGGAAAACCTCATTGTTCCTATTTTCAGCCATGGTTTGGGTAGGTGAAGTGGGTTGTTCTTCTTCCCCAATAGGTTCTTCAAATATCTCAGGTTGCTCACCTAGAGGGCCTTCTAACCCCCCCGTAGTCAAAGAGGGAAGATGACAATCATTGAATAAGAGTGAAGGTTGATTGATTGAGGGTGTGGTGGTGTTTGGTAAGAATTTTCCTTGAGTACCTCTATTCCTACAAGGCATGAAAGAAAATTTTATCTTTTTCTTTTATGTTGCTTTTTCAAAATTGTATGCAAAACATAAAACAATGCTTAAGAAGAAATAACATATACCTAGACACCTCCCCAACAACGAAGCCAAAATGTGGTGAGCCCTGGTATTGCACCAAGAGTGTTGCTCCTCAACTCTATTTATCAACCTGGGGTTCGTACAAACTTCGAGGTGACAATGTTATATGCACAATAGATGGGATTCTACTCATGCCACCCTCAATTAGGACATTTGATTAATACTACTCCAAACCATTCCTCCTACTGAATTAGAATAAAAACTAACTAATGAAGGTGCAACTTAGAAGCTACCTCTAATTATAAAAAAGAAAATTCTTTTGAACTTCAACTTGTAAATGTTATTGAATCAATTCATGAAAAGATAAGAGCTACACTACTTGTAGAAAGGGAACTACATTATCTTGCAATCAACCATCTAGCTACCAAATCTACTTTCAAACAAGAATTTAACCTACCAAATCAAAACTCAAGATTCTATGTATCATCTATCTACCTCGCCTTTGCATATAAACCAATGTTCTATTTGTTCCAAATATGTGATAAGAAAACTAACGTTATTCTATTTTGCAGTGAAGGAAAAGGAGGGTTTGGAGTGGCCCAGGAGTTGTCCTTGATCATGGAGTCATAGTTGGGGGTCAAGCTACTTCTAATCTAAGTCCAAATTGCATCAAAGTTCAAAATTGGTGAGGAAACATGCTGCTACATGTGTGCTACAAGAGGTTGCTACAGGTGCGGCCCTGCATTGCTACAAGAAGACTTGTAATGATACATGAAGGTTTCCAAGAAGGTTTAGGAGGTGGAAATGATGGATTCAAGGGATCAAAAGGTGGATGGAGGTTAAGGTAAATGGATGAAGGGTGGCCACAACTCCTAGCCAAGCTCAAAACCTTTTGAAGGCTTGTTTTGCACTAGGAGAGTTGCTCACGGTGGTCTAGTAAAAAAATCTCAAGAACATAACTTTGAGGATAGAATTTGGGATTTATAAAATAGGGCGAGGAAGTCCAAGATGGAGGTGGTGAAGGTGCCCTTTCCTGCAGGTCCAAACAACCCTGGAATCATCACATGCATATACCCTTTTATCATTGACAAAATGAAACAACTAGTAGTGGAAAAGATGAGTTGAATTTGAATGCCATCTAATCTATGCCAAAAAAATTGATCTAGTCAATAAATCAACTCCTAAGCTATAGTAAGCACATGCAAAAAAAGATGAATAACATAAATCTTCTTCCAAGAAATCATAAACATAGTATTTTTGGACTGTGATTGTAGATCCTTCTATTCATGCTCCCATGGGAGAGATGAGGTAGAGGTTGCAATCACAGGATTTTGATGGGTTATTTTCTAATGGAATGCAAGAAACTAATAAGCACTCTAAACCAAAAGGAGATACAAATACACAAGAGGGACCTAAGCCACTAGGGTTGGGCCCAAACCTAAGAGCCTCAGCCCTCTAGAACTAACTCAGTGATGAACCAATAAGAAGATTCTCATTATCATTTCATCAATGTCTAATATATCATATAATAGTAAAAAATAATAGTGCCAAGTACTTGAGCTCAATAGCTACCAAGTTGAAAATAAAAGTCGAATCCTAATGAGTTCTTTTACATGTTTATTTATACAAGAGGGTAGCTACTAGCAACTCCCTAGAAAATATGAATGTTTGTCTCCTATAACTCGATATTGATGGATCTTGATCTTCATTAACTACACTTGCTTAGCTACCAATGAACTCATCTTGCTTGGCTGCTAATGACCTCGAGCTGATGAGAGAGATTATAGTGATCTTGGGCTAATTGAAGGAGTTAAGGAGGTGGAAAACCTCCTAAAATCTCTCCCTACTATCTACTTTGAGCCCTTACATGTAAATTATCTAAAAAATGCTCCATTTCCTACAATTAAACATTTGACCCCTCTCACTAAGCATAATATAATAAAAATTGTAAATAAATGTGAGAAAGAGATAATTCTAAAGATGGAGGATGGCATTATGACCCTTATAATTTACCTATTGATGAGCCTCATCACCTTTCATAGGATCTTCCCCAAAGTTTATCACAACCTTTACTGAACATAGACTAGGGATATTCAAGCAATGAATACTCCTTAGTACATACCTTGGAGACCCACCCTTGTTGGAGGCCTCCCTTGTAGCCACAATAGCTCCGGTGTGCATGATGAGTTCATCAAACACCCCTAAAAATCAGGAACTAGTTCTAGAGACCCCTAGTGCTCTAATTGTTGATTTTTCATTCCTACCATACGTTATCACCGAAACACCCTTCCTATACCCCCCACCTAGTTTTTTCTTGCACCAAGTCATGGAAACACTCATGTTGCCAAATATGGATTTCACGATACTTGTCTGGTATCTGGCCCTTGAGGCCATGTTAGCAAATCTAGGGATCACCTCGATGGGCATTATTCCTGTAGCGCCCCCCCCCCCCCCAAAAAAAAAAAAACTACCCCAAAATGAGCTACGCATGTGTTGACACCAGCAGGTGCCAACAAGAGGGATAAACTAAAGGAGAAGAGGGTTGAAGCCTCAAAATCATCCTGATCCTGGGGACCACCACCCTGTGCTTTATGTGAAGCAGTGAGGAACCCTACCAATATATGCCCTGAGTTAGAAGATTTTAATTATCTTCTGCATGCCCCAAAAATTCCAACATCCCCACCTCCATCTACAGGACAGAAGGCCACACTAGCACACAATAAGGCACTTTGCACCAACCATGCATGCACTATATGCATAGAGTATGGGAATTACACTCATGACTACCCTGAAATCCCTCAGTATGGAGATGGACTGGGTGCACTCGCTCAAGCCAATATTGTGGCTCCATCACTTCTCGCTGCACCAATGGTGGATGATGGATCTAAAACCATATTTTGTATGTTAGAGGAAAACAAATCATGTGCAGTTACTCCATGCACCCATCGCCATTCTACCTCCTACCCTCGGTTAGTATCTAGAAGAATGGAAAAATAACCTCAGGCAGTATTTCCAAAACATCCCCACACATGTGCACTATGTGACAAACCTGGTCACCTGATCAATCAATGTTTGGAATTGAGAAAGATTAGAGATGTATTTCTCTTATTGATACATATTCCTAGATGTACTCGCTCAAATAAAGCTATACTCTCACGCAATCCTTGTCACATCTAATCACAAGCACATCATATGTGGAATTTCCAATACCTTCCACATTTTCAAGCAGTAAGAGCAACATTGAGACAAACTGACATTGGGGGCACACATCCTTCTACCAATGCTAATACTAAGATCTAGAGGTGGCCAACAACCATGCATACCCCATATCATGACACTAACCATGCGTAATGCTCTTACGCTATGGGAGCTTTTTGTGTTGTTTTCTTCCAGATTTCTCGCATCCATGATTGTTTGTATCGACGTTTCGAGCCATCCACCATGGCTCATCATCAGGATAGATCAGTAATTGTGTAGGACATATCTTCTTGAGTTTGAATAAATAGGGTTAAGAGATGCATAGCGAATGGGAGCTACTGATACCCACACCATTTATTATGTCAACACTATTCACGTGTGCAATATATGTACCACGACTCTCATAGTTTTGAGACATGTCCTATGTTACGAACATTTGGACAACTTAGGATATGATATCTGCCAATTTACCGAATCCTTGAACACCATCCTCCCATGGAGGAAGATTCATTGGATCCTAGGACTAATACTATTGCGGGAACATTCTCCCACTCACCATCAATCCACCATTACAAATATTCTCCCACCACCGGTGCTGACGACATGCAACATCATATACGATTCATTTCCTCTTCTGTAGGATCCTTGATTCACATTGTCTACTCAAGATTATTATGTGTCAATACAGTTAAATGTACCCTAATAGTGGAACCACCACCGATTGTCCAAACCCATCAAATATACACGTTGTCAACTTTGCTAGGTTCTACGACATCAACCTCTAAATCATTTTCTTGCTTTTCTACCAGCACAGCTAGGTCCCAACCTCATCCTAACGACCTCGCATAAACCATTTTGACCATTGGATAATCCTTTTCACTCAGAAAAAGATATTCTAGAGCCCATGAAGAAACCTAAATACCTTTGGGATTCCATGCATCAGCATTCATTATTTCTACCTAAAAAGGCATTTGCACCTATTGATGCACCAAGTCATGACATTTGCACAATAGAATCAAAATATTTCCTCCCACCATGACATGTAGATTGGTTTAAAATCCCATCCTAACACCAGACGCATTTGAGAAAGGGAACATGTCAAATATCTCACCTACCATCAAGATATATATTTCAACCAAACCTGGCTTAGTCGAGGAAATATCGCTGGGGGAAACATGCTCCCCAGAGGTGGTAGCCTCATACAAAGCCCTTTTTCAAGAATATAGGGATATTTTTGCATGGGATTAATCGGAAATTCCAAGCATCAGTCCTACCATCGTGGAGTGCCATATTAACACATGGCATGATGCCCACCCCATTAGGCAAAAGCAACATCAACTCCATCCTTCTAAAGAAGAAGTGATCAACCGGGAAATTGACAAATTTCACAAAGATGGTTTCATTTATCGTATCACTTACACCTCTTGAGTTTCTAACCCTACACCCATCATGAAAAAACAAGGCACCATTCTATCTGTATAGATTTTAGAGATCTGAACAAAGAATTTCCCAAGGACAATTACCCTACACCCTTCATCGACCAAGTTATAGTTGCATGTGTTGGTCACGAAGCTCTATACTTCATGGATGGCTTCTCAAGGTATAACCAGATTCAGATTCACCATATGGATCAGTACAAAACAACCTTCACAATCCCATGGGGAAAATTCGCATACTAATTTATGCGCTTTGGCCTTTAAAAAGTTGGTTCCACTTTCCATTAGGACATGAATTATATCTTCCATGACCTGGCTCATCTCATACTAGCTTATTTGGATGATGTCACAGTACGATCCAAAAAGTGCTTAGATCATTTGGAAGATCTCCACTTAGTGTTTTAGAGTTGTCGACAATATAACCTACGCTTGAACCCCCTCAAGTGTGTCTTTTGCATCAATGTGGGAAGACCACTGGGATTCATTAGTTCCCAAAAGGAATTAGAGTCAGCCCTTTGAAGGTCCAAGCCATTCGGGAAATACCACCTCCAAAAACTTTGAAGCAGTTACAAAGCTTGCAGGGTAAGACTTTGTTCCTGATTACACCACCTTTGCGCATGGCTTCTTGTGCCTTCTTTGTCAGGATATCCCCTTCCAATGGGATGAGCAAACCCAAAAATCAATTGAAGCCATAAACTATGCATTATATAAAGCTCCATTGATTATCCCTCCTAACCATACTAAGGACTATACCCTCTACCTATCAACATTTGAAGTAGCCATCACAGGGGTATTAGTCCGAGGAGGACTAGATAATAGAGACCATGTTATCTTTTAAATCAGCAAGAACCTCTCCAGACCTTCCTTGAAGTATGAGCCAACAGAAAAGACAACCCTAGCACTTGTACACTCCATACAAAAGCTTCAACATTATATCATCTTATGAACCACCACCATAATAGAAAATATTAACCCCATGATCTATTTTCTCACTCGTTGTATGATGAACCATAAATACACCCGATTGGTAGTTATCCTACAAGAATTCGATCTATAGTTTGCTTTCCCCAAAATAAATAAGGCTCTTATCCTTGTAGAGTTCATCGTGGATCTCCCTGTAGAGTCTCAAGAGTCCCCCGTCAATGATTCTTTCCCTAATGAACATTTTTTCTTCATATCTACAGATGACCCCTAGTACGATGACATTCACTTCTTTCTTAGAACTCAAAAGTTCAAACCTCAACTTACTCGTGACGATCAATGACACATTCACCATAAATCCCCTTGGTACCTTCTCATGCATGACATCCTCTATCTTTGAGGAATCAACACCATTCTCCACTGATGTATTACTCTAGAGCAAGTTGAGCAGGTCTTCAATGATTGTCATAGTTTGACCTGCGGTGACCACCTTTCCAGGATGTCCACTGCCCAAATATCCTCTATTCTAGTTATTTTTGGCCCATTTTATTTTGCGACTGTATCCAAGAATTTAAACGATGTGAATGTTGTCAGAGATACGCTCACAAGGCATGAGCTCCACCCGCCCCCGTACACCCAGTCATAGTTGAAGGCCACTTTTGCAAATGGGGCATTGACTTAATGACCTGCAATCCTCCATTCTTTGGAAACCATAAGTACATTGTGGTTGTCATCGACTATGTCACAAAGTGGGTAGAAGCCATGCCCACTTATAATAACACCGCAGAAACTGCCTCCTGATTTTTCTTTAACCATGTCATAACACAATTCAATGTTTCCAAGGAGTTGGTCTCAGATCATGGAAAACACTTCGAGAATGAGATATTTCAAGAACTATCCCAACACCACAGTTTTTCTCATGAGTTTTCTTCCCCATACTACCCTAAGTCCAATGGACAGGTAGAAGTTGTTAACAAAGTACTCAAAACAATGTTATAGCATATGGTGAACAAACACTAAACCAACTGGCACCACATGGTTTTCTCAGCCTTATGGAAAATACTGCACAATTGTCAAAGAATCCACAAGGTTCACACCCTTTCAATTGGTATATGGGGTTGAAGCTATTCTCCCCATTGAGTGTGATATCCCTACCTTACACTTAGTCAGTGAACTACTCACAGATACTTCACCTTTAGAGTAGAGGCTCATACAGTTGGAACATGTCAATGAAAGTCGACAACAATCACTCCAACATAACTAAGCCCACAAAAAGAGGACTAAAACCTCCTTTTACCGCAATTTCACCCCTCAATCATTTATTGAAGGTGATTTAGTCCTTTGCTATGATGTTTCCAATGAAGCTTTAATACTAGGGAAGTTCAAAACATTATGGAAGGGTTTATACATTGTTAAACATTATCTCCTCAAGGGGGTATACAAGTTAGCAGATCCTGATGGGACTTGCCTCAAAAATCTTGTCAAAAGGCTCTATCTCAAAACATTATATCCATAACATTCAAAGCATACCTATAATGTAAATATATGCACCATGGCCTATTTTTATGATGGTAACCTCATCATGAATGTATACTAAACTCCCTCTCTCATCATGTGTTTCATATAAATCATTTACAAACCTATCATCATGCGTTCGCTAATGGTGCTTCTTGATGGTCGCAAAACCTCGTTTTAGTAGCATGGGCCATATTCTGTCCTAAACTGACACCCTTCCATCAAAATGGTCTTTGTATCGGGTCAACCACTAACAATCAAGCTGAATATGATGTCGTCATAGGTCTCTTGGTCGATGCCTCCCATTTAGGTATCAATCACCTGCACTTGTTCCTTGATTCCCAGATTGTTGTATCACAGTTGAACAAAACCTTCAAGGTACATGACCCTTGCCTTTTTCGGAAATACTTGCATGCACAAAGGTTAGCTCGTGGTTTTGATCATATCACATTTTCACATATAACATGAAATCAAAATCATGTAGTATACCACATAGATAATCAGATCCTAGACTAGCATGTATCACATATACATCATCATCGAGACACGTAAATCATGAACATCACATCCATCAAATAAATGTAGAAAAATACACCACAATTACAAAAGCATATCATATATGACATGTCATTGAGATCTGCAAAAAATACAACTGTTGGCCATTGCCAAGAAAAAGGATTCATCAACAGGGGATCATCCTCATAATGGGTGCTTCCCCTAGTACATGCATACAAAAAATACATCTAGGGCTAGGGTCATCTTCATCATGGTACCCTACGTTCCATTTTTACAGTATACTTATTTTTCGGGCTCATTTCACGTTTCAAAGTACCTCTCAGGTGTGCCTTTCCATGTTCTTTGATTCATCTTGTTTAAACACATTCCAACTTATGTATGATTTCATCAATATGTTTTTCACTTGAGGTATTGGTTGTCAAAGTTGTAGGTCTACCAGTAGTTTCTCATCAAAATTAGTTCCTCGGTGATTGTCGACAGGTAAAGTATCGTTCTCCACCCAGCATGATAGGCTTCCTCAAAGCTTTGCATATCTTGACATCATTTCTCTAAAAATCACCATAGGGTCCATCATCTCGACCACGTTTACCACCACCATCCCTTGCACCTGGTAAGTGTCCATGTTGGTTGGTAGTACCTCTCCTTACATGGATCACCTCATTTTTAGATCACCATACACTATCCAGATCCATGACCATCCACTCAGGCCCCGGAGCCATCTCATTCACAAGGCTTGAATATCAACCTCATTCTCCTCTTCTTTACTTATTGCTTAGCAACCCCACTCTCAAGCCACCCCATTTATTTTTTGTCAAATCAATTTGAATGCACCCCCACATTCTACATTTGGCCTACCATCCTTCCATAAGGCATAACCCATATGCGTCACTTCATCTTCATCATAAAATTAGCATTAAGACCAACCAATGGTTCCCCCACCCTCAGCAAAAGGACCCTACATGCATCATCACACAAGTCATCATTTTCTTGGGGCACGTGTCTCCATGTATATACATCCCAAACCACTTTTTCATTCTTTTGGTAAGTGTACAATTTTTTTTAGGAAAAGGTTTCCCACCCATATTTTCATGTCTTGTACTTGACAATGGTTTCTAGTCTCCCTTGGTTGGAGCTCGCCTATCACCATACCATGATCCACATTCATTCATCATTCATTATGCCATTCAGAACATGCTTATACCTACCCTGGATGTCCTACCAACTCTAGGAGTATCTCCCCCAGAAGATTTGTTTTGACTACCGCCACGCACATTATAGCTCCACACTCCAGCAGTTTCCCGTATCCACTTATATTGCCAGCGGTCATTATCATTCCTTTTTGACCCACCATGTTACAATCATCTTTATTCCTCCACTATGATTCCATGAATCAACATTTCGGGAAGTTGGCGCTTCTTTTCTGTCGACTTCAACACCCATCTTCTAGGATCAAAGTTGTATCTTGGGTGCTCCCCCCTTTACGATACATCCTTGGGTGGCACAATGGGAATCATTATCACCCATTGATGTCATCAGTCTCCCTGACATTCGACACCAACAAAATATTTTCATGTTAGGATAATATTGTACATTGTAACCATTGCAGTTTTCTCATTTTTTCGTAGACCCATGCATCCATTAAAACCTCATTTAGCAATGCTTTCATTTTGATGCATGGGAGGTACCCAGAGTTGATGACCCATGCATCCATTAGAACCTCATTTAGTAGTGCCTCACTTTCGATGCATGGGGGAATCTAGTTCAATCTATTTGTTAGAGGCACCCTTGAGGGCATAATCAGTTATCATCATCAGCTATCAGCATGTCAGCCACACCAACACTAACTTGACAAGAACATTTCCTACATAATTGTAATACTTAGTCACTAGTCATCATAATGAGCATGGGACATGCCCGCTTCATATAGACACTTTTTATCTCATAATTCTTGAGAGATTGGTTATCCTTAATTCTCAGTCAAGGATTTTTCCTACTCATCTCCACTACAAGTTACATTATCTCTCAACAAATTGGTAATAATTTTAGTCATATTAGTAAAACATGATGATTTTCGCTATACACTTGTTCTTAACCTCATACATCAGGGGGCAACTATTATCATATGGAAATTGTGCATTCATATGTACACATTAAGAGACACTCAATGTCAGCAATCAGTACATATAGGGGTAAAATTTTCTGCTAGAAACACCATGGAGACCAAAAATAAAAATCTTTCCTATGGTTCAAGTTAAAAATTAGACTGTGTGGGTGCACCATTACCAAAAATTAATGGTCGTGCCACTGATTCTTTGATAGCCACGCGTGTTGGGTTATGTTATATTATTTCCCTACCTATGGTTTTGTGCATGGATTTCGCACATGGTTTTGGGTGTGATGGTTTTCGATCCATGGCATTTTGTAGATCTTGTCAAGGGAACTACGGCTATGTTCTAATCAAGGGTTAATGGATTGAGGTTTATGGATGCTTCAACATGTATATATATGTATTGTAACATTGAAAGGAACATAACGAAAAATCAATCTGGTAGTCCCAATTTTGGGATCCAGGGGAAAATCTATGTGTATATTTGTTTTATGTGTTATGCTCTTGCCATTGTTTATTTTCTATTTTTTAGAATTCATATGCAAGTAGTTTCTGTACAGGGTTAAAACCTACATTTGGTATCAGAGTTGTTTTGGCTTCAAGGGGAAGCCTTTGCTGCTGAGGGGTTTTGCTTGGGCCTGTGGTAGACCCTGTTCAGTGGGAGATTAGTAGATTGATTCTTGTGGTGAAAGAAGATGGCAAGCAGTGGAAAGATAGAGATCAAGAAATTTAATGGTCAGAGTTTTGACTTGTGGAAACTTAAGATGGAGGATTTTCTGGTGGATGAAGATCAGTGGATCGTGGTAGATCCTAGTAGTAAACCAACAGTTGTTTCCGATGAAGAATGGAAGAAGTTGGATCGAAAGGAAAAAAGCACAATATAATTGTGTGTCTCAGATTCAGTATTCCTGATTGTATCAGGGGAAGCTGTTGGGTGCAGTATAAGGTCTATAAATGTACCAAAATTTAATTTGTCAATCTGGATAGTTCATGAACTTCGAGACACAGCATTATAAATGCCAGAGAAATCCCCTAGAAACCTGCAAAACAAATGCTAGTCTATCTTGCATGTTAATCTCATCAATAAGTGAAATCCTACACTAAAAGAGAATTCGAGAAAAAACCAATCTAAACAATTAAATCATGCGGGAAATAAAAGGCAATTAACAATGTGAAAGGAAATTCTAAGTATGAGCAACTAGAAGGGAAATTAGAATTGGAAATCAAGCATGCCAGAACAATATCAAAAAGTCTGTAAATGTCGGAATAAATTCAAGAGGAAATTAGAAATCATTCTTCCCGCATTCTACTGCATATATTTCTATGTAAAATTAACCTGAAAGAATCAACAAGCATAACAAATACAGTTATTGTGTAAATAACTTATGAAATAAAATATATATGCTCTCACCTTCCTTATCCCTAAAGAATAAATCTTGCAGAACTATCTGGAAGTTTAAAGGAAATTAACATGATCGTTTGCAACATAATGCAGCTTCCTTTTCATGAATGTCGGCTCTGTGGTATACAAGAATTGCAAATTTAGATAACATAAATTATATGTGATTGCTGCTTCTTGAATGATACTCGGGTTCTGCAACATAGTTAATTAAAATTTAATACATTTGATGGCTATGATCTCACCATTCCATAATCATTCAAATCCATCAGGTGAGACTGATTACATTCCAGAGCACAAAATTCATCAGATATTAGACCAAAGCAAAGGATTCGAATTGCATATTAAAACTTGTAGAGGCAGAGTGTTATAACATAAGTCAATCTTGTACATTCAAATGTTCTAGCAATCCTTATTCGATATAAAGAAATATTTCTAATGCGAGAACAATTTTTAAGGCAGAAAACTAGATCAACCTTGTAGTCGAAAGGGAAACATTGCAACAGATTTAATAATACCAATTTGAAGAAGGAAACAGTTAAATCTTTCACACAGTGAATAATAATCTAAATTCTATTTAATCTAAAAGATGTAGAGTGGTGTCGAGCTGGTCTGGTGGCCAACCCAGCCAGCTCACACCCTCTATTAGTGACCTAGTTCACACAAAATGTAAAATCATTAGATGCAATAAATAATTAAACAGAACATGGCTATCGATGCTTAAATTAATTCTTGAAAACACAGTCTTTACATAAAGCAGAGAATTCTCAGCTCCAGCAAAACAAGAGGAGCGATCCACCAGTTATGGACTGTGTGAGGCTACATTGGGACAACTCCTCTTCCCTTCTGCGCCTTCCTCTCGTGCACACTATCCCTGGCTGGATTGATTTCCTTCCTTACTGTCTAATTAGTTGACTAATTTTCTAACTATCTCTGCTCCAGGCAGTTTCTCAAACTTATATAGGCATCGATTTAAAAATTGGGGATTTTCAATAGCCAATTAAAATACAGGAGGGAAGATTATTAGTTTTAACAATCTGCCGAATTAAGAATTAGTTTTGCAACTAAATATTGAAAGAGGGAATGATTCTGGTGGATTGTTCCTCTTTTCTTGGAGTGGTTGTTGAGGTGTGATTTGGCTTAATTGATTTTCTCCTTGCGTGAGCTACTTATAGGTTGGCATCAGAGATTGGCACATATCTCCTTCGATCAGATTCCTATTGACCCAGACTTATCGAGCACTAAAACTAGAGAGATCACCATAACTACAATCTCCATATCACTACTATCTCGTGATGCATAAAATGCGGATTGTCCCAATAACTAAGGTCTGTCTCTTATGAGTATGTTCTAAATGTCAATCCTACCACCACTGTGAAGAATATTCTTTATTACTACCAACAATCCCACAACTCTCATCTTTGCCTTTTTATTCTTACAGAAAACCAAGAACATAATAGTGTACATTGTTTCAAAGATCACATCCGCTCCATTAATTGTAACTACAAGAATGTTGTTTGGATGAAAAAAAGGCATGTCGTATAACACCCACAAGGCACAATTGAGCAGAGCCATAAGGTAAGGAAATCCAGAGAGTTGTCCATGTAATGATTTGATTGCAAATGTTTTGCATCACCATTTTGTTGGCATTATCATACAGGGATGATTCAGGTGTTGTCCTTGATGGCAACTCACTCAGATGAAATATCACAGTATAGCAGGTAAACAACAAAGAAGAAGAAAGAAAAGTATACATGCAGGTTCACTATATACCAAATCGCGTATACATGCAGGTTCACCATAGACGAAGTCACGTATACACGTAGGTTCACCATATACCAAGTCGCATATACAGGCAGGTTCACTATATACCAAGTCATGTATGCGAACAAGGTATATGCAGGTTCACCATAGACCAAGTCGCGCATACGTACACATGCAATTTCACAAAAGGAATGGCGCGTACATGTTGGAAAACTAAGTTTTAGTCCATGATATTTGGTCCATGGTATTTTAGTATTGGTCCATGGTATTTGGTCCGAGGTATTGACCTCAGGTATTGGTCCTACATGGTTTTGGACCATCGTATTGAGAGAGGCCTACACCCATATAAGGAGAAGAAGATCATTAGGCCAAAGTGCAAGTGTGCAAGTGATGAATATCTGATGAAGTGTGAGATCAAGTATCCAGGTTATGGGTTTGTGATGCTTTAATTGATCTGAACTAAGGATGTTGAAAGTTGATGGATCGAGATCATGAAGACTTATATGTATTATCATTATGTGGTTTGATCTTGAACATTCTAGATCTGAATACTGACGCATGTTTCTTATTATGAAAATGTGATGATCTGGGTATGAATGAAGTCTGAAATAGTTGTGATGCTTTAAGTTAGCATTTCCAGATCCATATGCAATTTGGCCTTCGTAAAACAACATATACACGTTGATTCAGCATACAAAAGTAGCGTATACATCACATAATGGAATTTGTAGATCTATACGCTGGTTTCCCTTGATAAAATGGCGTATACACGCTGGTTCGACTTATGGATGTAGTGTATATCCTCTGAAGTATGATCTATAAGGGTTCTGTTTAATGTTGCAGTATTCTGGGTTCTGTATTATGTTCTGGTGACTGTTTTCTGGTGACAGTATTCTGCATATTTAGATTGGTTGATTCTGATTAGCTTCAGTGTTGATGGATGAAATCTAATTATGGATCAAGAGCATAATGAATTATTATTATGCGATTTGATAATGAATGGGCTAGATCTGATCACTAACACATATTTTATCCTCTATGTATGATTATGTCTGAAGTCTGGAAGTGCAACAAAGTGTTTGCAGATGTACACGCTGGTTTGCTTCAGGGAAGCTGCGTATACATGCAGGTTGGCTTCTGCCAAATAGCATATACAATCTGAAGCATGGTTTTAAGATGACAACTGATTCTGAATGATAATGTAACTCAGAACTATGTACTGATCTATCTGTTGTAGTTGATTGATTACAGTATGAAAGAACGATTGATTCAGTTGTCTCAGAGGTTCAGAGTTTTTCAGTGATTGATTGAGTTTGGTTGATTCAAATTGAGTTTCAGTGATTATTTGATACAGATATAGTTGATGGATGTATTGCAGTAGTGATTTTGGGCTTTAATGTTGTTGATGGGTCCAGTATGAGAATTGGATGAAACGTGGCCTTCAGATTATGATGTTGTGTTCTAGGAGTATCCAGTTTGAAAATTTATGAAACGTGGTCCCTGGAAGAAAATAGAAGGTCGTAGCCTTCTGTAGGCCGGTGCCTATGTACTAGTAAACACATCAGCTAGTACAAGAGCTATGGGGTTGTAGCTCCCTTCCAGGAGAAGCTGGAGAACGAGAGAAAGTTGTAGCCTTCTACAGGTACAAGCCTGCGTACTGGTATGAGTCTGTGCCAATACAATGTTGTAAACAATTTTTCTTAATATTAAAAGAAGACAGAGATGACAGCAACAGGTGGTTTTCACCCACATTGGGTTTCCACCTTAAATCATGGTGTTCATGTGTGTTTCTTATGTGTGATGATCTATTCTATTTTTACTGCATCTGGTTACTGTTTATATGGTTAATGAAGTTCTGATGCACTGATTAAAGATCAACATATGATGAATTAACTGAATCATAAGTT
This sequence comes from Pinus tabuliformis, assembly GCA_031772625.1. NCBI lineage: Eukaryota > Viridiplantae > Streptophyta > Pinopsida > Pinales > Pinaceae > Pinus > Pinus tabuliformis. The sequence goes on along the minus strand of CM062816.1, from coordinate 936,238,273 downwards.
TGTTGGATATATGCTAGTTGCATTAAACATAGTTGCGTGTACATGCGAGTTCCCTTAACTGAAGTAGCATACATCAATCTGATTATGGAAATGAAAATGTTATTGATTTGCTAATACTGATTCAACCCCCCCCCCTCTCAATATTATTTCCAACAATTGGTATCAGAGCATGTCCTTTGGTAGAAGCTTGATCGCTTGAAGGAGATCCGTAGAACAATGGGAAAGAAGCTAAAGAAGAAAGCTCCTCAGAAGAAGAAGACATCTCAAAGGAACTATGACACTGGAAGAATCGATTGGGGATTATGTGGAAGCATCTCTTCAGATTCATAATCACGTCGGAATGAAGATGAACAAGCAAAATAACTATCAGGTATGAATTTGTTATCCTTTGGTGATACATTTCTCCATCCATTTGAAGATGATGAAAGTGATAGCGAAACAACTGAATTTTCTTTTATGGGTGAAGAAGAAAGATATCAAATAGAGGCAGAATTTAAAAGGCTTACGGAGAAAATTAGAGATCAACAAGATCTATTGGACAAAAGGGAATGTGCCTTCAAAGAAGAAGCTACCAAACTAAAAGCTCAACTAGAGGAAGGAAACAAATTAAGGAAGCAACTCAAGGAAAAGGAAGACCAATGTCAAAAGCTATAGGATGAAGTGACATCATTAAGAAAGGAAGTAAATGAAAGGGGCACAACAATCAATAAACTCAGAGATAGATCCAGTTACTATGAAAGTCTTGAAGCTAAGATCCTCTCGCTAAAAGAAGATCTTGAAAGATCAAATAAGCATAATAAAGAACTACTCCAAGCTCTTGAAAAACAAGAAAACAAAGTTCTTGAATTAAGGCAATAGATGGAAGAAGGAAGAAAAGCTGAAGAAATCATGAAGAAGCAGTATCTTGAAAAGGAAGAGCAACATCAGGTTGAGGTAAATATACTAAAAGGTAAATTAGAAGAAAAGGATAAGCTCATACGATTTCAAGATAGTACTAAGATCTTGGATGATATTCTTAGTAGTCAAAGGTCTCCTGCCATCAAAACTGGTCTTGGTTTTCATGAATCTATTGAAGGTGAATCTAGCTCACAAAGTAAGACAAGGAACACTAATGCAAAATCTGAAATGCTCAACAAGGAAATGAGAGGTCAATCCCATCAACAACCAAGGAAAGAATATCTTCAAAGAAAATATTTTACTTCTAACTGTGCAAGTGATAGTCAGTCATTTCCCCAAATAAATAATGTTGAATGTTTTATATGTCATAATCTTGGACATGTTGCAGCAAGATGTGGAAAGAGAATGGTTCAAGACCGTCACACAGAAAGATCATCACGTTCCACGTACTTTAAGGGATATTGTTTTTCTTGCAATATGTTTGGTCACAAATCCATTGACTTCTATAGAAGGGATAAGAAACATATGAGATGTTATGTGTCTAAAAAGGTTGGACATATAGCTAAGGAATGCAGGAAAAAAAGTACGGGCACCATACCGAAAGGAGAAAACATCATCACATTTGAAGATATGGAAGAAGAAGGAAGTACAGTCAGAAAGATGTGGCACAGCACAATGTACAAACATTATAGACTCAAAGGGAGTTGAAAGTGTGAAACTTCAGTGTTCTAAATCTCATACGCAAGTTTCATGAAGAGAAGTCGCGTATATACGCGAGTTAGATGCTGCACAATCGCGTATATGTTAGTTTGAGGAAAAGCAGTGGGACAGACTCAAGAAAAAGGATCTGATATGGTTCATTGAATTATTTCTCTATTTGATGATGGTTACAATCTAATGATAATGTGTGTAAATATATTGATACTCATAAGATATTGTTTTTTATCGTCACAAGGTAACTTGATGTATATCCGATTGTTGATGATGCCTTGATACTTCTTGCTGATATGTGCATGATCAGATCTTACAGTGAACAGATGGAACAGGTTCACGGCGAGAACATTCTATGCTTCTAATAAAGCATTGTTGGCATTATGTTTAGAAGTCTTTGGTAACTAATCAATGATGATGATGTTTATATGGCTAAATGATACATCTTGCTATGTTACGGTTATGAGTTGCCCATGATAATATCTCATATGATACTTGGGGGTCACATAATTGGTTTTCAGATCAGATTTATGGATGTTTGTGGATGATTCTTTGATGATACATATAGTCATATATATTTCTTACATGATGATCTTCATAAGGACAAGGAGAAGTACAAATCTTGAGTACACATCTTCATTATTTAATGATGAGCCACTCATTTCTTTCATGTTGCTGTCATCATGCCTTCTAAAGATCATATAGTACAGTTATGATGCAGGATTCCTATAGTTATTGGCTCTCACATGGTTGAGGATATCAAAAAATCTTAACAAATGACCATGAGCTCATGGTTTGCTAGATACATATTGCTAGACTGGATACATGGATGATTACTTAAGCTGCGTATTGACAAATATTGTTGGTTGGCCAAGAGAATGATGTTATTGCAGGTCTCATGAAGACATATCTATTTGAAGACATGGATATTCAATGACATGACTTACTTAGTCACATAATGATGATGAGTCCTTACCTCATGATGATAGGTTGATACTCACATATGTTGATTATCATGATTAATGCTTATCAGATGTGGGATGTTCCCTAGTGATGATACATGATTGATATATTGAAGGTTCTTGTGGAAATATCATGCAGTTCTTTATAATGATGTTATGATCATGGATGATGACTATGGTATTTTCACATACATATGATATGATGTGAATGACTTGGTGCTACCACTTGGAGATATGAAATTTTCTTAGTTGATTCCTGGAAAGTTATGAAAATGAAGGAAGTTGATCTTGATTAGATCAAGAAGATGAGTTGATATCTATATGCAGACATTCTTTGTCACAGGTTGATGATATTTACACTATCATATTTTGGGAAATAATGATGGACATATACAGGTTTCTGGTCTGGATGCTATTGACAGATGCTTATGGAGCAAATCATACATGGTGTATGATAGTTCTTGAAGACTATCATGGTCTTATTTAGATATTTGGTCTTTGTTATAAATGTCATATATGCAAAGATCATATCAAAAACCATTGTAATAATTTGTCTTTGTCTATTGTAGTCTTTTGATGAGTCCCTTTATGGTCATATGATGTAATTTGTACCCCCTCTATGCATGGGAAGGATGATGTAATGAATTTCTATATTTCAGTCATATATGAACAATTGATATATCCCCACTTGGTTGGTGTCGAGCTATAAAAAGGGTCTTTCACCTCTAATTCCCTCACATTAGTTTGTCAATCCATGAACATTTTGTTATTTCAAAGAGTGTCTCAGTCTGAGGCTATCATTTGCCAGAGTAATGCTAGTAGTACAGTGCTCAAAAATACAAGAGTAAACGGATGCTTGTTTAAAGCAAACTACTTCAAAAGATTAAACCACACATTCGGAAAACTAAGCAATTTATCAGTAAAGGGTTCAGTAGCAGTAACTCATCCCTTTGTAAACTGATGGAACTAAAAGAAATCAGAGAATAGATCGTGGATCTGGGAGCTAAACAGTAAATATCAGTGCTCACTACAACCTTGGATCGTTCTTTTCACCAAAATAACAAATGACAGGAAATGGAACGGCAGATAAGAAATGGGACAACAATTAAGGAATAGAACAACAAATCTGAAATGGAACAGCAAACAGGAAACTGTAACAGCAACTAAGTCTAACAAGCAGTAACACCTTAGTCTACAAGATCAAATGCACGAATCGTGACCTACAGGAATCAAATGGAAATCCTTCACTCTTAAGGACGAATTGAACAACACACAAAAATGGAACAACACTGATTAATGATGAATTATAGAACAACGCTTGAAAACCTTGCATACATACACACGGCACACCTTAATAGTAATCTGATCCAGTTATCAATCTTAGTTAAAAAGAGTATGACTGCATTTCAAAATGGAACAACAATGTCTATAAACTCAACAATTGCAGAGACATAATCGCTAAGATGAATTCTGTAATATCAATGAATAAGTGCACAGCACAGAGGCTCTGTAATTGAACAGCAACAATATTCTGTAAAGACCGACAGTATTATATCAACACTTAAAAGAACAGTGATACGTTGCAGAGTTAATGCAAGAGTTCTGTCTTTAGAAACCTCAGTAAATTAAACATAACATAGCATGTGATGTAAACTAACAAAACACATCAGATTACCAAATAACGCTGATAAGCAAACCACGCATAAACCAAACGTAATAGTACAGGAGCAAGTGTCCTCCAGGGCCGGGCCCTTAGCCTCCAGGGGTACACCGCTTGAAGTTATTCCAGACTCAGAGATGAAATAGCAACCGAGTTTGTATTAATGCATAAGACGGAATTACAGTAGATCAGTTCTCAACGAGACTCGATGATCAAAGTTTCAATCTTAAGAGAAATTACATAAAACATAAGGACTCGACAGACCCCTCGAGCTAGTGAAGGTGGAGATGTCTAGGTGCAAAAAATAGTTAAAGCAGCGATCCCTCAGGATCAAGGGATCCTGAGGGATTCGTTGAACCGTTAGTCCTTAGTTATCTCTTTTCTTTCTTGCGCCGAGCCGATATCTCCACTTCCTTTCCAAGGCTGATTCGCTTTGATTTGTTTTGCCTTGTTTGCATACGGTTCCCCGTCAAAGGGACAGCGGTTAACCTGTCCTTGTCCTCTCCTTTGGAATGGCAGCTTTTCGTTTTTCCTTCTTCCTGCATAAGAAAATGACAATTGTCAGTGTTTTCATTTTTCACATTAATCTCACAAGTTTTATTACAATCCCTTATCATTTTCCTAGTTCATGATGCAAAAGGTTTGTAAGTTCTAATGAAAAGATGTTGAAATAATTACCAAAAACATACCTTCTTTAGTACTCCACACACCCCCCTACTTACCCTTTTTCATGCCATCATGAAAACATTGTAGTTGACATGTAAGGCAGTGAGAGAGTAGGCTGGAGATGGAATCTCATGTAGAGGTCTACAGCCATGTTGCATAACTAAGTGTTCAAAGAAATGGCCTGTCTAACCCTCAGGCATCTCATATAGGGCTTGGTACCCAGGTTCAGGGTACCAAATAATTGGACTCCGGAACCTATATCCTAACCAGGATGGCCTTGCCCTCAAAATGACTTCACCATAGAGGTGCAAGCGATTGACAGCTAACTTAAAATTTTCATAATTAAATGGCTCCCTGAATTGGATATTCGGATTAGAGATCCGATATCGAAATTTAGCCGCATCAATGGCAAGGTCTTTAATAGTGAAAAAGTATTCTATTCCTTGCTGATTGATTGCTATGTGAATGGGTCCTAATGCTTCAATTACACCTGGAGTCTTCATGAGGTTCCTATGTTCTCTCCACAACTGTATTGGATTCCTAGGTTCAGCTCTTACCCACAAATCTAATCTATTTTCTTGCCTTTGGAAAGCATTATAGGCTTTAAGCCATTTAATTTGATTAACCCCAAATGAAATAAATGCCTGTAATTGGATATCCCCAACAAAAGGGCCAGGGTTCAACTCGGTCTCCTGGTCTAATACAAGGTTATGTAAATAAAACTCACACAGTAGTCTTTGAACTTTTACCCCATAGTGCTTACAACAATTTATAAAGTCATCGATGGTATTAATTTGTATGGGAGCACCTGCTTTAACAGCCCTTATTTTCAATTGCAAATATCATTCCATTAAAAACAAGGCATAATTCTTAGCAGGGGTTCTACATGCTAGGATGCCATTGTACAAAGAACATAAGGTATCCATCTGCTTGATAACTATATCTAACCTACGAGTTACCTTCGCAACTTTTTCTTCTTCCCTTCGCCACCCTTCAAAGGCCTGGCTTTCAGATAGATTGACGTTCCTAAGCTGTTGCTGTAGCTCTTCATACCTTTCTCGAGGGACCGTTTGCTCTATGAGCTTTTCTGCTACTTGCTGAGCTTGTGTCAAACCCTCCCGTAGGGTTACCGTTCTCGGATCTCTTTCCCATGCGGCGGTGGAGACCGGAGTTTTACTTGAATTTTCCTATTGCGTTGTCTTGCGTTCATGGCCCTTATCACTCCCGAGGGTGGTGCCTCTGTCTGAATTTCCTTATCGCAGGTCAATATATCATCCGTTTCTATCTTAACGTGGGTATCAGTCAAATGTTGTTCCTTTTTAATTTGAACAGCAGTCTGCTTCTCAACAACACTTGGAACAGCAGCCCGCTTTTCGACAGGGTTTTGAACAGCAGGGTGGACTCTAGTCCTCCGATCCTTTGTCTTGAGGGGTTTTGCTGGAGTGATTGCATGTTTCCTTCCCGAAGTCCTTTTTACCCTTTTCCTTGCTTTCAAAATCCTAATCTACTGTCGATGTTGAACTATTACATTCAGTAGTATTTGTTGTTCTTTCCGTAATTTCTTAATTTCCTCAATTTCCTTAGAAGGAATAGCAGACTGTTTGCTGCGGCCTGGACTATGACCTGGATTAATTTCCTGATTTTCTCTCTGGGGTGCTTCTTTGTTGCTCTGCTCTGGCTGCTCTGGGGCAAGAACCCTAGCTGGTTCTGTTATTTCTTGGGTGACTTCCTTTTCTGCCCCCCTTCTTCCGGAGTTTCCTCTAGTGTCGTCTGGCTAGGAACGAATTGTTCCTGTTCTGCATCTCCTGTCATGTTTTCATCATGAACAGGCTGACTCTCCTCTTCTACTTCCTCTGCATGTGATTCTTCAGGTGCATTTCCCTCTTGAGCAGAGTGTTCTTTTGGTTCTTTTTCAGCATGGAGGTCTGATGGGCTGTGAGATTGGCCATATTCACCCATATTGGCCAAAACTTTGGCCAATTCATCTTCTCCCAATGGATCCTGCACTGGGTTGCCTTCCTGTTGTTCCGTTTCCTCCTCCTGCTCAAATTGCTCGGTTTCTTCCTCCATTTCTCCTTCCTCGTTTTCCTGCATTACTTTCTCATTGTCTTCTCCTTCTAATCGTGGGGGTTGCTCATCCCCTGTATCTTCTATCTCTACTAGTTGGCTGGTATTTCCTTGGGGCTTCTCCAGCCTCCCTCGTAGCCGTGCTAGTCGGACCGATTTCCTTCGTTTTTCTGGACGCTCAGGTGTACTGGTGGCATGTTTACGTTTTGGGGATGGTGTGGTCAATCCTCCATCTATCATGGCAATTAGCTCTTCCCAGCTGCTCTGCTGCTGGGTAAGGCTATGGCTGACTATTAAGCGTATCAACCCATGATGGCTAACAACTGATTCTACATGCTGTGCCTTTTTCATGCTTCGTGCAACATCATGCAGTAATGAATTCAAAAATGCAGGTAAATTTACAGAGCATTTTTGCTTTAACACAGCTAAAAGTTTAAGGTGTCATGGTCTTACCACATCTTTTCTTCCTTCACAGGTGATGTAGCTTTGAATGGTCTTTGCCAATTCTGCCCATGGTTCTCCTAATGCTGTTGGCAGAACCCCCTTTCCTCTAATTGTCAGGCTCTAGCCTTCCTCCTGGAAGGTTTCTATAATCTTCTGCAATCTCTCCTTCTTTAGCGTCCATACAGGTCCAGTGGCTGGCAGTCCCGAGACCTCTGCGATTATGTCATTGGTGACTGCTATGTGTCTCCCCCTCACTGTAGAGTGATCCTCTTGCAAGTTCTGCAAGAATTCAATTGCTACAGTCTCGTTGGATTCCTGTAAGCGATTGAGATAAGTTAGCCACCCAGCTCTTGCCAGGATTTCCCGTGCAGCATCAGAGACTGTTAACACCTATGGTTCTCTCCGAATCGATCTCCCTCCCATGTTTATGGTTTTGCTATAAAATCTCAGAATTTTGACAATGGAACGGTAGCTGTTCATGCTGTTAAAACACAGAGAGGTTGACAGACGCAAGACTCGCTCAAAATCTAATGCTGTAGAATATATAATGGAAATGGCTTAGGAACAACAAGTCATGCAAAAATAAAAAATAGTATATCGTTGAGCCATGCTATTCCCAAGTACACAGTTTCCCGAATAGCGGTCTGACACGTCATCCAAGGAATGATGAGGTTAACCTCCCCCCTCGCAATGTGATAGGCCGTCCCGGCCGTCAAATAAAGGAGCGGCATGCCGGTCTGTTCTGAAGCAGAGTCATAAAGGAACAGCATATGGCAATATGCCATGTTTACAAAAGTAGCAGATTACCGAAATCGAGGTGTCAAGTTGGATCACTTAATACGTAAGAGACTGTTGTGATATGATGCGAGGCTGGGAGGATAGGACATCTACCATACATACCGAGTCTCATGCGGTCATTGTCAATTGTTCTGTCATGATTGGTGATAATAGATTTACATGTGTTGTATGGTTCGGAAAATAATATACATTCGTCTTATGCGATTGATTACTAAGGTATAAGAAACAGAAGGGTGCTAATAACTTCCCATTGGTGTAAATAATGTGACTTCAATACCATTAACAGTGCTCTGCTGCCGACAGGTGTCCATAACCTTGGCAGAGTTGTTTATTTCACCCATGGAACCATGATCCTTTGTGTATGCTTAGGAAGTGTTGTGTGATGTCAAAATGTAGGCCATTATGCTGGCTTGGTGGCTAGTTAGCCATAATGCCATTCACGAGGAAGGAGCGATAGGTGGGCAGGCCGACTCGTGATGAGACCTCCTGTTCCAAGGGTTCTTTATTTCATATACTTTTGGACCATATCCATGGTGTGGTGGCCATAGTGGGAATGCCACTTCACTTTCTTCCTCATGATCATGGTAGGTTGGCTCTTGATGAGACCCCCTATCCTGCATTTGACATCTTTATATAAACAAGTCAGTTTGCTTTTTTTTTTTTTTTTTTTCATAAAGTACTTTCCCATTTATACACAAAGGGTGGTTCAACGCTCCTTAAGAGTAGGAATGGTGGAAGAAGTCTTAACATCTCAATAGGAAGATATAAACCCTTTTCTCTTATTCCTGAATAATAATCAAAGAGGATTTAAAAGGAACCAACATGATAAAGATAACCAATCAGAGTAGAGTTAGTGAAGAAATGACAGCAAAAGATAATGGGTAAGTGTGTCCTTCCCTCTGTCCTTTTACCAATTCAGAGCAATTTCTTATAAAAATAACGATTTTATAATTCACCTGATTTCAGTATGTTGTGATTTTGTATCCATTGCATAAGTGCATAACTATATTCCAAAAGACTTGAAAGAACAGGAACAGTAAGCATCCTTAATTTAAAACAGCAAGGGGAGCAAGCATAAGTAAAAGGAATACGAGGATGTTGCTGCTTCAAAGAGGAAGAGCAAAAGAATACAAGTGGTGTTCCTTTTGGAAAAAGGAACAACAAAGATCAAAAATTTTGTTCCTTTGGAAGAGGAACAACAGAAAACACAAATGTCGTTCCTTTGGAAAAGGAACAGCAAAAATCGGAAACGTTGTTCCTTTGGAAAAGGAACAGCAAATATCAGGAACGTTGTTCCTTTGGAAAAGGAACAGAAAAAATCGGAAACGTTGTTCCTTTGGAAAAGGAACAGCAAAACACACAAATGCCGTTCCTTTGGAAAAGGAACAACAAAAATCAAAAACGTTGTTCTTTTGGAAAAGAAACAACAAAACACACAAATGTTGTTCCTTTGGAAAAGGAACAACAAAAATCGAAAACGTTGTTCCTTTGGAAAAGGAACATCAAAACACACAAATGTTGTTCCTTTGGAAAAGGAACAGCAAAAATCGAAAATGTTGTTGCTTTGGAAAGTGAACAGAAAAATGCAGAAATGTCGTTCCTTTGGAAAAGGAACATCAAAAATCAAAAATGTTGTTCCTTTGGAAAAGGAACAGCAAGACACCCAAGTGTCGTTCCTTTGGAAAAGGAACAACAAAAATCGAAAGTGATGTTCCTTTGGAAAAGGAACAACAAAACACACAAATGCCGTTCCTTTGGAAAAGGAACAGAAAAACACACAAATGCCGTTCCTTTGGAAAAGGAATAGCGAAAAGCAAAAGTGTTGTTCCTTTGGAAAAGGAACAACAGAAAGTAAGAATAAGGAAAATGAACAAAATTAAAGAAAAATGACGGCTGATCCAAAAGGTGTTGTTCTTTTGAAAAAGGAACATCAGAACGAAAATGTTGTCCCTTTAAGAAAAGGAACAACAAAAATAATAACATTGCTACTGCTTTGAAAAGTAACGGCAAAGCATTTGATTCAAAAATATGTACAAAAACAAAACAAAAGAAATTATGTACAAACTGTGAAAAGAGGTAAATTACTTAATGAATCACAGGTGAGGAAGACTTCTCTCCCTCCCCCAAAATTTCCATATCAGAGTCTTGTCGTAGCTGCTGGCAGAAGGACTCCCGAGTGAGTGGTTTGCGATAAAGACGAACTCGGTGGCCATTTGCCTTGAAGGCATATCCAGAACCGTCAATAGTGATTAGAGTAAGAGTACCATTGTCATGTACCTTCTGGATTTCGTATGGTCCCAACCAACGAGTCTGGAGTTTCCAGGAAAGTCCTGAAACCTGGAATCGTACAAAAGTGCCCAGTCTCCTTCATGGAAGACTTTATTTTTAATGAGAGCATCATGCCATTTAGCTCGCTGCTGTTGGATAAGTGCAGTATTTTAGAGTGCAGAGAGCCTAATTTCATCGAACTCATTGATCTGCTGTAATCGATTGATCTGTGCCTCAGTTAAATCTAAGCCAACTTCTTGTGTTGTTCGCAGTGTTTGGATTTCGAATTCTATGGGAAAAATGGGTTGCTTACCAAACACTAATTGATAAGGTGAGTAACCAGTGGTACTTCTCCATGTTGTTCTGTAAGCCCACAGTGCCTCTGGTAGTTTGGCAGCCCAATCACGTCTATGTGATGCAATTGTTTTTGTTAGGATTGCTTCTATTATTTTATTGCTGCTTTCTACCTGACCATTTGCCTGTGGGTGGTATGGAGTAGTGATTTTATGCTGGACATGATAGTTTTTCAGTGTTGCAGCTATTTTGTTCCCAACAAATTGTGGTCCACCGTCTGTAATTATATCTCTTGGAAGGCCATAACGCACGAATATATGGAACAAGAACTGTATGACAGAATCTTCTGTAGATCTCGGCAACGCCTCTGCCTCAACCCATTTGGTGACATATTCTGTTGCTACCAGAATATATGTTTTTTGGTTTGAGGATGGGTTAATTGGTCCGACGAAATCAAGGGCCCATCGTTCGAATGGTTCAATGACTAACTGTGGGTTCAAGGGCATCTCATCGGACTGACCAGGGCGTCCTGCTCTCTGGCAACTGTCACAAGCTTGGACGAATTTCTTTGCATCTTTGAAAATTGTAGGCCAATAATACCCTGTTTGCAACACCTTATGTCCAGTTCTGCGATCGGCGAAATGTCCGCCACATGGTCCGTCATGGCAGGCTTTTAAAATGTCGAAGATTTCATCCTCTCGAACGCATCTTTTGATATGCATATCTGCCCCTGTGTGGAACAGGTAGCCTCCAACCCATGAGAATCGAGCACTCCTCTGAACAATCTGTTTCCGCTCATTAGGGGTTAGATGTTTCGGTAGTTTACCTACTGCTAGGTAATTGGAAACATCAGCATACCAGGGTGTTTGAACAACCACAGCAAACAGATGCTCATCCGGAAATTGATCTTCCACTGCTGTTGCATCGATTGGCTTTGGCATTCTTGAGAGAAAATCGGCTACAGGATTTTCTTTTCCAGGTCGATCCTTGATTGTAATATCAAATTCCTGCAATAAAATCAGCCATCTAGTTATTCTGCCATTTGTGATAGGCTTGTTTGCTAAATATTTGATGGCAAAATGATCTGTATATAAGATAACAGGATATCCAGTAATGTAATGTCTAAACTTATTGACAGCATGTATTACAGCTAGAAATTCTTTCTCAGTAACAGTGTAATTTAATTCAGCAGGGGATAAATTTTTGCTAATATAATAAATTGCATATGGTTTTTTATCCTCTTCCTGCCCAAGGACTGCTCCAATGGCTGTATCTGAGGCATCAGATGATATCTGAAATGGCAAATCCCAATTTGGTCCTCGAAGGACTGGGGCTGTGGACACAAGCTTCTTTAGATCCTGGAAAGCACGTTCACATTTTTCTGTCCAAAGAAAATCAATGTTACCAGTTAGTGCATACAGAGGTGCAGAAATATGTGAAAAATGTTCTATAAACCTCCTATAATAACCAGAAAATCCAAGAAAACTGCGTACCTCCGTTTGAGTGGTAGGAGTGGGAATAAGAAAAATTATTTGGATTTTGGCTGGGTCTACCTGAATGCCAGCTGCTGAAATATAGTGTCCTAGAATAAGTCCTTCAGTCATCATCATATAGCATTTTTCATGGCTTAAACAAAGCTTGGTAGCAATGCAGCGTTGTAAGACTTTTTCTAGTGTATCCAATGCTGGATCGAAATCATCTCCATACGGTGTAAAGTCATCCATGTATACTTCAAGTCCTTCATTTATTAAGTCTGCAAAAATGCTGAGGATAGCCCTTTGGAATGTGGCAGGAGCATTGCATAAGCCAAAAGGTAGAACTCTGTAGGCAAATGTTCCCCAAGGACAAGTAAAAGTGGTTTTGTCTTGGTCTTCAGGGGCAATCTGAATCTGATTGTATCCACTGAAGCCATCCAGGAAAGAAAAGAATTTCTTTCCTGCCAAAGTGTCTAATACTTGGTCGATGAATGGAGAGGGAAGTGGTCTTTTTGTGTTGCTTTATTTAGTTCTCTGCAGTCCACACAAATTCTCCATTTCCCATTCTTTTTTGGTACCACCACGAGCGGAGAGACCCATTTACTATCGGAGATATGATAGATGAAATTGACATCTAAAAGTTTTTGAAGTTCAGCTTTTACCACATCTTTTAGATGAGGATTAAGTCTCCTCTAAGGCTGGCGAACAGGTCTCGCATCTTTTTCTATATAAATGTAGTGGGTACATAATTGGGGGTCAATTCCTTTCATATCAGGATAGTCCCATGCAAATGCTTCTTTATATTTCCTCAACAGATGGATGAGCTTCGTTTCTTGTTCGGAGGTGAGGTTGGCATTAACGTTTAAGGTTTTTCCGGTTCGATTTCCACAATTTTACTATTTGCAACAAAGGTAACAGGTATCGTTTGATCATGTGTATCTTTAAGAGGATCTTCTTCTAATTCGTTATCAAATGGTGCCTCTATCATGTGACACTGTGTGCGGGATTTGAATTTAGTTTGACTAATAAATTTATTAATGGCATCGTCCTCTATCCGATCTTTAAAATCAAGTGCCTCTTGTATAGTTAATGGGGATCTAATGTTGTCAGTAAGGTATGATACAGGGTGCTTATTAGTTTTGATCATTATGACACTTGGCTGTGCTGGAGGATATAAGGCTAAGTTCTTGATATTCGCTCCCCTCGTTATGGTCATATTGCCTTGTCGGCAGCCAATATAAGCATCGGCAGTTGCAAGCCAAGGTCTACCTAAAATCAATGGGTGTCCATCAAGTCGGATTTTGGGATTTATTATCAGAAAATCGGTCGGATATTCCCAGGAGTCAACAGATACCATGACATCATGTAGCGTGCCCTCTGGCCTAACCATAGATTGGTCAGCCAGCTCTAGCAAGGTAGAGGTGGGTTCTACAGATGTAATGCCTAGCTTTTGGCAAGTAGTAGTTGTTAAGATGTTGATTGCAGCTCCTAGATCAACTAAGGCATTAGGGAAGGTTTGACCATAAATTTGTACGGTGACTATTGGATTTCCTAGGTCTTCGTATTTAATGGGTGTTTCTTTTCCTGATAATAATTCAGATAGAGTGCCAACTACTTGGACTCTTGGATTATTTTCCATATTCCTCCTTGATTTCTTTACACACAATTCTTTGATAGTCTTTGCATATATCAGAATGTCTTGAATGGCTTGGAGGAATGGAATTTTTATGTACAAATTTTGTAATTCTCCCAGAATGTCAAAATCAGGATATTGTGTAGGTCGAGGTATGATTAATCGTTCTGGGAACGGGGGAGAAGATGTGGTTGTTTGGTTATGAGTTTTTGTTTGTTCACATCCTCTTCTTGTGACAGATGTTCTCTGGGTAACTGATTTTCAACATGGGATGTCTTATCTCCCTCAGTTTCAATAATATGCCCAGATCTTAGCTGAAGATCATTACACTCCCTCAGATCAGCTCCTGTTTCTACTATTTGGACAGATTGGACTAGTCTATTACTTGGATTGGGGTTGGTTTGGGCTGGGAGTTGCGGTCTCAGATTAGACTGGGGATTTTGTTGTAAGGCTGGCAGTGTAGATTGAGGGAGCGACATGGTTCCTACTGGCTGATGCATCGGTCTTTGTCAATTTGTCTGCCAGACTGAACTTTGTGAAGTAGGGGGAGTCCATTGTGGTGGGTATGTGTTACTTTGCCAATATGGAGGGGTATAGGGAAGATTCGGCCAACCAGATTGGCTTGCCTGATTCAACCACAGGGTTGATGAAGGAAACGACTGTGGTGACCAGTTTGGAAACGGGGGTTGGGATTGACTTTGCCACATATTATATTGTTGAGCATTATACTGCGGAGACTGAAAAGAAGAGGTTGGGTCTGAAAACATACCAGATTGTCGCGGCTGCCACTGACGGCACTGGTTGAGCAAATATACCGATTCTGGCTCTTCTTCTGCTTCCTTATATACTGCTTTTAATCAGGGAAGTGAGGGACAGCTTTCCGTAACGTGATCTTTTATGCAGATGGTGCATGTTCGAACTACATCTAGTGGACACTCCTTATGGCTATGTTTCTTCCTGCATTGGGGATAGAAGATTGCCAAATTCTGCTCTGCCTCCATTTTCTTCTGCTTGGCCTGCATAACATCAAGTTGTGTAGTTAGCGTCCCTAGTATATCAGTTTTAAAATTTTCCAATAAATTTCCAATTTCTGCACGTATTACTCCTTCTGTCGAAATTTTATTATCTCTTACAAACCGATCATGTTCTGCCGGTTTTAATCTTGTGCTGCCTCTCGAGCTCCTGATACATAAGTCAATAATGTCAGCAAAATTTTCCTGATAAATATCTCATTTTCCCATAATGTTTAATGTTTCAATCCATTGTTCCTTCATGCCCCTAATCAATGTTGTTTTTAACACATTATCAGGTAAAGGTAATGATGCATAAGGAGATCTTTGAAGATTATACTGAAAACTTTCCACATACTCCTCTAATGTTTCATTTGGTCTAGCTACCATCTAGAATATTTCGTCCTTCAGTTCTCTAGACCTGCAATAGTCCTGATATTTTTTTAGAAAAGATTCTTTCATTTGATCCCAGTTATTTATAACCCTGCCACCTAATCCCATAAACCATCTTAAGGCAGCCCCTTTTAATGTAGAGGGAAATAATTTTAGTTTCTGGGGGTCGGTGGTGTAATCATATCCCCTACACAGCACATCGAACTCAAATAGAAATGCATCCGGATCTTCTGATGTAAGACCGTGGAATGTAGGGATATGTTGAAGAGGGATTGCTTTCATGGGCGCATTTGCTGCAATATCCACTATGGGGTATTGCAATGTAGAGGTTTGGGTGTTTGGCTGGTTTTGAGCCATTTGGTCGAATATATGCCAATAACCTTCTGGGATATCTAGGAGGGTATTCCTAGGTTGAGAAGGAATGGCTTTAACAGGAATGGTTTTAATAGAACTTCCTCTGTCTGGGATAATGAGAGTGCCTAATGTCTGAGGAGATTGAGTTTCTTCAACAATGATTTTTGCAGCACTTCCCTTGTCTGGACTGTTCAGTGGCTGAGTTGTCCCAAGAGGAGACCTCGGTTCCTCGGTTTCCCCTGTCTCTCGTCCTCCTTCACAAAGATTGCTGAAATTCCCTTCTTGCAATAGTTCTAGAGTAGAATTTTCAATTTCTTGAAAGTCCTGCTCTTCAGTTTGACTATGCACCTCAGCAAAGGCTACAGATGGTGATCCTGTGGCCTGAAGGGAACTAGTAGGCTATCTAGAAATAACTTTTATGGGCCCTACTAAAGGCTGAGATTCTGCTTTCTTGAAGATTTCATCTATGAAGGTTGATCGGCCAAGGGTCACCGACCCCTTAGGTTTTTCTGGCTTGGGTAGAGGTTTGGAATTCTTTTCTGGCTTTTTCTGCTTAGTCATGCACACAAATCAACTGCTAGATTCTACCCAAACAAAACAGCAACAAATCTGTAGGAAAGCGGGCAGAGGAGAAGGGCTGTTACATGCTCCACACGTAAGTTCTTACCTTCCGTTTTAAAAACCCAATTCTTCCCTAACAGGTTCTTACACTACTCTGGAAAGAAACAAATGGCTACACTCTTTCCCTGGCAACGGCGCCAAAATGTCGAGCTATAAAAAGGGTCTCTTTCACCTCTAATTACCTCACATTAGTTTGTCAATCCAGGAATGTTTTTTTATTTCAAAGAGTGTCTCAGTCTGAGGCTATCATTTGCCAGAGTAATGCTAGTAGTACAGTGCTCACAAATACAAGAGTAAATGGATGCTTGTTTACAGCAAACTACTTCAAAAGATTAAACCACACATTCGGAAAACTAAGCAATTTATCAGTCAAGGGTTTAGTAGCAGTAACTCATCCCTTTGTAAACTGATGGAACTAAAAGAAATCAGAGAACAGATCATGGATCTAGGAGCCAGACAGTAAATATCAGTGCTCACTACAGCCTTGGATCGTTCTTTTCACCAAAATAACAAATGACAGGAAATGAAACGGCAGATAAGAAATGGGATAGCAAT
Source organism: Pinus tabuliformis (assembly GCA_031772625.1). Taxonomy (NCBI): domain Eukaryota; kingdom Viridiplantae; phylum Streptophyta; class Pinopsida; order Pinales; family Pinaceae; genus Pinus; species Pinus tabuliformis. The sequence continues at coordinate 936,221,465 of CM062816.1, read as the reverse complement.
TAAGGAATAGAAAAGCAAATCTGAAATGGAATAGAAAACAGGAAACTGTAACAGCAACTAAGTCTAACAAGCAATAACACCTTAGTCTACAAGATCAAATGCACGAATCATGACCTACAGGAATCAAATGGCAATCCTTCACTCTTAAGGACGAATTGAACAACACACCAAAATGGAACAACACTGATTAATGATAAATTATAGAACAACGCTTGAAAACCTCGCATACATACACACGGCACACCTTAACAGTAATCTAATCTTGTTATCAATCTCAGTTAAAAAGAGTACGACTGCATTTCAAAATGGAACAACAGTGTCTATAAACTCAACAACTGCAGAGACATAATCGCTAAGATGAATTCCGTAATATCAATGAATAAGTGCACAGCACAGAGGTTATGTAATTGAACAGCAACAATATTCTGTAAAGACCGACAGTATTATATCAACACTTAAAAGAACAGTGATACGTTGCAGAGTTAATGCAAGAGTTCTGTCTTTAGAAACCTCAGTAAATTAAACATAACAGAGCATGTGATGTAAACTAACAAAACACATCAGATTACCAAATAACGTTGATAAGCAAACCATGCATAAACCAAACGTAATAGTACAGGAGCAAGTGTCCTCCAGGGCTGCGCCCTTAGCCTCCAGGGGTACACCGCTTGAAGTTATTCCAGACTTAGAGATGAAATAGCAACCGAGTTTGTATTAATGCATAAGACGAAATTACAGTAGATCAGTTCTCAACGAGACTCGATGATCAAAGTTTCAATCTTCAGAGAAATTACATAAATCATAAGTACTCAACAGACCCCTTGAGCTAACAGTGTTGCCCCTTTTATAATGGTGAAGGCGGAGATGTCTAGGTGCAAAAAATAGTTAAAGCAGCGCTCCCTCAGGATCAAGGGATCCTGAGGGATTCACCAAACCGTTAGTCCTTAGTTATCTCTTTTCCTTCTTGCGTCGAGCCGATATCTCCACTTCCTTTCCAAGGCTGATTCGCTTTGATTTGTTTTACCTTGTTTGCATACGTTTCCCCGTCAAAGGGACAGCGGTTAACCCGTCCTTGTCTTCTCCTTTGGAACGGCAGCTTTTCGTTTTTCCTTCTTCCTGCATAAGAAAATGACAATTGTCAGTGTTTTCATTTTGCACATTAATCTTACAAATTTTATTACAATCCCTTATCATTTTCCTAGTTCATGATGCAAAAGGTTTGTAAGTTCTAATGAAAAGATGCTGAAATAATTACCAAAAACATACCTTCTTTAGTACTCCACAGTTGGGTGGATGAGTCAAGTTTGGTATATCCCCGCTTGGTTGGGACAATGAATGTATGTATAAGTCATTGATGATAGGAAGGTCAAACTCAGATAGTTGAGTTATAGAGTCATGTTATTTTTCTTGGAAATATTTATAGACTTTGCATGTGCTCAGGGGGAGCATGGATGATATAGTACATCTCAGAATGAACAAAGGGGGAGTTTAATCAGAAAATTCAGCATGTGATTAGGGGGAGCATGATCAATGTTTATATTCAACGGTTTAGATATGGAAGTCTTCTTTTGGTTAGCCCTTTGCCCTTGATATCAAAGGGGGAGAATATCTTGGTCTGCCCTTTGCCCTTTATGTCAAAGGGGGAGAGTGACTTGGTGTTGTTGTTGCCATCAAGTCCAAAGGGGGAGATTGTTGGTATTATCATATAGGGATGATTCAGGTGTTGTACTTGATGGAAATTCACTCAGATGAAAGATCACAATATAGCAGGTAAACAACAAAGAAGAAGAAAGAAAAGTATACACACAAGTTCACTATATACCAAGTCACGTATACACGCAAGTTCACCATAGACCAAGTCATGTATACAGATAGGTTCACTATATACCAAGTCACATATACGAACAAGGTATACGCAGGTTCACCATAGACCAAGTCGCGTATACGTACACACGCAATTTCACAAAAGGAAAGGCACGTACATGTTGGAAAACTAAGTTTTGGTCCATGGTATTTTGGTATTGGTCCATGGTATTGACCTCAGGTATTGGGTCCAAGGTATTGGTCCTACGTGGTTTTGGACCATGGTATTGAGAGAGGCCTACACCTATATAAGGAGAAGAAGATCATTAGGCCAAAGTGCAAGTGTGCAAGTGATGAATATCTGATGAAGTGTGAGATCAAGTATCCAGGTTATGGGTTTGTGATGCTTTGTTTGATCTGAACTAAGGATGTAGAAAGTTGATGGATCGGGATCATGAAGACTTATATGTATTATCATTATGTGGTTTGATCTTGAACATTCTATATTTGAATACTAACGCATGTTTTTTATTATGTAAATGTGATGATCTCGGTATGCATAAAGTTTGAAATAGTTGTGATGCTTTAAGTTAGCATTTCCAGATCTATATGCAGGTTGGCCTTGGTAAAATAGCGTATACACGCTGATTCAGCATACAGAAGTAGCGTATACATCACATAATGGAATTTGTAGATCTGTACGTTGGTTTCCCTTGGTAAAATGGCGTATACACGCTGGTTCGGCTTATGGATGTAGTGTATATCTTCTGAAGTATGATCTATAAGGGTTCTGTTTAATGTTGTAGTATTCTAGGTTTTGTATTGTGTTCTGGTGACTGTTTTCTGGTGACAATATTCTGCATATTTAGATTGGTTGATTCTGATTAGCTTCAGTGTTGATGGATGAAATCTAATTATGGATCAGGAGCATAATGAATTATTATTATGCGATCTGATAATGAATGGGCTAGATCTAATCACTAACACATATTTTATCCTCTATGTATGATTATGTCTCAAGTCTGGAAGTGCAGCAAAGTGTTTACAGATCTACACACTGGTTTGCTTCAGGGAAGCTGCATATACATGTAGGTTGGCTTCTGCCAAATAGCATATACAATCTGAAGCATGGTTTTAAGATGACAACTGATTTTGAATGATAATGTAACTCAGAACTATGTACTAATCTATCTGCTACAGTTGATTGATTACAGTAGGAAAGAATGATTGATTCAGTTGTCTCAGAGGTTTAGAGGTTGTCAGTGATTGATTGATTTTGGTTGATTCAGATTGAGTTTCAGTGATTATTTGATGCAGATATAGTTGATCGATGTATTGCAGTAGTGATTTTAGGCTTCAATGTTGTTGATGGGTCCAGTATGAAAATTGGATGAAACGTGGCCTTCAGATTATGATGTTGTGTTCCAGGAGTATCCAGTCTGAAAATTTATGAAACGTGGTCCCTGGAAGAAAATAGAAGGTCGTAGCCTTCTATAGGCTAGTGCCTACGTACTAGTAAACACATCAGCTAGTACAAGAGCTATGGGGTTGTAGCTCCCTTACAGGAGAAGCTGGAGAATGAGAGAAGGCTGTAGCCTTCTGTAGGTACAAGCCTGCATACTGGTATGAGTCTGCGCCAGTACAATGTTGTAAACAGTTTTTCTTAATATTAAAAGAAGACAGAGATGACAACAGCAAGTGGTTTTCCCCGACATTGGGTTGCCACCTTAAATCATGGTGTTCATGTGTGTTTCTTATGTGTGATGATCTGTTTTGCTTTTACTGCACCTGGTTACTATTTATATGGTTAATGAAGTTCTGATGCACTGATTAAAGATCAACATATGATGAATTAACTGAATCATAAGTTTGTTGGATATACACTAGTTCCATTAAACACAGTTGTGTGTACATGCGAGTTCCCTTAACTGAAGTAGTGTACATGAATCTGATTATGGAAATGAAAAAGTTATTGATTTGCTAATACTGATTCACCCCCCTCTCAATACTATTTCCAACACCTTTGACCTTAGATTCCTTTGCAAAATGTTCCTAGTAGCATTACTGGCAGATGCAGCACTTCACAATGTTCCTATTACTTCTGACAGCAGCTTCTTAGTTTCAAAAAGCGATGCTTGCGTAGTAGCATTTATAACTGCAGCCTTTCGAGCTTCTACTATTAGTAACCTTGCCTACCCACCTGCTTCTCGTCATAGTCGGCAGTCCTTTTAGAGTACAGGAATCCTATGCCCGCAAGTGTCTCCAAAGACAATACGTTTTCCACTCGGTTCCATGTGTGGCTATTGTAGTAGAGCATTTTTCCATATGCCTTTATGGTCCTAGTTCTTGCAATGCTCCATATCCAAATGATGAACATCCAGGCCCGCCATTGAGCCACAAAATCAGTGGCTTCATTGAGGGATCTTGATTGGCTTCTGCAGAATAATAGAAAGGCACTCTTCCTACCTTCGCTCATTTGACAAATCATATCTCGAAATGTGTGAGATGATAAGCTACAAAAAGCACATTTTTCTCAACATTCAGACTGCCCCCATAATGAGCTTCAATGATGCCATTGTTCCAGACTTGGGTATTCATGTCAAAAACCTGAACACGTTGTGCGTAAGGAACTGACCCAAAGAAATAGAGTTTGTTCCCACCTGCGGGCTACCTTGAGCAACATATATAAATTGGACAATAAGATAGAAGAGCACGATAATTTTCATGTCTACATACTTCTTGCCACTGCCCCATCATTCTTCCTACACCTCCTCTCCATATATATATCCAGCATGTGCTCCCCTTGAATGTTCTAGATTTGGCGTTGTCCAAGTTTCGGGCTAATGAATGCCATCAGCCATTCATGTGGCTTTTGAAACCCATATGCGCCATAGCAAGCCAAGGAACACAATCCTTATACAAGTCAACAACTGATGCAATTTGATCCCCATGAATGGAGGGTTCGAGTACAGGCATAGAGAATGTGAGTGCAGTCCAGGAATCCTTCGGAGTGCAATAAGCCCACTGTAACTAGTGCAAGAATCCCAATTGGTGCAGGAATGTAAATGCAATGGTGCAAGCATGTCCCAAAGTATAATCAAACTGGTTTTAATCATGCAACATACAAACCTTATTAAACTCTCATTAATGCTATTTTAATCCTGTTAAAACAAAGAAGTAATAAATACTCTTTGAAAATAATCATTTAGCCAATCGACAACATGAGATAAATAGATAAAAATAAGACAAAATGAAGACCCAACATCCCCCCATGCTGACCATCTTGCATGTCCTCATGCAAGGAAATCTGGTACTATTACTTCCTCACAAAAAAACAAAATTAGAAACATTTGTAGGCATTCAAAATGATGTTCCTGCAATTTTTCGTGATCACATTTCCTACGCTAGATAAAGCTTGCTCTAAAACAGAGTGTCTACTGGACTCTTTATTTTCTTAAACTAATTTCAAGAAAACCTAAAACAAAAGCTGCCATAAAAAAATAAATTGCACGGATGGTGTTATTACTTGAATAAAATAGCCAACTTTTATAATTTCCAAAAGAATATCTCGGAGGCATCCCTTATCAGAAGTTACACTTTAAAATCCTCATTGTAAATATGAGTGACATGATTTAAAAGCCATGGTGTTAAAAGTCGACATAGTAATACCTTCCCACAATGACCATTTTACCATGATCCATGTATAGTTGAAACTCCTCTTGTCTGGACACAGTGAATTAACTGCATTAAGGATCCTACGTCCATAAAAGTCATTCCAAAAAGATAGAACTCCAAGGTATAACAACAGAAGGATTTTAAAGCCATTCTCAAAGAGATTAATAGTGAGTTCAGGGAAAGGCAAAAACAACCAAGTAAATTATAGTGTAGAGTTAACCTTAATACCATAGGCATGGCCCTGCTGCCAGCAGGCGTCTATAGCCTCGACAGGGGTACCTTTTAACCTTATGAAATGTTTTTGTCCCACCTATTAGATATAAATTCAGAGTCGTTTAAGATTATTTTACTTTCTATTTCTAGAAGTTAATTGAAGGTCGTTGTCCAGGCTTGGTAACCAGCTATCGACAGTGCCATTCACAAGAACTAACAAGAATGAACAAGCTAGCTCGCAATGACACCTATTGTCTTCCAGTTTTTCAACTGAAAGCCATTAACCTAGCTTGGTGACCAGTGCGGTAATGTCATTCTCCTTAAGACCGATGATCATATTAGGTCGGCTCTCAATGAGACCTCCTATCTCTCAATTAATTTGTATACGTTTTTTTAGAGAAAAAAAACTCTGATTATAATTAACCTCAGATGGGTTACTTAATAGGTGGGGAAGCAAATCTACTCTTTAAGAGTGTAGGATGGCGTGAAAATTTTTTTAATTACTATTCTTTACAGGTTGGTCATGCTACCCTAAGAACTTATTTAAAAACATCTCGGATACTGACCAAAAATATTCCTTGAGTTGATCACGTGAGGGTTCTTTATGAAATCTTATTAGATTTTTGTAGGCTGGTCCACCATAAGAGGTTTTTCATTGACCCCTTCGAAGAGGACTTAATAAGATGTTCTGAATAATAGTTTCTAAGGATAGGAGAAAAGTATTACATGTAACTTATAACAATATCCGTGACTGACATGTTAACCCATAATAAAAGTCAATTTAAAATATGAGGTATTAACTGTAAATTTCTTCTAACAAGTCTTACCATGAGAGTGCATGAAAATAGAAATTTCAAATGCTGTGCTTTTAGGGAATCACAAGTTCAAGAGTGTTGTTAAACATCTTTATTCATTATTCTCACATTACCCTACCGTATTTTTAAAGAAATAAATATCACCTTTAAGTGAAGGCATACTTCCAATGAAGCCATGTGCGTAACAAAATGTTGATTATACTCACACTTAGTTTTAAAGAATAGACTTCAAGACATACCAAAGCATGAGAAACCAATTTCTTCAATTGACATGGTACCAAGAGTTTCTAAATGATGAGGAAATAAGGTGGCTTGATGACTGCTCGAAACCAGGATTTAATAGAATCCACATATGTATGATTCTCCAACTGATGCAAGTCTTCCATAGTTTGATAGTCACTCTCCTAGAGGCACAAAGAATATGGTGAAAGACAAAAGACAAATCCCTCAAGTTTAGGCTCAAATATTTTATTTTCAAATTGATAAGAATGGTCTAGAGAGATTCTAGGTTTTCGAGTTTCAAAAACATTTTTAGAACAAGTTCCAATGAAAGATTGCTCCTCTGGTGGTCTTTGAATTATATCTTCCCGGGATGAATGCTGTGTAGTAATGGGGGAAGTTTCCTAATTCATTCCCTTTCCAAACATGGAAGATGTAGTATTTTGTTCAATGGGAAGAATAGGTGTTTGAAACTGTTGTGCAACCTCATGGTTTAGATTAGGGTTTATGATATGGTTTGGGTTAGGGTTTTGGTTTGGATTAGGGTTAGGCTTTGAACTAGGGTTAGATCTAGGGTATAGATTAGGGTTATGGTACGTATTAGGGTTAGGTCTAGAGTATGGACTAGGACTAGGGTATGGATTAAGGTTTGAATGAGAGCTAGGGTATGGGTAAGGATAAGGAGTAGGGTAAGGATTAAGATAAGGGGTAGGGTATGGATTAAGGCTAGGGTAAGGTTGCACATGCGGTTGGGACCATGGAGGAGGCTAACTTAATGGTGCATTGGAAATAAATTGTGGCTGTTGTTGGTGCTCATATGATTGAATTTGCATGGGAGATTTCCCTAGAGACAAGGATCCAAACGACTCTTGAGGCCATGGTGATATCTGGCTCGAGGATGAGGGCCAAGGAGAGGGCCACTCTGACCATGAAGTAGGATATTCAATTGGAGGAGGATTAAAAGTTTTCCATGAAATTCCAGGATTATAAACATGTTGAGGATCCTGCTCGGGATAATAAACATTATTTCAAGTATTAAATGGTGATGGGTTTTGAGTTATACCTAGTAGTCGATTTGATTTCTTACTTGATTTCTTGAGTATCTACAATAATCTTGGTCTAAGTGCTGGACAATGTTCCGTTAGATGATCCTCTTCACAAATATTGCAAATTTTCAGGCTACTAAGTGGACACTTTCCAAGGAGGTTTTTATTTCTACAATTGGTGCAAAAGATAAGTGGTGGGTTTTCATCCTGCTCCCACTCTTCCTACAAATAATCCAATTTCGAAATCAAAGATTTAATAATATCATTTTTATGTTTAATCAAAATATTAAATTTTTCAATTGTTAATTCTTCATTGGATGAATTGTATGTCTCTATAGCAGTATAAAAATTCCTCATTAGATGATTCCCCAAAATACCATTTTCCTGTTTTTAACAAGCCAACTGGTACATCCGTTAGCACATGCGTAGTATGTATATATATGTGTAGGGTGGGTGGGGGGTTCTTACAACGTTAAAGAAAATGAGAAACCTTAAAGCAACGGTGCAGAAAATAAATAAATTCAAAGAACATAAAATAGCAAGAGAAACTAGGTGAAAGAAAAAAACAAATGCGACAGATCACCAAGGTCAATCCCCTAAGTGCCTCCCCAGCAACGGCACCAAAATGTTGGGTGCAATATAGGGTCTATAAATGTACCAACATTTAATTTTTCAATCCAGATAGTTTGTGAACTTTGAGACGCAGCACTGGAAATTCCAGAGAAAGCCCCTGGAAACCTGCAAAACAAATGCTAGTCTATCTTGCGTATTAATCTCATCAATAAGTGAAATCCTGCACTAAAATAGAATTCGAGAAAACACCAATCCAAACAATTAAATCATGCGGGAAATAAAATGAAATTAACAATGCGAAAGGGAATTCTAAGTACGAGCAACTAGAAAGGAAATCAAAACTGGAAATCAAGCATGCCAGAACAATATCAAAAAGGCTGTAAATGCTGGAATAAATTCAAGTGGAAATAAGAAACCATTCTGCCCCAACTAATTCTACTGCATCTATTTCTGTGTAAAATTAACCTAAAAGCATCAACAAGCATAACAAATACATTTACTGTGTAAATAACTTATGAAAGAAATTATAGATTCTCTCGCCTTCCTTATCCCTGAAGAATAAATCTTGCAAAACTGTCTAGAAGTTTAAAGGAAATGAACATGATCATTTGCAACATAATGCAGCTTCCTTTTCATGAATGTCGGCTCTGCGGTATACAAGAATCACAACTTTAGATAACATAAATTATATGTGATTGTTGCTTCTTGAATGATACTTGGGTTCTGCAACATAGTTAATTAAAATTTAAATACATTCGATGGCTACGATCTCACCATTCCATAATCATTCAAATCCATCAGGTGAGACCGATTACATTCCAGAGCACAAAATTCGTCAGATCTTAGACCAAAGCAAAGGATTCGAATTGCATATTAAAACTTGTAGAGGCAAATTGTTATAACATAAGTCGATCTTTTACATTCAAGCATTCTGGAAATCCTTATTTGATATAGAGAAATATTTTTAATGCAAGAACAATTTTTAAGGTAGAAAACCAGATCAACCTTGTAGTCGAAAGGGAAACATTGCAGCAGATTTAATAATACCAATTTGTAGAAGGAAACAGTTAAATCTTTCACACAACAAATAATAGTCTAAATGCTATTTCATCTAAAATATGTAGAGCGGTGTCGAGCTGGCTTGGCGGCCAACCCAGCCAACTCACACCCTCTCTTAGTGACATGGTTCACACATAATGTAAAATCATTAGATGCAATAAATAATTAAACAGAACATGGCTATCGATGCTTAAATTAATTCTTGAAAACACAGTCTTTACATCAAGCAGACAATGCTCAGCTCCAACATGACAAGAGGAGCAATCCACCAGTTATGAACTACATGAGGGTACATTGGGACAACTCCTCTTCCCTTTTGCGCCTTCCTCTCGTGTGCACTGTCCCTAGATGGATTGATTTCCTTCCTTACTATCTAATTAATTGACTAATTTTCTGAATATCCCTACTCCAGGCAGTTTCTCAAACTTATATAGGCATCGATTTACAAATTGGGGCTTTTCAACAACCAATTAAAATACAGGAGGGAATATTATTAGTTTTAACAATCTTCCTAATTAAGAATTAGTTTTGCAACTAAATATTGAAAGAGGGAATGATTCTGGTGAATCATTCCTCTTTTCCTGGAGTGGATGTTGAGGTGTGATTTGGCTTAATAGATTTTCTCCTTGCGTGAGCTGCTCACAAGTTGGCATCAGAGATTGGCGCATATCTCCTTTGATCATATTCCTATTGACCTAGACTTATCGAGCACCGAATCTAGAGTGATCACCATAACTACGATCTCCATATCACTGCTATCTGGCGATGCATACAATGCGGATTGTCCCAATAACTAAGGTCCATCTCTTATGAGTATGCTCTAAATGTCAATCCTGCCACCGCTGCGAAGAATATTCTTTATTACTACTAGCAATCCCACAACTCTCATCTTCACCTTTTTATTCTTACAGAAAACCAGGAACAGAATAGTGTACACTGTTTCAAAGATCACACCCGCTCTGTTAACTGTAACTATAAGAATGTTGTTTGGATGAACAAAAGGCATGTCGTATAACACCCACAAGGCACAGCTGAGCAGAGCCATAAGGTAAGGAAATCCATAGATTTTTCCATGTAATAATTTGATTGCAAATGTTTTGCATCACCATTTTACCCTAGATTCCTTCACAAAATGTTCCTAGTAGCATTACTGGCAGATTCAACACTTCACAATGTTTGTATTACTTTTGACAGCAACTTCTTAGTTTCAAAGAGCGATGCTTGCATAGTAGCATTTATAACTGCAACCTTTTGAGCTTATACTATTAGTAACCTTGCCCGCTCAGCTGCTTCTCATCATAGTCGACGGTTCTGTTAGAGTACGTGAATCCTAAGCCCACAGGAGTATCCAAAGACAATACGTTCACTACTTGGTTCCATGTGTGGCTATTGTAGTAATGTATTTTTCCATCTGCCTTTACGGTCCTAGTTCTTGAAATTCTCCATATCCAAACGATGAACATCCAGGCCTACCATTGAGCCACAGAATCAGTGGCATCATTGAGGGGTCTTGATTGGCTTCTGCGGAATAATAGAAATGCACTCTGCCTACCTTCACTCATTTGAAAAATCATATCTCGAAATGTGTGAGATCGTAAGCTACAAGCAGCACATTTTTCTCAACATTCAAAGTGCTCCCATAGTGAGCTTCAACGATGCCATTGTTCTAGACTTGTGTATTCATGTCAAAAACCCGAACAAGCTGTGCGTAAGGAACTAACCTAAAGAAATAGAGTCTATTACCCACCTATAGGCCGCCTTGAGCAGCATATATAAATTAGAGAATAATATAGAAGAGCACGATAATTTTCACGTCTACATACTTCTTACCATTGCCCCATCATTCTTCCTACACCTCCTCTCCATATATATATATATCCAGCATGATTTCCCCTTGAATGTTCTAGACCGAGCGTTGTCCAAGTTGTTATGAAACCAGCTCACAAAAAGATAGAAAAGAGAGATCCACGCCTTAGAATTCAGCCTCTTCGAGGGGGCAACCTCCTTTACATTACATAAATGAACAATTCTTGGATGATACAAATGAAAAACCTCCTTTCTATATATAGGAGTCTAAGTGGTCCCAATATAATCAAAGCCTACATAACAATAATATTGTAGGGCACAAAAATAACAATAGAGGGATTCTATGTGGCACAATAGTAACAATATGGGCACTACATGGGTACCACAATAGGGCACTACAATAGTAATGGGGTAATCACTAGTATTATAGGGACCCAACATGCCCCTCTCCTTCAAAAAAGTGTTGTCCTCAACGCTTGAGTAGTTCTGGATACTTCTGCATAAAATTCTCATCCTCCCATGTGGAATCTTCAGCGGATAAGTTCTTCCACTTGATAAGATACTCTGAAATTGATCGATTTCGTAGCTGTCGAGTTCTTGTTTCTGTGACTGCTTCCGGTTCCAATATAATTTTTCCTTCTTCGTCAAGTTCTGGCAATATTGTTTGAACTGGGAGCTTGTCGCCTATAACCTTCTTTAAGCATGAAACATGGAAAACTGGGTGCAATCGAGAAGCTGCAGGAAGCTCCAATTTGTATGCCATAGTACCAATCTTTTGCAACACCTTGTACGGACCATAATACTTTGGTGATAATTTATTATCCTTCTTAGCTTGCTTGAGGGACATTTGCTTATATGGTTGTAGCCGTAGGAATACCCAATCACCTACATCAAAACTTCTTTCACTGCGATGTTGATCTGCCTGTTGTTTCATTCTATTCTGTGCCAACACGAGGTTATCCTTTAAGAGTTGGAGGACTTGTTGTTGATGTTCGATGTGATGTTCCACTGCCTGAACCTTAGAATTTTCTCTTAAATATGATGTGATGGATGGTGGTTGATACCCATAAAGTGCCATAAATGGGGTCATTTTTGTTGCTGTATGGAAGGAAGTGTTATACCACCATTCAGCCAGAGGCAACCATTTGACCCATTGTGTCTGTTTATCAGATACAAAGCAACGAAGATATCCTTCCAAACATTTGTTTACTATCTCAGTTTGCCCATCAGATTGAGGATGATAAGATGAGCTATGAGCTAACTGAGTACCAAGACAAGAAAATAATTCTGTCCAAAAATTTCCAGTGAAAATGGGATCTCTGTCACTTACAATAATCTTTGGGTTTCCATGTAGCTTTTGAACTGTTTCCATAAATGCAGTAGAAACTGTACTGGCTTTAAATGGATGTGATAATGCACAAAAGTGTGCATACTTGGTAAGTCTGTCAACTACCACCATGATGACACTCTTTCCCTCAGACTTGGGTAAACCTGTGATAAAATCCATTGAAACCTCCTCCCAACGTTGGCTTGGAATGGATAAAGGTTGTAATAGACCCGGTGTCTTAATTGTTTCAACTTTATTTTGTTGGCAAACCAAACATTCCGCCACAAACTTTTGAATATCTGATTTAAGGCCATCCCAAAAAAATTCCTTCTTAACCCTGTGGTAAGTTTTTAAAAATCCTGAGTGCCCTCCTAAGGGAGAAGTGTGCAATTCCATAAGAATCTTTTGTTTTAGCTGGGAATTCTTACAGAGGTATAAGCGATCTTTGTACCATAACGAATCATTTTTCCAGCTAAATGTATCAGAAGTACTGGAATCTTGTTGTAGCTTTCGAATAAGTGCCCACACTTCTTCGTCATTCTTCCATTCCTCCCTTGCTTCGTTTATCCAATCTGGTTGGATAATAGAAATGGCACACAACAATGCTTCCACATCCTCATCCTTTCTTGAGAGTGCATCTGCCACCACATTTTGCTTCCCTTTTTTGTAGATGATTTCAAAGTCATAACCCAACATCTTTGTGACCCACTTTTGTTGCTCTTCAGAGGATAATCTTTGTTCTAAAAAGTATTTAAGGCTATCATGATCCGTTTTTACCTTGAAGTGTCTTCCCATTAGGTAGGGTCGCCATTTCTTAAGTGCATGGAGTATTGCCAACATTTCCTTCTCATAAATAGCTTTGCTTAAAAACTTTCCCTTGATTGGACGACTTTCAAAAGCAATGGGTCTTTCATCTTGCATTAGAACAGCACCAATTCCATTTCCTGAAGCATCACATTCCACAATAAAGGTTTTTGTGAAGTCCGGTGTAGCTAAGACCGGTGCTTGGCACATTGCCTCTTTAAGATGTTCAAAGGCCTTTGTTGCTTCCGAAGTCCATGAAAATGAATCTTTCTTCAATAATGTTGTTAGAGGTGCTGCTATTCTCCCATAATTCTTAACAAACTTGCGATAATACCCTGTCAACCCAAGAAATCCTCGCAGATGCTTTATGGATGTGGGGATTTTCCATTCCTTAATGGCTTTAATTTTGCTAGGGTCTACCTTAACTCCTTCATGAGATACAATATGACCCAAATATTCCACCTCCTGGACTCCAAAGAAACATTTGGATCTTTTTGCATATAATTGTTTCTCCTCCAATAGTTGTAGCACCCTGTCAACATGTTCAACATGATCCTTCCAAGACTTGCTGTAGATTAGTATATCATCAAAAAATACTAACACAAATTTTCTAAGGAATGGTTTGAAAATTGAATTCATCAAACCTTGAAATGTTGAAGGTGCATTGGTAAGGCCAAAAGGCATGACCAAAAATTCATAATGACCCTCATGAGTTCTAAATGCTGTTTTCGGAATGTCTTCAATCTTCATTCTGATTTGATGATATCCCGAACGAAGATCCAACTTGGTGAAGTAAATTGATCCATGCAATTCATCCAGTAATTCATCAATAACAGGAATGGGGAACTTATCTTTAATAGTGAGCTTGTTGAGCTCCCTATAATCTGGACACATGCGCCATGATCCATCCTTCTTGTGCACCAATACTACTGGAGCTGAGAAAGAACTTTGACTCGGTTGAATTATACCAGCCTCTAGCATTTCTGCAACCATACGTTCAATTTCACTTTTTTGGACATATGGATATCTGTACGGCCTGATGTTTGGAGGAACACTTCCTGGAATCAGATGAATAGCATGATCATGATCACGCATAGGTGGGAGACCTTTGGGAGTCTCAAATACCTTGGAATGATTGTCCAGGACTTTTTGGAGATCTGGAGAAATAGATGATTCCAATGTGGAAACATCTAGCGAACATAATTGTGCAATTACACCTCTTTGCTCCTTTTTTAGAAGCTTTGTCATTCCATTAGAGCTGATTATCTTTCCTGGTTTCCCTGCAATACCCCTTAATTCAACTTCCTTTCCTTCCACAGAAAATTTCATGAAAAGTTCTTGAAAATTAAAAGCTATTGTACCCAAGGATTGTAGCCATTGGACTCCTAGTACAACATCAGCACCTCCCATTGGAATGGAAAGCATTGGGCTAGTCAATACATATTCTCCCATGGATAGCTTGATATTATGGCACTTTCCAGAACAATTTATTGTTCCTCCATTTGCAATCATCACTTGACACTCTGGTGCTGGATATAGGAAGCAATTCAATTCTTTTGCTACCCTACAATGAATAAAATTGTGGGTGCTTCCTGAATCAATCAACACTATTACCTTTTTCTTCTTGATTTGTCCTTCTATCTTGATGGTTTGAGGAGTGGTAATTCCCGCCAATGCATTACAAGATATGGTCGGATTTATTTGTTCTTCATCTAGGCTTTGTTCCTGGAATATATCCTCTTCTTTTGACCTTTCTTGCTCCTTTTCTTCTTCCTCTTCACAATCTATGTAGAATAATTTCTTCTCAGCACACTTATGACCTTTTGTGTATTTGCTATCACAATTGTAACAAAGCCCTTTTGCTCTTTTTTCTTCCAATTGTTGTGGTGTCAACCTTGTAGGTTGTGGAAGACTATGGGCAACAACACTTCCGTCTTTATAGTTGTGAATGGTATGCTTCCTAGTTGCCATAATTTTGCTTTCCATTTTTCTTGCTAACCTGAATGCCTTCTCTAATGAATCAGGTTCCCAAAGGCGCACATCATGTTGGATATTATCCTTTAAAGACCCTATGAACACATCAATCCTATGCTCCTCTGGAATATCTTTTACCCTTATGTTCAATTTTTGGAACTCCTCAATGTGCTCCATTATTGAACCCTTTTGTTTGAGACTTATCAATTGGCTAAAAAAAGTGTTGCTTTTTGTATCCTCATAATGTGCTATCAATTCTTCCGTAAAAATTGCCCAAGTGATAAATTGTTTACGAGAACAAAGCCATTGATACCATACAAACTGATTTGGTTCCAAATATAAAGTTGCCATACGTACCTTTTGTGTGTTTTGCACATTATTGAGATCGAAGAATTGCTCCATCTGTAATATCCATGTGGCGGGATCCTTGCCATCAAACTTCCTCATATCGATTTTTGGAACATGGTGAGTCTTTGATCCAACATTAGAGTCTATGGAATCATGATTAACATTTCTTTTGTTCTCATCATGAGTTTCCTTTACTACCTTTTCACCATTAGTGACCCTTTCTTGTAGCAACTTCTTCAATTCTTCCATGTTTGTATTCAAATCTATCTTCAAATTTGCCATCGAATCCTCCATCTTAGCTTCCATGCCCTTTATCTTAGATTCCACACCATTTACCTTAGATTCCACGCCACTTATCTTAGCTTCTGTTAGCTTTTGTGAGCGTGACATTTGTTGCACTTGTTCTTGTAATTTTGATATATCATGTAGCATTTCTTCCTCTTCTTCATGAGTCATGCTAGAGCTTTCAGGTTCCTTACTAGGTGTTTGCATTTTCTTTCCTCGGGGCATCAGTTACCGATAATAATGCTTTACTATGCCCTTTGAATTTTGTTAAACCAAGCTTACACAAAAATAAAAAAAAAACTACACACCTTTTTTCACTTTATAGAAGCCTGATATTGAATCTGATGTATCTCTGTAATTTCGGATCATCCAATTCTGAAATTGCTACCTGTAGTAGCCTTCTGTGTCCTCTTTCCAATGCCACAAGTCTGAGCCAAATTGGATTCTCCAAGGAAGAGTTATGTGAAATCTCCCACAGTGACTTGCTTTTAGACTGGTTCAGTAGAGCGAACTTGTACGACGTGCCACGAGTCACTGTTTCGACCTTTGGATCTAAAAAACACCCACAAGAAACTACAGTCCGTCCTCTTTCTGTACCTTCTTACAAAATTTCAATCTGATGCTCAGAAAGAAAGTTATGACGATTTTCCCCAGGTCACCTGTTTTGAGTGTAATTCAGGAGTCATCAAAAAGACCAACTTCCTGAAATCATATCTCCGAAAATATCGTGCTAAAAGCTCTGAAATTCGGACCCACGGTTCAGCGCGATGTCTTCTCAAATGGGTTTTTTTTGCGACTTCTGAAACGTCACAGAAAAGAAGTTATAGCGAAAATGCCACGATGACCTGTTTGGAGCAGCGAAACCCTAGAATCCAAAGCTCTGATACCAAATGTTATGAAACCAGCTCACAAAAAGATAGAAAAGAGAGATCCACGCCTTAGAATTCAGCCTCTTCGAGGGGGCAACCTCCTTTACATTACATAAATGAACAATTCTTGGATGATACAAATGAAAATACCTCCTTTCTATATATAGGAGTCTAAGTGGTCCCAATACAATCAAAGCCTACATAACAATAATATTGTAGGGCACAACAATAACAATAGTGGGCTTCTATGTGGCACAATAGTAACAATATGGGCACTACATGGGTACATCAATATAAATAAGGGGTATAACTACAATAGTAATGGGGTAATCACTAGTATTATAGGGACCCAACACAAGTTCTGGGCCAATGAATTCCATCAGCCATTCATGTGGCTTTTGAAACTCATATGTGCCATAGCAAGCCAAGGAACACAATCCTTATACAAGTCAACGGCTGATACAATTTGATCCCCATGAATGGAGAGTTTGAGTACAGACACAGAGAATGTGAGTGCAGTCCATGAATCTTTCGGTGTACAGGAAGCCCACTGTAACTGGTGCAAGAATCCCAATTGGTGCAGGAATGTAAATTCAATGGTGCAAGCACATCCCAAAGCATAATAAAATCGGTTTTAGTCCTGCAACATACAAACCTTAATTAAACTCTCATTAATGCTATTTTATTCCTGTTAAAACAAAGAAGTAACAAATACTCTTCGAAGATAATCATTTAGCCAATCAACAGCATGAGAGAAATAGATAAAAATAAGACAAAGTTGAGACCCAACAGAAGCTATGGCGAAGGCTTTGTGGGACAAGTTAGGGACTTTGCACCAATCTAAGTCTCTGGTGAATAAACTGTTCCTATGGAAAAAGTTGTATAACCTGAGGATGAAAGATGGAGACTCAGTGACAGAGCATCTGAAGACATTTAATATTGTGGTAAGCCAGTTATTATCTATTGATATTAAAATTTCAGATGAAGATAAGTGAATCAGTTTGTTGTGTTCTCTATCAGATTCATGGGATATTCTGGTTGTTGCAATAGGTAGCAATGCAACTGCCTTGCAATTTGATGAAATAGTCCCATCCTTGCTGATGGAGGAGATGAGATAGAAAAATATAGAGAGCCAGAATGGTGATGCCTTTTCTGTACAAGGTGTGCTGGAAATGTGGAAAGGAAGGGCACTACAAAGGGGACTATAAATCTAAAGCTCCTGAGAAAGGAAAGGGATTTGACGATGCTCCTTCTGCAAGAGGAGAAAACCACCTTAGATGAAGGTGGGGATGCGTACTTAGCTTCTCCTTCAAGTACACATGTAGATCATGAGGCATGGTTGATTGAATCAGGGGCATCCTTTCACTTCACTCCGCATAGAGAGTGGTTCTGCGAGTATGAGAAATATGATGATGGTGATGTCTTCTTGGGGGATGACAAGAAGGCTAGAGTCATTGGTCGTAAAAAAGTCAAGTTGAAGTTACAAGGTGGAAGGATTAGAACACTTCTAGGTGTTCTACATATTCCTGCATTAGCCAGAAATATGAGTTCTGTAAGAAAGCTAGATGATGCAAGTGTAAAAATAGTGTCTGAGAAAGATACTTGCAAGATGGTTCGAGGAGCACTAGTATTGATGTGGGGAGTTCGGATTGGAACTCTATACAAGCTGCAAGGTAGCACTATTATTGATGGTTGTAGCAGTTCTGTGGTTCCTGAAAGTGGAGCAGAAAATCTAGTGGTCTCTGGAGAAAATACCATGCTATGGCATCAAAGGCTTGGACAAATTGGAGAGAAGGGCCTTTAAAATACTTCATGGTAAAAGTATGGTAGAAGGCATGACTAATAGCTCTCTAGATTTTGATTTTTGTGAAAATTGTGTATATGGGAAGCAAAATCGGGTGAGTTTCCCCTCTGGTGGTAAGAGGGTGAAACAAATATTAGATCTTGTGCACAGTGATGTGTTTGGACCTGTGTTGGTTCCATTACTGGGTAATTTTGTGTACTATGTATCATTTATAGTTGACTTCTCAAGGAATACATGGATATATTTCCTTAAGAAGAAATTTGAAGTCTTTGATACGTTTAAAGAATTTAAGGCTCTAGTGGAAAACCAGAGAGAGAAGAAGATAAAGGTGTTGAGGACAGATAATGGTGGAGAGTTTTGTAAGAAGGAATTTGAAGAGTTCTGTAAGAAGTGTGGTATAGCATGGGAGAATACTACTCCATATACACCTGAGAAAAATGGAGTTGCAGAAAGAATGAAAAGGACGTTGATGGAAAGGTCAAGAAGCATGCTTAGTGGTGTCCGGTTAGGAGATGAATTCTGGGCACAGGTGGTGGAGACTGCATGTTACCTGATCAACACATCACCCTCGTTAGCATTGGAGGATAAGACTCCACAAGAGGTATGGACTGGTAAGAAACCTTCTCTTTCACATTTGAGGGTATTTGGATGTGATGCATATGTACATGTTCCAAAGGATAAAATAACAAATTTGGGTAGTAAGTCTAAAAAGTGCATCTTTATTGGGTATAGAAGTGGTTTAAAAGGTTATAAGCTTTGGAACCCAATAACAAGGAAGATAGTGTACAGCCGAGATGTGGTGTTTAGAGAGGTGAAAGATTTTATTAAACATGAAGTCCTACCAAAGGAACCTGAGAAAATAGAGTTTGAGCTAAAGGAGGAAGAATCAGACTCTACAGCAGAAGAGGAATCAAAAGATGAAGAGCCACAAACTCTGGTTGTGAGAAGATCAGTTCGAGAAAGAAGGAATCCAAAAAGGTATAGTCCATCTACTTTCTGTTCAATTTTTTTTTTATCTATTACTGATGATTATCCCAGAACTATGTAGGAAGCAGTAGGTTTAGACAATGGAAAACTCTGGAAAGAGGCCATGGTTGATGAAATGGCATATTTGCACAAAAATGAGGCTTGGGATCTGGTGGAGTTTCCGGCTGGAAGGAAACCCACTGGTAACAAATGGGTGTTTAAGAAGAAGATGAATGCAGAAGGAAAGGTGGAGAAATACAAAGCTCGTTTGGTAGCAAATGGTTATTCCTAGGTGCCAGGAATTGATTTTGGTGATATTTTTTCTCCTACTGCCAAGGTAGCTTCTATTAGATTACTTTTATCTGTTGCTGCTTCTTTTGATTTTGAGGTAGAACAAATGGATGTGAAGACAACATTTCTTTACGAGGATATAGAAGAAGAGATATACATGAAGCAACCTGAAGGCTTTGCGGTGAAGGGTAAGAAAGAACTAGTATGCAATTTAAAAAAGTCTATGTATGGGTTAAAATAGTCACCCAGGATGTGGTATTAGAATTTTGATACATTTATACGGGGAATTGGCTTCACCAGAAGTAAAGCAGATCACCGCATATATTTTAAATTAATTGTTGACAGTGTTATTTATTTGGTCTTGTATGTGGATGATATGTTGCTAGTTGGAAATTGTTGGGATGGGGTCTGCTGGGTCAGTTTTGGGTTAGAAACCGAAGTTTTTATGTAAAGGTTGATAAAAAGATGTAAAGTCTTCGTGAATTGTGGATGCGGAGTGCGTAGTTAGTTAGGAGTCAAAAAGGGTTTTTACCCTCATTTATGTAAAGTTGAGTTGGTTTTTGAGATAGGTGTGTCTTAGAGAGTCTAAGGCAGATCTATGTCTATGTCTATGGATACGGTGAATGGAGTCTTAGAGAGTTAGCGTAGGAAAGTAAGTCTTAGAGGGGGAAAAGGCTCTGCAGCTGAGTGTGCAGAGGCCTAGAGTAGTGTCCGCAGCTAAATGCGTGGACCCCTGTAGCTGATTGCGCAGGGAAGTTTTGAGCCTGCAACCTTATACTGAAGATCAATAAAGAAGATTGTTGGAGAAATTCATATGTTTTATCTATTTCCTTCTATTGTTTTTGTTTGCGATATATGTGGTGATGATATAATGTCTTTATGAAACAATGATATATTGATGTGCGAAACTACTGGATAAGTCTTATTAACTGAACGCAATTCATGTTAAGTATTTATGTGAAGATCATAATACATTTTGTTACGTTTGTCAAGCACTTAAGTAGATTTGAGTAGATTCTGATCTAAGGATAATTTAGGGTGCGCGTAAGTAGGTAATTCATCTGTTCAAGGTCCGCAAAAGCCAATTGTCAACCTTCGCAGAGGTCTAGGGACTGTCTAAAGGGAGTTACAGTACCAAGCCCTAAGGGCTTATAGATCTGAGTAGAGGCATATCTAGGGCATAAAAAGACATCAAACTGATCTCTGGATGCAGAAACTTTGCTCCAAGATCCCCCCATACTGCTTCAAGGGAGAGTTCAGTCTGCGCTAAGCAGGTTGATGCCAAAAGGACCCACTAAGCCAACAGATGGTTCCGTTGCCGAGACCAGGATCTTCTTAAGGAGATGTGTGATGTCGCATCACTGGAATTTGACCAAAAAGGAAATTGAGAAGTGGTTGGATAGAAAGATCCACGATTTCATGGCGTAGGAAAACAGGAATCCACACCTGTCAAAAGAACAATGGTTGGACAAATATTTGTACACATAAATACAGGAAATCTTTTGTTGCACCTTCCCGATCGAGCTATATGAGTGGATAGTTAAATTGGCAGACAACCAAGGAAGGTGGATACTTGACGGGCCAATAGTGTGGACTCCGGAACTAGTGTAGAGGTTGGAAGCTTCTGAAGATAAGATCGTGCATGATGTTTATCACTAGCTTGATCGAGTCATAGGAGGATTTTTGACAGAGTTCGTGATTGATACCTCAGTTAGCTACAATGAAGCAGAGCGATGATTCTTCAAAGGGCCATGAGGTAAGTATCTAAGATCTTTGAATACCTGAATTAAGATGTTGTCGTGTGAAAAATGAGTTATTCCATTTCCTTGATGTTTGGAGCTACATGAAGTGGAAAGCTTTTCAGAGATCGAGGGAAAACAGGTCTTGAATATAGCCCGTTGAATGGGCCTCCTTCGAGCGACGATGAGGGAACTGTACATGTTTCATCGTAGAGTGTTGCATAGTTGATAAGGCAAGGTTTTCTACAAACTCACCACCCATACACTCCACCTCAACCTTCACCTTCACAACATACAACTTCGCTCACACTGCCAGTATCATCACCATCGTTCAACATGTTGAATACAATGAAGTTGTTAGTTTTCAAGGGAATAGGGAGTGAGGATGCAGATCAATTTTGGTTTTTTGTGAATGTTGTGTGGACAACGCAACAAATTATGGATGATAATATGAAGAAGGTGCAATTGGTTACCGCTCTGTAGGATCGCGCGCTGACATGGTACGTCAAGTACTGCACTGATAATCCTTTGGCATCATTAGCAGACACTAAGGCCGCTTTGAACAAATAATTCAGTAAGCCTAAGTTTGACTCGCAATTAGTAGTTGGATTCAAGGAAATCATGATGAGGGCTAGTGAAACTCCCTAGGAGTTAGATCAAATATTGAAATGTGTGATTCGTGAAGCTAATATGTAGCTCACAGATAGTCAGCACCGCGAGTGGTTTATAGCCTCGCTCCTACCCCACCTGAGGATTGCTTTATCACAACAGAAGATAGGGACTCAGGCAGAAGCCCTGGAAATCACGATGAGATTGCATGAAATGCCTATTCAAGACGTGTCTTTGGGAGTTTAACAAATTCACTCGCAATTGTAGAACCTCTGCTTGGAACAACAGAGCTTGAAAAAAGAAAAGGAGGCTAGGCCGAAGGTGTGCAAGGAAGTTTGGTGCCTCAAGTGTAAGAGCTAGGGGCATGATAAAGATCACTGCCTTGTCTTCACAAATTATATCACGAGGGGGGGGCACCAATGCCCCTGAGGCAAGAAGTTCTAGCAGGAGAAAGTACGAGACCCGCGCTATGGTGCACTATTTTTCAGGTAGCTAGAAAACATGTAATAGATAATTGTCATTTGCTGGAAAAGTTTGTCTAGACACCACAACAAATATTCTGTGATTTCTGCAAATCGGTGGGCCACGATGAGCACCACTACCATAGTTATAAATTGATGATGGAAATAATGCCTGCGTATCGAATGTAAGCAGAAACTTGGCCTCCAGACCAGGGCACTGGGGGAGCGTGTGGAGGATATTAGGGGCGTAGATGAGGTCGAGGAGGAGGAGGACCTGGTAGAGGTTGTGGATAGGTTATTTGCTATAATTGTGGGATTCCAAGTCACTACAAGTGGGAGTGTCAGAATCAGACGCGCCCGTCATGTCAATACTGCACTCAGTTCGACCATATGATAGAAGAATGCCCTATGCTGATAGCTAAGATGCAGGAGAAGAAGGCGCAACCTCAGCACCCTACACAGAACT
The DNA here is from genome assembly GCA_031772625.1 of Pinus tabuliformis. Lineage (NCBI taxonomy): Eukaryota > Viridiplantae > Streptophyta > Pinopsida > Pinales > Pinaceae > Pinus > Pinus tabuliformis. The sequence continues at coordinate 936,198,313 of CM062816.1, read as the reverse complement.
TACAGATGATGAGGGCTGAGCCCCATGAGGAGGATCCCAATGTGGATGTTGTACTGAGAAGCGGAATCATGACTGGCGACGATAAATGAAACCAACAAGAGAATGGGTGGGTTTGCAAGGCCCTAGAAAAGGAAGTTTGCTTCGATCTAGAACGCGTGAAGGAAATCTTTATGGAGGTGAAGAAAATCTTCACTGAGGCATCTACTTCAGGAAGTCAGGACAAACTACCAGAAGCCAGCGCACCCATAAATATTGATCCCTCTATACTCACCATGTTCCTGGAAACCTGCATGAAACTTTTGTGTGATAGTAAGGTTGTGAAGGGCTTATAGGAGTTGATAAACAAGTGTGCTGGTAAAGAAAATGCTCCTGATGGACACTGCGTAGTTAGAAAGATTGGCAAACATAAGGCAAGGATAGGGTGTGAGATGAGGCTCATCATGCAGATAGGAGATTATGAGATGGACCAGGTTATTTTGGATTTGAGGTCTGACGCGAACATTTTTCCTAAACAAACGTGGGAGAGAATACAGAGACTTGCACTGCAATGGTCTCCGATTCAAATGAGGATGGAGAACCAGCAGAAGATTATCCCTATGTGACGACTGCATGGAGTCACCGTAGATATAGAAGGTGTGAGCATGTTGGCTGATTTTGAAGTAATAGAAATTATTGATGACAACAATCCATACCTCCCGCTCCTTGGAATTGATTGGGCTATTGATATTAATGGGGTCATCAACTTGAAGAAGCGGAAAATTTTGTTTGAAAGGAAATCACTCCGCGTTGTAGTACCATTGGACCTTGCAGAAGGGCCACACTATACTGAACCAGTCCATGACTATGAAGAAACTGATGATGACTTGGATCAGATTTACAAAATAATAACGTGAGACCAAGACTGGATTAATCCAACAGTTGATGGAAGGATCACATGGGACCGCGAAAGTTCTTGTACATTGGATTCAGATGAGGAATTGGAACACTGGCAGAATAGGCTGCATGAAGTATCTACACTGCACTGCAACATGATGACTAAATCATTGTGTTGTGTGTCATCGGAGGTAAGAAATTTACCTTATTATGATGGTTTAACTGATGTAGATAAGTTTTTGGATGCCTTTGAAAGAGAAGTACCTAAGGATCATCGCTTTCAAGCACTAGATTTGGCGATGCACGCTACACTTGCATGGTGGTCGGGTACACACAAGGACAACTTTGATGAATGGCATGATTATAGGAGGATGATGAGGTTGTGATTTGGTCATCTGAAAGTACAATTAACTAAGAAATATGATGGGAGAAATGATCCGCACGATCATTTGGCAAGATGGACTAAAGTCTACAGAACAGAAACACACCCAGAGTGGGTGCACTTATTTTGTCATACTCTAGATATAATCCCCATGAATTGGTACCTAGAAACGGAGCTTTGCCATGGAACTACAGAGTGGGATATATTAAGGGAAGGATTTTTTATGACCTTCAGTTTTGAGGATGGGTTCGAAAGAATTGATGAAGCTCTATAGGAGGTTAAGGCAACGATCTTCAGAATTCCACAGGATCCTTTGGATTTGGTTCAACCAAATTGGAGTACCTAGCTGCGCCATGTGCAGGAATGCTATAATGTGACTACTAAGGGGGAGGATGAAGATCCAAGAAATATTAATATCCCAGAGGCAGAAGGCCACCACGAGGTCGAAGGTCTGCAGATAGAAAATCTGGACATCATCGCGCCACTGAAAACCAGGCAAGTGAACATTGGTACTGAAGCAGAACCAAAATTTGCGAAGATCAGAGATTACTGGGATGATGCCACAATGGATAAAGTTGTTGAGTTACTCTGCAAGTACCAGGATCTTTTTCCTACAAAATTTTTGGACTTAAAAGGCATCATAGGTGACTTGGTTGTGATGAAAATTACCTTAAAGCCACATGCGAAGCCTATTAAGTAGAGGCCATATTTCCTTAATCCCAAATACAATGAAAAGGTTTGCTAGGAGTTAGACAAGATGCTTGAGGTAGAATTATCGAACTTGTAGAGGAATATGATTGGGTGAGCCCAATGGTGGTCCAAGAAAAGAAATAGAATGAAGAAATAAGGATTTGCGTAGATCTAAGGAAGCTTAACAATGCCTTTGTCCATGATCCTTTCCTAACACCATTTACAAATGAGGTACTCGATAATGTTGGAGGGTAGGAGGCCTACTCATTCACTGATGGATTCTTTGGATATCATCAGATTAAGATTGTGCCAGAAGACAGGAGAAAAACAACCTTTGTGATAGAATGGGGTTGTTTCCAATATACAGTGATGCCATTTGGACTCAAGAATGTGCCGACGATATTCTCTTGTGTAGTCATCACGGAATTCAAGGAATTTATTCACAAGTTCTTGGAGGTATATTTTGATGACTGGACAGTGTTTGGGTTAGTAAAGCGCCATGTAGCCAGTCTATGCCTAATGTTGGATACGTGCCGAAGATATCAGATCACGTTGAACCTGAAGAAGTGCTTATTCTGTGTCCCCTTTGGGATTTTGCTGGGTCATGTGGTGTGCAAGAAAGGACTAATGGTGGACCCTGCCAAGATCATGGTAATAGTCAATTTGGAGGCCCCAAGGAGTGTTAAACAGCTATGCACAACGCTGGGCCATACTGGATATTATCGAAAGTTCATCAAGGCTTATGCTCAGATTATCACGCCTATGGAGAAGCTATTGAAGAAGGACGCTACATTTTGTTGGGATGAAGAATGTCAATGCAGTCTGGATGTATTGAAAGAAAAGATGGTCACCACACCAATCTTGGTCTTCCCGAATTGGAAGAAGGAATTCCATGTGCACGTTGATGCCTCGTGTATTATGTTGGGGGCAGTGCTGACACGGGCCAATGAAGGAGAGATGGATCACCCTATAACATTTGCGAGCAGGAAATTATCAAAGGCTAAGAATAATTACTCAACAATAGAGCGTGAAGGATTGGCTATGGTGTACGCACTTTAAAAGTTCAGACACTATCTGTTGGGCGGACATTTCAATATGTACACGGATCATTCCTCCTTGAAATACCTGGTAAATAATCCTATGTTGGGGGCGAAATATGCAGATGGTTGTTTTTATTTCAAGAATATTACTTTGAGGTAATCTTGAAGCAAGGAAGGTTGAATGCAAGACCTCATCGCTTGTCGCGGATTGAAATGGGGGAGGAGCCTACTATTTGGAGGAAAGGTTCCCCGGCGCACAACTCTTTGTGGTATGTGAAGCGGATAATCATTTTGCAGATATTATCCACTTTTTAACTACCAGAACGGCTCCCGAAGGATATACTAGTCAGCAAAAGAAAGAGTCAGTAGTGCATGTGGTAGATTTCTTAGTAATTGCAGGACATTTATATAAGATGGGTGCAGACGAGATACTCCGATGGTATGTGCCTGATTTTGAACAAAATATCATCCTCGCTGAAGCTCATGGAGGAGCTGTGGTAGGAAATTATGTAGGAAAAGCGACAGTGCAAAAGATTTTGTGCGTGGGTTTATGGTGGCCTACTTTACATAAGGATACCAAAGCGTATTGTCGAGCATGCGATGCATGTCAGAGAACGGGAAGACCATCATGGAGGGATGAGCTGCCACTGAACCCTCAGGTGTCATTGCAGCCATTTGGGAAATGGGTAGTTGATTTTGTAGGACCGATTCAGCCCCCAGGAAAGAAAACAGGTTAGCACTATATCATCACCATGACAGAGTATCTGACCAGATGGGTGGAGGCATAAGCTATGAAGGATTGTATAGGGTCCACAATAGCAAATTTCTTGTTTGATTACATGTTAACTAGATTCGGCTGCCCAAAAGTATTGATGAGTGATCGCAGTATGCACTTCCTCAATGACCAAAGAGTTCCAGGTTTATCATTAGAAGAGCACACCATATCATCCTCAGGCTAATGGTACGGTTTATGCCTTTAACAAGATCTTGTAGAACACACTGACAAAGATTTGCAATGCGCAGCGAAATGATTGAGATGTACGTGTACCTACAGTTCTATGGGCATACAAGACTACTTGCAAAAATCTAACAGGTCAGACACCTTTTCGATTGGTCTATGGTGTAGAAGCTATGATACCTATGGAATATATTGTGCCTAGTCTATGCATAGCAGCTTTTACAGGGATGGTGGACCACAGAGCCTCGGGAAGAGTAGCTCATGCAGTTGATGGAGCTCGAAGAAGACATATTCTTAGCTGGATTCAATCAGCAAGTACAGAAGGAGCATGAAAAAGCATGGCACGATCGACACATCAAGCTGTGCATGTTCAAGGTAAATCATTTGGTCTTATTATATGATAGTAAGTTCGCTAAGTTTCTAGGAAAGTTTTAGATGCATTGGCTGGGGCCATATGTCATCAAAGAAATTACAGATGGAGGTGCAGTTCAGCTCGCAAAGCTAAATGGAGAACCTTTTCCATGAAGGGTGAATGGAAGCCGATTGAAGCCATATACAGGGGATTCGATTCAATGACTATATGATGGTAGAATAGTCTTAGTTCTCCAGGAAGTTGCAAGGGAGTGCGGGACTATAAACTACATTGCCTAGTTTGAAGAACTATGCGATAGGGGGGTTGCGCGCAAAAGGGCGACGTTACGCTATCAGACACTGCACAAAGGGAGTTGCAATATGAAATGAGACACCATGCAACATAGCCAAAAAGTGACCATTACAGTCATTGTTCATGATTTGACAGCCAGGAGACGGTTAAGAGGAGCGGGCGGCCGGCATTTAAGGCCAAAATATTTGAAGATCTGCTGCCAAAAAAACATTAATGGACAAAATTTGGGGGGAACGATTGAATTTGAATTCAAAAATCCATATAAATTACACGTGTCAGTGCAACAGAGAACACTTTGCACCCTTAAAGTCTTTGAGTTGTGTTGTTTGTCGCTTATGAATCGTGCATTCTTCGAGGATTTGGTCACAAGCCCTGCATTTGGTAATTTGCCAGAGTTAACTCGGAAATTCATCTACGATACCATGTTAGGACCAGGCCCCGCTGAGACTACAAGCACTAGAGGAACTATCGCCTCTGAAGGAGTTGTTCCAGAGGTAGTGAGCATGGAAGCTACAACTCCTGTGCCTATGGCATCGAGGTCACCTAGGCCGAAGCCTACACCTATGAGAGAAACCCAAAAGACAAATAAAGAGAAGAGGAAGAGGCCAGTGCTAGTGCGCGAGTTTCTTAGGAAACATACTACCGCTTAGACGCAGAAGAAGGACAAGCAGCTCGAGAAGGTAGTGGATTTGGAAGCTTAAAAGGGCACTGAGGATATATACGCTGAGGGAGCGGAGCCCATCACCAAGTTTCCTGAATATATCCCTCCGCATAAAGGGAAGGCAAAGGTCCCCAAGGACCTAGACTCGGACATGTTCCTCATTCACACGCCCCTATTACCGGAGAAGATAACTTTTGAAGGTTTTCACCTTACGCAGGCTCCCCTGTTAAAAATGGAGTATTGGGACCTGGATGACCATGAGAAGTTCCCTCACCTCGTGATAGAAAATTGTATGAGGTGTGTGTGTTACCCAAACATAGGTGTCACTGAGTTGGAGACAGTTGAATGGATCCACAGAGTGGAGAACTCTGGGTTGTTGAATCTGTTGTGGGTGCCCCACTACCACCGCACTAATATTAACATGAAGCAACCTGAAGGCTTTGTGGTGAAGGGTAAGAAAGAACTAGTATGCAAGTTAAAAAAGTATCTGTATGGGTTAAAACAATCACCAAGGATGTGGTATCAAAAATTTGATACATTTATACGGGGAATTGGCTTCACCTGAAGCAAAGCAGATCACTGCATATATTTTAAATTAATTAGTGACGATGTTATTTATTTGGTCTTGTATGTGGATGATATTTTGCTGGTTGGAAATTGTTGGGATGGGTTCCCCTGGGTTATTTTTGGGTTAAAAACCCAAGTTTTGATATAAAGGTTGATAAAAAGATGTAAAGTCTCCATGAATTGTGGATGCAGAGTGCGTAGTTAGTTAGGAGTCAAAAATGGTTTTTACCCTTGTTTATGTAAAGTTGAGTCGGTTTTTGAGATCTACACATGGTCCGCGGACCATAGGATTGTATAAACAGGTGTGTCTTAGAGAGTCTAAGGTAGATCTATGTCTATGTCTATGGATACGACGAATGGAGTCTTAGAGAGTTAGTGCAGGAAAGTAAGTCTTAGAGGGGGAAAAGGCTCTGTAGCTAAGTGTGCAGAGGCCTAGAGTAGTGTCTACAACTGAGTGCGCAGACCCCTATAGCTGAGTGCGCAGGGACGTTTTGAGCCTGTAATCTTATACTGAAGATCAATAAAGAAGACTATTGGAGAAATTCATATGTTTTATCTGTTTCCTTCAGTTGTTTATGTTTCTGATATATGTTGTGATGAGATAATGTCTTTATGAAACAATGATATATTGATGCGCAAAACTACTGGATAAGTCTTATTAATTGAAGCAATTCATGTTAATTACTTACGCGAATATCATAATACATTATGTTACGTTTGTCAATCACTTAAGTAGATCTAAGTAGATTCTCATCTAAGGATAATTTATGGTGCAAGTAGGTAATTCGTCTGTTCAGGGTCCACAAAAGCCGATCTTCAACCTTTGTGGAGGTCTAGGGGCCATCCAAGGGGAGTTACGGTACCAAGCCCTAAGGGCTTATAGATCTGCACGAAGGAAGATCTAGGGCATAAAAAGATGTCACACTAATATATGGATGCAAAAACTTGGTTCTAGCATCCCCCTATACTACTTCGGGTGAGACTTCAGTCCATGCTAAGTGGGTTGATGCCGAAAGGGCCAATAGTGTAGGGTTTTGTTTGGCACAAATAACTCTGAACCTGGGTCAGGACCCACTAAGCCAACATAAATGACAAAGAAATTATCTAGGATTTGAAGACCCAATTGTCCTCCAAATTCGACATGAAAGATCTTGGTGCTACAAACTATATTTTGGGCATGGAAATTAAGCGAGATCGGGCACAGAGGAAGCTCTAGTTAAACCATAGGAAGTATGTCGAGACAATACTGCAGAGGTTTAATATGTAGGATAGTAAACCGATGAAGGTTTTTATTCCTATAGGTGTAAAGTTAACTATTGAACAGTGTCCCAAGACACAAGAAGAGGAAGAGGACATGTCCCATGTTCCATATCCAAGTGCAGTCGGTAGCCTGATGTATGCGATGGTCTATACTAGAACATACATTGCACATGTAGTGGGAGTATTGAACAGGTTTATTTCAAAACCAGGGAAGGAGCATTGGATAGCAGTGAAGCGAATTTTCAGATATTTGCGTGGCACTAGTGATTATGGTTTGTGCTACAAAGGAAGACCAGGATTGAAGAGAGTTTTGGACATCTGTGACTTTTTAAATGCAGACTAGGTTGGAGATCTAGATCAGAGAATATATACAAGTGGATATGTGTTCAACGTCTTTGGAGGTGTAGTTAGTTGGATGAGTAAGAGACAATCTGTAGTGGCACTTTCAACTACAGAGGCAAAATACATGGCAGCCACTCATACAAGCAAGGAAGCAGTTTGGTTGCAGAGATTGTGTTCAAGTATGGGGTTAGTACAACGAGCTATAAGGATATACTGTGATAGCTAAAGTGCAATTTTCTTGGCAAAGAAACCTACGTATCATTCAAAGAAAAAGCTCATTGATGTTCAATATCACTTTGTGAGGGATATGGTAGAAGAAAAAAAGTTGTTGCTGGTAAAGGTGGACACTTTGAAGAATACTGCAGATGCATTGACAAAGTCTGTGAGCACTAAGAAGTTCTCTTGGTGTAGAGAAACAATGGGTGTTGTAGGTTTGGATTAATGACTAAGCTCTCCTATGGCCCCCTATGGAAAGAAAACAACAAGTGGGATAATTTTGGGTTGTGTTATATTATTTCCATGACTAGCCCACGCACGGGGGGGTTACAGGGGTAGTGGTAGCCCCCCTTGTACATTACGTCGGGAATTTTCGGGGTGTCATGGGGGGGTGGCTACTCCCTTGTTAGGTGGTATGCAGGGGGGTGGTAGCCCCCTTGCATGGGGTGCGGGGCAGCGGCCCAGGAAAATTTTTTTGGACCCTATATTAGGTGGGCGAACCTACCTATGGTTTTGTGCATGGATTTCGCACATGGTTTTGGGCGTGATGGTTTTCAGTCCATGGTATTTTGTAGATATAGTCAAGGGAAATACGATTATGTTCTAATCCAGGGTTAGTGGGTTGGGGTTTATGGATGCTTCAGCATGTATGTATATATGTATTGTAATAGTGAAAGGAACATTATGAAAAATCAATCTGGTAGTCCCGGTTTTGGGATCCAGGGGAAAATTTGTGTATATTTGTTTTATGTGTAATGCTCTCATCATTGTTTATTTTCTAGTTTTTTAGAATTCGTATGCAGGTAATTTTTGTATGGGGTTAAAACCTACAACGCAGTCGTGGAAACGTCTAGTCAGCACCTCAGGCCACGAACTTGATTGAGCAACACTCCAAATCTTGACATGATGGGCTGACAAATTCGAGCCTTGAGCCCCAAGAAGCCTTAAAGGAAATGAATTTTTAGCTCTCATCTCATTTATGAGGTGAACCAACACATTACTAATCTGAGGGGAGGAGGAGTGTCCAAGAAACTCTATAAATACAAGTTATAGGAGAGCCAAGAAAAAGAAGAAGAAAATCATTGTTATGTTGCCAAAATTCCTCCCTAAGCAATCGAACATTTCATTAAGAAGAGGATTTCATCATTGAGAGAGTCTTCATACTTCTTTGAGAGAGATAGAGAGGAAGATTGCAAGGAGATTAAAGTTAAGGAACTTCCTTGTTGAGGATTTTTTAGCACCATTTCTCAAACAATTCTCTCCAAGTGTCTTTAATTAATCTATTGTATCTCTTTTACATTCAACAGTCAATAAAGGGAACCATTTTCCATTAATTTGTTGCTATGTTTGCTCCATTGAGAATTATTCATGTGTTTATTTCTTAGTTTTTATTTTTTGTTGATGTATGCATTTTTTTCACTATTTACAGTGCTTTGTTTACCCATGTTTGTCCACTAACAACAACCAATTTATTGTGATTTACTGCTGGGTAATAACCAACTCCAAGGAAGGTGTATTTGGTACTCTATAACAACACAAACACTACCACAAGGGGCCTTCCAAAGGTAATTTGGGATGATGAAGGCACAAGTCTTACCAATGAAGGTATGAGAAACAATTGCACTTACCTATAGACAATAGCATTTGTCGGTGCAAGTACCTTCACTTCGTGGGGAACCCTCTAGATGTACTATGAAGGTGATACAACGTCTACCTAAAATACCATGGACGTTCCCCCCCATAGTCACCTGTGTGGTCCCTAGGAAAGGTAATTAAGGTTGCCAATTCATAATCAAAAGTCAAGGGGAACAATTGTGGGCATGTAATTGGACAAGTAGGAGAGGGGGTATCTCTCTTTCCTTATCTTTGTACGTCCTCTTGCTTGACTCTTGCCTTAGAGGAGCTTTCCTGGAAAACCTATATGACATCGAATTTCCACTCTTTAATCAACTTCTATACTTTTGTTTGAGTGGATTTGGAGATTTTACTCTCCACAAAATTATTCCAAGGCCCTAAATTCCCTAGTCTAGTTGAAGTTCCCATGACAAAAGAAAAAAGTCTATTTCATTTTAGTTTACACATTCATTTTAGTGTCTATTATTTAGGACAAGAGTCACGAAAGTGCAACTGGTGATGTTTTAAAACAAAAATTAAATCAATAAGAAAACTTAGGCTACATGCAAATGCAACTCTTATTTTTCTTTGATGAAAAATATTTCTACAATGTTCTACAAGAACCTAAAAAAGCAAAATATATATATATCACACATTCAAAATCTAACAAAACGACTAAATGCTTGTTCTCAATGCATCTAATCCTAATGCACACTAGTATGCAAATGCAAGATTCATGCATGAATCTAAAGAAAATAAAACATGACCAACAAGATAATGGCAAATCAAAGAGGCAAGAAGAAGCAAATTTCAAAGTTGATGGCACTTCCCAAAGAAACCAATATTTGAATTTACCACAAAAACTTGCATGTTTGACAAAACTCAAAGATTACCAAGTAAAGAAAGAAAACAAAAAGAAAAAAACAAGAAAATGTTTTTTTTTTCTTTTTTTTATCAATTTGAAATCCAAATATTCGAAGTAATAAGAAATTAAAGGACCTCAAAACCAAATAGGTGAAGAAAACTCAAGTTTACTAAGTCAAAATGGAAACATTTAAAAAGAATAGTGTAAATAAGAGCATAAAACCATCAAGGATTTGCCAAAGAAATATGAAAGAGATTCAGAGGATCAGAAAGACCTCAAAACATCGAGATCTCAGATTTGTAAAAGAACCTCAAACCCTTTCAAGATCAAAAGAGAGAAAATCAAACAAGTTCAACCTTTCGGTTGTAAAAGGAAACAAGGAGACAATTGGGTAAACTAGAGTTCTAAAAGAAATATAAGTTTGTTCCAAAGTAGAGAAACAACCAGATACTTCACAAAGAAGACTAAGAACCCAATTTCACATACAATAGGCTTCACCAAAATGAAAACCCTAGGTTGACACAAGTTTTTCTTCACAGAAATGAAAGATATCAAAAAGGACTATTAACCAAAGAGATTTCAAAATTCAACAAGACTTCAAAACCATAAAGAGACTTGATAAGACCCTTAGAAGGCTCAAAAAATGAAAATTTTCATTTTTCAGACATACACGCAACTATTCAAAAGAACTTCGATGTATATACACAATTGTGAGTGAATAAACCTACATATATGTGAGATGCAACAAAAGAAACTACATATGTACGCGTCTGTTCAGAAAATAAATCATGTATAAAAGGTAAACTGAGGAAAATTAAAAGAAGAGGCCCAGATATAAAAGATCAGGTAGAGATATCAAGTCAAACAAGATTATAGAATACTGAAAAAATAGTAAAGTAATAGACTAATTATCCCGATCAATCAAAACAACCATTTTAGGAAATACTTTAAAAGTATTCCCCAACGGAGTCACAAATTTTGTTTGTGGGAAATATTCCCGAGAGTCAAGGTTGAAAGATCCAACAGAGTGTAGTATAAAAATAATAAATAACACTCATGCAAGCATGTCAAACATTTGAATTCACAAAATTTTGGATAAGAGACGTACCCAGGGGTCCTACATTTGAGGTAGATCCCGTAGGGTCCAAACCCTCTTCTTCCTCCAAAATGTGCAGACTTGTAATTCCATTACAAAAGCATAGAAATATAATAGAATTCAAACTAAATACATATATATATGTTAGATCATCATAAATAACATGATAAGTTAACATTCATAAGATGACAACATATTTTAGGAACAAGACATGAGCTTCTTTATTAATGAATAGTAGCAAGTATAGGAAAGCTACAACCTGATCCAAGCCAAAGGTACTGACGAAACCTTCCTCCATATCCATCCAGCCTAAGCCAACATAGAATTCCTCTATAATAAATGAAAAACATATGCTATATAAGATAAATGAACATCTATGCAAGGAAACAAGGGTTTCCTATAGACTGGGAGTGCAGGAGGCACAAGAAAATGCAAACTTGATTTGGGGAAATTTGGGTATAGTATCAATACCTCTCATATGATATCCCTTAGGCCTACCCAAGGGGTGTATATATACCACCTCAAATTGGTTATTTCAATTAGGCCACAGGTTCCTGTAGGTGGGTTTTCAGTAAAACCTATAAATGCCACTCGAAAAATAGTTTTTTATTTATTTTTTCAAATTTTATAATGTTGTACGTGAATATATTTCATAGGAACTGTGTATGTATGCATTTTTGTAGTGAGCAAAATTGCGTATGGATTTTGAAACATTTTTTTAAGATCAAGTCAATTTTGCAAGGTAAAGGGAGCTTCCTAAGCCCTATAAGAGCATCTGGTTTATAGGAATGCTGAAAGATGCTATAACAGGTTGGTGCCTACATAGTTTGATGTAATTTGGAGCTAGGTATTTTTCTCCCATATGGGTTTCCAACTAAACTTCTAGTGTTTAAATATGTATGTGATTGACAAGTTCTTGTCATGTTGAATGTGTTTAATTGGCTAATTAATTGTTAAAAGTGTTAAAAAATTGATTAACACCCACCCCCCCCCCCCCCCCCCCAATAGTATTTTCTTGGTTTCCAACAGAGATAATAGGAACATAATAGATATAAATTTAGCAACTATGGAGAATATCTCATAATATGCCTATTCCCTCAACCTCATAATATCTTTTTACAACTAATCTTTCCTTGTCCATTTCAACATTTCCATTTGAGTCAATCTTATTTTTGAACACCCATTTGCATCCAAAATTTTTTCGTCCATCAAGAAATTATACCAAGTCTCATGTATCATTCTTCCTAAGTGAAACCCTCACCTTATCAATGGATAATATCCAAGACTCCTTGTCTTCCATATCCATTGTCTCTTTCATAGTTCTACGCTCAAGGTGTTAGAAACTAGGAAAATACTAAGGGTGGGGGGTGAATCAATATTGTAGGAATTTTGAAAATTTATTTTACTTATGCAATGATATTAGGAAACCATAAATAAATTTAACAATTCATTCACATGAGCATGACATGAAATAATATCAGTAACATAAGGAACACAAATTCTTCAAATTTACATGGCAAGCTACAACTTAATGTTACAAATTTCTCTGGCTAGAATCAATAGGAAGCTACAACTCCTTGATTTATTAGCTACAAATAAATGGAGCTACAACCCCAAATGTTTACCAATGCCTATTGAAAGGATCTAAAACCCTTGATCTTCAAGCTAAAACTTGCTTGATATCAATGATTCATTGTTCATCCATTTTTGTTAGGATATTCCGACACATAGGAAATAGTTAAGTATAACTTGGTCCAGTATAGAGTTAGGTAAAGTGTGTTTCTTTACTATGTACATTTTGTAACTTACAATCCGACAGTCACGATATGTAGTGATCCGACGGTTCATTCTCTCCTCAGTATTACCGACACTTGATCTGTAGCTTAACACCCGATTGGTCCATGATCTCTATTTAAAGGGCATGGAGGGTCATTTGTAGGTTAACCGTTCATGAGAGAAGCTTATGTAAATTTTCATTCTTTTATTAATAAATTGCCTGAAGTGGCCGCGTTGGCTCAGTCCGTGGACTGTTTCCCTCTTTGAGGGTTTTAACCACATCAAAAGTACTGGTGTATTGATCTGTGATCTGTTTGTGAGTGGTGTCCTTTGGTGTTTTGTCTGAGGAACTTACCCTGTAAATTCCTACATGGTATCAGAGCTATTTGAGGGCCACGTTCGTTGGTGATCCAAATATGAAGCTGGTAGAACTACATCCGACTACCGTTTCCTAGATCTACTATTTATGACTGCTTTCGGGCCGAGAGGACTACTCTGTTGTGTTGGGAGCATCTGTTCCAGTGAGGAACCCCTTTCACTTCACATGAAAAGGTTTCCGGTAGCCCTAGCTGCGTCATTTTTAAGATCTGGAGGTATACAGTGTTTATTTGCAGTTTACAGTTATTTTCTCTCTGTTTATTTCGGTTTCGGTTTATTTAGCCTTTTTTATTACCGGATCTATACCTTTCATTTCTGCGTATGCTCTTTGCCTCGCGACTCTGTGCGATCTGGGCAAATTAGAAACAAAAAGGAAGGATTTTTCTCATGCGTATGCTCTTTTCCGCTGCGCCTTAGTGTGATCTCAGAAAATCAGAAACATTGAGGAAAATATTTAGTTTCCGGCTAAAGCTAACTTCGAGCTGCAAGGTTCATTTTTTTTTGTATGTCCATGTTGGGTTTTGTGTTTTTTGTTTTGTAGGGAAAAAGAGCTTTCTCAAAGCAAGCACGCAACCCAAAGCTTCAACCACCCCCCCCCCCCCCCCCCCCCCTTCTCTCTCTCTCTCAAACTTTTTGTATAGCTCACTTGGTCCAAAGCTAATTTATGAGAGTAGAGGTCTTGAGTTCAAGTCTCCTTTTTGTGGGGGCGGATTTTTTATTTCCGCACATTCCCGCACTTCGTCGGCATCTTCATCAAAGTTTCTTCAAAAAGCCATAACTTCTTCATCCGGAAGCCGTTTTCAGAACCGTTTTTTTTTAAACAACCTAATTTTTCGAGATATTTCCATTGGAACACTTAGTTTCAGCATCTATAGCTTCAGGTTCTGTTAAAATGGAAATTCCATGCCAAGTTATTCTTGACAGCACCAACTACTTCCAATGGTGGTCCTACATTGTGGATTTACTTAGAAGTAAAGGTCTCTACAGAATAGCCTCAGGCCAAGAAACCAAACCGAAAGATGAAGATAAGGCAGCTAAATGGGAAAATAGGCAAGATCAAGCACATCGGTTGATAGGGATGTCTATTTCTCCATATCTTAGATTCCATATTGCAGAACTTGATACTCCTGATGAAGCATTGAAATAGATTACTAAAGTTTTTGGAATCAAAAATGAACTTAGAGCCCATCAACTTGAAAATGAGTTGCTTACATTGGACCCCAATAATTTTTTTTGCATTGAAGATTTTTTGTCCAAGTTCAAGACCCTTAGACTTCTCTTGGAAGGTGTTAAGGTTAAGAAAGAAGATAGTAACCTTATCTATTCCATTCTTACTAAGTTGGGACTAGCCTACTCTGTGTTTGTTTCCACCTTCCATTCTACAAGAGAAGCCTTCATTTCTCAAGGACAAGACTACAAGTCCCCTTCCTTTGATTCTTTTTGTGATTCTTTAATAAGAGAACAAGAAAAACTCTTACACCTGGTCTTCTTAATCTTGGAAACTCTTCCAAGAAAGCGTTAGCCACCCAGCAGCAACCAAATCCAAAGAATCCTAAGAAGTTGTATCCTAAAAGGAATGGTCCTAAACCAAACAAGGGTCCTAAGCAATCTCAGCCTCAAAATGAAAAATCATTTCAACAAAATGATAAGAAAAATAAAAACAAAGGGAAGATGACTGATAGACATTGCAACTTTTGTAATCGAGATGGCCACTTAGAATCCAAATGCTTTAAGAAGATGGAAGCCTTGGAAGCAGCAATGAAGAAGCATAACATCCATTTGGAGCACTCTTCAACTTCAACTTCATCTTCAGGAATGGCACTTTCTGCATGTGGTTGTCAAGCATCTCGGTCTGGCTATGCACTAAATGTATCTTCTTCTTCTCATTCTCATGAGTGGCTCATTGATTCTGGAGCTTCTTATCACATGGCCAAAAACAAAGCCATGTTTTCTTCTTTAAATGATTGTAACACCAAAAATATATATGTTGGTGATGATAGATCTCTTGGTGTTGTAGGGACTGGAACTGTTCATATAGACAATGGTCAGTTTAATGATGTATTATGTGTTCCAACCTTATCCTGCAACCTTCTATCTGTATATCAAATAACTCATTCAGGTGAAGGTAAAATCGTTGAATTTTCACCTCACGATGTTGTAATTAAGGACCTAAGAGATCCTAGACAGATTTTAGCTACTGGCATTGCTGATGATTCTACAAGGTTGTATAAGTTTCACAACTTTGGGTCATCAAATCTTCCCTCGGTATTTGTTGCTCATAATGATGAAGTGAGCAAACTTTGGCATGAGCGATTTGGTCACTTAAACTATCGCTCTCTTTAGAATCTATGTAAAGAAAATATGGTGACAGGTCTTCCAATGGTATCTTGCAAAGATGGTGTTTGTTCCGGATGTGTACTCGGAAAACATCATTGGGACAGTTTTGAAAAACGTGCCTCTTGGCATGCCTCAGCCCCTTTACAGCTCGTGCATAGTGATTTATGTGGTCCACTTCCAGTTGTTTCATTCTCTGGCTACAAGTATTTCTTAACTTTCATTGATGATTTCTCCAGACACACTTGGGTATACTTCTTAAAACCCAAGAGTGAAGTATTTAACATGTTCTTGGCCTTTAAGGCCTTTGTTGAAAAACAATATGGACATCAAATTCTTAAGCTAAGATCTGATAATGGTGGAGAATATGTTAACAAAAAATTCATCAACTTTTGCACTGAGAATGGAATTCAAATGCAACATATTGTTCCATATGCTCCACAACAAAATGGTGTAGCTGAAAGGAAGAATCACACCTTAAAGGAAATGGCTAATTGTATGCTTCAATCTAAAGGACTTAGTCTTAATTATTGGGCAGAAGCAATTAACTGTGCAAATTACATAATAAATCGCACTCCTACTAAGGTTTTAAAGAATATCACTCCAGAAGAAGCATGAAGCTCAATTAAACCAGATGTAAGTCACTTTCGTGTTTTTGGAAGTGAAGCATGGGCCCATATTCCAGATGAGAAACATAAAGCTTTAGAACCTAAGAGTGAAAAATGTATTTTTGTTGGATATTCTGAAGATGTCAAAGGATATAAACTTATTCCACTTAAGTCCAAAAATGTTATCATTAGAAGAGATGTAAAGTTTGCTGAAAATATATCGGCCTACGAGCCTAGTTCGGTGGATGTGCCACCTCTCCCTATCTCTTCTACTTTTGAAAATATTTCTTCTTCAGATGATGAAAGCGAGGATGAAAATCCTACCCCACCTTCTCAGGATCCTCCTTCAGCTCCTCAGCTTCCAAAATGGGTCCGTGCTACTCGAGATGCAGCAGGTGATCTTGCTAGTGATCCTACAGATCAGCGACATACACGTTCTCAGTTTGATAGAGCCTCTTCTTTACTGGCTCAAGCTTCAGTGAATTATGATCCTGACACCTTTGCAGAAGCTTCAGGCCATCCAGATTGGGAAGCAGCTATGAATGAAGAATATCATTCATTATTGGCAAATGATACAGGGGATCTTGTTCCTCTACCAAAGGGACAAAAACTTGTTAGATGCAAATGGGTTTACAAAACCAAGTATGGACCAGATGGGAAAGTTGATAAACATAAAGCTCGTCTTGTTGCTAAGGGTTTTTCACAAGTTGAAGGCATTGACTACACTGAAACCTTCTCCCCTGTTGCCAAAATGAACTCTATCCTCCTTGTTCTTTCCCTTGTTGCCGCTTTCAACTGGGAAGTCCATCAGATGGATGTTAAATCTGCCTTCTTGCATGGGGACTTGCATGAAGTAATCTATACGGAACAACCTATTGGCTTTATACAAACAGACTCCAGCCTTGTATGTCAGCTTAAGAAATCCTTTTATGGTCTCAAGCAAGCTCCTCGAGCTTGGTATGCCAAAATGGATAACTTTCTTTTAGAAAATGGCTTTTCTAGGTGTCATTCTGACAATACTGTCTACACCAAGAAAGTGGGCAAGTCTCTTATCATTCTTGTTCTTTATGTTGATGATCTTATCCTGACTGGTAGTGATCCCAACCTTATAAACCATGTGAAGTCTAGCCTTAAAAGGAAGTTTGAAATGACAGACTTAGGACACTTACATTATTTTCTTGGTCTTCAAGTCTTGCAATCCAAGGAAGGTATTTCCCTTTCTTAGTCCAAGTATGCCTGTGATATTCTACGCCATTTTCACATGGAAGACTGTAAGCCAGCCCCTTCTCCCTTTCAGTCTGGAGTCAAACTTTCAGTCACTTGTACTTCTCCTGGAGTTGATGCTACCTTATACCATCAACTTGTAGGAAAACTTTTGTATCTAACCCATACTCGTCCTGACCTTTCCTTTGTTGTTGGCCTTGTTGCTCGGTTTATGCAAAACCCACGTGAAAGTCATTGGAAAGCAGCTAAAAGAATACTTCTTTATGTTTGAGGTACAGTTCAGTTTGGGATTCATTACAATGCCGAAGCATCTCCTCTATTGGTTGGTTTCATTGATTCCGATTGGGCTGGTGACCCTGATGATCGGAAGTCTACTGCAGGTTATGTGTTCACTCTTGGTTTAGAACCTATTACATGGGCTTGCAAGAAACAAGGTGCCATTTCTATTTCTTCAGCAGAAGCAGAGTATCGTGGTGCCGTAGAAGCTAGTAAGGAAGCCTTGTGGCTTCGTCAGATCCTGTCAGAGTTTGGCTTTCAGCAGCAGCATCCGACTACACTTTGGTGTGATAATCAAAGTGCCATTCAACTATGCAAAGATCCAGTCCAACATCAGCGCAACAAACACATTGAACTGCACATGCACTTCATTAGAAAGCTCATTCATGACCATGTTCTTGAAGTGCAATATTGTTCAACAGATGATCAAGTTGCAGACATTTTTACAAAGGCTCTCACAGAGGCGAAGTTCACTAAACTTCGATTTATGGTTGGAGTTCAGGAAATTGTCACTAAGGGGGGATAGGCTCTAGTGCCTCCTTCCTTCTCCTATTGTGTCATATTTGTAAATCCTTCAATCTTATCCCAAGTTGTTCTTAAGGGGGAATGTTAGGATATTCCGACACATAGGAAATAGTTAAGTATAACTTGGTCTAGAATAGAGTTAGGTAAAGTGTGTTTCTTTACTATGTACATTTTGTAACTTACAATCGGACGGTCACGATATGTAGTGATCTGACGGTTCATTCTCTCCTCGGTATTACCGACACTTGATCCGTGGCTTAACACCCGATTGGTCCATGATCTCTATTTAAAGAGCATGGAGGGTCATTTGTAGGTTAACCGTCCATGAGAGAAGCTTATGTAAATTTTCATTCTTTTATTAATAAATTGCCTAAATTGGCCGCGTTGGCTCAGGCCGTGGACTGTTTCCCTCTTTGAGGGTTTTAACCACGTCAAAAGTACTGGTGTATTGATCTGTGATCTGTTTGTGAGCGGTGTCCTTTGGTGTTTTGTCTGAGGAACTTACGCTGTAAATTCCTACAATTTTTACACTAGAATCATGAATGCCACCTCAAAATAATTTAATTTGTCTTCTCAATCACTCACGAAAACACCCTCAACAATATTTGATTACTGAGAAATGAACCATCACACTAACAAATTAACCCCTAGCTTCACCAAAATGTCTTCTTAGAATTCCTCAATCAATTCTGCTTATAAATATTTTTTACTGATTAATTTTACATAATATTTTAGTTAATTTCACTTTGAATATTTGCATGAGTCTTTAATTTTTTCCTTTGTCTCTTTCATTTCAGTCTTCTAGATGAGTTCCCAATCATTGATCACCTATTTCTTCAATTTAAGCTAATCAATTATGCTTACTCTGGCAATTTGGAAGTTTTATAGGATTTAGCTACAGTTTTAACTCTATTTCCAACTTCGGTTGCCACTATATTTGGATAAATGCCAAAAAATATGCTAAGACTCATCCATATCATCAATGGCTACCTCATTCATGTATTCTTTAGCAATTTCAGTGCTCACTGTTATGTTTATCATAAAAACCAGACTCAAAGTTGTCGACTCGTCCATCCATGCAAAAACACTACCATATCACTTATTTCAAAGCACTTCCATATTTAATTGTCGACTTGTTCATGCCAAAGCCTAAAGGATTTCATAAAAGTATTACCAAATATAAATTTGTGAGTTTATTGTGTTATAGTCCCGATGGCTCCAATTATAATGCAAACACCTTTGTGTCAATGGTCACAATTGCCACACAAAACCAAGCGTTGGCCCTTGGGCCTTGGCCCCCAACACTTTTATCCCAACACAATTAGCTTGTGCCCCTTTATAATCCGTTGGGTTCTTCCTTATGGGATGAGTTGTCCTAGTGGGGTCCTCCTACCTTTTCTCTCATTGGTCACCACTGCTGCTATGTTTCCACTGTGTCCTAGCACTCTCCTCCCAGTGCTTTAGCTTTGTGCCCATAATTTACCTCTGAAGTCAAGCCTACATGATGAGCTCTCTCGGTGGGACCCTCACCACACATGCACCCAATCAACTACACACCCACGCCGATTTGTCACTAAAACTGACCACGTCCGCTTGATGTTTAGTTAGCCCACTGATTCCTTTGTGTGCTGCCTAAAACCTTCCAGGGTCCTATGTATGGGATGATGTCATGTTGTCATCATTAATGCCACGTGTCACTTTGTGAGTGGTCTACATGTCACCCAAAAATGGCCCACTTGGCCACCTAAAAGGGCCCAAACCAGCTGAAACATCCCCACCTCTCATTGGGCCACGTCACTGTTGATGTCATTATCCACCTATGCATCTACGTCATCCCTACGAGACAATCATATTGTTCCACCTATCTGTGGTTAGAGAAGAGAGAAAGGTATCGAGCCATGTTTTTTCACCATATTCTTTTATTAAATTATTTTAAGGGTACCTTCTATATCTTAACAAAATTTTGCAAAAATGAAAGAAAAAACACACAAGTTCACACATGGGATTGGCTTTACAAAGACAATGACAAACTTAGAGACTCAAGAAAGCTTTCTGAACCAAAGCCGAATGAAGAGCAAGGATAAGGAAAGCAATTTTTTTCATCCTACAAGAATTAGCGCAGGTGCAAAATGGACACTAGTGCACTGCAACGCAGACACAAAGAAGGAACAGGTGCGCTGAAGCACTCTATCTCAGAACATGGAATGCACTGGGGATGTTTTAGTCAAAAAACGACCCAAGAAACCCAACTAAGCTCAAAAAGCGTTTTCCTAAGGTCAACAAATATCTGAATGAGTCATTAAAGGTCACTTTGAGGGGTGAAAAGTGTTAAGGTCAAGGAAACCACTTAGGGAAAATATCGATTCCTAGTGGAGTCACCATTTTTTTATGTGAAATTTTCATGATTGCAGATGAAGGTGAATTCCCTAGATATAGTGGTCTGATCTAGAACAACAAAAGAGAAAAAGATTCAAGTTTCCCTTAGAGAAATTAGAAAATGGGAAAGAAGCCTACCTGGAATCTAGAGTAAGCCTTCCTCTCCTCCTTGCTTGTAAGCTTTAACTCTAACTTTGAGTGCTATAATTAAAACCTGCACACATGACTAAAATAAACAAAGGATCCACAACATCCACATATCATAACCTAAAATATCTATTCAATGAATCGACATGCCATTCAAATACATGAATGTAAACATAACACAACAAATATAGGAAAAAAGATACTCTTTGTATTGACAAATATAGGAGAGAGTTTACAACCATAAATAATACCTAACTTTGTAGATGTCTCACTAAACAACATTCCTCCATGCCAAACTTCTTCAACACTTACTTAAGATATTTTCTTTTTGAAATGAATATCCCTTTGGGAGTCTGCACAATATGAAATCCAAGGAAATAAGAAATCTCTCCAAGCATAGACATATCAAAATCAACCTTCATATCTATTGAAAATTGACATGTTAATAAGTCTAAATCACTAGCAAAATAATGTCATCAACATATAAAACCACCACTATGAGCTTTTGTTAGGCCCCTATACTACTAGTGTAACCACTTATTGTTATTAGTACAACCCCCTTATTATATTGATGTACCCATGTAGTGCCCATATTGTTACTATTGTGCCCCATAGAAGCCCACTATTGTTATTATTGTGTCCTTAGATTATTATTGTTATGTCGGCTCTGATTATATTATGACCCCTTAGACTCCTATATATAGAAAGGAGGTCTTTTCATTTGTATCATCCAAGAATTTTTCATTTGTGTAATGTAAAGGAGGTTGCCCCCTCGAAGAGGCTGAATTCTAAGGCATTCAACTATCTTTTCTATCTTTTTGTGAGTTGGTTCCAAAATAGTTTTCCATCATTAGCTTTGACATATAAATTGTTGTCAATTGTGCCTATTTTAAATCCACACTTGAGTAGGTAGTTATCCAACTTGGAATACCAAACCCTAGGGGCTTGCTTGAGAACATAAGGGTCCTTCTTAAACTTGCAAACATAATATGGCATCTCTGTTAGATGAAAACCACCTAGCTTCTCTATGTAAACTTCTTCCTATGATTTTGCATTTAGAAACACAGATTTGACATCCATTTGATATATTTTTAACTTCTTAAAATAACAAAATGCCAAAAACATTCTAATTACCTCTAATCTTGCAACAGGAGAAAACGTTTCATCAAAATCCATACCTTCAATTTGAGCATAACCTTTGCATACCAACCTTACCTTGTTTCTTACCAATTCTCTGCAGTCATTTAACTTATTCCTCAAGACCCATTTTTCTCCAATGACATTCTTGTTTTCTAGTCTGGGAACAAGTTCCCATGTTTTATTTGTCTCAATTTGGTCCAATTCTTCATGCATATATTTCAACCAATTTTCGTATTTTCTAGCTTGTGCAACATACTTTGGTTCCTTCGTGGACAATAGGGCTACATGTGCTTGCACAGGGGGATTTAACAACTTCCTTCTTGTCTGCACACTTGAATTTAATTCATCAACAATCTAGTCAGCTGGGTGATATTTTTGAACATACCTTGAAGGATATTTGGCTTGAGGACTGCAAGTCTCTTCATTGTAAATCCTTGACAACATTCTTCTTGCTCAGTTTTATTGTCTAATCAAAATTTAGATTCCCAAGTCTCCTATGCCATAGCCAACTATCATCAATTTTTAATAGGAAACACCTCTCTATTTTCTCTTTCAAGACATACACATTATTTTTTGTTCTCACAACTTCAACCACTATCTCACTTATGCCTGTAGACTTGATTTGACAATTTTTAGCTTTGAAAATAGCATTATAGTCTTGATCACACATTTGAGACACACTAAGAAAATTTCACTCCATCCCATCAACATATAAGACATTCTTCGCTTTACCTTTTCCATTTGACAGACTGACAAATCCTTTATTGACAATCCTACCAGGTGCACTATTACCAAAGGTTATATTACCCTTTTCAACTAGTTTCCATGTCAAGAACTTGCTTCTATCTCCTAACATGTGCTTGGAACAACCACTATCCACATACCAATTATTGCCTTCATTCTAAGCATACAAAACAATATCACATTGCTCTATTTTCTCCTTTTCTTTCCACACCTTGGTCTCTTGACTAATCTGCTCAATAACTGGTTTAATCCTCTTTTCCTTAAGTATACAATCAACTACTCTATGCCCAAAATTTTGACATTTAAAACATTGCATCATATTGTTCAAAGGAGAAAAATGTTTGTTGTACCTGGGTCTGCTTTTCCTCTATCTATTCTGCATATTTCTTCTTCTTGTTCTAGGCTACTTGTAGGATAAATTTACTCTGTAATTTGCTACTTTGTGTCCATAATTAGTGCAGGTGAAATAGTAACCCAGAAAGATACAAATATACCTAGAAAATTGTCTTCTACGCTGGGCTGATTTCTGAGTATTTTGATTTTCTTGGCCAGAGTTGTTCATTTGTTGTTGATGATGATTTTTTACTAGTTTTTGGGCTGCATATCTCCTTTTTGTTGTTGTGCTATATATATTCTTTTGTTGCTGGTATAAAAGTGATTTGTTGTTTACCTTTCCAATTTGTTGATGAACTAGATTCGACCTCAAATCCAAGACCACTACGATATTTGGAAACTCTCTATGCTTCCAACAACTCATTTAAATTTTCAGTTCCTTTTCCAAATTTCTAATTGAAACTTAGTTGGGTTTTGGCCTTCTCTAACTCTTTTTTTAGAAAAACAATTTCACCTTCCAGCCTTTCACAAACTCATTTTTTCTCATTCAACTGTTGATTTAAAGGCTCTTGAATCTTCTTTCCTTCTTTGATTTGCAGGAGTAATGGTTCAACAACTTCAACCTTTTCTTTGATCAACGACTCCTTTTGGGATTTATTTTTCTTTCTACGTATTTCAATTTCTTCAAGTGCACTTACCAACTCCCCTTCTAGGTCCACTTTAGCCTCTTCAGCATCAAAATGATAGCTTCGACTTGCAGATTTTTTATGGCCATCAACATGAATTATTTTTTGATTTCCTATCTATTTTGAAGGCCGATTATTTTTCTACAAGCTTTCTATTTGATATTCTCATCTCATAGGCAGTAAGGATGCCAAGTAATTGGTCTTGAGTGAGAGGGTGTTCAGATTGGTCATTTATTCAATGGCTAAAACCTTGGGATCAAAACTCTCAAAAAGAGATCTAAACACCTTTTGAAATACTACAACTTCATTATCTTCTCATCAAGGCCCCTTATAGTGTTCACTACCTCATCAGCTCTTAAAAAATATTTTGTAATATCTTCATCATCATGCATCCTCAAAAACTCAAATTGCATTCTAAAACCTTGAAGTTTAGCTTTCTTTACCTTGTTTTCACCTTCATAGCAACTACTCATCTTGTCCCAGATAGCTTTAGTAGATGTGCAATCCATCACTTTGACAAGTTATGATTCAATGATGCTAGCAAGCAGAGAACTCATGGCTTTAGCATTGCATGTAAAATCCATCTTTTGATATTTAGTAATCACTGTTGGAGACTTTTGATATTCTTCTTCCACAACATCCCATACATCAGATCCAAGTGATAGAATGTAGGTTTTCATCCTTACTTTCTAAAACACGTAATTTGTTCCATTGAAAAAACGTGACCTATTGGTAAATCCTCCTTCCTAGTTTTCCATGGTCCTTTATCTTTCTTCCAAGTATTAAACTGATATGAAGTAACCAGGGCTCTAATACCAATTGTTAGGAACCAAAACAATACTGAGAAGGGAGGTGAATCAATATTGTAGGAATTTTAATTTCTTTTTTACTTATGTAATGATATTAGGAGACCATAAATAACTTCAACAATTTATTCATATGAACATGACATGAAATAATATCAGAAACACAAGGAACACACAAATTTCTCTTCAATTGTTTCACAAAGAAAGCTACAACTTGTTGTTACAAATTTCTATGGCTACAATTAGTAGAAAGATACAACTCCCTAATTTATCAACTACAACTAAATGGAGCTACAACCCCAAACAATTACCAAAACCTATTGGGAGGAGCTACAGCCAATGATTTGCAAGCTACAACTATCTTGACAACAATGGCTCATTTTCATCCATTTTCACACTAGAACCATGAATGTGACCTCAAAATAAATTAATTTATCTTCTCAAACATTCACCAAAACACCTTAAACAATCTCTGATTGATGATAAATACTCCATCATACCAACGCCCCTCTTCAAGACAAAGTCTTGCACCAAGTATTCTTAGGATTCCTCAATCAATTATGTTTATAAATATTTTTGACTGATTATTTTTGCATGATATTTTAGTTAACTTCACTTTGAATCTCTACATGAGTATTTAAATTTTTCCTTTATCTTATTCATTTCAGTCTTCTGGATGTGCTCTTCATGTTCTTAATCATTGATCACCTGTTTCTCCAAGTTAAACTGATCAAATATGCTTATTCTAGAAATCTGAAACTTTTACATGATTTAGCTACAATTTTAACTCTAGTTCCAACTTTAGTTGCCACTATTTTTGGTGAAAATGCAAAAAACTCTGCTAAGACTCATCAATGTCGTCGATGATTACCTCATTCATATCTTCTTTAACATTTTTTTCACTAGTTGTTATGTTTAGCATGACAACCAAACTCAAAGTTTCTGACTCGTCCAACCATGCAAAAACACTGCCATACCACTTATTTGAAAGTGCTACCATATTTAGCTGCCAACTTGTTCATGCCAAAGACCAAATGATTTCATAAAAGTGATGTAAAATATAAATTTGTGGGATTATTACGTCATAATCCCAAGGAATCAACTTATAAAGCAAACATATCTACACCCATGGTCACGATTTCCGCATAAAACCAAGTGATGGCCCTTGTTCCTTGGCCACCGACGCTTTTATCCTGGCGTAATTAGCTTATGCTCCTTTATAATCTGTCGAGGTCTTCCTTACGTGATGAGTTATCCCAGTGGGGTCCTCCTGCCTTTTCTCTCATTGGTCCCTACTGCTGTTGTGTTGTTGTCATGTCTCGATGCTATCCTCCCGTAGCTTCCACTTTGTGCCCATAATTTACCTCCGAGGTCAAGCCTATGGGATGAGCTATCCAAGTGGGACCCCCACTACACATGCACCCAATCAACTTCACACCTAAGCTTATTTGTCATTGACAATGACCATGTTCGCTCAATGCCTAGTCAACTCATTGATTCCTTTGTGAATTTCCCAAAACCTTCCATGGTCCAGCCTGTGGGATGACATCATTTTGTCATCATCGGTGCCACGTATCACTCTGCGAGTGGCCTACATGTCACCCAAAAATAGCCCACTTGGTCACCCAAAAAAGGGCCAAAAAAAATTGCCACATGTCTACCTCTCATTGGGCCACGTCACTACTAACATCATTATCCACCTGTGCATCTACGTCATCCCTATGAGATAATCATATTGCATCACCTATCTACTGTTAGAGGAGAGAGAAAAGTCATGAGCCTTGGTTTTTCGCCCTTTTCCTTTGTTAAATTATTTTAATGGCCCCTGTTGTATCTTAGCACTATGCTTGCATTCCACTTTTCCTGACAGTATTTCTATTGGCTCCTAATTCACTATGTTGTCTCGGCTCTGCCTCGTCCCTGGCCTTCAAGCTTTTATGCACACCTTTGCACTTCCCGGTTATCCTTTGTGGGATGAGCTGTTAGGTGGGGACCTCCCACTTTATATCTTGGCCAATAAACTACCATTGCCAAGCCACCTTCACCTGTCTCACATCATCCCGCTTGCTCCTTAGTGTGCTCTCTGAAACCCATCAGGGTCACTATGTTGGGATGACATGTATGGGGCTCTACCAATCAACCAATAAAAAAATATTTCCGTTGCTGCATTGTCTGCTCCATGTCTACCTAGAGATATAGATAGTGGCTCCGCCAATGACTCTGCTATGTTTGGTTGTGCACCAAACTGAACTATGTGCCAAAAGGATCTCCAACAACTTTTAACTCTACAAGGTTTGACTTTTGGGGCTAGACCTTTGACTAAGCATAACTTTTGATCTAGGAGGCCATTTTCAATCTTCCACATATCACTGGCAATATCTTTCAGAGCTCTATCTATCTAAGTGGGTTCCACATGTAGTGGGGATAATACAACCTCCAAAAATTGACCTCAAAGTCTTTGTACCTCCTCTAGCCATGTTGGTCTTCATCCTTCTTGTGCCTGATCTTGAACACCTATGTCCCTCTTTTCCATGTTTAACAATTTTTGCCATATATTTCCATCAATGAAAACACATTTCCAACACATAATTGTTAAAAAATAAATTAAATATGCATCTAAAATAAAATGGACCATTATTATACCTTCATAGTTTCCTTATGTCAAGTGGACCTCCTTAAAGCTTGAGGTTGAGTTTCTTCCTCCTCTTCCAAACTCTTTGAACCCTCCTCCTAATCAACTCCATCGTAACTTCTTGTTCATTTTCTAGCTAAGATTTCTCAGTCATGGGTCTTCGTTGGATAACTAAATTCTTCTTATCCTTTTTTGGCTACCATGCCATGGGAGAAGCATTCACTTCTATAAAAATAGAATTCCTACTATACAAAACTTTTCTAGTCACAAGATCCCAAGGATTGTACCCTTTCACACCAATTCCATAAGCAATGAAGATACATTTCAAAACTACGTTATCCAATTTGATCACTTATCAAAAAGATGTTGAAAAAAAATGTTTCTTACCTATTGAAACCTCCATAATGATCTTATCCACAAGAGTTAATTTGGGATATTTGTTAATCAAGTAACATGCAATATAAATTATTTTTTATCTAAGTTGGTTCCACCAATCATAGTCCTATCTTTCTCCACCAACATTTTGTCCATATATTCTACAACTTTACTCTACTAAGGGCTATATGGAATTTTTTCATGCCCTTCAATGCCATTTTATTTATAGAACTTATCATACTCTACAAATAATTATTGTCACTCTAAACACCCTAAAAACCTTGGATTTAGCTCTAGGGAAATATACCCTTTTCCTTTTAGAATTATCATCAATGAATGACACATAATATAAAACCTTAGAAATTTAAGGAAATTTAACTAGACCAAATACATCAAAATTAATTAAGTTCAACAACATAGAAAATTGATCCAAACTATAAAAAAATTAAATATTATTCTATTTTCCACATATGCTATACTAACAAAAATAAAATTGAAGAGAAGGATCATTCAATTCACCCATTAAGATTTTTATTTTTCAAGGTTTGTAATTCCTTCCCTACCTATATGGTCCAATCTTTAGTGCCATAAAATTATATTTTCTACTAGTAACTTTCTTTCTAAAGAAAGATCTTGTTTATATACCCAAAAAGCATGACCCTTGTAACTAGATAAAGGTTATTATTATGAAGGCGTATATCTTATGGATCTCTTCACTACAAAAAATAAATAATATTATATTGAATGACACATGCATTAAGCTTGGAAAAAGTTCTCACACAAACACCCTTAGCAACCACCATAGCTCATTGAGAGCCATATTACACCCTTTTTCAATGTAAACAATCTAAACCCACACATAATTAAGTTTAGTTACTAATAACACATAACTAAGCTTAGTTACTAATAACAGGTTCCATACCAAACCCCAAACATGAAAAACTCCACTAATCCTAGTCACTCTGTTAGAGCCTAGACGTAGCTATCCCTACGAGGACAGGAGAGGGCTCTCTCCGGGTCAATCTCCGCAAAAGATAATTAGATGGGGCTTGAGATGACTGATTTAACAACTAATCTTAGGCTAGGTATGAAGTGTAAGGATTTAATTTGAGTTTTGTTTTGGGGGGTTTTGTTGGAAAAGGGAAAGGCAAATTTGGGTTCGGGGATGAGGCCAAATTTTTGCAGAGTTCCGGTTGGGGCAAGGTAGGCAGTAGTTTTGATGCTTTACATTAAATGAATGAATAGAAAAGACCGCTGAGGAGCTGAAGAGGGCAAGAGGCTGCAAGAATCCTCTCCAAACAGATGAAAATATGTAAAACTAAACAAAGTTTAAGGCAGAGCACAACAAACTCATGAATTCTACCTTTGTCACTCAATTTGTTTAATTTCAGAAGCAAAGAGAAGGGAAATAGCATACATAAAACATCAATGAACTTACAATTACATGAATAAAAACACCATAAAAATACAGAGCCACAAGGATCCCAACAAGTGCTACAAAACCCTGGTCTTTCCTTTGCCAAAAATGCTAAAAATGAATGTACAATGAAGTGCCAAGAAATCCCAAGTGTCCAACCCTGAAAATGACTGAGAAATTACATGATATAGACAAGCCTAACTCCTTCCCATGCCTCTAGGGGTCTAGCTCATCATTCTAGGAGCTGTTTCAACCATATCTAAACAAGGAACTGAAAAATAGGCAATGAAACAACTTGCCTCTATATAAAAGGAAACTAATTCATTCAGTTGTTTTTCACTTTTTAGTGAATGAATCTACTAAAACAAGTAAATATGTGCCAAAATTACATCAGTTTCATGAAATTACATCAAGGTAGATCAAGAGTTACATGCAAAAGTGAAACTAGTCAAAACTGGCTGAAATTCTGAGCTGAAGAGTGAAAAGTAGGCCAAAATTTTCTATGCGCCACGCCCAAAATCTCTATGCATAGCACAACTTTGGAGCTGATTTTGAGGCCCTTCCAGAAGTCCAAATTGAGCTCATGATAGCTCGTTGGAAAGCCCTACCTGTGTACTTTCCAACCCAAGTGTAATTTCTGGATTTGGATGTCATTTGCCCCTCCAAAACTTCAATATCCCAAGACTGCTTCCTGTGGGTGCAAAAGGTGGCAGTGAGGTCATTTTTTGTGTGTTTTTGACCCTTTAGGCAACCCAGAACTTGATGAAATCCTTAGGTAATTCATGAGCATGAATATTTTTTCATAAAAAATCCAGAAATGCTAAGTTTTCCTCCAGAGGATCTCCCAATTATAAGCAGGAAAATATGTTTTGAAGCCCAAAAATTCAAAATTGACAAAATTTTCTCCAAATTTGCTGAAATTTGGACTGAAGGTCTATCATTGAGTATCATGCTCAGCCAAAGAAGCTTCGGCTAAGATTCGGAGCCTATCATGCCTTTTGTGTCGTTTTATTTCTCTCCTTAGTTTTGCCTTCAGGATTTTGATCCTCGCTTTGCAAACATGAGTTCGTGCCCAATAATGATTTTTCATGTGCCTGAGCATGTCCTTGTCCTTGTTTGCCTTTGCCAACAGCTTCTCAAGATGAATGTTGATCCTCTCAAGCCAAGATTCCCGATCGGCGTTGATCTCTTGCTCAAGCGAAGTGAACTCCACCCTTTGCCTTTGGGCAGCTTGGCGGTTCTTCTGAATGTTTTGTAACTCCATGACTGTATGCTGATCCTCCAATTGTTTGTTTTGCTACTCCAAATATTTTATGTCCCATTGAGCTCTCTGCAACTTGTCGGTCAATACATCTATCTCAGTCTTCTACTCCTGAATAATCTCCCTCAGCTTTGAGCTAGAAGAGCTCACATCATCATCGATGAGGATGAAATCAATGTCTTGGCCTCCTGAAGGGCCCTCATCCTGCATAGGCTTCTTGCCTCTGTCCTATACCTATACATGTGCTGCTAATGACGACAACGAGACCCCTTCCACCCCAGGTGGAGATAGTACTCGTCGAGCTGCTGCAAACAATCCCCTCGTGCCTCTCTGATAGGTGACATATGCCGGCACACTAGTAGTCTCCGCCTCCTGACCTCCATACTGATGTGAAGGTTCACTCACATCATGGACAACCTCCTGATGAGCTGCTGAAGCTGTAAAGAACTCACGGGAAATGAAGTCTTCCCATGTGATACCCTGCAAACCAAGCTGATGCACAACAATGATCTTGATGAGTGCATAGTGATAAATGCTATTGTACTGCTATTCAAGAGTCTTCTTCTGCACAAGAGTAGTCATCCTCTTGATGTTTTGGCACATGAAATATGGAATGTTCATCATCTTCACTCTCGTGAAATGCATCAATAACCTGATATGGTATGCATAGAGGCGTGAGAAGCGGCCTTCACAACTGAAGTATCTGATAATGAGTCTCATCAACAACACATAAGATTCTTTCAAAAACCGAAATGGGAACACCCTGCTGAGCTATCTCACATAGCTAGGCCTGATATATGGTTCATAATGTACTCTTTCTACTTGTTGTCTTTTGTTCCACTCCTCACCTACATTCGGTATTCCTGTTGCTTGAGAAATGGTTTCTGGTGTCAAGGTGAAATTTACACTAGCAAGAGTTATCTGACCATCATGTAAATGAAAAAGAAACAACCTAGCCAACTCGTAATGATGCTGAATCTGAGAAATCATCTCACAATACTGAAAGCATGACTGTTGTTGGAAACATGCCATGGCAAGTGGGCAGGCCTGCAATTGAGTCAATGAGGTGGGCTCTTCTCTGACATGTCTGCCACCCTTACGAGGCCTCCTTGGTGCATGAAGCTCTGTGGTAGAATCACTGTCTTGTTCATATGATGAATCAGTCTCTGTCATGGTGCTGCAATGTGTATAACAAGTGTATGTTTGATTGGTTTGAAAATGAGAAATAGGTGTTTGTTTTCAATGCCAAATATGCCAAAGAGCAATAAGGAACTGTGAGGAATATGGGACAGTGGGAAAAGTGGATGGTGGAGTTTGTCAAGTGAAATTTGAAATGTGTTAACAGTCATTTGACTGTGTTTAGGGATGTGGGGTTTGGGAATTTGTTACAAATGATATGGGAGAGGGAAAATGATAGGGAATGGTAGGATTTAGGATAGGGAAAATGGGAAGCAGGGATATGAGTAGTTTGGGAGGTTAGGGCATAAGGGATTGACTATAATGATAGAATTATGAAAGGGAAAGGATCACAGGTGGGAAAGGAGACTTGGCACCAAAATTACAATTTCAAAACACCAATTTCAAAACCCAAAGGAGCAGATTTTGATATAAATATAGGGTTTATATTTTCAAACTTTAAACTTTCAAATCTTCCCTCCAAACAATACCCAACACAAGCTAAATTCAATGGCGAGAACTCTCAAACTTACTTGGAGCAGAAGAAATGGAGTTGTTTGGTTTTTTATGAAAGCAGTGATATAAAATTGGCCTGTCGGCTCTGTGCGCCGCACACAAACCCAGTGCATCACGCCTCCTGGATGTGCCACGCCGGTTGTAAATTGCACGGTGAAACTTGGCCCAATGCGCCGCGCGGCCTATGTGCACCACGCCTTCCTCCAATGCGCCGCGCGCACTCCAACACATAGTCTTGGCTTTCAAAACACAGCTTCGCTCTTTCCCAACTTAAGTCGACTTCAATTGATCTCTTGGCATACCAATGGGTGTTTCAAACAATGAAAATATCTTATATAGTGATGGGTTTGATTTTTGTTTCTCAAAAACCCACTTTCTTATGTTTTAGTTTTGGCACTTTTCTCATTTTAATACAACTCTGTTCTTTTTGTTTCCTCTTTGATTTTTGGCTAAAATAATGAAACTCTTTTGTCAATTTTGCAGGGATGTTTGGCATTAAGTTTCGGCAAAGCATGACCAAGGCTACATCTAAAATATCCAAGAACTAAAAATTTTGAAATTTACATGGCAATTTATTACAAAAGATGAAATGTCAAATTTTCTTCAAAACAGAGTTTTGAAGAAAAGTCATAGTCCAGCAATATGACGATGAAATTTTTGAAATAAAAACTTGTTTAGAACCTCCCTCTAGCCTGCTGGCATTATTGGACACTTTGAAGACTGAATTCGCTAAACCCTAGACCTAATTACTGAAATGAATCTTTTCCCACCAAAATACCAAACATTGACTGTCATTGATTGGAAAATGATTTTGATGGACCTTGATGAAAAGACTTGAGCCAGCAAGTACAAGACATGAGGGGAATGAGTGACAAGGCCCTTCCGTAAGATTATGGCATGCCCCTAACGGAATGCGGATGAATGAACTGTATGAGACACCTAAAAATGAAATGCAATAAGAGAAATGATATCTGAAGGAGGGATGTAAAGACCGACTCTAACACACTCTACCATCAAGAAATATCATCAATACTCTACATTATCCACTATGATAAGAGGAAAGGCATCACCATGTTATACAACCCCACCATCATATTTATCATACATTGAAAATCATTTCTAATGGGAATTCATATAGAAGGAAGCTCTAAAGTTTATCAACCACACAATCTGGCCTACATGGGTTACCAAAGTTGCAAAAAATGCATCTCCGCCATTGTATTGAGAAGACTTTTCAAACTCATCATTATAATTATTCTTTTCCTTTGTATTATTATTTTTATCTTCCTTGAGGTCTCTTTTGAAATGATCAACCATACTATATTGCCAACATTTTCCCTTGGACTTTCGAGATCACTTATGTATTCCACAAGATTTGGATCTACCCTTTTCTTTCTTCTTGCCATTCTCTTCAATCATCCATGAATAGTCATGTCCTCATTGGTGGATTAAAAAAAATTATACCTCACCTCCTCTAAAATTGAACCAACCACAACCTCATCAAGCATCAATGTCTTTACAGTGCTTCGAGTGGCCATTACTAATTATCCTAATGAATCTGAAAATAATATAAAATATTTATACAATGATCCTCATAATTGATCTTCACTCTAACTAAGACCAATTGGGTCATAATACTATTAAATGGATTCAAGTGCTCAATTATAGAATCACCATAACCTGTTCTCCACGTGAGAAATTCTTTCCATAACAAAAGCTTATTGACGAAGTATTTATCCTAGTAAATATCTCAAAACTTCTTCAAAAATGTTCATTAATACCAACTTTTCCATAGAAATATTGATAAGGATTTTTTCATTTTTCTCCAACACCACCCACTCTTTATATTTCATACTTGTGAGTATGGTTCCATATACTACAACCCATAGACATCAATCTATGAGAAAATTTTCCATTTTGAAATTCCATAGCTCAAAGTTAGTGCTACTAAACCTCTCCATTATAATCTAGGTGTGCTCATCCTTCCCCTACAACAAAATTTGCTTCTATGCAAGATCCCACTCAAACCAATATTAAATAAAAAAACACATTGTCCCTAAGGCCTTGGATTTGAGGTGACTAGGCTTTGATACCAATTGAAAAGAAGAAACTGTGTGGAATACACTTTTTTATACTAACCAAAAAAGAAGAACGTGTAAAGAAATTTTAAACAAATAATTGTATTAAGAAAAATAAATAAACGGAAAAAAATAGCAAACCATTACTACCCTTTTCTCTCTTCTTGTCATTCTCTTCAATCATCCATGAATAGTCATGTCCTTATTGGTGGATTCAAAAATTTTATACCTCACCTCCTCTAAAAGTGAACCAATCACAACCTCATCAAGCATCAATGTCTTTACAGTGCTTCGAGTGGCGATTACTAGTTATCCTAATGAATCTGGAAAATAATATAAAAGATTTATACAATGATCCTCATAATTGATCTTCACTCTAACTAAGAAAAATTGGGTAATAATACTATTAAATGGATTCAAGTGCTCAATTATATATTCACCATAACCTATTCTCCATGTGAGAAATTCTTTCCATAACAAAAGCTTATTGACCAAGTATTTATCCTAGTAAAAATCTCAAAACTTGTTCGAAAATGTTCAATAATACCAACTTTTCCATAGAAATATTGATAAGGATTTTTTCATTTTTCTCCAACACCACCCGCTCTTTATATTTCATACTTGTGGGTATGATTCCATATACTACAACCCGTATATCTATGAGAAAAATTTCCATTTTGAAATTCCATAGCTCAAAGTTAGTGCTATTAAACATATCCCTTACAATCTAGGTGTGCTCATCCTTTCCCTACAACAAAATTTTCTTCTATGCAAGATTCCACTCAAACCAATATTAAATAAAAAACACATTGTCCCTAAGGCCTTAGATTTGAGGTGACTAGGCTTTGATACCAATTGAAAAGAAGCAAACGTGTGGAATACAATTTTTTATACTAACCAAAAAAGAAGAATGTGTAAAGAAATTTTAAACAAATAATTGTATTAAGAAAAATAAATAAACGGAAAAAATAACAAACCATTACTAAATAATTTCTTAATGATATTTATGAATCTTAAAAAAAATTGCACCCTTCATAGAGGGTTTGCAATAGGAACATCCATGATCAAACTCACACTTCTATTTATTTTTTGTTTCTGTCGATGTATAGCCTTTATGATGGACTATGTATATTGGCATATATATGTAATCACTGTAACAACTTCTAAACAAACTAGACATATTTGTTATATAATCCTGATTTTTGTTTTTTGTGCTCTATGAGAAGATCTTGCAAATCTTTTAGGCATGCACATGTGGGTGGTCAAGTTACTAGTATTATTTTTTTTAATCGTAAAAAAAATATATTTTTTATTTTTTAGGATACATATAAAAAAAATTAATACACACTAATACATCTAATACATCAACTCTATTTGACATCATTATGCATGGGTTCCATTTTTTCTTGTTACTCTATATTAGAACATTTTGTGACCTCCACTCATATCACATCACGAGAAGCTTTGGGTTATGGCAATTGCAGAAAATAGCTATCCAAAACCACAATACCAACTTCCAAGACCTTTGACATCTTTATTTCAGAGTTTCTTTATCTGATTGTGTAATGGCATTGAATACAACTCTGCTTTGGCACATATCCAATGCCGCAAGTTTAGATATAGATAGACTAAAGTTAGGGGAAAAGTTTGCTAGTTGTCTAATGAACCCTGATGAAGCCTTCAAAATGGTGAAACAACTCAACAAAGTAAGTAGTACAGTCAAAAATGTATATTCCGAAAATGAAGCTAAACAAGCATGATAGTTTGCAAATAATTTTGAAACCACAATATAAAAACTTTCCTCCAGCTTGGCAAGGCCTTGTGGATCCCTATTACATTTAGTAAGCACATGTAGAACATTGCTCTGATTCTCCTATCTTGGTTAGATGATAGCCATAATGAAGAATTCCGCAGGGAATTTATACCATCTGGGTATTTCAGATTTGATTTGGGCTTGCCTTTGTATTTTCTGTTGTCAATTCCTTTGTAGAGAAGAAAATTTTTATGTCAACCATTCGTCAATACAAAACTGAAGGTACTTAATTAGGGTTAAATATCATGCCATAAGTCATTGATATGAAGAAGAACCCAAAATAGATTTAGGACATCTAGGGAAATTTTGGACTACAGTGGGATTCATCATGGGGATTATTGGACCTAGAATATTAGGTTTTCCTGCGATAACAATTAATGCAATTTCATTTCCATGAACTTTAATGAATTTACCCTCATGGGTTGATGCTATTGCATCTATTTTTCTAGGCGCAAAGCTTGATTCTGTAGCTATGAAAGAGGACAAGGTGAGGTGAGTTTTACAAGTTCAGAGATATATAAATTGCATGAAAACATGGGAAATGTTGCTACAATAGTCTAGGAAATGTTGAATTATGTTCTCTTGGTTTCTTAAATTACTTCCAATTTTGAGACTCAGAAGTTTTAGTCAAGCTCTATTGTTACAATAATATGCTTATGTCAAAATTGAATTGTCTATTGCAGAGACATGCAAGATTGGGTCTGCTCCATAGGATGAATGGTACTTCTTCAATCATAAAGACAACATGGAAAATTTTAAGGATGGAAAAATAACTTGAAGTTTAAAAAAATTGGCAAATCTCACTAGTCCCTAATATGCAAACAATAAAATGTTTATTGATGTATTTGTAAAATTATTCAAATTTATAATGATTTTATATATACTCTCTCTATAAGGTGATTTTTAAGGTAAAATAATTTTATATTGTAAAATTTGGGCAAATCATTTTTATAAAAAATGGAATTTGGTGAACCTTTTTTTTGGAAAAATCATGGAAAATTAGCCCACCTATGAATATTAGCCCCTAAAATTTTCCATGAAAGACAAGAAGTATCCAATGGGCGCTCGCACAAATAGAGCCATGACTACAAAATTTTGGAAGGAAACTGGTAGGAATAAAATCATATTTATGAACTATAAGCAAATTGGCATGAGGAAAACACTTGTATTCTAAACAGAGTGAGCCCCTCATGGCAAAAAATGATAATGGATTATGCATGAATACCATCTATATGACAAGGAAAAACTACAGGTAAATGTAAGTTCCATCACTCCATGCTTGTTTATACTTTTACAGTTGATTTCATACAATTATTCCACTAGAATTTAATTAGGGTAGCAAGGGTTTCTTGGTAACTGTGCTACTTTAGAGACTAATTATCTAGGATTTGCAGGAGGATGGGTGGGTCATGTGTTGTGTATTCAAGAAAAGGATGCAAACCATTATGGGAGACCTTCGTTCACCTATAAAAAATATACGAGCTACTGTAGATTACCTACAATATGATAATACATATGGAAGACTGCAGGTGTTGCAAGAAATTCAAGATGATAATATATGGGGAAGATTGCAGGTGTTACAAGAAATTTAAGCTATGGTGCCTAAATATCCACACATTTTTCAAATGTTGGTGAGGGAAGATGAACTGATTTATTCCATAAATGATGAACTAGGGAGAAACTTCTAGTTTTTCATTACATTGAGAGATACAAACTAGCTTTGAATGGATTGTATAATATGACAAAGAATAGTGGAGATGAGGACATGTACACTATACACTAAACATGAGGGGAGACAAAGAGACTAACCAAACTAAGGCACTGCTTTGACCTCCCAAATGTATGCAGTGTGAGTAAGAGGAAAGGTGTAGAAATTCAATTCATCATAAAGATCTGTTCCCAGAGGCTAGGACTGCCATAACTTTAAGGAAGAAAACTTAGCTAAATTTTTCTTATACTACATGACCACCTACTTCATAATGTAAGTATACCCTTGGTGGGTTATTTATTTCATGTTGCATAGGGGGTACAAAGGGGAAGATATTTCTTCTATTTACTCAAGTCCACTCTGAAAGACACAAGAATCCAGGTATGTCATGTCATGAGGAACCAAAAGAAGGGCTAATGCAATCTTGACATTTTGTATGCGTAGACGGTAGGTGCCTTAATTGGTGCTTTTATTTTATGAACGAATTTATTGAGGCCATTAATGAGGCCTACACCAAGAACACCCTTCAACTATGGTTATTTTTGTTTTGCATCTATGATATTCAAAATCTATTCTTACCATTATTTTATGCATTCTGATGTTGGCATCATTTTCCTTCTATGTTTCCTATGGAAACATTGCACCCTTGTCCTGTCTATACCTATTTATAGTTGCATGCATGTGTATATATAATCAATGTTTATACCATGAAATATAAGTGCATGTGAACAACTTATAGAAAAAATGTTTGTTGCTCACCTATTCTTTGTTGTTCCATATTAGAAATGGAAAAAACGGAAACAATGAAAAAATACCAATGAGATTTATGTGACATGCTACAACATAAAAATGAAAAATGAAAAATTGAATTATAAGCATCAATATTAAAAAATGAATGGTATATAAATTCATAAAATCATTCTTTGGTGACACTATTCTTCTTTCTGTTGCAAGTTGCTCTATATCAAGCCCTTAGGAGGGGCTCTAAGAAGTCTTTACTAGTACATTAAATATTTCTTCTATAGAGTGTCACTAGAATTTGAATGTTCGCCATGATAAGTGAAGAGAACCACGTAAAGTGAAGACAAGTGCAATACTTCAATGAAGTGAAGACAAATGGAGTACTACCATGCAAAGTGTTTAAACATGTGTGAGTTGTTTGTAAAATCTCGACACCCTTGTAAACATAAAAAATATGCTCTTAATTTGTAAACATAAAATATCTATGAACTGATGTTAGCATTAGCTACTTGAAAATAAAATTCTCTATATCAATTGACATTTAGCCTAAGTTTCAATACATCTTGCCTCGATATGAGTCCAAATAAGACCTCTAAATTGTGTATTGGTTGAAATATAAGTTAGACAAAACTCATACGTTGACAAAAAGGTGTTGCAGGGACTAAAAATTGGAAACATTGGGTTAAATTGGGGTAATAAACTCCGGTTAATGTGCAGGGACTAATGAAAAGGGCAAGGACAATTATAATAATCCCTACAACCCTGAAGGGGTGGGGATTAATAAAGTAATAAGCACTACATTATTTTAACATTATGAGACAAGAAGCAAATGATAATGAAGGGCCTAAGGAAATATTTATGAAAGAAATTCTTGAGTTGAAGTTAAAGTTTAAACATAAACATGTGATTGTATTCATGTTTACTATACATTAGTTGATTAGGTGATCAATTTTAAGCTCAAAAATTAAATTGCCCATAACTTCTTGAAACTAGCGCCAAATTGAAGATCTCACCAATTTGAATCCAATGCAACTTGAATCCCTCAAAACTGATATCATATGCTCTCGATATTGTGTTCTTATCGTTTTCCCAAATAGACAAAATTTGAGCAGGCCTGTTGACTAGGAAGTTGACTAGGTTGATCGTACTGCTGACTTAGAAGGGTGACCATACAGGTACATGCCAACCAAAATCTGACAAGTGGCATCATCTGATTCGTTGGTTGATGGGTGAATTTTATAGATGGATGAGTTTTTGAAGTGACCCTATGAATGGGAGCCACGTGGTCCAATGGGAGGCCGCCACTTGGCATCCCGATAATGGTCAAAATTTTGGTTTAGGGCCAAACTTCCATCACAGGAATCGAACATGAGACCTCTAGTCTAGCAACACAACCGCTTATCGCCATGCCACTAGGTAGTTCTTATTAAATATAGTGAGGCAAATATATTTAAATTCAATGTGTTTTGTATTTGGGGAACGGGGTCGGGGCTAAGCCCTAGTCCCCGGTCACCCCACACCCATGGGACCACAGGCAGGAGAACCAAGGGTGCAAGCTTAGCCTCGACCCATGGTTCTAACATCACCATATACCATCCACCAGACCATATGCGAAAGCCAGGAGCGCGGAACAGTTGGGGCAGAAACATGGGGACCAGCCCTGGAGCATATGGAACCCCATATAACCACTTGCCAGAGCGAAGTGTTAAAAGGTTGGGGGTGAAGTCTTAGGGACTAGACCCAGCTCACATGGAGCCTATGTAACCATAGTGAGGGATTTGCAGAGGTCTTTGTGGAGGGCATGAAGGTAGGCCCTAGCCTGCGGTCATATGATACTCCATGAAACCAGCGCCAAGTGCTAACAAGTTGGGAGCTTGGGTAAGCCTTGACCTTAGGGCATATGCAGGTACACAGGACTAGCGATGGAGCGCTGAAGCGCTTGTGGAGTTAAGAGGGTCAGCCCCGAGGTTATATGCCGCCATCGTGACTGAGCGCTAATGTTTAAGGGGCTCGGTGGAGACTGTGTTAGGTGCTAAGTTATGGCCCCAACCTAGGGCATATGGCTCTT
The DNA here is from genome assembly GCA_031772625.1 of Pinus tabuliformis. Lineage (NCBI taxonomy): Eukaryota > Viridiplantae > Streptophyta > Pinopsida > Pinales > Pinaceae > Pinus > Pinus tabuliformis. The sequence continues at coordinate 936,157,947 of CM062816.1, read as the reverse complement.
ATGGTGACCGCGTGCAAGTAGATTCGAGGCTCCAACGGGTAGGGCAGGCCGTTGGCCCAAACCTCGAACCCGTGGAGCCACACGTGACCTCATCCCTAAGTATTAAGGGGCTTAACCGACAAGGGCAAGCGTTGAGGCCTAGTCCTCGGCCCTATGTTGCTCATGTGGCCGTAATTTTCGGATTAAGGGGTCCGAGGCTAAATTAATAATCCAACAAAATGCACCAGCCGGAGTGAAATTGTCACTTTGTTAGCGATTTTGAGGGTGGATTTGTAGAACCAATAGACAAAAGGGCGAATTTTCAGGATGGTTAAAAGTGAAATTCATGAGAGAGCTTGGAAGCTCATAACTTTTTGTTTCTTTAATCCAAATTGAGCTTAGAAAGAGGCTACTTAGGGGTTTTTGGATGTTTTGAATCCACTAGTAACCTCTAATCTCTCATTTGAGCATATCTTCATATTATTTTTGCAAGCTTGAGACAAAAGGTGTATGGATCAGTCAGGGTTTGGAATTAATTCTGGAAGGTATTTGGGCATGGAGAAGACCGTATAAGGGTATTCTCACTTCCAGAAGTCTATTGCAACAGTTGTAACTTGTAGGGTTCAACTCAAGTTCAACTTCTCTTAACATGAAGTTTTGATTATGTGCTTCAATGTGGAATTGAAGGTTTCACATGTTGTTTTTAGCTCACTTTAGTTGAAGTATGTCATCTTTGTAGGATATGCTTTGAGCTGTTGTTATTGTGAGAGTTCTTTGTAGGAGAAAGTTACCTTGTAGGGGTAATATCCACATATTTACCTGCAACAAATGTTTATGTACTTCATTTTGATACTGAACATATGAGTGGTCTAATCATGTTGATAGGCCCAGAGATGTAGCCTAGGAGGGGTGAACTCCGTCAACAAACCTTTGTCTTGCTCTTCTTTATACCTACATAGATTATGTTTTGTTATGTTCATTATGTTAAATGACATATGAAGACTAATTCATGATTTGAAGAGATATTGGAAAGCTGTTTGTTTCAAGACCTAGTTTTACCTTACAAAGTGTCATCACGGTCGTAATTTTTGTTTTATTTGATTTTGAAAAAGAGGAAGAAATCACCTAATCCAATTTCAGATTAGTTTGGTATCAATGCACCAGTTGATCGAATTTCAAGAATGAGAAGCAAAACGAGTCTTCAAGAACTAGAGGAGAAAAATTTGGCTCTTCAGATGGAGGAAATAGATTTGAGAAGGATGTTAGAGATAGTTGAAGAGGCAAACAGACACATACGTTTTGTTTTGCAGCAAGTGTATGATGAGAAAGTTGCAAAAAGATCTACTCTAGTACCAGCAAGAGAAACCTCCAGAATGAGGCCAATATGTGGTCATGGTTCAAATAGTGGTTTTGGAAAATATGTGGAAGATGTTGCATGTGAATTTTGCAAACATCTTCAAGAAGCACACCATATGCTAGTGGATAAGAGTGGATGGCTAGAGTCATATATAAGTTGGCCATCATCGTCATCATCAAAATTTGAAAGGACAAATGACAAATTTAAGGAGGTAATTAGCATCTCAAGTTCCCCTCCTTCCGTTTATATGCATAACAACACTTTTGCAGCATTCGAGCAACATACCAAAGACATAGGTATGAAGTTTCTTTCCAAGATGGGATATGAAGGTGGAGGCCTCGGCATAAATGGCCAAGGTATTACCAATCCAATTATGGTTGAGGAGAGATCGAAGTATATGGGATTGGGATATGGTCGAAGGGAGTTTGGGGAATTCTCCAAACAACTTGAGGTACATCAAGCATCTGAGCATGAGATGTCACCACCTTGTGACAATCTCGAAGTTGCATCTCTAGAGACAGGTATAACTCGCAAGAGTGTTTTCCTATGCATGGAAATTTTGAATACTTGTGGAATCAATACCCTTGTACATTTTGTGATGCTATTAACCATCGTGTGGCTGTATGTAAGCAACGTATGATAATGGTTAAAATAATGAACCAAATTTTGGGCATCAAGCATAATGACTTTCATTCGCATGAGAGAAATTCTATGTCGACAAACAAAAATAATTTTTTATGTGCTCATTGCAAGGTGCATGGACACGACACTGAACGATCTTGGAAGTTGCATTTGGAGTTTCGTTCAAAGAAAGGTAAAGAGATTATGCTACTGATAATGCAAGGGAAACAAGAGGTGGAAAATACGACTCTCCACAATAATAAGTGACCTTCAAGACAATAAAATGCAAGAATATAACCCATAAGCATAGGAGAGGCAAAGTTTGGGTACACTTATTGTAAATTTGTTTTGTAAAATTTTGTAAATATGTGTTGTCATTACATGTTTAGGTACTTTTGTAAAGTTAACATTCATTGTCACTATGCTCAACAAGTAGATTTTTTTCATTGATGTCTATATTGACTTGTTATAGTCCACATGTTAAGGACTTTTTTGAATGTACAAGATTGTCATTCAAAGTTGTCCATAAGTTGTCATATGTTCACTGATACAAGTATTCAATTTGAAACTTGCGTGAATTGAATATTTTTTTTTAAGATTGTATAATATGACTATGTATTGTCGGCAAGGTCAATCATATCATGGAAAATTTTGTGACAATGTACTTTTCTTGTACAAGCTCAGCTTGAAGATGTTAAAGAAAATTTATTTTGTGTATGATTTCTAAGATGGAGTCAAGTTTGTCTTTAAGAGTTTAGACTTCAAGATGAAGTGTTTTAGGAGACGTGAAAATATGAGAGTAAAGAGAATGTTTAGATTCCACTCATAAATATTTTGTTCCTGCAATAACAATAAGAATGATGCCTCAATTCTTAACAGGACAACAGGTCTTCATGAGGATGATAAGTGAAGTGCCTTGATTGGCGCTTGAAGGGAACCAATTGATTTTTTTTCTTTTTGGATTGAGTTTTTAGATATTTTTGAGTTCTAACCTCTTTATATTGACTAGGGAAGTAAACTTTTGGAGTCTAAAAGTTCCTAGTGGGGAGGTGTGATCAGGTGATCAATTTTAAGCTTAGAAATGAAAGTTCCCAGAAATTCTTGAAACTAGTGCCAAATCGAAGAGCTCGCCGATATGAATCCAACGTAGCTTGAATTGCTCAAAATTGACATTTTATTCTCCTGATATCGCGTTTTGATCGTTTTCCCAAACAAGCAAAATTTGAGCAGGCCTGGGCAATTGACTAGGATGATTACACTGTTGAGTCAGTAGGGTGACTGTACTAGTACAAGCCAACTGGAAGTTGACAATTGGCTTCATTTGATTCATTGGTTGATGGGCACATTTTATTGGTGGATGAGTTTTTGAAGTGGCCCTATGAATGGCAACCACATGGCCCAATGGGAGGCAACCACGTGGCATCCTTGTATTGGCCAAAATTTTGGTATATGGTTGATCTACCCTCACAGGAATCGAACGCAAGACCTCTGGTATAGCAACATAGTTCGTTACTTCCATGCCACCAGGAAATTCTTATTAACTATAGTGGCACAAATATATTTATATTCAATGTGTTTTGTATTTGGGGAACGGGGTCAAGGCTAAGCCCTAGCCCCCAGTCACCCCACACCCACAAGACTACAGGAAAGAGAACAAAGGGTGTGGGCTTAGAATTGACCCATAGTTATAGCATCACCATATACCATCCACCAGACAATATGCAAAAGATCGGAGCGCGGAACAGTTGGGGCCGAAACATGGGGACCAGCCCTGGAGCTTATGGAACCCCATATAACCACTTTCTAGAGTGGAGTGTTAAAGGGTTGGGAGCACAGTATTAGGGAACAACCACAGATCACATGGAGCCTATGCAACCACAGCGAGGGCTTGGCAGAGGTCTTTGTGGAGGGTGCGAAGGTAGGCCCTAACTCGAGGTCATATGGTACTCCATGAAACCAATGTCAAGTGCTAACAAGTCAGGAGATTGGGTAAGTCCCAGACATAGCACATATGTAAGTACACATGACCAACAGAGGAGTGTTGAAGCGCTTGCAGAGTTAAGGGGGCTAGCCACGAAGTCATATGCCATCATCATGACCGAGCACTAAGGTTTAAGGGGCTCAATGTAGAATGTGGTAGGCGCTAAGTTGTGGTCCTAGCCCAGGCCATATGGCTCTTAAGATGACCAAGAGCCAGCAGATTGGGAGCTTCGACGGGTAGGGTGGGATGTTGGCCTAACCCTTGGACCTGCGGTGCCACACGTGACCTCGTCCCTAAGTATTAAGGGGCTTAACCGGCGGGGATGGGCGTTAAGGCCCATCCCTCGGCCCTATGTGGCCCATGTGGCTGTAATTTTCAGATTAAGGGGTCCGAGGCTAAATTAATCATCCAACAAAATGCACTAGCAGGTAGCGAAATTTTCGCTTCGTTAGCGATTTTTGGGGCGGATTTGTAGAACCAATAGAAAAAGGGCGAATTTGTAGGATGGTTAACAATAAAATTCATGAGAGAGCTTGGAAGATCATAACCTTTTAAGTTTTTATCCAAATTGAGGTCAGAAAGAGGCTACTTAGGGGTTCTGGGTGTTCTGAATCTATTGGTAACCTCTAATTTCTGATTTGAGCACATCTTTAGAGCCTTTTTGTAGGTTTTATACAAAAGGTGTATGGATCAGTCAGGGTTTCAATACAATTCTGGAAGGTATTTGGGCATGGAGAAGACCTTGTAAGGGTATTTTCACTTCTAGAAGTCTACTACAACAACTGTAACTTGTAGGGTTCAACTCAGGTTCAACTTCTCTTAACATGAAGTTTTGATTATGTGCTTCAATGTGGAATTGAAGGGTTCACATGTTCCTTTTAGCTCATTTCAATTGAAGTGTGTCATGTTTATAGGAGATGCTTTGAGCTGTTTTTGTTATGAGAGTTATTTGTAGGAGAAAATTACCTTCTAGGGGTAATAGTCACATATTTACCTACAACAAATGTTTATGTACTTCATTTTGATACTGAATATATGAGTGGTCTAGTCATGTTGACAAGCCCGAAGATGTAACCTAGGAGGGGTGAACTCCGTAAAAAAACCTTTGTCTTGCTCTTCTTTATGCCTGCATGGATTATGTGTTGTTATGCTCATTATGTTAAGTTACATATGAAGACCAATTCATGATTTTAAGAGATATTGGAAAAATGTTTTTTTCAAGACTTAGTTTTACCTTGCAAAGCATCAAGACGGTCCTAATTTTTTTTTATTTGATTTTGTAAAAGAGGAAGAAATCACCTAATCCAATTTCAGATCATTAGTATTTTCAATTTTTTAGCTCTTCCCCTTTGTTAATCAAGATATTAGCAAAACCTTGCATACTTTCTAAGAATTTTTCATTTGGAAAGTTGTTTTATTTATTATTATTATTATTTTACTACAATCTTTTCCACTATCTTTAACAAGTTCTTTATCAAAGTGTCTTATAAAAAGAATAATAGATTTTCCAACCCTTTGTATGATGATGATTGTAAAATTGTTAAGAAAGAAATTAGAGATTTTAATAATGAATCCTTAAAGCTTAAAAAAATAAATATGTACAAAACTCTTATGAAAAAGAAGAAAAATCTTATATAAATAGGGGGCAGGAGCATTTTTTTCACATTTCTAAAGTTGAGCCTAGAAAGTTTTGGAGGAATAATATTGTTAGTAAAATGAAAGAAAATAATTTGAACCCCTTAAAGAATTAGGATATCTATCTAAGAATCTTTATGACTCCCAAGACACCATGGGCAACATCTTGAACACTCCTATAGAGGAAGGTATCTTTTCTTTGGAAGATGTGGAGATTGGGATTAAGCGAATTGCTAATGGGAAAGCTAGTGATATTGAAGGATACCAAGTTGGAATTTTCAAAATGGGAAGGTCTATCCTCATCCGTCATATACACAAAATCCTCAATTTGGCAATAAAAGGAGGCTTCCCTAAGCCTTGGACAGAAAGACTTATTGCACCTATATTTAAAAGTGGGTATAAAAACATTCCCTCTAACTATATGACCATTATGGTTAGTCACATTTTAGCCAAGTTGTATGGACTTATTTTGGAAAAGACTGGATTGAAACACATGGTAAAAGAGCTAAAGGGAAAGTTGGATTTAGGAGACATCATTCAACTATAGACCATCTTATTACTCTTAGGCTCATTGGAGAGGATTGTTGCAATAATAAAACTGATCTCTTTTGTTGTTTTGTCGACTTTAGAAAAACTGTTGAAGCAATTCCTCAAGGTAAGCTATGGAAAAGGCTAGAAGAGATGATGGTTCCTCTTGAGTTGATCTTTGAAGTGATTAGGCTATACGAGAATGTTATTTCCAAGCTTAGGACTAGGGATGGATGATTAGAATAAATTAAATACAATATTAGAGTTAAGGGTGCCCCCAATCCCCTACCATTTTTGCATTTACATTGATATGCTAGAAGAATGTTTGGAGGCTATAAGATGTGATGGCCTTAAGATCACTGATATGGTCATTACTATTCTCCTTTATGTTGACGATATCATTCTTCTAGCCAGGACCCATGACGATCTCGACAAGCAACTGAAAATCCTCCATTATTATTGCTCTAACATGGGTATCATTTTTAATATCGACAAGACTAAGGTCATGGTAATTAAATCCAAAAATATCAACTATGATAATGTCATTTATGAAAATAACTAGTTGGAGAAAGTTTCTTCATACAAGTATCTAGGAATCAACATTCATCATCAACTCAACTGGAATTCTAGCATTAAGAAAATAATTATTGGGGGTTGGAAAACTTATTATGGGCTTGAAAACAATTGTAAGTTGACATATCTTTGGGTTTGGAGTAAAAACAAGCTCCTCATCAAGACTCTCCTCACCCTTGTTATTTTATATGGTTGTGAGGTTTGGGGTTGCAGTATATCTAGAGAATCATGGAGGAAGATTGAGTTGATCCAAAATCAATTTATAACATACAACCTCAAGATTAAAGGAAATACTCCCTACCTTATCCTCTTGATTGAAGCTAGCATTTTCTCCATTTAAAGCATGGTTGTGATTACATATCTCATGTATAAGAAGAAACTATACAACATGGAAGCTAAGAGGTTCCCCAAAATTGCTTTTAACTCTAGCCAAAATCCCCACCTCCGAGTAAATCAAGGCTGGCATAAGGATGCCCAGTCTTTGCTAGATCAATGGGGGGAAAGGGAGGAGGTCATATTGGAGAACGAGGATAAAATTCAAAGTATTATTACTTCCAAATTTAAGGATAAGTTGTGGAATGATAAAGAGTTAGAGGGAAAGGGGAAGCTAAGATACTATAAGGAGGTTAACAACCCCAAGCTTGATAACCATAATTATTTTTTGACTTGACCAATGCTACGAAGAAAATGAATATTTCCAAGATAAGAACTAATTCTCATGAGCTTCAAAGTTAAATTGAGTGTTGGTCATTTCCCAAAACACCTTGGGATGAAAGAATCCGTCACCTTTTCAATATGAAGAGGGTTGAAAATGAAAACAACTTTCTCTTGGATTGTCCAGCTCTTACCCACATTCGTTCCAATTTTCAAAATCTTTGCCACACTACCAACCTTCATTACTTTTTAAGTAAACAAATTTATAGTGACTTAGGTACACTTCTCTCCCTTCTTCTTTTATCATAAAAATAAAATGTTAAAGAATCTCAATTAATATCTTTCTTCCTTAAGGCCCGATAGACTGTATTGGTCTTAGCAAACATTAATCATCATCATCATTATAAATTTAACATATATTTTATAAAAAATGAATTTGAATTAAAAAAATAATAATTATTTATAAAAAATCTAATTAACATAGAAAAAATTAAACTTATATAAAACTTTTTAATGTTTCAAATAAACATTATCCATATTAAAATTTCTAAATAAAAAAAATCATTAATATTTTGAATTTTTTTATTAGATCTCTATTATTGATTTTTTAAATCAAATTCAATAATAAATATCAAAAAAATTTAATTATATATATATTAAAAAAAACATTTATTAGGATTCCCTATAAATTCTCTCTTAAATTTAATGACCATTAAGATAAACATCATTAAAATATTAACATCATCTATTTAAATAAAATTTGAGGTCTTATTCCCCCGATCGGGGTGACGGAGTGGGTAATCAAACTAATTATGGTTGTCAGAGGCCAAGAGGCGAAAGACCTGCCCACTACAGCCCACACGATTATACCATGCCGTGTGGTGGAGTCTTGCATGTATGCAGCAACGTCAAAAGGGAGAAGTGGTGGTTTGTACGTAGGCAAGAGGAGAGGTGGTAAGGACGGCGGCGTAAGATGGATGGGATGGCAGGGAGGTAAGGTAGAGTATGAGAGGGAGCGTAGGGAAGAGAGGGTGGCCAGATTGCAGAGTAGCGGAAGAACGAGAGTGGAGGACTGGCATTATCCACAATCAACAAGCAAGAAACACGGGTATGTTAACCATTTTATTTCTGTAATTTGTGAAGGAAATTGCAGTATACCGAGAGGGGGAAGGAACATGTGCCAGGTTGGGAAGGAAATTCCCCGACGAGAGGTTTTGATGCGCAGAGAGAGCAAAAGCAATGAGGGAGAGTGGCTTGGTAGCTTCTCGTTGACTCTGGCCAGGGGTGAGGGTATAGAAGTTAATAGGGAGTGGCGCATTTTTCTCGGGGCTAAGGTTTGTGAGACGAGTAAGGAGTTTATCTGGGTGGAATGGAGGACTACGGGTCCTGAGAAGTCCCTAAGGCCAAATTTTTTGGTAGATAGGAGGATTTATAGTAGCAGAGAAGAGCAAGCCTAGGAAGGGAAGCTAAGCAGAAAGCCAAGCAAGAAATGGGTGACATGCAGAGGAGGTAGAGCTGCGAGGGGAGAGAGAGGAGATGGTAAGCCAGGCAGGGGGTGGGAAGAGAGTCCCAGTGTGAAGCTCCCTTCGTTTGCTCTCACGAGGCCGCACAGGGAATGGGTTAGCCTGAGAGACCTCAATGCGAGAGGAAGGGACAGGGGTGGAGAGACAGAGACTATGGGTCAGACCGAGAGGAAGGTTAGGGTGAGCAGTGAGATGGTGAAGACCACTCCTGGTTCATTTGCAAACCTAGGAGCAATGGAGTGTAGACAGAAAGGTGGTAGTATTGGTGAACAGGAACCCCACGAGGCTATTGGTATTTGGATGGGTAATGATTATTTTATTCTGACATTGAATTATGATTACTGTGAACAGGTAGTAGACACTGGTGACATGGCGCAACTATCTAGAGGAAGAGGTCGTGGAGGACGAGGTAAATCTGGTCCTCGTCCAAAGGACCTGGGAACCTCAGAACAAAAAAAAGGCAGAAAGCAAATGGATGAGACTGTCAGGGAGGCAGCAAAAACTTACAAGGAAGGAACGGATGCTAGCATCCGAAAAATTATTGAAGAAATGGAGGATAGAATTTTGGAAGAGGACTCTGAGGACAAGATGGAAGAAGGGAAATACCATATCCCAGACCTTGGGAATACCAGAGGGAGACTATCACAATTTAAACAAACCCTACATCTGTATTGGCTCATTAAAAGACTGGTAGGCAAAGCAATGGAGCAAGTATCCATGGGGATGGCATTGATCATCAAAGACATGCCGGACTATAAAAAGGACCTGCAAACAATCCAGTTCCAACTATGCAAGCAGGATATAAGACTGGACCGCATTCAGCGTCACATTCCTTGTATTATTGAAATGACACTAGCACCTGGAGATTCAATAGAAGATCCAGCGACAATGAAGTCAGAACCAGAAGACCTCAGAGAATAGACGAGTTCAATGTCCTCAGGATTTTGTTTTTTAGCGGTTAGCTTTCTTTTACGTGCATGCTTATGGGATCCAAGACTATAGACTGGTTTTTAAACAGTTATGTATATATTGCTTGGGTAGAAAGACTGATAACTTATCATTTTTGGAAGGCTTACAATATGCATAGGTGACCAACAGACTTGGTTTCCCAATGGGCAAGCTGAGGTCATCTATTCACTGTATGTGGTTTCAGTTTGTTGTTATATAAATAGAAAACGAGGATCCACCTGAGCTTACAAAAAAAAAGTTGAGTTCTTATTGTAATTAATTTTATTTTCTCAACCGTCATTCCTTACGAAACGTACTTTCTCATTCAACATTGACACCAGAAAATATAAAAATATATTAAATGAGGTATAAAACGTAAAAATACTTCCATGCATGTACTTATAAAGGGGTAAAATATGTAATATAATTTGTCAATCGTCATTGCATGCGACACATTTTCTCATTCAAAAATAATATGAGAAAAGATAAAATATATTTGATGATTAATTATGTCGATAAGTGCGGTCTACATCGAAATTGGGTACGAAAGGTACTTTCTCATTCAACATTTGACACCAAAAAAATATAAAAATATACTAAATGTTTAACAAATACATGAGGTGAAAATACTTCTATCCATTTACTTATAAAGGGATAAAAAATGTAATATACTTTCTCAATCGTCATTGCATGCGACACATTTTCTCATTCAAAATTAATATGAGAAATATAAAATATATTTGATGATTAATTATGTCGATAAGTGGGGTCTACATTGAAATTAGGTAGCGTAAATTTCAAATCTTTAAAATATAATAAATGACGAGTGGTCTAGATTTTATAGTTTATGGATATTTTTTTTCTTATACACGTTCTAACGGAAAATATGAAAGATTTAAGAATTGTTTTCCAGTTTCTCAAATCTTTAAAATATAATAAATGACGAGTGGTCTAGATTTTATAGTTTATGGATATTTTTTTTCTTATACATGTTTTAATGGAAAATATGAAAGATTTAAGAATTGTTTTTCAGTTTCTCAGTTCTGTTATTGTTTTTAATTTTTAATTTTTATTATTATTATTATTTTTAAAGGAAATATGGTGTTTGGCATTTCATTTGGTGTGGTGATTGAATGTTGATCGATGGAGAGTCATGGTGACGTTCCCAATTTCTCTTCTCGTTTGATAATCTTCTTGGCATTTGATTAATTTTTTATATATGCACTGATTTGTAAATATGTAGAGTATGTATTTTTCACGAATTTTAGGAGTCATATTGTTGGATCTTTGATCTATTTGTTGACCAATATATTATCACATTAATTTAAAAAAAAGGAGTTTTTAAATTGTGAAAAATAGAGCTAATATACTATAGGTATTGAAGGTGGAGGATAGGTGTTTCATAGGTTTTGGGGAGTATTAAAAGGGTATTTGATTAAAAAAAATGGGGATATATATTAAAATAAGGCTTATTTTTACTAAAAAGATGCATTCTAGGGGGTCCTAAAAAAAAGACTTTGAGAGGTTTTTATCAATAGCTAATGCGATTAGAGTAATTTTTATCATGAACACAGGCATTGTGAAACAAGTTGACTAAGTGAAGACTTTGTGCCACAAACAAGGGGGTCTCATACATCAATTTGATGTGGCTCAAAGCCATTACAACAATATACTCTCAATATGTCACTTGTAAGAATTGAACATAGTTCGAGAGAATGATAATCATTCCTCACAACTACTCGACATAAACTCAATTGATACACACACACATTGCAAAATTTAGTGCATATATTTGAGTGTACTAAAAGAACTACATCTATTTAAATAACTCTTAGAAGGTATCTGTATACATTACATATTAATATTAAATAATATGGAATAAATTGCAAATGGATATATGAAAAATGTCAAAAAGGAATGCAATTAGAATATATATGTGTGTGTGTGTGTGTGATAATTTATTTTTTAAGTAATTTCATTTGAGTACGACTCGCGTAACTCTTCCTGAGATAGGGTGAGGTAGGAGGAGACCAGTGAGGGAGTGGCATGGTGATCGTCCCACCAAACAATTATGGGAAGGGGCATGTCATCCTATCCCTCTCATGAATAACATGCCACAATTCTCCTATTTGGTTTCATTATGTAGGGTGATAATTGTTATCTACTTCTATCTTTAGTTTGTCACCTTGGTCGTGCATCAAAGTATATGCTCTCGCGTGCTTGCATGAATGTAAAGGACACTAGGTTGCAAGATGCCTTAATGGAGAATTATCTCTTGATTGGAAGCCATTGGGGTATAAGGACCATTTGGTAAATATCTAAGGGACTCTTTGATATTATGTGCTCTCTTGGAGTTGTTTCCTCAATAGTCTTTCTTTAGTTCTAAGTGTTAGATATAAATATCCTCTTGTATCATCCCTCCTTCAACAACAAGGTAGCGAAAGTAAGCCTCCATGCACATATCTTGTAACTGCACTAGTTGTTTCTTGGCTTTTACCTTCAAAGGCACTTTGTTTCTCTTTAGGTTACTACTTCACTCTCAGTGTCTCATTCTTGACCTTGGGGTATGAACATGCTCCTTGTTGGCACCTTCCCTCCTTGTTAGTAGTCTCTTTGTTGGGGAAATTCCAAGTTCTCAATTTCACCTTCTTGGGGCCATTTTTGGGGTAAAAGATTTGAATAAATTTTGAGGCAGTTTTGATAGTTTTGGTGGAGTTACACACATAAGTGAAAAGAAGGAAATAACACACATAATTGTTGTAGAAGGATCAATGTGCAAAAGAGTTGTAGAAGGGAAGAGTGAACGGAAAGGAGCTGTGCATGAGGTGGATGAGCTAAATTGGTTAAGTTTAACTGAATCTTTTGGACTAGTTTTGATTGAGTCAAGAATATCAATTGTAGCTTACCTACCCATGGTAAATTCCCATGGTAACTATTTTCCATGGTAAATGAGGTCGGGTTGGGACCACATAGTTTTCTATAAATATATAAAAGCCGAGAGGATTTGGGTTGGCTAATTTTAGTGTTGGTTGGATATTTTTTGGTTGTTGGTTCGTTGGGTTGTGATTATTGTAATGTTGTTTTTCATTAGCCTGGTGCGTCGATTTGGAGTTAATATGGTACTATTGTATTATTTCTCTCAACGCCATTTTATATTAATGGAAGATAGCTAAAAGTTGGTTTTGTCCCCATTTACATGTTTGACATGTTGATTTTATAATACATTTGGATGTGTTTATTGTTTGTGTGTTATAGTACCCCCTTTTTAGAAAAAAATAATGTTTTAATGTATGTTGCATATAATGTTTACAACTAGATTTAGTTCAATATTGTAGAATTTCGAAGAAGGCAATTTGTGCACACGTTCCATTTCCCTCCACCACTACAAAATATTGGTTCCTACAGTTCCCATAGGTGCCTCGGGTGAGACTTCATTTTCTCTGCAAGTGATGCTAAAATGCCAATACCTAGTATGACTTTATTGGCCAACCTACATGTTGACCTAGGTCATAATATCCCCAACACCAACAAATGGTTCCATTGTCAGGACCGGGTTCTATTGCTAAAGGGAGTGTGGAATCCCACTAAGGACGAGATAAACCACTTGAGAAAAGAAAAAGAGTGATAATTTGCTGCAAGCGAGATTAGATATTGGTGGATTAGAAAAGTAGAATGGTTACAGAAGTATGTATTCACCGAGTTTTATGATATTTTATTTGTTGAATTCCCAAATATGTTAGCAAAGTGGATACAAAGGATGAATGATAAGAATAGGAATTGGAAACCTATTTAGCTCAAATGATGGACCCATGAATTGATTCAGTAATTGAAGTCTATAAATAATAAGATCTCCCATGTCATAGACTATTGGTTTGAAAGTGTACTAGAAGGGTACATTGTAAAATTTGTTGTTGAGTCTATAGTATCATACAATGCAACAAAGAGGAAGTTCTTAAAAGGACCATGTGCAAGATATATTAGAGTTTCGCCAACTTTCATTAAAATTCTATTGTGTGACAAGGGAGTCTTGGACATGGAATCAAATATTATCATTAGCTAAACCCCTTATGCGTGAAGGGTGAGTTGGTCGATGACCAAGGAATGGCCTAAGGGGACAGGTTTTGCGGTGTAGAAAAAGAAGGAGGTAAAGAGTGGATGAACTATTGATAACTCCAAACTAATTGTTAAAAAGTATGTTGAGATGTTGCAAAAGTGATAGCATGAGAGTAGGAACCCATGAAAGAAAAAATGTGTTAGAGAAGGATGACATAATTTGAAGGTGGAGTATTACATAGTGGAAGATGGTTTTGGCATGGTGATGAGATAAGATAGATATAGATGTCGATACCTACAACTAGTAGAAGTGTAGTGAAGGAAATGAGAAGGGGTCATAGGAGAAGAAAGATAAGTGGAGATCAAACAAGTCTTGAAATAGTGTAGCTTAGCATATTGTGCGAAGAAGGAGAGGATGGAGGGCCCTCACAGTAGAGATTGGGAGTATTGGAATATGTGCATCCCAGTCACCCTACTCATACCATGCCCTAAATTAAACCCACAACCCCTCATGCATCAGTTGATCAGGAGGTAAGTTCACCTAGCAGTGTTTTGCATACTTTGTTCATTAAAAAAGGTAGTAGCAGTCATAATAGAAATGGTAGTGAACCTAGTAAGTTGAAGGGAAGTGTGTCAATGAATTCTCCATTAAAGAACATTGTGCAGAGTGTGCTATAACAAACAACAAGTATACCTAGTAATCCTCTACTAGGGACTAGTGAAAAAAATAAAATGGTAGATTCCACTTTGAAAATGCCTATGTTTTATGGTTCCAGGACTAAGGATCTCAACCAACATTTGTTTTATGTGAGGCGATATGGACTGTGAATCAAGTCCAAGATGAACCCATTAAGATTGTGCAGCAGGAAACTACCTTTAGAGACCATGCATTGACATGGAATATGAAGTATAAGAGTACCACCCCAGCTAAACAACAAAGAACTTTGCCAGATATAAAGCAGACATTACTAAAAGAGTCTCACAACACCCAAATCTAAGTCATAATGTATTTTGAGTTGAAGGAAATTAAGCAAGATCCAAATGAGTTTGTTTGCGACTATGATCAAAGGTTTAAGTAGAATTTGAAATTATGGATGTGCAACACAAGGAGTGGTTCATTGCTAGAGTAATCCTTCATATTCAAGTACCATTGAACCAATAGAAAATTTGCATCACAATTAGAAGCCTTGGATATTTCATTGAAATTGGAGGCATCCCCAATAGCAAGTGGAGATAATACTGTCATGGTCTAGGTTCATTCATAGCTTGTCACGCTAACAATTCAGTTACAAGACTTGACCAAAGGCAAAGAAAATCATGAGGACGTATGGTGCATGATATGTAGAAAGGAGGGACACCATAGGAAGGAGTGTCCTATGGTGACCAACTATATGGAAACTAGAGCAACCAATCCTTTGGCACAAGGAATAGGTTTGTGGTGCAAAGTTTACAGAGTTTAGGGACATTCATCCTCAAATTGCCCCATGATGCAGAAATATGATACTTCTATAAGGATTTTAATTTTCAATTTATCCAAGTAGGTGGGAAATGATTTTCATCATTTTCATGCATTGGATTTGATGAGGGTTCGCACTATGGATTCTTACTAGGTGCAAGAAGGGAAGGAAGGAATTGGACAGACTTACAATCGACTTGGACCATATAATCAACAAGGAAGAGGTCAAGGAATGATGGGTAGAGGACCTGGAGGATAGGGACGAGGAAGAGGAGAATTTGGAAGGGGTAGAGAGCCAATTATCTACTATAATTGTGGACAACCATGAGATCTTGCAAGGTATTGCCTCAACCCTTGTTCAACTTGCACTTATTGTAGAGAACTTAACCATGCAACAAAATATTGTCCTTATCTAATTGAAAAATGGGAAGAGAAGAAAGGATATAATATCCAAATGATCATTGTTGAACTACACAAATATAGATCTTGAGTGGGTTGTTGGCATTATGATTCAAGTGTTGTCCTTGATGGCAACTCACTCAGAGGTTGGTACAGATACTCAGAAGTTGGTTCAGGTGATGGCAACTTACTCAGAAGACAGATCCTAGTACAGCTTGCCAAGGAAGTTCATACACGCAGGTTTGTTAAGCCCAAGTCGCGTGTACACGCAGGTTGGCTTCAGAAAAAGCGCGTGTATGTGGAAAAGCACCTTTGGTCCATGGCGGTTAGTCCTTGGAAGTTGTGCCTATGGTTTCGGACCATTGTATCTCGACGGGCGTGTCGATCCCTAGTTTTGAAGTTGATGGTATTGTGTTTCTATGGTTTTGGCTCTTGGTATTGAACAAGGCCTAAGGCTATATAAGGAGAAGATCACTAGGCAAAGAGTAAGTGTGTGTGGGTGTCTGACGCAGTGAGAGGATCTGGTATTGCTGGTTATCTGTTCGGGACGCTTGGCAAGGGTCGGATCTGACAGCAAAGGCAGAAGTAATCATTTCTAGATCTACACGCGGGTTGCCTTTGGAGAAAGCGCGTATACACGCGGTTTTGGTACAGTGAAGTAGCGTATGCATGATAAGGGTTGATATTTCAGGTTGTTGCTGATTCTGGTGGTTGTTGCAGAGTTCTAGATTCTGGTTTGGGTTCTGTGTTCTTGATGACAGGGTTTCAGTGATTCGGTATTGGGTTGTTTAATGAATTATGATGCAAGTATAAGTTGATGATTGTATTGCGGTTATGTTTGCTTTGTACTCTTGGATCCAGTCTGAAAATTGATGAAACGTGGTCCCTGAAGGTTGTAGGGTCAGCACCTACGTACTAGTAAATGGATCAGCTAGTACAAGAGCTGAGGGGGTTGTAGCTCCCTTCCAAAAGTAGTTGGAAAACGAGAGAGAGGGTTGTAGCCCTCTGCAGGTTGTAGCCTGCATACTGGTAAAGGACTGCACCAGTATATTGTAAAAGAAGTTTCTCATTAAAGAAGAAAGAGACGAATTGCAGCAGGTGGTTTTCACCCACATTGGGTTTCCACCTTATATCATGGTGTTCATGTGTGTGGCTCTTGTGTGATGTTCTATTCTGTTATACTGCACCTGTTTACTGCTAAATTGCTTAATAATGTTCTGATGCATTTACTGAAGATAAGATTAACTGAATCATAAGATATCTGCATATACGCTAGTTGCTTTAGACACAGTCGCGTGTACACGCGGGTTCACTTAACTGAAGTCGCGTATATGTTTCTGAGTATGAAATTGAAAAGGTTTTATTGATCTGATAATACTGATTCACCCCCCCTCTCAGTATTATTTCCAACAATTGGTATCAAAGCAGGTCCTTCAGAGGAAGCTTGATCGCTTGAAGGAAAAGATCAATCAAAATGGCTAATCCAGAAAGAGAGGCACACATCAGGCCACCAGTCTTTGACGGGAACAATTTTACTCACTGGAAGATAAGAACCACTGCATATCTACAGTCTCTTGGAGCAGAAGTTTGGGGACTCATAGAAGGAGGATACAAATTCCCATCAGCAACTCCTACAGATCCAGCAGAGAAAAAGCAATATGAGCTCAATGCCAAAGTAGTTAATGTCCTATTGAGTACTTTGACTCAATCAGAATTTATGAAGATCATGCATCTCAAATCAGCTAAGGAAATATGGGACAAAATCATTACAAGCTACGAAGGAGATGATCAGGTAAAAATAGCGAAGCTTCAAACTCTCAGAATCCGGTATGAAACTCTTAAGATGCGAAGTAATGAAAGCGTAGCTAATTATTTCCTGCGTATGGATGAGATTGTGAATTGTATGAGGGATCTGGGTGAAGAATTTGAGGAAGTTGTCTTAGTTCAAAAGGTTTTGAGATCTCTGTCTACTAAATTTGATTCTAAAGTATCTGCCATAGAAGAAAAGGAGAATGTGCGAAAAATTACCATGTCACAGCTTCACGGGATCTTAACTGCTTTTGAAATGCGACTAGAGGTACCACCAGAGGCCGCATTCGAAGTGTCAGAGGAAGAAGATGAGGTAAATTTTGTCAAGAATCTTGAACGGGGAACTGGACGGTTCAAAGATAAGCTGCCTTTCAAATGTTTTCTATGTGGTAGAGTTGGTCACTATGCTGCTAGATGTCCTCATAACAAAGAAAGGATATATGAAGAAGATGGTAGAAGCTACTATTCCCATATTAAAAGTTCATTTAATGATAGTGAAGATATTAGAAGTCTCATGGCGCACAAAAAGAAGAATGCTTCATCCAATGATAGCGAGGATATTAAAAGTCTCATGGCACATGAAGAGAAGAATGCAGAAACTGAAGAAGCTGCCAAATTAAAAGAACTATTGGAAACAGAAACCAGGGTAAGGGAGAAATTGCAGGATATAGCAAAAGATCAGAGCACAACTATTCAGAGACTTGAATCAAAGATCCTCTCTCTAAAAGAAGATCTTGAAGATCAAGAACATGAAGTGATCAAACTAAAGCGACAAGTAGAAGAAGGGAGAAAAGTTGAAGAAGACCTAAGGAAGCAGTATCTGAAAAAGGAAGAACAACATCAAGTTGAGGTAAATATCTTGAAAGGTAAACTAGAAGAAAAGGATAAGCTTTTACGATTTCAAGATAGTTCTAAAGTCTTGGATGATATTCTTAATAGTCAAAGATCTCCTGCTATCAAGACTGGTCTTGGTTTTCATGAATATGTTGAAGGTGAATCTAGTTCACAAGGTGAGACAAGAAACTCTAATGAGAAATCTGAAATGCTCAAGGAACAACCAAGAAAAGAAATTCCTCAAGGAAGATCCTTTACTCCTAACTATGGACGTGATAGACGATTATTTCCTCCGCTGAATAAAGTTGAATGTTATGTATGTCATAATCTTGGACATGTTGCAGCCAGATGCAGAAGTAGAATGGTTCAAGAAAGATCATCTCATCCCAGGTATTTCAGAGGGTATTGCTTTGCCTGTAATGCATATGGACACAAAGCAATTGATTGTGATAGAAGGAACATGAAAAATATAAGGTGTTATACATGCAACAACTATGGGCATAAAGCAAGGGAATGCAGAAGCAGATTTCAAAATTCAAGACAAGGGGACCATACATCATCACAGTTGCAGGAATTGAAGAAGACAGAGACAGAAAGGTGTGGGACAACTCAGTCAGCTGACATAACAGACACAGGGGAATCTGAAAGTGATGAGATTCAGTATTCCATCCTGCATACGCTGAGATAATGAAGACAAGTCGCGTATATACGCGAGTTACATGCTGCAAAGTCGCGTATATGGAGAAAGGGCAGCAGAACAGATGGTTATATGGAGAAAGGGCAGCAGAACAGACCCAGGTTCAGTCATGGTTGGCTCAGGCTCAGGGGGAGCAGAACAGACTCAGGAAATGGTTCAGACATGGTTGGCTCACACTCAGGGGGAGAATATTCTTCAAATAATGCATTGTTGGCATTATGGTTAGAAGTTGTTGATAAAGTCTATGAAGATAAGTGATACATCTTACTGTTTAGGAATGGTATTGCAGGCTGATGCTTATATCATGATGCTGTTGGTGGCTTTCATAAGTCTTGGTCTAGATATTTCGTCTCTATGTCATGTATCTCTTGTGATATCTCTTTTATGGTGTCAAGGTCATGTAACGGCCTATGTTGGTTTCCCCACTATGCCTGGGATGAATGATGAATGTATGTTGAGTCTTTTGGTGATAGGAAGGTCTTCTATAATGTATAAGTCCTTGTTCTTCTTGAAGAACATCTTTTGCAGATCTTGCCTACAGTCAAGGGGAGCATGAACAGCACAATTCAGCAAGAGCAGGATGGATAGATTGGTACACTTTGGCATACACAAAGGGGGAGCATAGTTGGAGATTTCAGCAAGTACTCAGGGGGAGTATGGACAGCAGAAGGTATACCAAAGAAGAGAATATCTTGGTCCGCCCTTTGCCCTTGATGTCAAAGGGGGAGAGTGACTTGGTGTAGTGGTTGCCATCAAGTCCAAAGGGGGAGATTGTTGGCATTATGATTCAAGTGTTGTCCTTGATGGCAACTCACTCAGAGGTTGGTACAGATACTCAGAAGTTGGTTCAGGTGATGGCAACTTACTCAGAAGACAGATCCTAGTACAGCTTGCCAAGGAAGTTCATACACGCAGGTTTGTTAAGCCCAAGTCGCGTGTACACGCAGGTTGGCTTCAGAAAAAGCGCGTGTATGTGGAAAAGCACCTTTGGTCCATGGCGGTTAGTCCTTGGAAGTTGTGCCTATGGTTTCGGACCATTGTATCTCGACGGGCGTGTCGATCCCTAGTTTTGAAGTTGATGGTATTGTGTTTCTATGGTTTTGGCTCTTGGTATTGAACAAGGCCTAAGGCTATATAAGGAGAAGATCACTAGGCAAAGAGTAAGTGTGTGTGGGTGTCTGACGCAGTGAGAGGATCTGGTATTGCTGGTTATCTGTTCGGGACGCTTGGCAAGGGTCGGATCTGACAGCAAAGGCAGAAGTAATCATTTCTAGATCTACACGCGGGTTGCCTTTGGAGAAAGCGCGTATACACGCGGTTTTGGTACAGTGAAGTAGCGTATGCATGATAAGGGTTGATATTTCAGGTTGTTGCTGATTCTGGTGGTTGTTGCAGAGTTCTAGATTCTGGTTTGGGTTCTGTGTTCTTGATGACAGGGTTTCAGTGATTCGGTATTGGGTTGTTTAATGAATTATGATGCAAGTATAAGTTGATGATTGTATTGCGGTTATGTTTGCTTTGTACTCTTGGATCCAGTCTGAAAATTGATGAAACGTGGTCCCTGAAGGTTGTAGGGTCAGCACCTACGTACTAGTAAATGGATCAGCTAGTACAAGAGCTGAGGGGGTTGTAGCTCCCTTCCAAAAGTAGTTGGAAAACGAGAGAGAGGGTTGTAGCCCTCTGCAGGTTGTAGCCTGCATACTGGTAAAGGACTGCACCAGTATATTGTAAAAGAAGTTTCTCATTAAAGAAGAAAGAGACGAATTGCAGCAGGTGGTTTTCACCCACATTGGGTTTCCACCTTATATCATGGTGTTCATGTGTGTGGCTCTTGTGTGATGTTCTGTTCTGTTATACTGCACCTGTTTACTGCTAAATTGCTTAATAATGTTCTGATGCATTTACTGAAGATAAGATTAACTGAATCATAAGATATCTGCATATACGCTAGTTGCTTTAGACACAGTCGCGTGTACACGCGGGTTCACTTAACTGAAGTCGCGTATATGTTTCTGAGTATGAAATTGAAAAGGTTTTATTGATCTGATAATACTGATTCACCCCCCCTCTCAGTATTATTTCCAACATGGGTGTAGTCATGTGAGGAGGCACAAAGATATTTGATGCAGGAGCATCCGAATGAAGAGGCGACAGCTGGGAGATGTTTCTTGTTATTTTTTATTTTCGTTTTATTTTGACAAATAGAGAGGAAAACACTTCAAGTTTCTGTTTCATTTAGTTTCATTTTGTGTCATTTTAAATTAAGGCTGAATCAACCATTGTTAGTTCTTAAATTAGGCAAACAGATTAAGTTAGGATTAGTTAAGAACTGTTTGAAGAAACTGTTGAGCAATTGTTTCATAACTGAGGAACAGTTCCTCGAACTGTAAAAGAAACTGCTAATGATGTATTGAAAAGGAAAACAAGAGAGAAGAGTAGGGAGTTAGCCAAATGAGAATGTGATTGTAAGCCTACGGGCAAGTTGTAAGTAGAGGCCATTGATAATGGAAGATCGGGCCAAAGATAGAGAAATTATGCAAATGTATATTTATACGTAGATTCAGTTCCAAACTGTATAAGTGCGTGATTCAAACTTGAAATGTTAAATTATGTGTGTATCAGAGATTTCGTGTAATAGTTGAATGCAGGCGGAGTTGTGCAACAGAACAACGAAGGAAGAAGAACCATGAAATAACCTGAGTCGCAGAGAAACATTGAAGAAATGATATAAAACCCCAAATCAAAAGGAAGAGCGAAGAGGTGAAGTGATGATGCACAGACACCGTTGGATTTATCAGATCAATGGATAGGGTTCAGTCGCATAGAACTGAAATATCGCATCGCAACGTTTCGATCATAAGGAATGAACCTTGGGCCACTGGAACCAGCGATAGCGATTTGCGACGAGTGATATCATCGCTGACCATTGGATCGAAAGGTTGGATCAACGGTGGAAGATCGTCGCGGAGTATCGCATCGCAACAATCCAAGGGGGAGTGATTTAACATTGGTGGTAGTGATTGTGACTTGCGATTGATGCGATCAACGATGTGATCGCATCGCAAAACCCCATGGTAATGTATCAGCCGAGAGTGAATGCGACATGCGAAGTTAAGCGGACCCGATAAGGAATAGGCATCGTTGTATAGTGTTTGGAATCCGGCGTTATTGCATATCGGAGGAGAAGGAGTTATGTGTTGTGTGACTGCGGCCAACCCTGATTGCGATTAGCGATAAAGGGGAGCCCTCGAGAAATGTGTAAAGACTATGGAAAAAGCGGGAAAAGGCACATTACACATGTTTTATGTGTATTTCCTTTATAAAGTTTTTATAAGAATTATAGTGCTGATTTGACAGATTTATGTGGCAAGTCCAAGATAACCAAGGTTAACGAGGAGTGGTTATATATATGTAGGATTAAAGACTTAAGGGGTTATACAGTTCTGATAGGAAGAAACGATGAAGGGAAAGACTAGGTTACTGAATTGAATCATTCCGAAGAGACTGGTTAAAGGGGCCGTAGCCATTAAGGTTTGAAGATTGGTGCACACAGGTATTTGACAGTATCAATATTTTTGCATCAGAAAGGGACATTCCGAAAGAGATTCTAGTATATGATCTTCCTTCTATATATGATAGAATAACTACAGGAGAACTTGAAGTTCAGGGAAGTCCTATTAAAACTTTATTGAAAAGTTGTTTAGACTTGATGAAGGATGAAAGTGCATTGGAGAAGCTTCATAGATTGATAGACTAGTGCACCAAAGAACTTGAAGCCATTATAGAAATAACTCATGATGCATAGTTAACCAAGTTGCACACAAAAAGAGGACAAGTTAGGGGTTTAGATTCAATGTATAGGTAGGTGATTATGATATGGGAAACATTATTTTGGACTTAGGATCAGATGTAAACATTCTGCTGAAGAAGACATGGGAGATGATGGGAAAGCCTAAAATGATTTGGTCTCCTATTCAACTGGGGTTATAAAATCAATACATAATATTCCCCATCGACATGTTGTATAATGTGGGAGTGAATGTTAATGAGGTTAAGAGTTTTGTAGAATTTGAATTCATAGAAATAATGGATGATATAGATCCATATCCTACATTGTTAGACCTTCACCAATTTGAAAAAGAGGTAGATGATATTTTAGTTTTGGGATGTCGGAGTAATTTTTTCATTGGATCCTAGGGAAGGGGATAGATAAACACAACCTATGTAGGATGAGATGGATGCAGAAGCTTTGGACAATATTTACAATATTACTACGTGTGGGGAGGACTATGCCATTCCTACTACAGATGGCCTGTTGAGTTGGTGCAATATGGGTTATTTCTCATCGGATTCCAAAGAGGTTAGTTGCATGAGATTTCAACCAAAATATGTATGCATATTACTCGTGTAATGCACTAATCGAGATTGAGATGTAAGACCCTCCAAGGTATGATGGTTTGTTTGATGTTTTATCTTTTGTATAAGCATTTGAGTTACAAATACCCAATCATATGAGATTATTAGCTTTGGTTGTTGCTTTGGGAGAAACTCTCGCCAATGGTGGATAATGCACAAGAATAACATAAGAATCTAACAGAAATGTAAGAATTTACTGTGTATTTTCTTTGGTTCAAAATCATATGTTAGGGGATAGAAATATATAGGGTTGGATTGTCCAATGACCCATTTGAAGAGTTGTGTTGTTCTCTGGAATAAAAGAAGGATACTACTGGAGGAGTGGATACATAGGTTTGTACATGTTTTAGATATTATTCCTAAGAATTCGTATGTTGAGCTAGAAGTGTGTAGAGGAATAATAGAGTAGGAAGATATGACACATAGTTTCAAATCCATATTCCACTTTGCAACTAAGGATGATGCACTTCACAAAGGCCACGGTTTTGAAAGGAAAAGGAAAATTGCACCAAAATTTGTGACTACGTTCAGGCTAGTACCCATGTGTCAAGTGCATATATATTCACAAAATGTGAAGGAATTTATGGAGTGTTGCAATATTGAAAAAAGAGTTGTTGACGATGAAGACCTAAGAAATATACAAATTATAGAAATAGAAGGAGAGTGTGTAATATCAGGGGCCAAGTTTGAGATAAAAGATTATTCCATGCCCATTAAGACAAAGAATGTGAATATTGGCATTCTGAAAAATTTGAAATTAGCCATTATAGGATATTACTTGGATGATGAGGTAGTAGAAAAAGTGGTTGATTTGGTGAGAGAATACTAGGACCTATTCCCCAACACTTTTGTATAAATGAATGGGATCACAAGAGAATTGGGAGAGATGAAAATCCCCTTTAATCTAGATGCAAACCCTGTTAAGCAGAGACCTTATAGGTTGAACCCAATTTACAAGAAGAAGGTGAAGCAAGAGTTAGACATAATGTTTGTGGTAAGAATAATTGAACTAGTGAATGAATCAGAGTGGATAATTCTTGTGGTGGTACAGAATAAAAATATAAGGAAAATCATAATTGGTGTAGATCCAAGGAAGCTTAATGATGTATGCGTGCATGATTATTTCCCTATCCCTTTTACAGATGAGGTTTTATAAAATGTTGGAGGCCAGGAATCTTATTAATTCACTGATGGGTTCTCATTGTACCATCAGATAAAAATATCCAAAGAGGATAAGTACAAGAATACTTTTGTTACAAAGTGGGTTTTTTTCGAGTACATAGTAATGCCATTTGGGTTAAATAACACACCTGCCATTTTCTTCGAGATTGTTGTAGCAACATTTAAGGAATTCATACAAAAGTTCTTGGAAGTGTATCTGGATGATTGGATTATGTTAAGCTTGCTAAAGAAACATATCGAGGTATTGTGCCTAATGCTATATAGGTGTAGGAAATTGCAAATTTCCTTGAATTTAAAGAAATGTATTTTTTTCTCTCCCTTTAGTATTTTGTTGGGCCACATTGTTTGCAAGCAAGGGTTGTTGATAGATCCTTCCAAGGTTGTAATAATATTAGACTTGTCTCCTCCAACCTCTATCATAAAATTACATGTGATATTAAGCCACGCCTGACATCACCTTTTTTATTATTAAGGGATATGCACACATTACAACACTTATGGAGAGGCTACTAAAGAAGGATGTGAAATTCAAAAGGATAGAATAATGTTAGCAAGAATTAGATACATTGAAAGAGAAGATGATCACTACACCTATTTTGACTTTTCCATATTGGACAAAGCAATTCCGTGTGCATGCAGATGCCTCAGCCATAGCCTTGGGAGTGATTCTAGCACAACCAAGAGAGTAAAACTTGGACCATCTTATTTCTTTTGCTAGTAGAAAGTTGTCCAGAACCGAATAAAATTACGTAACTACATAAAGGGAAGGGCTCACAATGGTATATGCTATGTAGAAGCTTCAACACTATCTTTTGGGAAATAAGTTTAAGTTTGATCCAGGTGGATATTGGTGGCCACCTGCCAAGTCCACCTAGACCCCCACCATTGTCTTTCTCAGCATTTTCAGTTTCCTTAATTGTAGCACAACTTACTATTTTTAGCAGTTTTTCGGGTCCTGAACTTCCGGAGCAGTTTTGAGGCCCTAAACGACGTTTTTTGGGGAATCCGGGGGCACCATGGGTCCATCGAATGGACCGATGTTGCCCGTTCCAACAATGATAGTGCTCGGATAGATCTTTCTAATGAGCTATTGTACGCGTCAAACGGAGATCATATGCCAAAGTTACGACCCCGGGAAGTTGATGTACCAATTTACCCCAAATGGGGCCCACAGTTTGGCGTTTCATCTCCTAGGGTTAGGTTTTGGAATGTTAAGGGTTTTTCCATTGTTTCTCAACAATAAATAGGCCTTCGAGCCTCATTGTAACACAGTTCAGAGGCATGTAGCCATCACATCTCTTCTCAGAGATAAGCTACCATCGCCCTAGCTGGTTTATTTCCATTTCTGGTTGTAAGCATATTTCAGTATTTTCCATTAATGAAATGAAGTATTATTTCCGCTGCATCTTTGTGTATATGGTTATCTCTGTAATTTGTTGCGTTCCTATTTAAATCCGAATCAGTGGTATCAGAGCGGTCTGCTTTTTCTCTGTTTTTCTTTGCATGTCCCCAACAAGGTCGGGATATAAGGAGTTAGGGCTTGAACTGGTTGAACCCTTGCAAGACCAGCCTCGCAAATCCCGACGGCCTCCCATGGTGGACGAGAAGAAAGACGAGGGGGCAGGAGATCCCATCAAAATCTTGCTCGAAGAAGCGCTCGAGCGACAACGGAACGCGATGATGGACAGCTTTGCCCAGATCCTTCAGCGGCTACCCAGAAGCGGCGCATCGGCTTCCAGCAGCTCCTCTGGAAACGCCACACCCTTTAAGGTACAAGTTAATTTTGAAATCCCCATATTCTAGGGTCAGATAGACGCCGATGCCGTAGATAAATGGTTAAATCTGCTAGAGGGTTATTTTTCTGTTCATGAATTTTCGAGTTGGGAAAAGATTGTTTTTGCTCTTCTCAAAGCAGCCCCCCACGTCAAGGACTGGTGGGAAACCTACTGCGAGCAGAAGGATGAAAGTACTGGCTCACTATTTTCAGCCGCACCCACCTGGGATTCGTTCCGGGAGGCCATCAAGGAGCAGTACTACCCTGTCGGAAGCTACGAGGATGAATACATAAAGTGGACCATGCTGCGGCAGGGAAGGGACCAAGACGTGCCGGAGTTCACCAATCTTTTCCATACCCTTCGCACAAAGTTGGGTATCAAGGATTCGGAGCAACATTTGATACTCAAATACCGTGGCTGCCTGCACAAGTACATCCAGGAAGAAATACAATTCCTAAACATCCCCTCGCTCGGCGCAGCATACCGATATGCCGTCAAGGTCGAGCAGAAGTTTAAACAAAAGAAGCGAGACTTTGGATCTGCAAATCCAAAGCAGGGGAAAGGTGCCCCTAAACCACAGAACAAAGGACAGAGCCAAGGCGGGACAGCCCAAGACAACCAACTGAAGCTGCAAGCAAAGAACAATGTCGCAAAGCCGAGAAAGGACACTGGAAAATGGTACGAGTTCCATAAGAGCTCCACTCACAACACAAGTGAGTGTCGGGCCAAGCAGTCACTGGTGGCTGAGCTAAAGGTTTCAGAATCAGATGCATGTTCCGACTCTGAGTCAGAACCCGATAAGGGGTATGAAAAAGGGAAGCAGATCATTGATGCGGATCCCAGCGCCACTGTTGGTACCGCAAAGATCCAGAAAAATGAACCCGAAGATCGAGAGGAGGAGGAGCGTCTCTTCCACTCCCAGATGTGGGTAAAGGGCTCCCCGATACAGTTCATTGTTGATAGCGGGAGTCAAAAGAACCTCATTTCGGCAGAGGTCGTGAAGCGGTTGGGCTTACCGACCACAGCACATCCACAACCATACACCATTGGGTGGCTTCACCAAGGGCGAGATCTTCGCGTGAGCCAGCAGTGTCGCCTTCCATACAACATCAAGCCCTTCACGGATGAGGTATTGTGTGACATTGCTCCCCTTGAAGTTTGTGATGTATTACTAGGACAACCATACTTGTGGAAGCGACATGCTGTGTATGAATCAAGGCTCCGTGCTGTTATTATTACATTGGGAAATAAGTTGTTCAGGATACCAGAGGTAGCACCACCTGCCGCCATCTCTTTGATTACTGCAAAACAATGCAGTAAGATCATTTCCAAAACCAGGAAATTTGTTTTCCTGATGATACGCCCTCAAGGGAAGAAGAAGACAGTGGCCGCGGCCTCCAAACGGGGTCCCTCTGCACGACAGCTACAGATGGACAAGATTGTGGAGGAGTACGAAGACATCTTCACCTCCCCGGCAGGGGTTCCTCTGCACTGTCAAGTCAAGCACTCCATCGATCTGACCCCAGGTGCGCCGCTACCCAATGGACCAATTTATCAGCGCTCCGTTCTGGAGAACAATGAAATCAAGAGGCAGATTCAGGAGCTCCTGCAGAAAGGTCACATCCGTCCGAGTTCATCGCCCTGTGGGAGCCCGATCGTGTTGGTACAGAAGAAGGATGGGACGTGGAGACTCTGTATTGACTATCGGGCGCTGAACAAGATCACTGTCCGTAATAGGTACCCGATCCCGCGGATTGATGACCTCCTAGACCAACTAAAGGGGGCGAAATATTTCAGCAAGATCGATCTGAAGTCAGGATATCACCAGGTACCAATCGAACCCTTAGATGTGTGGAAGACTGCCTTCAAATCCAAGGAGGGCCTCTTCGAATGGTTGGTCATGCCTTTCGGATTGACGAATGCTCCTGCAACCTTTATGAGGCTAATGGATGACATCTTGCGGCCATTCACCAACTCCTTTGTAGTAGTATACTTGGATGACATTCTGATCTTCAGCCAGAGTTGGGAAGAGCACCTCCACCACATCCGACAGGTTCTCCAAACACTGCGGCAACACAAGCTATGTGCCAATTTGGAGAAATGCACTTTTGGCATGACCGAGGTTCAGTATTTGGGATACATCATTGATGAACAGGGGGTGCATGTCGATCCAGCCAAGGTCCAAGTCATTCGGGATTGGCCCTCTCCAACCACTCTAACAGAGCTCCGCAGCTTTCTAGGTCTTGCCAACTTCTACCGCAGGTTTGTGCTGAGGTTTTCTCATATTTCTTGGCCCTTGAGTCAAGTCACCAAGGGAGGGGCGAAAGCAAAATTCTTTTGGTCTGAATCTCAACAGAAGGCATTCAGGGAGTTGAAGGATCGCCTCTGCACGGCACCAGTGCTCGCGTTACCAGATTTACAACAACCATTTGAGGTCGAGACAGATGCCTCTGACTATGCTATTGGGGCAGTCCTTACTCAACATGGACATCCAGTGGCATATCACAGTGAAACACTTTCAGACACAGTCCGGAAGTACCCCACTTATGATAAAGAGATGTATTCCATTGTACAGGCCTGCCGACAATGGAAGCATTACATTTTGGGGAAGGAAACGGTCATCCACACAGACCACCAACCCTGCAGTTCATACAGACCCAAGGGAAATTGCAGAATGATCGCCATCAGAAGTGGTCTACATACCTGCAACAGTTTCACTTGAATATCAAGTATAAAAAGGGCAGCACCAATAATGTTGCAGATTGCCTCAGTCGACCACCGATCATGGCGCTAACCACCGTGCTCAACTCTTGTGGGCACGAGACTTCTGATTGGCCACTTCTCTACAAAAGCGACCCAGAATTCGGCCACACATACCAGACACTCTTGGAGGGTCGGCATGTTGCAGATTTTCACCTCCAGGATGCCCTATTATGCCACCTCGGTCACCTTTGTGTTCCTTCAAGCGAGCGTGCCAAGATGATTTGGGAAGCACACTACAGTCGGGCTGCTGGGCATTTCGGGGTCGAGAAAACAGTGGCAGTACTGCAAAATTATTTCTATTGGCCGAATCTTCGACAGGATGTTGGGAAGTACATCCGATCATGTACTGCCTGTGCCATTGCCAAACCGACCATTAAGAAGCAAGGCCTCTATACCCCGTTGCCTACCCCTAGTCGACCTTGGGAATCCATCTCCATGGATTACATGTCAGGCCTTCCTTCCACTAAGCATGGAAATGACTGTGTTTTTGTGGTCGTCGACAGGTTCTCGAAGATGGCCATTATGGTGGCCTGCAAGAAGAATATCACATCAGAAGCCACTGCTAAACTCTTCTTTGAACGAGTGTGGGTGCACTTTGGGATCCCACAGTCTATCATCTCAGATCGGGACAGTCGGTTTCTCAGCACATTTTGGTCCAGTCTCTGGTCAATGCTGGACACCAAACTCACGAAGTCCACAGCCTTCCATCCTCAAACTGATGGCCAGACAGAGGTTGTCAATAGGATGATTGTGCACATTCTGCGCATGTATAACTCAAAGCATCCACGCACATGGGACGAGAGCCTCCCCTATGTTCAGCACAGCTACAACCGAGCTCTTCACAGCTCCACTGGCCATAGCCCTTTTCAGGTGGGTTTGGGATTCCAGCCACTATGCCCCATTGATGTGGCCATGCCACTTGCAGCTACTCACATGAATTCAGCTCATGTCCAGTCCGAAACAGATAAGGCCACCAGCTTCATTGAGCGCATCCAACATATTCGCCAGCAGGTCCATGACATTCTTGAGAAATCAAATGCCAAGTACAAGCAGCGACATGATCAACATCGGGTGCCACACAAGTTTCAGGTGGGCGACAAAGTCTGGTTGCATTTGCAAAAGGAACGCCTTACTGGAGCCTATCGGAAATTGAGACCACTCCGATATGGTCCTTACACCATTACTAAGGCTATGGGAGACAATGCATTTGAGCTCAGCATTCCCCCATTCCTTGGCCTGCACCCAGTGTTCAATGTGGACCGCCTTCGGCCATACTTTCCACCATTGCTAGACACATCCGACATTGCAGAACAGCTCAAACCCACAGAATTAAATCCAGATTGCATGGAACAAGCTGCAACTGATCGAATCATGGACACACAGATCAAGAACACTCGCCAACAGAATATCCAACTGTATTGACTTGTCAAAGCAGGCCAACTCCTTCAGCAGGGCAAGTGGCTCACCAGGGAACAAGTTCAGCAGAAGTTTCCTCATCTCATGGAGGAGCTCAATGCAATGAGGACCATTGCTTCCTAAGGGGGGAGGAATGATCCAGGTGGATATTGGTGGCCACCTGCCAAGTCCACCTGGACCCCCACCATTGTCTTTCTCAGCATTTTCAGTTTCCTTAATTGTAGCACAACTTACTATTTTTAGCAGTTTTTCGGGTCCTGAACTTCCGGAGCCGTTTTGAGGCCCTAAACGACGTTTTTTGGGGAATCCGAGGGCAACATGGGTCCATGGAATGCATCGATGTTGCCCGTTCCAACAATGATAGTGCTCGGATAGATCTTTCTAATGAGCTATTGTACGTGTCAAACGGAGATCATATGCCAAAGTTACGACCCCGGGAAGTTGATGTACCAATTTACCCCAAACGGGGCCCACAATTTGGCGTTTCATCTCCTAGGGTTAGGTTTTGGAATGTTAAGGGTTTTTCCATTGTTTCTCAACAATAAATAGGCCTTCGAGCCTCATTGTAACACAGTTCAGAGGCATGTAGCCATCACATCTCTTCTCAGAGATAAGCTACCATCGCCCTAGCTGGTTTATTTCCATTTCTGGTTGTAAGCATATTTCAGTATTTTCCATTAATGAAATGAAGTATTATTTCTGCTGCATCTTTGTGTATATGGTTATCTCTATAATTTGTTGCGTTCCTGTTTAAATCCGGATCAAAGTTGTATATAAATCATTCTACATTAAGGAATTTTGTTAATAACCCAGTGTTGGGAGGGCACACATGTAGATGGTTTATGTTATTTCAAGAGTATGACTTTTAAGTATTTTTCAAGCATGGGAAACTAAACATAGGACCATATCATTTGTCAAGGATCACTATAGGAGAGGAAGTGAGGAATATAGAGGCTAATTTTCTAGATGTAAAATTGATTGTAGTAATAATGGCAGATGATTATTTTACTGAAATTGCATGGTTTATGAGCATAGGAATTGCTCAAGTGGAGAAATATGTTGCACAAAAAATGCAACTAGTGGTAAAATCTATAGATTACCAATTTATATCAAAATACTTATATAAGTTGGGAGTTGATGGTATATTGCTTAGATGTGTATTACAACGTGAAAGGCCAATGATTTGAGCAAAATCTCATGAAGGAGTTGCAAGTGGGCACTATGAAGAAAAGGATATTGCGTAAAAGATTTTGCACATAAGATTGTGGTGGGCTACCTTGCATAATGATGCTGAAGAATTCTACAAGAGTTGTGATGTTTGTCAAAGAGTAGGAAGACCTTCAAAATGAGATAAAATTGTCCTAGTTCCTCAGAACGCACCTTAGGCCTTTAACAAGTGGGAAATATATTTTGCAGATCCTATTAACCCACCAACAAAAGGATCAGGAGCTAGATATATCATCATTACAACAAAATACTGAATAAGGTGGGCAGAAGAAGAAACTGTGAAATATTGTAGCGTAAAGACTATTACGAAGTTTTTATTTAAGAATGTGTTGACTAGGTTTAGATGTCCTATAATTTTGATGAGTGATTAGGGTACTCAATTTTTAAATAAAACAATTGTTGCTTTGACTAAGGAGTTTGAAATATATCATCACAAGAGCACACCTTATCATCCCCAAGCTAATTAAATTGTCGAAGCATTTAATAAGATATTGGAGAATGCCTTGACTAAGGCCTGTAATGTAAATAAGGATGACTAGGATTTGAGGATACCAATATCACTCTAGGCATATAGGATGTTGCAAGAGGAACACAGGAAAAGCACCTTCAAATTACTGTATGCACATGAAGTAGTAATGCATACGGAGTTTCTTGTACCAAGTTTGTGAATTGTTACATTCACAAAAATGACTGGATCTGGTGCAATGGAACAAATACTTCAAGAGTTGTTGTAGACAGAAGAAGAGCACACACTTTCAGGTTTTCATTAGAATGTTAAAAAAAAAAACACAAAAATTCTTGCCATGATAGGTGCATAAAACATAAGAAGTTTCAACTAGGGGACTTAGTCTTGTTATATGATAACAAATTCTTGAATCATTTAAGAAAGTTTTAGATGCATTGGCTTGGACCCTATGTGATTAGAAGTGTAATAGATATAGGAATTCAACTGAAACTGTATAGGGACAGTCGATCTTCCATGTGCAACTGAGAAAGTGCCCTATTAATAATGCTCTATGTATATAAATAAATTGAAAAAAATAGGAAAAGGAAAATAGATTTTTGTTAAGTTTTGCAAAAAATATAAGTTTAGAGGTTTGTCACAAAAGTAATAGTTGTGTTTTGTCATGTGAAAATAAAGACAATGCACGAAGGGATTACTGCACGCAGAGAGATGTATCACACATTTTTTTTTATAGATGTCTGCAATGTTGGGGGCAATTGCAACCAAGTTAATGGAAATTTTCAAACATAAATTGGAACAAGGACAAGAGACAAAACTAGTGCATGATGAATTAATTGATTCGCATGAGTAACAAATTGCAACAGGAAACTGAAAAAGGATATGGAAATGACATTTTGAACCACATCTAAGGGATGACATGCCCGTGGAAGGAATAACAAGACATTTCATTCATGCTTCAATGAGAGAGCCATCATAGCGGGGTATGTTTGCTAAAATAGACATGACAACCGCGATTATGGATGGGATGATTGTTAGTCGAAGAATGAACCATGTTAGCAAAGATAAAAAATCAAACCAGAATGGATATTGTTCAATTATATCACAACATGTTAGACAACCTATATAGTGTAGAGAAGCAATTTTTCTATTCCAATATTTCTACAAAGTATGAAGGATAGAGAGAGACAAGAGGAAGTTAGAGTAGTTAGGACTTACACAGTGAGGCACCATTGGAAGTTTCACATTGCATTGAGGAAGGAAGGATTAGGACAAGAGTTAAGAGTGGAGATATTAAGAGTTGCATAATTAGTGGAAAATTTTGTTAACATATTAGTTGTAGGCAGGGAAACACAAACATATGTGCCACCAAGAAAGTTGAGCACATCACTACTTGAAAATGTTCATGGAGACACTACACATAACCCATAGTCAAGTATTGGCTTCTAAAGGCAACAAAGTGTTGGCCGATTTCACATAGACTATAATATTTAGATGGAATCGACCCTGCATGTGTTGAGAGGTGGCATGCAAATGTTTGTAGAAATATAGGAGTGCAAGCCTTGGTAGAAAGATGTGTCACCAATAGAAGCAATAAAAACATATGGATAAGAAAAGTAAGGAATATTGAGAGAAGCATGGGAAAATAGAAGAACTGAGTGGCTTGGAATGATCCATAGGTGAGTATTGGGGGCCTGTTGGGGCTAGTTTTGGAGTAAAAGATTTGAAGAAATTTTGAGGCAGTTTTGATAGTTTTGGTGGAGTTGCACGTAGAAGTGAAGAGTAGGAAGCAACATAGAGAATCAACATTCAAAATTGTCGCAGAAGGATCAGTGCGCAGAAGTGCCACAAAAGGGAAGAGCACAAAGAAAGGAGCAACATGTGAGGTAATCGAGCTAAAGTAGTTAAGTTTGATTGAATCTTTTGGATAAGTTTTGATCGAGACAAGAATAACAATTTTAGTTTACATGCCCATGGTAACTATTTTCCATGGTAAATGAGATTAGCTCGAGACCACATAATTGCATATAAATAGACAGAAGCCAAGAGGATTTGTGTTGGTTAATTTTAGTATTGGTTGGCTAATTTTCAGATGTTGGTTTTTTGGTTAGTTGGATGGAGAATGTTTTAATGTTGTAATGATGTTTTTTATTAGGTTAGTGAGTCGAATTGAAGTTGATATGGCACTATTGTAATATTGCACTCAACGACCTTTTATATTAATGGAAGATAGCTGAAGGTTGGTTTTGTCCCATTTATGTGTTTGATGTGTTGATTTCATAATGCATTTGGATATGTTTACTGTTGTGTGTCATAGTACCCCCCCTTTATAAAATTTGCTAATGTTTTAATGTATGTCATGGATAATGTTTATGATTGGATTTAGTTGAATATTGTAGAATGTTGAAGGAGGCAGTTTATGCACAAGTTCCATTTCCCTTCACCACTATAGAATCTTGGTTCCTGTAGTCCCCATAGGTGCCTTAGGCAAGAATTCGTTTGCTCTATAGGTGATGTTAAAAGGGAAGGTGTCTAGTGGGGATTTCTTGCCCAACCTTTGCGTGTTAACCCGAGTTGGACTATCCCTAGTGCCAACACACCTCCATGCTCTATCTTTAATTATGCTTCACTAGAGAGCTCGATGTTAGAGGGGTGATAAATATTATATTTCAAGGGGAGGCTTGCGAGCCCACCCTATAATGTTTTCCTTGGCTTAACATTTTCAAGAATAGACTCTAATATCCATCCAAAGGGCACAAAGAAATTCTAAGAAAGAAATTGTAGGAGACAAGAGCTACCTCTTAGATTCTCAAATTGATATCGATGTTGTAGTGTGAATCATAAACACGAGAAATATCTAGGGGAGGAAAAACGAATATCTTCAAAAAATTGAATTGTGTTGGAATATGAAAGCCTTGTTGGGGAGAGTGTTGTCAGACATAAATGAAACTAGGGATGTAATTTTTCTTATGATGGATGAACTTCAACTTTAGATGATGGATTTGAACTATAGATTGGGAAGGATAAGAGTACACCAATGCGTCCCACCAAATTTAGGGACTCTACAGCAATAGAGCAAGGATCCCATGGATGTGGATCCTTCCAATTCCACACCCTTTCCATGATTTTATAGTTTTATAGTAGTTTTATTTTTTCTTGAGTTTTTCAATCTATTCAGGTTATTTGACTCAAGGCCATTAGTTTTTGGAAACTCTTATGTATATTTTGGTTTATACTCTATCTTCAAAAAAAAAAATCTAGTTAAAGGACTAAGGCATTGCCACTAGTCTAATTTCCCTAGTGGTAGACCATGACATGCTCAAACTATTAGAGACGTGTATTTTCCTTGAATGATTAATGAAACTTTAACTTCACAAAAAAATATATCATAACTCCATCTTAAATTGTAATATATTATGCATAACAGTGCACAATTTTCTCTAGTCTTTTCAATCTAAATAAACCACCTTGGTGGATTTGGTCCCTATTAACACATGGTATATCTGAATTAAGATGGATCTATATTAGTTAATTAAGATAATAATGTTTGTTTATTTAAATGTTTCCTTGTAAAAGGTCACAAGTTTAAATCCAGATAGAGTATGTACATTTCTATAGAGTTTAATAGTCAAATATTTACGCATAAATAGATTACTTGTCCTACAAATAAAATCTCATACACCAATGTTTAATATAACCTTCCTTAAAATTAAATTATATTATTATTAGCCAAAATCATATACCAATAAAAATTAGTGAAAGAAAAACATGGTTTATCTTTAAACATGTTGTATACCATCTCCTAGATGTATTTTGCTCTACTTAAGCCTCTTAGATCTATATAATCTCTGAAATGTATTTTCTCTTACCTCCACTTTTTACTTTGTTGCGCGTAAAGATATATAAGATAAATATGTACATTCAAATTTATTGTATAATTTAAGCAATATAATAATTACTGAGTGTAAACCATTGGTTGGTATGAAATTCAATCCGAATTAAATTTTACGTTCAAACACTACACTATAAAGAGGGGTTCATAACCTATAATTTGAATGCAAAATATAATATAGGTTTTGTCTTATAAGGCGATTTACGTCCAAGTTGGACTTTATAGAAAATGCAAAAATGAAAAATGCTTTCTCATAAAAGAATCTTTTAAGTTGGACTTTATAGGAAATGCAAAAATGAAAAATGCTTTCTCATAAAAGAATCTTTTAGGCCGAGTATATGTCATGCGTATACTTAAATGGTTATAGATTTGTACCCTGAGAAATATTACACTTCGGAAACTAAAAGCAATTCAGGCCAATTCAGGCCGATACGGAGGTATTTGTCCTACCTTAGTTGTCAAAAGTTTTTAAATAATTTTTAGAGATAAGATTGAAAAACTTACTGTAACTTATTTTAATTATAAATTTAATAATTATTAACATTATCTGTGATAATAAATTATTCATTATGATGGTAAAAGAACAAATATATTTGGAATAATTCATCATAATTAAAAAAATATATATTCTAATTTGGAAAACAATTTTTTAATAACAATTTTTTAGGACATAAAATAATTGTTCATAAACTTAATCTCATTCACTTATTAATACATTCCTAAATTTTATTCTAGTTTTGGAAAACCATCTTTTAATAACAATTTTTTAAGACATAAAATAATTATTCATAAACTTAATCTCATTCACTTATTAATACATTCTTAAATTTTTTTAGCCAATAGATTTACATTTTAAAATTGATTATAATTTTTTTCACCAATAAATAGAATTTCATTTTAAGTTGTCAAATACATAAAAGATAAATAAAAATGTTATAATATATTTCTAAACACTGTTTTGGAAAACGCCAGAGATTTGAGTGTTTTTCAATCATCTTACTCTTAAACATTTGAGAAAATCATGGAAGTTGATAATTTATAGAAAAATGGGATTTCTTATAAGACATGGTAACTCTCTTTTTCATGAATTAATAGTGGGAGCATGGATGATAATATGAAATAGGAACATGGACATTTCTAAATATTATCACCATCATTTTCATAAATTAATACAACATGATATTCTCTTATTCATGAATTAATGGTGGTAGCATGGATAATAACAAAAAAAATTGGAACATTTTGGAATATTATCACCATCCTTTTTATAAGAGATACTCTTATCTAATGCCTTTTTTTATCTTTGAACAATATATATATATTTTGATACCTCTATTTAATGCCTTTCTTATCTTTGAGAATTTTTTTAAGCAATTTTGATATTTTATTTGTTTTATTCATAACAAGTTAAATCACATCCATAAGAGTTATATACATCTTTTGAATATTCATTTTTTCCCTTAATATATGAAGTTGAGCAATTTCATATTTAAACTATTTTTTTTAAAATGGTTAAACTTTTTTAATGTTCTAATTATTTAAAAAACATATAAAAAAATATAATTATATGATGTTTTTTTTTCTCAAATAAAAGTTACATTTTATATTAACTTTTGTGAGAATTTCGTATTCCTATTTTTTAAAGTGAAATGTCAACTAGATTCCCATCACATCACATCACATTACATCTGGACACTCTCTCATATACCTAAAGACCTTAATATTTAATTAGGCTTCATCACATCACATATGGACACTGTCTCATGTAGCTAAAAACCTTAATATTTAATTAGGCTTCATGGAATACAAATTTGATTTAATTAGACTTTTTTAGCAAAATTACTTTTCCTAATATTATAATTATATATTTTGATTTATATATAAAATTCTGTCAATTCACTGGCTCAATTGAATCTAAGAGGCCAAATGATTTTGTAACTTGATTGTTTCAATTGAATTTGAGAGGCCAAATAATTTTGTAACTTGATTGTTTCAATTGAATTTGAAAGGCCAAATGATTTTGTAACTTGACTGGCTCAATTGAATCTGAAAGGTCCAATAATGTAAATAAGATACACTTATCATAGATACAACTTTTAATACAATTTTTTCTAGTTTTTTAATTTTAGAATTTTTTTTAAGTATATTTTCCTATTAAACCTAAAATTTGATAAAAATTTATTAGAATTATAAATTTGATTTCTGAACTCTTCACAATTTAAATACTCCCCGTACTCCAAAGTGCAAATCTATATTTATAATCAAAATCCTATCTTAAATACCAAAGAATGGTGGGCCAGATTTGAACCTTTTGGAAACTATTTCAAAAATTTGCAATCACGTTTTTCTGTTTTGTTTTCAGCGACATGTTGTTTTCTTTGAGAGGATCTTATGTTGATATTTTGGTTCAGTGAAATTTGTTTATTTGAAGGATCTTCGATGTCACCAGAGAGTAGAGTTGTACAAAGTAATATGTCGTCTGTTTGTTTGTTTCTGGAGGAGAGTGTAGATTAAAAAAAAAAGGTCCACAATGGCGTCGCATTTAACTCCAATCACGAGAATTAGACTTTTCGTTACGCCTCTGAAAATGCCTTTAACAATTCAATGATGGCGACCGCCGGAGCAACTAAGGAATAAATAAGACTCACCCAGTTCAATTGCGATGGCGACAGCTGCAACAATTAAGGAAGAAATTAAGACTCACCCAGTTCAATGGCAATGGCGACAAATGGGACAATTATGGTATAAATAACAGTGCCTCCTCTTGTAACCAAAACATAGAAATTGCAAGTGCAAAGGCATCTGTTATTCAATTCACAGCTGTTGTAGCAATAGAATATTATAGCTAAATAGCTGGGTTCTTAGAAAAATGGCAGATAAAACCAGTTATTTCGTCACTTGTGTTTTTGTTCTTATGCTTTTCCTCCTTGTTCATCATCAGTTCTGTCACACAGCAGAAGTAGACCAAAAAATCACTTATCTGACCAAAAATTCTGTCATTGAGCGAACTGGAGGTGGTACAACATTAATCTTTGCGAAGTCCATGAATAGCCTTGTTGTTGCAGCCGTCACTGTTGCGCTCTATGGAAGTACTGTCGCAGTGTTTGCGTGTCTCTGTTTCAGGTCTCTGATCGGGATGGATGACTTCGAGGAGTGCGATCACATCGTGTCGCGATGCAGGATTCGAGCCGGCCGGAACCATCTGCCCGCGGCCCGTTAGGCTGTCTTTGGTCTTCCAGGTGGCAAACTTCATTATGCAAGCGGAATTCATTCATGCAACCCTAGAGAAGAGATTGGTTCCGTGAAGATCTATCTTGCAAGCAGAGCGCTGTTTAATAACGGTAGCGATTAGTACTAGAGTTATGCCTCGTTTTTATCAAATCTCAGAATATTTTGGATTTCTTTTGTTTGAAAAACTATCACTTAAAATTATGATAATTAATTTAGCGTATGTTTTTCAGATTTTAGAATAATTTTTTCCATAGTTTTTGAAGGGACGGTTAGAAGGTTGGGTCAATTCATCAATAATTTGAATAATAAGAAGACTAAATTGTAAAATTGAATAATAAGAGGACTAAATTGCAAAAGACAAAACACAGTAAGCTAGTGGTCCCATAGACTACATTTAGTCTCGTGGAAGTTAAAATTTCATTTCATTTCATTTCACCATAAAACTATTCTTCATATCGCCTCCATTTGTGTGGAACTCGTTCAATGTTTTTAATTTATTTCTACACAACATCATTCTCGTAATAGAGTAGAGTTGATTAATTTTGGAATTCTTTTCCAACATGTTTATCTTCTATTTTGTAATATGCAAGTGTGGGCATTTTTTTACTCAAGTGTAGATTTCAAAATGCCATAGTCTAAAGATGATGCTTTTTTGCCCTGAAAGTTATGGAAATTCCGGTTATATTTTGAAAAAATGCAGGGATTTTTGTAAATCCAAGTAAAAGTTGTCAAACTTTATAATTTTAGGTGCCTTTGAAGTTTTTCATGGTGTTGAATCCATTTCCACCATAAAAAACATGATTGAAACACTCTGAAAAAATTGCATTTTTTTGTCGGCGACTTTTGCATGTCGAGCAATTCTTCCGCCTTCGTAGAGGACTCCTTTTAAAATATTTTGGAAACTAGGATTTTCTTTTTATTACAACTTCACACACTTTTTATTTTTTTTTTGTATTTTCTGGACAGATAACTTTAGGAGTTGTTTTTAGTGAGATTTTTTGGACTTTCCAAAATCCGATGGAAAAAATCCAGGTGAAAGCTTATTTTGTGTTATTTAAATGGGTTATTTCACTGTATATATGGATTCAACAAACTGAAAAACCCAAGGGCGTATTTGGGAGTTGTTTTAGTGTGATTTTTTGGACTTTCCAGAATCCTAGAGAAAAATTTCAGGTGAAAGCTTATTTTTGTGTTATTTAAATGAGTTTTACTGTATATATGGATTCAACACACTAAAAAATCCCTTAGGGCATTTCGATTGTACAGGGGTTACCCATCAAGCTTGTGATTTCAATAAATTCGTGCCGGATTTTAGAGAAATTACACTGGAAAAACCCACCAGAAAAACTTCCAAAAAATCACACTAAAGACAACTCTTATTTATACATATCTAATACAATTCAAAGCTTACACTTTTCTCCATTCTTATTTTTAATAAAAATTAATTAGAATAATAAAAATAATAAGCAATATGAATATGATATTTGTTTTTAGTACAAATATAATTTGTTAATAATTACAAAATGAAATGTATGATAAGTAATTTTACACAAATATTTTAAAATGAATTTTTATAATATGTTTAATTAAAAATATGATATTGAGAAAATGAAAATGAATTTTTATTACATGTTTAAATAGAAATATCATATTGAGAAAATGAATTTTCATTACTTGTTCAATTAGAAATATGATATTGAGAAAATGATAATTGGAGAGTGGAAAACTTATTATGAATTTGAAAATATTTGTAAATAAATAGATCTTTAATTATGAGAAAACAAAAAACTCATCTTTGAGAATACAGATATTGAGGAGCCCTATAGTGAAACAAAAATGTGATGGGTCAAAAGAGTCTATCATCTCTCTCATATTAAGAAGAGGGTTGAAAAATGAAAAAGCAAATTGTCTTAGAATGTACTACATACACCCACATTAAATCACAATTTTAAAATATTTATTACAAAATCAACCTTTCTAACCTTTTAAGCCATGAAAGTATGGTGATTTATGGCTAATTCTCTTAAAGTTTTTGAAATAAAATCCTAAATAAAACCAAGTAATTATTTACCTTTCTTCTAAATAAAACCAAGTAATTCTTTACTTTTCTTAAATCTCAATAAACGAAATTTGTTTTAAGTGGACATTAATTTTTACCATTATCATCATCATTATTAATTTATTTTTAAGTTTGCATAAGACTAGTGAAGATTTTATGGATGAAAATTTATCTTAAAATTTAGAAATCTTGACAAATCTTACTGGTCTCTAATATGCAATCTATAAAATGTTTGGTGATATTTTTCTATAACTATTCAAATCTAATGGTTTTATATAGACTCCATATAATTTTGGTGATTTTTAAGGTAAACTAAGAATAAAACATAGGAAAAAAAAATATAAAAAAAAATTGACATTTTTTGTTGTTGTTAAAAAAAAAGAAAAATAACCCATTTAAAATTTTATTGTATAAAATTTTCCATATATTATATTTAATGTTATACATTAACAAATGAACATGACGTTAACAAATGATGTTACAATTTCTTTAATAATTGATTATAAAATACATTTTGCTTATTATATTTAATGTTACATACTGAAAAATGGAAATGATGTTACCATTTCTTTAATAATTGATTATAAAATGCATTTTGCCTATTATATTTAATGTTACACAGAAAAATGAAATGATGTTACAATTTCTTTAATAATTGATTATAAAATGCATTTGGCTTATCTTGGTGCAATAATAATAATATGAATAAAGATAAAAATAGAAATATTTATATAACTAATGACTTAGTAACGTTTCGAATAGCATGTTTATAGTTTATGAAGGAAAGGATGTTATCATTTTTTAATAATGGATTGTATAATGCATTTTACTTATCTTGGTGCATTAATAATAGTATGAAAAAGGTATTAATAGAAATAAATTTTGAATAGAAATAATTATATAAGTAATAATGAGTACGATAGTGTTTATTTTGGTTCATTAGAAAGTATGTGGTTTGATTTGCAATATTGGATATTTTGGTGTTTCTTTTGAAGTATCACTATTTTCAAACCTTGGTTGTGTTATAGAACAAAACCCTTAAAATCCAATAATGATAAGGATTTGACAACTATTAATGTTGGTATTAGTATACATAATAATATTTCCTTTTAGTATGATCTATAAACTACCATGGATATTCCACTGGATAGTTCATCACAATAGATATAATAATATTATATTAAAAACTCTGAAAATTCTACACTATTACAGTTTATTAAACTGTAATATCTGTGGATTTAACTATAATTAGTGCATGCATGTGAACAGAAATTATGCAAAAAAGTAGATAACGAAAAAATAAACACACACACACACAAGACACAATATATGCTCTTTGGGAAACCCTTTTGGGAGAAAAACTAGCTGGAAGGTGAGGCTGCTTCACTCTCTTTCTTTGTCTGGAAATATGGCTACAGGTACAAAGAAGTAATGACTGTGGCCGGTGGGCTGCTAGAGTGCACAGATTCTCTTTGTGTGCTCTACCTCCTATCTCTCTTGGCTATATTTTCTCAGCTTTGGAAGAAAATGCTCTTGAAAGAATGAAATACCTCTTCCTCCTGGTGGCCTAGTTATAACACAGTCCAATATCCTACTACTGGTTAATTTTGACTACATCAACTCTTAACTAGAGTTACAGAATAGACTCTTCTAGAGTCTTTTACATCATAATCACGTGATTAACACCTTTTCCATGAATAATGGTGGTTGACGCAACATCCTCTCAAACTGTAGGTGTGAAAACAAGAAGGTCAACTTGTGAGTGACATAAATTTTGCATGCATACTCCAATTGACGTGCTTCTTGCGTCGTTGGAAAGGTCTCTATGTGTAAAATAGCATGAAAAAGTGTGGTGCTAAAGCGACAAAGTCTTACTCCTAAAACATGTCGGTTGATGCCTCAAAACGCTCCTGGAAGGTTTCAAATCCCATTTCGCAAAACTAGGCCCCACTGGTTAAAATGGTCCCATGAACTATTTCCTCCACTTTTCCCACTCCAAATGGATCGAGATGGATGACAAACAATATAATGATCCAATTCAGACCATAGTATAATGAAAATAATAATAACAATAGTAATTATATTTGATTATGTGTAATCATGTTTAACTCTTCTTGATCATGTTTGACTATGGTTGACCATGTTCGGCCATGATTAACTTTGGTTGTCCATGGTTGACTATGGTGGACCATGTTTCTATGGTTCACTTTTGTTGACCATGTTCAACAATGGTTGACTTTGATTGCCCATGGTTGAATAAGGTTGACCATAGTTAAACATGGTTGGCTATGGTCAACTAAGGTTGAGCATGACTAACTATGTTTGACCATGATTGACTAATGTTGACCATAGTTAACCATGAGTGGCTATGGTTGACTAAAGTTGAGCATGACTAACCATATTTGACCATGATTGACTATCACTAAGTATGCTTTGAACACAATTCACTATGGTTGACCACTATTGACCATGTTTGACTATAGTTAAACATTTTTTATCATGGTTAACTATAATTAAATATGAGTAATC
This sequence comes from Pinus tabuliformis, assembly GCA_031772625.1. Taxonomy (NCBI): domain Eukaryota; kingdom Viridiplantae; phylum Streptophyta; class Pinopsida; order Pinales; family Pinaceae; genus Pinus; species Pinus tabuliformis. The sequence continues at coordinate 936,113,947 of CM062816.1, read as the reverse complement.
ATGTTTGCTCATAATTGACTTTGGATTAATAATATTTAACTTTTAGTTGGTGACATTTGGCTATAGTTAATTACAATTGACTTTGATTGACTACACTTAACTCAAATACGTTATGGTTCATATTTGTTGATATTAACTATAACTAATTTTGGTTTTCAATGGTTAACTTTAATTGTATTTAGTTACCTCTAATTAACTTTAAATAGCAACGGTTTCATTTTGTTTCATCTTACTAATTTATGTGCCATAATTGTTAATTAAATCTGGTGGAATTTGGTTAACTTTTATTAGTATAATTAGTTAATTATGATTTGCAATAGTTAAATTTTGTTTTTATGCTTAACCTTCTTCACCTAGGTGGAAAAACCTATCAACTCAGGTGTCAAAACCAACAGTGAGGACAGCCATCTCTGGCTGCTATCCGCGAATGTCGGTTTGACTCATCACAGTTAGATAGGAAAACCACGCCACCTGAAATAACCCGCTGGTGGTCCGTAAGGGAGCAGGCTCATCACTCCTGCCAGATGCCTCTGGGTCTTGGGCCGTTAACCTGTTTCCTTACGTCCGAGGAAGACGAGCTCTTAGCCAAGCAGAAGCAGTTTTTATGCTTAACCTTAATCAACTAACCATTAACTATAATTAACTTTAATTAAATAAGATTAACCTTAATGTTATGTAATACATGACATTGTTAACTTCAAAATTGTCATTAAAATAACACAGTTAAAATTCAAATTTATTTCACATTTAAACACGCATATATAACTTCCCCATAATAAAATATAGACTTCACTTAACTTCAAATTTATATAATAAAATATTGACTTCACTATTATATAAAATCGCAACATAAATAGGTTGACTATTATATTAAATCGTCTCTCAACTCTTTAATCTTTTCGCGATGGATGAATTTGACGAATACGATCACATCGTGTCGCGATGCATGAATGGAGCCGCGCCGGAACCATCTGCTCACGGCCCGTTAAGCTGTCTTTGGTCTTCTAGGCGGCACACGACTTAATTATACAAGAGGATATCATTCATGAGAAGCTATGCAGGATATGGAATATCTTGTAGCAGAGCACTGTTTAATAACGGTGGGAATTAGTAATAGGGTATGCATATTAAGCCCAACCAGGCTATTCAGTTTTTTTGAGTTTACTGGGTTTGCTCTGCTTGAAAACACTATCATTGTAAAGCTAGTCTTCATGTCGTGTCGAGAGATGGGAATGTGTCGGCCGTTAATGAGTTTGATTTTGATTTTTTTTTAATAGAATTGATAATAAAAAAAGGTTACATGAACCCGTGTGATATAAAATAAATGAGTAATGGTTTTTTCTGTGGTATTGATAAGTTATGGTATTGGGATATTGTAACAAAACATATTTACATATTAAAAATCTTCACAATAATGGAGTAAATTTCCATAATTAAGACATTACTTGTTTTTTAAATATATAAATGTTTAACATGTATATTAATTCTTTGTAGTATAACAATAATAATAAAAAAATTATACTTAGTTACCTTTTATGATCATTTTTTTTAATTTGAACAACTCGATATGTATCGTGAAATAATGTTTGATGTCTTATCATGGATTGATATCTATTGAGATTTACCAGCCATATAAATGATATGATTACGTTAGTTTATCTAAATTACAACTTGATACCTTTTACACCATGTATTTTTTGATCTATTATTGTAAGAAAAATATATGAATATACCAAATGTATGCATCTAGTACAATTCAAAGCTATATTAAATAGTATGAATATGAATGAACTGGAATAATAAGAATAATAAATAGTGAGTATGAACTATGTTGTAGTATAAGTATGATTGTTAATAATGACAAAATGAAGGTTACAATAAATTGGAAAAGATTCCTTAGGGTTAATTACATGTACGATCAAAGCAATTATATACAAATGTTTCAAAATCTAACTTCATCATATGTTTAATTAGAAATATAATATTGAGAAAATGCTAAATGGAGGGTGAAAAACTTATTATGAACTTAAGAACAATTATAAATAAATAGACATTTAATTATGGGATAAAAATAAATTCATGTTTGGAATGCTTGTCAGTGCTTTTATCTTATATGGTTATGAAGTTTGGGGCTACAAGATCTTTAGAAAATGATGTAGAATAGTAGAACATATTCAAAAGTGTTTTATAACATAAAGTTTCAAAATTAAAGGTAATGCACCCTATCCTATCATCCTCATAGAAGTAAGTTTTTTCAAGGAACCTAATGTACAATAACAAGATAAACAACATGGAAGGCAAGAGACTTCCTAAGATTGCTTCAAACTCCAGTAAAGATCATCTACGCCTAAAGCAGTTTGCATAAAGATGTGAAGTATAGGCTAAACCATTAGGTAATAAAAGAAAAAATCACTTTTTAAAATAATCATAATATTAGATATATTACTACATAACACTGAGAAGAAAGTGGTCTGATAAATAATTAGAGGATAAAATAAAATTAATATACTATAAGGAGACGATGAACCCTAATCTAGAAAATAAAAAATCTCTCTCTATTTTGTGACTATATTGAAGAAAAACAACATTGCTAAAATAAAATCAAACTCTTAGGATCTCCATAGTGAAACAAAAATGTAGTGGTTCAAATGAGTTTATCACCTGTATGAGATTCAAAGGGTTGAAGATGAAAAACCATTTTTTCTTAAAATATCACAATTTTAAAATATTTATTACAATATTGACATTTCTAACATTTTAAATCATGAAACTATGGTGATTTATGAATGCTTCTCTTCAAGTTATTTCAGGAACAAAATAAAATACTAAACAAAACCAAGTAATTCTTTACATTTTTTCTAAATAAAACCAAGTAACTCTTTACCTTGATTAAATCTCAACAAACCAAATTTGGTCTAAGTGGACATTAATTATTATCATCATCATCATTAATTTATTTTTAGGTTTGTATAAGATAAGGGAAGATTTTGTGGATAGAAATTTATCTTAAATTTACAAACCTTGGGAGATCTTACTAGTTTTTAATATGCAATCTATAAAATGTTTAGTGATATTTTTCTAGAAATATTCAAATTTCTAATAATTTTATATGAAATCTATACAATTTTAGCTATTTTTAGGGTAAATAATTTTATCCTATAAAATTTGGGCATATCATTTAAAAAATGGAAATTGGCAGTTTTTTTTTTTTTGGAAAAGCATGGAAAATTAACCCATTTGTAAATGTTAGCCCCTAAAATTCTCCCTATATAAGATATTATATATAATGTTACATACTCACAAATGAAAAAGATGTTACAATTTCTTTAATAATCAATTATATAATGAACTGTGCTTACACTACAACAAATCCTTGTGATTGGCTTCCTTTTTGCTCCCTTTTTTGCTTCCAAGGATTGTTTTAGTGTATTTTTCTCTAATTTTTTGAAAACGTTGGAGCTATTTATCTAGATGACACAATTATTTGTGTTTCTTTCACCGACCAAAATATTTAGGCACTAATCCAAGAAATAATAGAGTCGTAAATATCAACAAAAATAGCACTAGAAATAACACTGGAAATAGTGCCGAAAATTAGTGCCATAAGTAGCATCGTAAATAGCGCCATCAATTTCCCCATAAATAGTGCCAGTGATAACATCGGGTTTGACTCCTTTTTTTGCACCTACATTACCTCCTTGCTTAGCTCCCTTTTTAGCCACGGAATTAGTGCCAGATATGCCTTAATAGTTAATTAAATGAGGTGTTGGGGGTTAAGTGGATAAGGGCTTTGAGGATTATGGGGTTTAGGGTACAAGGATTAAGGGTTAAGGGATTAGGGGTTATGGTTTAAGGGATTAACGGTCAAGAGCTAAGAGATTTTGTGCTTACATATTAGGTAGTTTAATAGTTAATGGCTTAATTGTTTCAGGTTTGGATGGTCTGTTGAAGCTTGTTATTACATGATTACGTTTTTGTTCCTTTACCGATTTGGATTAATTAAGGTTCTGGGACCTATTGTTACACAAACCTTTTCTTAAGCACGTGTTGCCTTTCCTAATCAGACCAGATATAAGAAAATCAATTATTCATCCAACTAATACATACCTCACCCTACCATAATACTGCATGATTAGACCTTTCTAACATCATTACATTTTACAATTAAACTGATGTAACCATCGTCGTTAGTAACAATACTCCATCATTATTACTTTTTATTTATTTATTATACATGTTGTTACATCCAGAGACCAGTGCAATTGTTTGGAAACTCCTTTTGATTTAAAAGTTTTGAATTGGTAATAAGAAGGAGTAACCACTGGTAATTCCAACACCTTGACATTATCCACTGAGAAAGCATTGGTGTGTGCTGAAGCAACTCTGTAATAGGTTCCTAGCATTATGGAGTAGTGTGCTTGTGAGAAGCTATGGATGGAGCATCGACCAGACACGAACCTGACTCTCTTAATGTGTTGTTACAACATCCAGAAGCATTATAAATATTTTGAAGGGATGAATGGCTAAGTTATTTTGAAAAATTATAGGGTTTCAATGAATTGGTCGCTTTAGAGTTTTCCCAAGCCTTAGTTGAATAACACTTTGGGGTTAGGGGCTTCAAAATTGCTTTTACAGAAGAAGTTATCACAAAAGTGTCAGGGTTGCCTTAAACAAGAGAATGGTGGTTCTCAAGGAAAGTGGCCAATTATAAAGATAAGGCCATATTCTTACAGGAGGGAGAATAATTGACGCCCAAGCATAGGGGTTTTGATATGAAATCTCTTCCTCACCCTTGGGACGATGTAGCCCTCTTAATCCAAAAATTCATTATCTGTGAGGGCCATTTTGGGATTAGTTTTAATTATCACTTTCAATTGTTTGCACACCTAAGGACAAGGTAGTTAATTAATTTACCATACTACTTGTTGAAGTCATTACAACACATGGCAGAGGTTGTGAAAGGGAAAAACATCCAGAAAATTGCATCACTAACCATGTGATCCTTAAATTAATCATCATGCATTCATTATAGAGACAAAGGATCCCATGACATGATTTAATAATGAGACCTTGTGCTGGTACAAATGAGGAGCATGAAGAGAGTGTTGAAGCAACATCTTGCGCTGAAGCAAGACCCATTGTTGAAGAAACCCCTGGTGCTGAAACAAAACCAAGTATTGAAGCATCACCCAACGGTGAAACAACACCTATTGCTGAAACTGCTACATCTTCCAATAGAAAGACAACCACATGATCTAAGTGGATTGGGAATGTACACCTCCTATGACTAGTTGACAAACACTAAGAGGTGGAGTTCCATTATAATGATCCCTAGTTCATCCTCACGAGGAAAGGAGATGCCAATAGAAGAAACTATGGTGGTGTCTAGTGACTCATCTAAGGAAAGATGAGGTGGGTGCCTGATTGTAGAGGAAGTGTTGGAGGAAGAAACTGTTAGAATAGTAGATGTGCTTGAAACTGGAGCTGAGGAAGTGAAGACACTTGAAGGGATCGGGACGAGAGTATAAATGAAGGTAATAGTTCATAAAAGGAAAGAAAAATATCCAATTGGTGGAAGAAACCCTGGGAAATGAGTGTGAGTAGTTGTTATACCAGAAGAGACTCAAAAACATACTACTACAACTCAGGGGGAATGTGCTAATAAAACTAGACTTGATGGGTTTGAGGAACAACAAGACAAAGAAAAATAAGAGAAGTCTACAGAGGAAGGAACCTCTACATCTGAAATCCCTGTTGTTACATTGAAGCCTGAACAAGAACCAAAGAAACAAAAAGAGAAAGAAGGACCAATAACAAAAGAGCAGATAGAAGAACAATAGGTCGTTCAAATTGACCAGGTAAGACAAAAATTGACCCTCTCATTCAAATTGAAAATATGCGAAAGGAAAAAGAGTTAAAGAAACAAATTGCCTTGGTTAAATTTAAATTCATTTTAAGAATGAAATTGGATTGGATATGGTGACATAGGTTGTAGAAATGGCATCATCTACTGTCTCATAAAAACTTTGTATGGGCTACCAACAAATCCTTAGGGAGGCTAAAATGATGGAGACTATTACTGTTTTAGTTGGAGTACAAGTTGGGGGATAAGAGAAAGAATTTCAACCTACTATTCCACAAGAATCTATTGATGCTGTTGCAGTTAAACAAGAACCATTAGTCAAAGCAGAGCAGGAAGAAGAAAAACAATCTGCTAATCCACAAGAACATGTTCATGATGCTTCTGTTACACAAGAATCGATAGTTGAAATAGAGTAGACTAAAAATAAAAATATTGTTATACCACAAGAACCTATCGATGATGCTGCTATTACACAAGAACCAACAATTGAGATAGAGTAGCAAGAAGAGAAAAGGGATCAAAAGGAGGATGTCAAAACAACATCTAAAACAACTTATGTTAACTTTGAAGATTTGATGAGGATACTAGAACAATAGGAAAAATTAGTGCTCTTTCCCAAATATAAAGTCATATTCCTAAAGAAACCAAGGAAATGGTCAATAAGCTAAAGGAGTGGGATGAAAAATTAAGAATTGTAGAATTTGTGAAAATTTAGAAGGAGAGGAATCAAGCAATGAAACAAGTGAAGGAACTGCAAGGAGAGGTAAGCTGTTACAGCAAGAAAAGGAGATAATTTATGAGAACATTAATGGATTATTGTGCAGTAGGTTATATTATCCTCATTACCCTTTATATTTATAAGAAAAACGTTATCTCTTCCAATTAACAACCCTAAAGGAAAAGCGACCATATAAGACAAGGGAGATACATGACTTCCTGGAAACATTCAAATTACTAAGTTCTCATAAAAAAATTATTTTGCGAGTTGTATCTACATGATTTCACTTTCTTTAGGGGATGAATCATTCAATCTATCACCCTATGTGGGAGATGTACAACTTCGGGATTTTTTTCTTTTATGCAAAATCAGATAAGCTGGAAATCTGCCCATGATATTGTAACAACTAATGAATAATGGGTAGAATTGTTTAATACAGGAGAACCTGGTTCAACTGAAGGTTTTTCACACAAATGTAATAAAATATGGTGTTTCCAGTCACTAAGGCATTGTTGATGGACCATCGAGAATCAGTTCTATGGAGATGCTAGATAAATATACAAGTAATGAGAACTAGTGCCTTAGAAGGAAGCAAGTTGAGATGGAATCTTTCACAAAAAGAATTGAAGAAGGGATACCCCTATTGTTATCAAAATTTTGAGCAAGCACTTTCCAGAGTTCATCGGTATGTTGACAGTATTAGGAAGATTAGTGTAGACTGGATAGGACTTAGATTCAAGTTCCCTCTTGTTTGGTTACCCACTCATTGGAATCAACATCCATATATTATTACTGATAAGCGTTGGGAGGGAGAATTGGTTATTTCTCAAGGATACAGGGCCAGAGGTGAAGAAACTGCAGGAAAGTACAACCTCACCCAACTTCACTCTCAACATGTCAAGAATCAGTGACATGAGTCTGCATGAGGACATGTAAAAGCTTAAGCTAGGGGAGATGTTGGGTCACAAAATTTTCATCTTTTTCCTACTTGTTTTCCTATTTCTTTTATCCCTTTTTGACCAACGTGGCCATATCTTATTAATATAACAACCCTTGTTCACCTAAGTATGCCCTTTTTCAATTGTCACTTTATTAGTCCAATTCAACTTATAATTTGACATTAGAACTACTTTCTTAGGATTTTTTTTTTAATCATAAAACTGATGTATGGGTTGTTTGAGGCTTGGAAGGTATGTCGAAGCTTGCTGTTACAGGATTACATTTCCATTTCTATATTGATTTGGATTAATTAAGGTTCCGGGAGCTGTTGATGTTACATAGAAAATTGATTAAGTACGTGTTGCCTTTCCTAATCAGACTGGATCTAGGAGCACACAAAAGTCAAAAGAAACAACTCATCACTTGGAGATATTTGTGGAGCATCCAGATTATTTTGGTTGAGATATTTTGTAAATCTATTTGTAATTAAAATAAATTTTTATAGTTTTACCCCTTCCATGGAAATCATTGTGTAATTGTTAATATATCGTTTTATTTTAAGATCACATGAGAATCAAAATATTCCCATGATGATCTTTTCATTGTAATTAAGATCTATAAAAGAGAAGAATGTTCTCCTGCGAGGGCTAGAGCGAAGAATTGGAGAATAGGATTGGAAAGGGGAAACACCAGAGCTTTGTAATCCTGATAACCTTATTAGTGAAAATCTCAACTTTGCGGTTCAATAATTTCCTTTAAGTAGTTTGTGTGTTTTTTAGTACACCATCCCCTGCTAAGGAGGAAGGGCCCTCCTTCTTAGCATGGATCACTAGTTAGTTAGAGTGAAATACATAATTGCATAAATATTTCTCAGTTAATTGATTGTTGTTACTGCTGCTGCTACAGATAATTCTATGTGTAATTTTATTAATTGCAGTAAGCTTTGGATGGTGGGGCAACTTAAGTCCTAGACGAGTCCCTCAATTTAGTGTGGCAGTGAATTACCTGCTTTGTTGTTACAGTTTGGATTGCACTTCCTTTTATGTGTGCATATTGAATGAGTGATGGTTTTCAGGAGTGTTGTGAGAGTGGTTGAATGACAAATTGGATAAATATTTATCAGTTATGTGATTATTGTTACTATTGTTGTTATAGCTAATTCTATGTGTAATTTAATTAATTGCAGTAAGCTTTGGATGGTGTGACAAATTAAGTCCTAGACCAATCCCTTAGTTTAGTGTGACAATGAATTATTTTCTTTGCTATTATAGTTTGGATTGCACTTCCTTTTATGTGTACAGATTGAATGAGTCACTGGTTTTCAAGAGTGTTGTGAGAGTGGTTGAATGAAAGACTGCATAAAATTTTTTGTTATGTGATTCTTGTTACTGTTGTTGTTATAGTTAATTTTCTGTGTAATTTAATTAAGTGCAATAAGATTTGGATGGTGTGACAACTTAAGTCATGGACCGTTCCCTCAGTTTAGTGTGGTATTGAATTATTTACTTTGTTGTTGCACTTTGGATTGTACTTCCTTTTATGTGTGCATATTGAATGAGTGATTGTTTTCAGGAGTGCTATGAGAGTGGTTGAATGACAGATTGCACAAATATTTCTCATTTATGTGATTATTGTTACTGCTGCTATTATAGTTACTTTTGTGTGTAATTTTATTAATTGTAGTAAGCTTTAGCTGGTGTGACAACTTAAGCACTGGACCGGTTCCTCAGTTTAGTGTGGCAGTGAATTATTTACTTTGTTGTTATATTTTGGATTGCACTTCCTTTTATGTGTGCAGATTGAATGAGTGATGGATTTAACGAGTGTCGTTAGAGTAGTTGAATGCCAAAGTAGCTTGTTCTACAGTATTTCTTCGCATTGAATTTGTGTCGAGTGTATACCAACTTTGTTGATTGCTGAGAGTATGTGTGCAATGACTTTGGGTTAATATTATTTTATACTAGTCACATTTGCCTTAGCATAGACTTTGCAAGACAGTCTTGTAAAAATTAAAGCCTACTTGGATTGATAACTAATGTAAGAGTAGGTTGACCAACATTAAAATAAAAACAATATAAAAATAATGAAGTTAACAAAGTTGCTTATTCAAATCATTGTGAGATATGAGAATTAATATTTTATTAGATTTTATGTCTTGACGAACACATGTAAATACAAAATGAATGGAAGAAGCATTCAAGTAATCCTAGTTTCTTCTACCAACAATTCATACCATATCTTGAACACTTTAATGATACTACAATAGGTCATTTGTATTGACACCAATAACATGGAAGCATTTCGAAGTTTAGGCTATAAGAATCATCATTTTTTAAACATGGATTACAAATAATTCTGAAAATTTAGAAGTCTTAGTCTTTAACATCATTCTATGTAACAATGTCATCTAATGTATCATTGTCAATGTCCATATGATCATTCAAGTAGTTAATACTATCTTCATCCTTGTATTGAATTGCATCATCTTCATCATCATTTAAATATGACTATAGACCATCCATATTTCTACCAAATGTATTTGGATCATCATTTTATATACCATACATATTGTTTTCTTTCATAACATCATGTAACTCTATATTAATGTTGTCTTCTTGTGCCTGAACATAACCATCTTCAACATCATCATGGATGTCACTTTCTTCAATGTTCTCTAATCTCTCTCTCATTTTGTTGGTCATCATTGTTTTCTCAGTATCCACTAATGCATCATCAAATACATGCATTAATCTTGGATCATAATGAATGAAAAATATCCATTTTGGTTCCAGAATATCTTCATAGAAAAATACCTGCACATGAATGAGTACATACATATATTATACGTACGTTATAACAATTTTATTGATTAATAAACAGATGTATATATTCACAGTAAACAATGCATTAATATATTTTTGATCACTATTGCTTCGAATTCATTGAGTTAAATAAATACCTGCTCAAAATGAATTGGTAGAACATAAGGCTCCTTATCCTCTGGTAGGAACTTTGAGGAATCTATAGAAAAAAATCCAATATGGGTATCATGTCTTTGTGTCCTCTTAAATTCTTCATACCAACTACACTTAAAAATACAACATTTAAAAGAGCGGTAATCCAACTCAATAATTTCTTGTATTTTCATAAAATAATTATTCATAAACCTAATCTCATTCACTTATTAATACATTCTTAATTTTTATTCTAGTTTTGGAAAACTATCTTTTAATAACAATTTTTTAAGACATAAAATAATTATTCATATACTTAATCTCATTCACTTATTAATACATTCTTAAATTTTTTTAGCCAATAGATTTACATTTTAAAATTGATTATAATTTTTTTTCACCAATAAATAAAATTTCATTTTAAGTTGTCAAATAGATAAAAGATAAATAAAAATGTTATAATATATTTCTAAACACTGTTTTGGAAAGGGCCAAAGATTTGAGTGTTTTTCAATCATCTTACTGTTAAACATTTGAGAAAATCATGGAAGTTGATAATTTATAGAAAAATGGGATTTCTTATAAGACATGGTAACTCTCTTTTTCATGAATTAATAGTGGGAGCATGGATGATAATATGAAATAGGAACATGGACATTTCTAAATATTATCACCATCATTTTCATAAATTAATACAACATGATATTCTCTTATTCATGAATTAATGGTGGTAGCATGGACGATAACAAAAAAATTGGAACATTTTGGAATATTATCACCATCCTTTTTATAAGAGATACTCTTATCTAATGCCTTTTTTATCTTTGAACAATACATACATATATATATATATATATATATATATATATATATAGATAGCAATTTTGATACCTCTATTTAATGCCTTTCTTATCTCTGAGGATTTTTTTAAAGCAATTTTAATATTTTATTTGTTTTATTCATAACAAGTTAAATGACATCCATAGGAGTTATATACATCTTTTGAATATTCATTTTTTCCCTTAATATATGAAGTTGAGCAAGCAATTTTGATACCTCTATTTAATGCCTTTCTTATCTTTGAGGATTTTTTTTAAAGCAATTTTGATATTTTATTTGTTTTATTCATAACAAGTTAAATGACATCCATAGGAGTTATATACATCTTTTGAATATTCATTTTTTCCTTTAATATATGAAGTTGAGCAATTTCATATTTAAAGTATTTTTTTTAAATGGTTAAACTCTTTTAATGTTCTAATTATTTAAAAAACATATTAAAAAATATAATTATATGATGTTTTTTTCTCAAATAAAAGTTACATTTTATATTAACTTTTGCGAGAATTTCATATTCCTATTTTTTAAAAGTGAAATGTCAACTAGATTCCCATCACATCACATTACATGTGGACACTCTCTCATATACCTAAAGACCTTAATATTTAATTAGGCTTCATCACATTACATATGGACATTGTCTCATGTACCTAAAAACCTTAATATTTAATTAGGCTTCATCACATTACATGTGGACACTGTCTCATGTAGCTGAAAACCTTAATATTTAATTAGGCTTCATGGAATACAAATTTGATTTAATTAGACTTTTTCTAGCAAAATTACATTTCCTAATATTATAATTATATATTTTGTCGGGATCAATTGAATCTGCGAGGCCAAATGATATGAGAAGTGTATCTTATTTACATTATTGGACCTTTCAGATTCAATTGAGCCAGTCAAGTTACAAAATCATTTGGCCTTTCAAATTCAATTGAAACAATCAAGTTACAAAATTATTTGGCCTCTCAAATTCAATTGAAACAATCTAAAGTTACAAAATCATTTGGCCTCTTCATTTGGCCTTTCAAATTCAATTGAAACAATCAAGTTACAAAATTATTTGGCCTCTCAAATTCAATTGAAACAATCTAAAGTTACAAAATCATTTGGCCTCTCAGATTCAATTGAGCCAGTGAATCGACAAAATTTTATATATAAACAAAATATATAATTATAATATTAGGAAAAGTAATTTTGCTAGAAAAAGTCTAATTAAATCAAATTTGTATTCCATGAAGCCTAATTAAATATTAAGGTTTTTAGCTACATGAGACAGTGTCCATATGTAATGTGATGAAGCCTAATTAAATATTAAGGTCTTTATGTATATGAGAGAGTGTCCAGATGTAATGTGATGTGATGGGAATCTAGTTGACATTTCACTTTTAAAAAATAGGAATATAAAATTCTCACAAAAATTAATATAAAATGTAACTTTTATTTGAGAAAAAAAAACATCATATAATTATTTTTTTTATATGTTTTTTAAATAATTAGAACATTAAAAGAGTTTAACCATTTAAAAAAAATAGTTTAAATATAAAATTGCTCAACTTCATATATTAAGGGAAAAAATGAATATTCAAAAGATGTATATAACTCCTATGGATGTCATTTAACTTGTTATGAATAAAACAAATAAAATATCAAAATTGCTTTAAAAAAATCCTCAAAGATAAGAAAGGCATTAAATAGAGGTATCAAAATTGCTTGCTCAACTTCATATATTAAAGGAAAAAATGAATATTCAAAAGATGTATATAACTCCTATGGATGTCATTTAACTTGTTATGAATAAAACAAATAAAATATCAAAATTTCTTTAAAAAAATCCTCAAAGATAAGAAAGGCATTAAATAGAGGTATATATATATGTGTGTGTATGTGTGTATGTATGTATATGTACATGTATATATGTACATATACATACATATATATATATATATATATATATATATATATATATATATATATATTTTGTTTAAAGATAAAAAAGGCATTAGATTATATATATATATATATATATATATATATATATATATTGTTCAAAGATAAAAAAGGCATTAGATAAGAGTATCTCTTATAAAAAGGATGGTGATAATATTTAGAAATGTCCATGTTCCTATTTCATATTATCATCCATGCTCCCACTATTAATTCATGAAAAAGAGAGTTACCATGTCTTATAAGAAATCCCATTTTTCTATAAATTATCAACTTCCATGATTTTCTCAAATGTTTAAGAGTAAGATGATTGAAAAACACTCAAATCTTTGGCCTTTTCCAAAACAGTGTTTAGAAATATATTATAACATTTTTATTTATCTTTTATCTATTTGACAACTTAAAATGAAATTCTATTTATTGGTGAAAAAAAATTATAATCAATTTTAAAATGTAAATCTATTGGCTAAAAAAATTTAAGAATGTATTAATAAGATACACTTCTCATAGATACAACTTTTAATACATTTTTTTCTAGCTTTTTAATTTTAGAATTTTTTTAGTATATTTTCCTATTAAACCCAAAATTTGATAAGAATTTATTAGAATTATAAATTTGATTTCTGAACTCTTCACAATCTAAATACTCCCAATACTCCAAAGTGCTAAAACTATATTTATAATCAAAATCCTATCTTAAATACCAAAGAATGGTGTGCCAGATCTGAACCTTTAGAAAACTATTTTAAAAATTTGCAATCACGTTTTTCTATTTTGTTTTCAGCGACATGTTGTTTTCTTTGAGAGGATCTTATGTTGATATTTTGGTTCAGTGAAATTTGTTTATTGGAAGGATCTTCGATGTCACCAGAGAGTAGACTTGTACAAAGCAATATTTCGTCTGTTTGTTTGTTTGTTTCTGGAGGAGAGTGTAGATTAAAAAAAAAAAGGTCCACAATGGCGTCGCATTTAACTCCAATCACGAGAATTAGACTTTTCGTTACGCCTCTGAAAATGCCTTTAACAATTCAATGATGGCGACCGCCGGAGCAACTAAGGAATAAATAAGACTCACCCAGTTCAATTGCGATGGCGACAGCTGCGACAATTAAGGAAGAAATTAAGACTCACCCAGTTCAATGGCAATGGCGACAAATGGGACAATTATGGTATAAATAGCAGTGCCTCCTCTTGTAACCAAAACATAGAAATTGCAAGTGCAAAGACATCTGTTATTCAATTCCGAACTGCTGTAGCAATAGAATATTATAGCTGAATAGCTGGGTTCTTGGAAAAATGGCAGATAAAACCAGTTATTTCGTCACTTGTGTTTTTGTTCTTGTGCTTTTCCTTCTTCTTGTTCATCATCAGTTCTGTCACACAGCAGAAGTAGACCAAAAAATCACTTATCTGACCAAAAATTCTGTCATTGAGCGAACTGGAGGTGGGACAACATTAATCTCTGCGAAGTCCATGAATAGCCTTGTTGTTGCAGCAGTCACTGTTGCGCTCTATGGAAGTACTGTCGCAGTGTTTGCGTGTCTCTGTTTCAGGTCTCTGATCGGGATGGATGACTTCGAGGAGTACGATCACATCGTGTCGCGATGCAGGATTCGAGCCGGCCGGAACCATCTGCCCGCGGCCCGTTAGGCTGTCTTTGGTCTTCCAGGTGGCAAACTTCATTATGGAAGCGGAATTCATTCATGCAACCCTAGAGAAGAGATTGGCTCCGTGATATCTTGCAAGCAGAGCGCTGTTTAATAACGGTAGCGATTATTACTGGAGTTATGCCTCGTTTTTATCAAATCTTAGAATATCTTGGATTTCTTTTGTTTGAAAAACTATCACTTAAAATTGTGATAATTAATTTAGCGTATGTTTTTCAGATTTTAGAATTTTTTTTTCCATAGTTTTTGAAGGTTGGGTCAATTCATCTTAATTTGAATAATAAGAAGACTAAATGTAAAATTGAATAATAAGAGGACTAAATTGCAAAAGACAAAACACAGTAAGCTAGTGGTTCCATAGACTACATTTAGTTTCGTGGAAGTTAAAATTTAATTTCATTTCATTTTACCATAAAACTATTCTTCATATCGCCTCCATTTGTGTGGAACTCGTTCAATGTTTTTAATTTATTTCACCACAACATCATTCTCGTAATAGAGTAGAGTTGATTATTTTTGGAATTCTTTTCCAACATGTTTATCTTCTATTTTGTAATATGCAAGTGTGGGCATTTTTTTACTCAAGTGTAGATTTCAAAATGCCATAGTCTAAAGATGATGCTTTTTTGCCCTGAAAGTTATGGAAATTCCGGTTATATTTTGAAAAAATCTGCAAGGATTTTTGTAAATCCAAGTAAAAGTTGTCAAACTTTATAATTTTAGGTGCCTTTGAAGTTTTTCATGGTGTTGAATCCATTTCCACCATAAAAAACATGATTCAAACACTCTAAAAAAATTGCATCTTTGTGTGGGAGAGTAGAGGAATCCTTTTAAAATATTTTGGAAACTAAGATTTTCTTTTTATTACAACTTCACACACTTTTTTTTTTTTTTTTTGTATTTTCTGGACAAATAACTTTAGGAGTTGTTTTTAGTGAGATTTTTTGGACTTTCCAAAATCCGATGGAAAAAATCCAGGTGAAAGCTTATTTTGTGTTATTTAAATGGGTTTTTTCACTATATATATGGATTCAACAAACTGAAAAACCCTAGGGCGTATTTAGGAGTTGTTTTAGTGTGATTTTTTGGACTTTCTAGAATCCTAGAGAAAAATTTGAGGTGAAAACTTATTTTGTGTTATTTAAATGAGTTTTACTGTATATATGGATTCAACACACTAAAAAATCCCTTAGGGCATTTCGATTGTGTAGGGGTTACCCATCAAGCTTGTGATTTCAATAAATTCGTGCCGGATTTTAGAGAAATTAGATTGGAAAAACCCACCAGAAAAACTTCCAAAATATCACACTAAAAACAACTCTTATTTATACATATCTAATACAATTCAAAGCTTACACTTTTCTCCATTCTTATTTTTAATAAAAATAATAAGCAATATGAATATGATATTTGTTTTTAGTACAAATATAATAGGAATATGATATTTGTTTTTAGTACAAATATAATTTGTTAATAATTACAGAATGAAATGTATGATAAATAATTTTACACAAATATTTTAAAATGAATTTTTATAATATGTTTAATTAGAAATATGATATTGAGAAAATGAAAATGAATTTTTATTACATGTTTAAATAGAAATATCATATTGAGAAAATGAAAATGAATTTTCATTACTTGTTCAATTAGAAATATGATATTGAGAAAATGATAATTGGAGAGTGGAAAACTTATTATGAACTTGAAAACATTTGTAAATAAATAGATCTTTAATTATGAGAAAAGAAAAAATTCATCTTTGAGAATACAAATATTCAGGAGCCCTATAGTGAACCAAAAATGTAATGGGTCAAAAGAGTCTATCATCTCTCTCATATTAAGAAGAGGGTTGAAAAATGAAAAAACAAATTGTCTTAGAATGTACTACATACGCCCACATTAAATCACAATTTTAAAATATTTATTACAAAGTCAACCTTTCTAACCTTTTAAGCCATGAAAGTATGGTGATTTATGGCTGATTCTCTTAAAGTTTTTGAAATAAAATCCTAAATAAAACCAAGTAATTCTTTACTTTTCTTAAATCTCAATAAACCAAATTTGTTTTAATTGGACATTAATTTTTACCATTATCATCATCATTATTAATTTATTTTTAAGTTTGCATAAGACTAGTGAAGATTTTATGGATGAAAATTTATCTTAAAATTTAGAAATCTTGATAAATCTTACTGGTCTCTAATATGCAATCTATAAAATGTTTGGTGATATTTTTCTATAACTATTCAAATCTAATGGTTTTATATAGACTCCATATAATTTTGGTGATTTTTAAAGTAAAATGATTAACATTTTTTGTTGTTGTTAAAAAAAAAATAATAACCCATTTAAAATTTTATTGTATAAAATTTTCTATATATTATATTTAATGTTATACACCAAATGAACAGGACGTTACAATTTGTTGATGATGTTACAATTTCTTTAATAATTGATTATAAAATACATTTTGCTTATTATATTTAATGTTACATACTGAAATGATGTTACCATTTATTTAATAATTGATTATAAAATGCATTTTGTTTATTATATTTAATGTTACACACTGAAAAATGAAAATGATGTTACAATTTCTTTAATAATTGATTATAAAATGCATTTGGCTTATCTTGGTGCAATAATAATAATATGAATAAAAATAAAAATAGAAATATTTATATAACTAATGACTTAGTAACGTTTCGAATAGCATGTTTATAGTTTGATGGAGGAAAGGATGTTACCATTTTTTAATAATGGATTGTAGAATGCATTTTACTTATCTTGGTGCACTAATAATAGTATGAAAAAGGATAATAATAGAAATAAATTTTGAATAGAAATAATTATATAAGTAATAATGAGCGCGATAGTGTTTATTTTGGTTCATTAGAAAGTATGTGGTTTGATTTGCAACTTTGGATATTTTGGTGTTTCTTTTGAAGTATCACTATTTTCAAACCTTGGTTGTGTTATAGAACAAAACCCTTAAAATCCAATAATGATAAGGATTTGACAACTATTAATGTTGGTATTAGTATATATAATAATATTTCTTTTTAGTATGATCTATAAATTACCATGGATATTCCACTTGATAGTTCGTCACAATAGATATAATAATATTATATTAAAACTCTGAAAATTCTACACTATTACAGTTTATTAAACTTTAATATCTGTGGATTTAACTGTAATTAGTGCATGCATGTGAATGGAAATTATGCAAAAAAGTAGAGAACGAAAAAATAAACACACACACACAAGACACAATATATGCTCTTTGGGAAACCCTTTTGGGAGAAAAACTAGCTGGAAGGTGAGGCTGCTTCACTCTCTTTCTTTGTCTGGAAATATGGCTGTAGGTACAAAGAAGTAATGATTGTGGCCGTTGGGCTGCTAGAGTGCACAGATCCTCTTTGTGTGCTCTACCTCCTATCTCTCTTGGCTATATTTTCTCAGCTATGGAACAAAATGCTCTTGAAAGAATGGAATACCTCTTCCTCCTGGTGGCCTAGTTATAACACAATCCAATATCCTACTAGTGGTTAATTTTGACTACATCAACTCTTAACTAGAGTTACAGAATAGACTCTTCTAGAGTCTTTTACATCATAATCACGTGATTAACACCTTTTCCATGAATAATGGTGGTTGAGGCAACATCCTCTCAAACTATAGGTGTGAAAACAACGAGGTCAACTTGTGAGTGACATAAATTTTGCATGCATACTCTAATTGACGTGCTTCTTGCGTCATTGGAAAGGTCTCTATGTGTAAAACAGCATGAAAAAGTGTGGTGCTAAAGCGACAAAGTCTTACTCCTAAAAGATGTCGGTTGATGCCTTAAAACGCTCCCAGAAGTTTTCAAATCCCATTTCGCAAAACTAGGCCCCACTGGTAAAAACGGTCCCATGAACTATTTCCTCCACCTTTCCCACTCCAAATGGATCGTGATGGATGACAAACAATATAATGATCCAATTCGGATCATAGTATAATGAAAATAATAATAACAATAGTAATTATATTTGATTATGTGTAATCATGTTAACTCTTCTTGATCATGTTTGACTATGGTTGACCATGTTCGGCCATGATTAACTTTGGTTGTCCATGGTTGACTATGGTGGACCATGTTTCTATGGTTCACTTTTGTTGACCATGTTCAACAATGGTTGACTTTGATTGCCCATGGTTGACTAAGGTTGACCATAGTTAAACATGGTTGGCTATGGTCAACTAAGGTTGAGCATGACTAACTATGTTTGACCATGATTGACTAATGTTGACCATAGTTAACCATGAGTGGCTATGGTTGACTAAAGTTGAGCATGACTAACCATATTTGACCATGATTGACTATCACTAAGTATGCTTTGAACACAATTCACTATGGTTGACCATTATTGACCATGTTTGACTATAGTTAAACATGTTTGATCATGGTTAAATATAATTAAATATGAGTAATCATGTTTGCCTATAATTGACTTTGGGTTAATAATATTTAACTTTTAGTTGGTGACATTTGGCTATGGTTAATTACAATTGACTTTGATTGACTACACTTAACTCAAGTACGTTGTGGTTCATATTTGTTGATATTAACTATAACTAATTTGGGTTTTCAATGGTTAACTTTAATTGTATTTAGTTACCTCTAATTAACTTTAAATAGCAACGATTTCATTTTGTTTCATTTTACTGGTTTATGTTCCATAATTGTTAATTAAATCTGGTGGAATTTGGTTAACTTATATTAGTATAATTAGTTAATTATGATTTTCAATAGTTAAATTTTATTTTTATGCTTAACTTAATCAACTAACCATTAACTATAATTAACTTTAATTAAATAAGATTAACCTTAATGTTATACATGACATTGTTAACTTCAAAATTGTCATTAAAATAACACAGTTAAAATTCAAATTTATTTCACATTTAAACACGCAGATATAACTTCCCCATAATAAAATATAGACTTCACTTAACATCAAATTTATATAATAAAATATTGACTCCACTATTATATAAAATCGCAACATAAATAGGTTGACTATTATATTAAATGAGTCTGGAAATGAGTCTGCTGGAGTCAAACTTTAATCTTTTCGCGATGCATGAATTTGACGAATACGATCACATCGTGTCGCGATGCATGAATGGAGCCGCGCCGGAACCATCTGCTCACGGCCCGTTAAGCTGTCTTTGGTCTTCTAGGCGGCACACGACTTAATTATACAAGAGGATATCATTCATGAGAAGCTATGCAGGATATGGAATATCTTGTAGCAGAGCACTGTTTAATAACGGTGGGAATTAGTAATAGGGTATGAATATTAAGCCCTACTAGGGTTTGCTCTGCCTGAAAACACTATCATTGTAAAGCTAGTCTTCATGTCGTGTCGAGAGATCGGAATGTGTCGGCCGTTAATGAGTTAGATTTCGATTTTTTTTTAATAAAATTGAGAATAAAATAAAGTTATATGAACGAGTGTCATATAAAATAAATGAGTAATGATTTTTTTCTGTGGTATTGATAAGTTATAGTATTGAGATATTGTAATAAAATATTAAAAATCTCCATAATAATAGAGTAAATTTTCATAGTTAAAACATTACTTGTTTTTTAAATGTATAAATGTTTAACTTGTATATTAATTCTTTGTAGTATAACAATAATAATAATAAAATTATACTTAGTTACCTTTTATGATCATTTTTTTTTTTTAATTTTAACAACTTGATATGTATCGTGAAATAATGTTTTGATGTTTTATCATGGATTGATATCTATTGAGATTTACCAGCCATATAAATGATATGATTACATTAATTTATCTAAATTACAACTTGATACCTTTTACAACCTGTATTTTTTTATTTATTATTGTAAACGAAATATATGAATATACCAAATGTGTGCATCTAGTACAATTCAAAGCTATAGTAAATAGTATGAATATGAATGAACTGGAATAATAAGAATAATAAATAGTATGAGTATGAACTATGTTGTAGTATAATTATGATTGTTAATAATGACAAAATGAAGGTTACAATAAATTGGAAAAGATTCCTTAGGGTTAATTACATGTACGATCAAAGCAATTATATACAAATGCTCAAAATCTATCTTCATCATATGTTTAATTAGAAATATAATATTGGGAAAATGCTAAATGAACAATTATAAATCAATAGACATTTAATTATGGGATAAAAATAAAGTCATGTTTGGAATGCTTGTCAGTGCTTTTATCTTATATGGTTATGAAGTTTGGGGCTACAAGACATTTAGAAAATGATGTAGAATAGTAGAACATATTCAAAAGTGTTTTATAACATAAAGTTTCAAAATTAAAGGTAATGCACCCTATCCTATCATCCTCATAGAAGTAAGTTTTTTCAAGGCACCTAATGTACAATAACAAGATAAACAACATGGAAGGCAAGAGACTTCCTAAGATTGCTTCAAACTCCAGTAAAGATCGTCTACGCCTAAATCAGTTTGCATAAAGATGTGAAGTATAGGCTAAACCATTAGGTAATAAAAGAAAATGTCACTTTTTAAAATAAACATAATATTAGATATATTATTACATAACACTGAGAAGAAAGTGGTCTGATAAATAATTATAGGATAAAATAAAATTAATATACTATAAGGAGACGATGAACCCTAATCTAGAAAATAAAAAATCTCTCTCTGTTTTGTGATTATATTGAAGAAAAACAACATTGCTAAAATAAAATCAAACTCTTAGGATCTCCATAGTGAAACAAAAATGTAGTGGTTCAAATGAGTTTATCATCTGTATGAGATTCAAAGGGTTGAATATGAAAAACCATTTTTTCTTAAAATATCACAATTTTAAAATATTTATTACAATATTGATATTTCTAACATTTTAAATCATGAAACTATGGTGATTTATGAATGCTTCTCTTCAAGTTATTTCAGGAACGAAATAAAATACTAAACAAAACCAAGTAATTCTTTATATTTTTTCTAAATAAAACCAAGTAACTCTTTGCCTTGATTAAATCTCAACAAACCAAATTTGGTCTAAGTGGACATTGTTATAGACATTTTTGAGCCCTACAACACCAAGAATGAAATGTCCATAAACCAAGGGCTCCTAAGTCCCTAAAAGTGTTGTTCTAACCCCTAAAGGAACAAGGTCAATAGATTACTGCTTCTCCCAGAAGTTCTCCACTAAAAACTACTCAGAACTCAACTGGCTAAGTGCGTTGCATTGCACCTAAATACACTATGAGGGTGCGTTGCATTTCAAAACTCCCTTCTGTGGGGTGCGATGGGCGAGAAATGACAAATGGCAGTGTCATTCCGCAAGGTGGAGAGGCAATGGAAGCTTCCAGAATCTTCTCCTGTGACACTTGCCTCACTGAATTCGACCAAGGATGAGTAAGAGGCCCTCAGTCTCCAAGTGGAAGCAAGAACTGACAGAGAGAAGACACTAATCAAATCACAAGCTGACTCATCCTCCTTACAGATATCTATATATGGATCCCTCATCCCAGAGATCCAGAGGCTGGAATTTTGCATATTGTAAGGAATCGTTGTTGGTTTCTAGAGACAAACATCAGATTATTGGGTGATTTATGCTTTGATTGAGGTGAAGAGGGGCTTCTTTGCTGGGAGGTTGATGCTGGGTCGGAACCACTAGTTGTAACTCCTCCTGGATCTTTTCTTGTTTATCAATAAAAACTATTTGAGTTTTCCTCCATGCGTTTGTATCATTGATGCTAGTTACATTTGTATGGTTAACTTAAATCTGATCCTAAGTTGTTTATGAATATAGATCCATGTCTTTGTATAGTGCTCTGCTTCTGTGATCTTACAGGTACTTTGTGAAGCTGGGCATGCAAGGGAGCAGGTAGCTGGATAACATCAAAGAAGAGAGGGATTGGATCAAAGGATTAGCGCAAGACACAGGTTGGTTCTTTCTATTCCTCTCTATCTATAATTCATAAAGGAAATACAAAAGTAGTTTTTCTCTGTTTGTTTCTAAGGTAGCTGTCACACCTTAGTGGGATAGAGTAGTTCTAAATAGACACTTTTCCCTGTAACAAAATGGCGACTCCGCTGGGGAGATAATTGGTTTGTTTGTTTATCATTCTTTGTTGTTTGTTTCATAAACTTATAAGTAGCATTCGAACTGCATTTGCCATAACAAATGCAAAGTAGATAACTGCTGCTTCAATCCATTCACTGGATCTGTTTATGACTTAAACAGTTGATTCACAAACTATCTGATTTCCCTTGTGATAGCTCTTAGATCCTCCTTAGATCTACCCCTGATTGTTGCATTACTGATTTCTTTTTACTCGGCCAAAAACCAAGGACTGAACTGCAAACTGTGACCCGGAACCTGAGCAGAGTCTCGTTTCTGGCCCAGCGCAGGTACTGTTCAGAGACTCTGAATTTCAGCGCACTTCATGAAGGGAGAACCTGCGCTGCATTTCAGATTCTCTGTGTTACAGGTGCGCTGATCAGACTAGCTCTGTGCAGCTGTGGTTCCTGTGCTTCATTCTTTCCAGTTCTATCCCTGAATTTTGCTGCCTGTGATCAGTATATGTTTGTTTGAAACCTCTTTTCCTTGCTGTTATTCTGCCTCCTTTGTACAAAAGAACTGTAGATGTTTTTGTGTGTTTGTTAAGTCATTTACAGTTTTCCTTTGCAAAAGTAGCATAGTCGTACTGTCGATCCTTCGATTTGAATCTGTCGCAAGTGTCGGTTTCGATCATAGGAGAAAGTTTGATAGCTGTTGATGGTCGATTATCCTGTTACTATTGCCTTTGGTCTGAATTTGTAATTTTCTAGTGTCAAGAACAAGTGTTCATTTCAAAATCGTAAGGTGTCGTAATCATCTCTGTTTTTGATTTCGAAAAAGAGCTTGTTTATATTTGTCGCTGGAAAAGAAATTTAGATTTGTACATCAACTTTCTTTTTAGCATCAATACTAAGAAAGTCGAAAACAAATACATGCATGTGCATTTGCATATAGACAGTCTGTTTGGCTTGATTTAGGAAAGTGCATTTACAGTGTGCTCTTTGCTCTTTGTGAAAAGATTCTGTCTTTCTTTTCCCCTAGTAGCTAGGATTTTCATTGCACAAAAGAGATAAAAGTTTGTTTATCATCTTTAGATTGCATTTTAGGAATTACATCTACATCTCGTGGTGAACCGGAAAAGCAAACTTCATAAACAAGATCAACTTAAAATAAATTCAATGAATCTAACAACGCTTTGGAACTTAATGCACAACATTTAGAGGTCTAGGCTAGAGACGTATTCCGGCGTTGTAAAGCCTGGTAACTGTTATCCTCACTGATGGTTGGGTGATTCCTCCACTTTGAGACGATAAGTGCCAGTACGGACTTGTGCTCCCACGTACCGTCGAGTATATTTTGGGAGACCCCTATAGGCTTAAATCCTTTATCCTTAGGAAGCTGTGTCTGCCGCCCTATCGATCGCAATGCACTGAACACAACATTCAGGAAGATTGACTGCCGTACCGTAAAAAGTATTCTGCAGTTTTGCAATTGGTTTGGTACTCCCTCTACCTAGATCTCCAGAGCAGTCCCTTTCGTTCCTTTTCAGACTCCTTAATGGAAAAGGTCCATCTGAGCACTTGTCACTTCAGGCTCATTAAAAATCGAAGGAAACTAGAGTCATCTTTTGTTTTTTCTCGACTCTTAAAAACTGAAAAAACAAGTTGTGTTAAAGCGTCTAAAAATTTATTTTAAACAGAATATTCATTACCCCTTTCCTACGTTGATCTTGGGTTGAGAAAATGGAGTCAACCAACCAAGGAATTCCCCTTGGAGGAAATCCTAGTCCCTTCTCCTCTTGGGGAGATGTTGGTGCACCCCATATGGCCACATTGTCGCTTCCAGGACCGACAATTGGGTTGCCTATATGGCTCTTCTCAACCTCTGTCGTTCAGAACACCAATATTCCTAAACAATCGAATCAACAATTAGACGAGTCCAGAGTTACCCACCAGCCTTCTACTTCTTCTAATTCTTCCTCTCCTCCTTCCTCTTCGCTTGATGGGGCTGGTAAAGCCAAAAGTCAAGTTCCTAAGGAGAAGAAGGAAAAGAAGAAGAAAGAGAAGAAGAAGAAGGAGCCAAAAGCAAATGGGGGCAAACGAGTGTCATCTAACGAAAATCCACACACTGCACCGACCAGGCCTAAATCGCCATGTGTCATTTGTAAAGGAGACCACTTTCACAGAGATTGTCCTTGCATCCCTCGGATCTTAAGGGACTGGTCTCCTCGTTTGCACAACCCGGTGTCGTCAACCTCTGATGATCATGTTGATAACACACCGTCAACTAGTGAAAGTGAAGCCCCAGGAAAAAAAGGAAAATGTAGATTTCCTTGTAAACTCTGCGAAGGCGATCATGCCGTCCACTGTTGTCCCTTCTTAGATGAAGCTAAAAGAGTTTTGGATGATCGTCCGGTTTCACCGTTACGACTTCCTCCTGGATATAAAAAACTCTTGCCGAGTCCGTCACTAGTTGAAAATCCGGCTGACCCGCTCAGGTGGTCGGCCGAAGCATATGTCATTGAAGATGAACCATCTGAATCCACACCAGACGAAAGTCAAAAGGTCGAGGTGGCAGTTGACCTGGTCTTGCCTTCAGAGGTTCCATCCTCAGATGATACAATCACTGAAGAGAGCAAGGATGACACCGTCCAAATTCTTTTCATAAGCACAGACTCCAACGAACATGGGGGCAATTTACCCATTCCTTTACCGCAGGAAGGAAGTTCGTCAGAGTCGTACCCGGCCGTCTATTCGGTCCCACCTCCAAGCAACCTAGTTGTCTCCTTCGACTGGAATCAACTAGGCAGACCCTGTTTACCAGCTAGCGTACCATTCCGAATTATTGTTCAAATATATAGAATGGTTATGGCTGGTACCATCATAGATGAGGGGGCTTCTGTGAGTATCCTTTCCTCAACTGCTTGGAAAGCGCTTGGTTCGCCATCGCTTTTGCCTGAGATGAGAAATCTGACAGGCTTTGATAAAGGAACTAGTCGACTATTAGGGATCCTTCCCAACGTGTCCATAATGTTGAGAGGGAAAACCATTCACATGAACGTGATGGTAGTTCAAGGACCCCTAGATTACAATCTACTCCTTGGACGAGACTATATTTATTGCATGAGAGCCATTGTCTCATCACTCTTTAGAGTGATGTGTTTTCCGCATGAAGGAAGAGTTGTCAAGCTCGTGGACCAGCTTTCATTTCCCGGATCACGCATAGAAAATAGTCATATACCATCCCTAAATGGTCTTTTCATGCAAGAAATGTCTCAATCTATAGTTCGTCCTCCCGATGAGCGCGAGTGATTCGGAGGGATATGACTGAAACCCAGGGAGCATGCACCCTGGTCTGCTTCGGCAGGAAAACTTTGGGTATAGGGTAGGTTTCCGCGGGAAAATATGACTAGTCTGTACCCCTGTCCGTGATTGGAAGAGGGGTTATTCTAGAACAGGATTCTCTTGTCAAAGTTATGTGAGTTGGCGGGCATCGCCGCTCACCTTTGTTTATTTCGGTAGACATCGCCAGAGAAGTGTTTTGTTTACGCCGTGAATAGAACAATCTTTGGGTAACCTGTAAGAGGTAGGCCTCTCTCGGTAAAACAAATGTTTTAATGGACTAAAGAAGGGGTAACTTTGAAACTCTGTTTTATACCTGGGGGCATGCAAACCTTTTGGAATGCAAGCAAAGAGCGACTATTTATTTTTTAAAATTTTTAGGACCTCTAACCCTTTAAACTCGTAGGATTGGCCGTTTCCTAACTTGCATAAAGAAAGGATGTGGGGCAAATCTCTAAAAGTTGTCGTTATTATATGAGACATTCTTATCGCAAGACTGGATTAATCGAGCAGTTTTAGCACATAGTTCAAACTCGTTAAAAAATAAACATAAGACATGAGCAAATGTTTCCACCCGCGTTTAAGCTCATTAAAAAATGAACTATTCCCCGGTAAATAACCATCGTGAATGTAGTACTTCAGCCATTAAAGCCTTGGTCATGTTTGCACCATCACCTCCACTTTTCATTGGCTGATCATTCACCTCCATTTGATTGTTTACCCGTTTTGAGGAACAGCTGCGAAGAGTGATTTCACTAGCCATCCTTGTGACACTGCCGTGATTGGAAAATTCCAAACCTTACCTGGAATCAGCTGCTACCCGTTTTATCACTCGTTCCTCAAAAGACGAGTCTCCTTTAAGCTCTTTTCAACTGACTCGTAAAATATGAAAAGATTGCCAAGCCATTGGCCTCTCCAGCTCGTTAAAGGGACAGGAAGTGCTATCCCTCATCTAGATTTTAATATTTTTGGACCTGAGGGATTATTACACAAAAAGATCGAGCACTTGTTTTGTTCGGCTCGTTAAAACTATCGAAAATTCATCCCTTTTGTATTGTTTTATACTTTTTTGGACTTAAGGGATTAGATGACGAAAAAGGAATTTTGGAATTACCTTTACGTCCCTTTTCAGACTCTCTAAAATTGAAAAGGACCGAGTTATCTTTGTCGTTAAACTCGTTAAAAAGATTAATAGCGACAAACTTGTCTTTAGACGAGAACGAGTTTCACTATCGCTAGGCTCGTTAAAACATAGCGATGGGTTTGCCCGAAGGGAAAATTATAGAACAAGCATATGTTATCCTCCTCAATCTTGACAAAAATAAAGAGGTACTGGTCAGCAATGACTGGGGAAAAATTGGGAAGAAAACTCAAAGAAACATTGTTGGTAGCAAGTCGCTCTTGAACATGACACTTCCACTTCGTGTCCGAGTCGGGTTGGGTTGTTTCATTCACCGGTCACATCACCATGGTCACGCCATACCATCCACATTTGGGGTTAATGCTACCAATCCATCACATCAGTGTCACCGATATGTTCCAAAGAAGTCATCCAGAGAAGTCACCCGTGTCTCACCCACTACCATACATTATACTCCATTCTTTCATGACCGCCACCCTGAACCTTATATCATCAGATCGTTTTCACCTCCATCAAAATCATTTGCTCCGTTCCGTGTAATTGATGTGGGATTCATTAAGGCCCTCCTGTGACGGATTACTTCTTGTCGACATCAGCTCATTATCCAAGAAGTTGATCTAGGAACACCCCATTCAGTACTTTGAAGCTTGCAGGCCTCAATGGCAAGTTTCTCACTTCCGGCGACAGGTTTACATCAATGGCCTTCGACCGAAAGATTTTGCGTGGTGTTCGACGCCAAGTCCTCCATTCACACCACATGAATTGTACTGCAGTACCTTGAGGATCATTATCATTATTGGTGATTCCTCTCGCGCTTGTTAACAGTTTACATCATTGACTGGTAATCAAGCGATGTCTTTCCATGTTCGACTTCAGAACATTTCTCACATGGATCGACTTGTACTTCGAGTGAAGATCGGACGAGATTGAAGACCCTGAATCTAGTTTCATCCATCCGGGCTGCGATATATATTCAGGGAAATAAAGACATTAAATGTACAGCATTGTAGCACAGATAATCATCCTACCAAAAGGATGATGGCTCTATCAGAATCATCAGTCTACACTCAGACGATTGTCTGTCCTATGTACATGAAAATGAATTTATAAAGTTGAGCATGGGAATGCCCGCCTCAGCTAGATCATGAAAATATTATGAAGATAATGTATTGTATTGTATCTTATTATAGGTCTCCTCCCAGCATTGAAAGAACTTCAGATCCTCATAATAAATCATTTCACCCGACACCAAAAGGTTAACGGCCTCATACTTTAGGGGGCAACTGTTATAGACATTTTTGTGCCCTACAACACCAAGCATGAAATGTCCATAAACCAAGGGCTCCTAAGTCCCTAAAAGTGTTGTTCTAACCTCTAAATGAACAAGGTCAACAGATTACTGCTTCTCCTAGAAGTTCTCCACACAAAAACTACTCAGAATTGGTCAAAACAAGATCATTTTAGCTGCTCCACTGGCTAAGTGCATTGCATTGCACCTAAATACACTATGAGGGTGCGTTGCATTTCAAAACTCCCTTCTGTGGGTGCGATGGGCGAGAAATGACAAATGGCAGTGTCATTCCGCGAGGTGGAGAGGTAATGGAAGCTTCCACAATCTTCTCCTGTGACACTTGCCTCACTGAATTCGACCAAGGATGAGTAAGAGGCCCTCAGTCTCCAAGTGGAAGCAAGAACTGACAGAGAGAAGACACTAATCAAATCACAAGCTTACTCATCCTCCTTACAGATATCTATATATGGATCCCTCATCCCAGAGATCCAGAGGCTGGAATTTTGCATATTGTAAGGAATTGCTATTGGTTTCTAGAGACAAACATCAAATTGTTGGGTGATTTATGCTTTGTTTGAGGTGAAGAGGGGCTTCTTTGCTGGGAGGTTGATGCTGGGTTGGAACCACTGGTTGTAACTCCTCCTGGATCTTTTCTTGTTTATCAATAAAAACTATTTGAGTTTTCCTCCATGCTTTTGTATCATTGATGCTAGTTACATTTGTATGGTTAACTTAAATCTGATCCTAAGTTGTTTATGAATATAGATCTATGTCTTTGTATAGTGCTCTGCTTCTGTGATCTTACAGGTACTTTGTGAAGCTGGGCATGCAAGGGAGCAGGTAGCTGGAGACCATCAAAGAAGAGAGGGATTGGATCAAAGGATTAGCGCAAGACATAGGTTGGTTCTTTCTATTCCTCTCTATCTATAATTCATAAAGGAAATACAAAATTAGTTTTTCTCTGTTTGTTTCTAAGGTAGCTGTCACACCATAGTGGGATAAAGTAGTTCTAAATAGACACTTTTCCTTGTAACAGACATTAATTATTATCATCATCATCATTAATTTATTTTTAGGTTTGTATAAGATAAGGGAAGATTTTGTGGATAGAAATTTATCTTAAATTTACAAACCTTGGGAGATCTTACTAGTTTTTAATATGCAATCTATAAAATGTTTAGTGATATTTTTCTAGAAATATTCAAATTTCTAATAATTTTATATGAAATCTATACAATTTTAGCTATTTTTAGGGTAAATAATTTTATCCTATAAAATTTGGGCATATCATTAAAAAAAAATGGAAATTGGCAATTTTTTTTTTTTTTTTTTTTGGAAAAGCATGGAAAATTAACCCATTTGTAAATGTTAGCCCCTAAAATTCTCCCTATATAAGATATTATATATAATGTTACATACTCACAAATGAAAAAGATGTTACAATTTCTTTAATAATCAATTATATAATGAACTGTGCTTACACTACAACAAATCCTTGTGATTAGCTTCCTTTTTGCTCCCTTTTTTGCTTCCAAGGATTGTTTTAGTGTATTTTTCTCTAATTTTTTGAAAACGCTGGAGATATCTATCTAGATGACGCAATTATTTGTGTTTCTTTTACCGACCAAAATATTTAGGCACTAATCCAAGAAATAATAGAGTCGTAAATATCAACAAAAATAGCACTAGAAATAACACTGGAAATAGTGCCGAAAATTAGTGCCATAAGTAGCATCGTAAATAGCGCCATCAATTTCCCCATAAATAGTGCCAGTGATAACATCGGGTTTGACTCCTTTTTTTGCACCTACATTACCTCCTTGCTTAGCTCCCTTTTTAGCCACAGAATTAGTGCCAGATATGCCTTAATAGTTAATTAAATGAGGTGTTGGGGGTTAAGTGGATAAGGCTTTGAGGATTATGGGGTTTAGAGTACAAGGATTAAGGGTTAAGGGATTAGGGGTTATGGTTTAAGGGATTAACGGTCAAGAGCTAAGAGATTTTGTGCTTACATATTAGGTAGCTTAATAGTTAATGGCTGAATTGTTTCAGGTTTGGATGGTCTCTTGAAGCTTGTTGTTAGAGGATTACATTTTTGTTCCTTTACTCATTTGGATTAATTAAAGTTCTAGGACCTGTTGTTACACAAACCTTTTCTTAAGCACGTGTTGCCTTTCCTAATCAGACCAGATATAGGAAAATCAATTATTCATCCAACTAATACATACCTCACCCTGCCATAATACTGCATGATTAGACCTTTCTAACATCATTACATTTTACAATTAAACTGATGTAACCATCGTCGTTAGTAACAATACTCCATCATTATTACTTTTTTTTTCTTTATTATACATGTTGTTACATCGAGAGATCAGTGCAATTGTTTGGAAACTCCTTTTGATTTAAAAGTTTTGAATTGGTAATAAGAAGGAGTAACCACTGGTAATTCCAACACCTTGACATTATCCCCTGAGAAAGCATTTGTGTGTGTTGAAGCAACTCTGTAATAGGTTCCTAGCATTATGGAGCAATTTTGATACCTCTCATTAATGCCTTTCTTTTCTTTGAGGATTTTTTTAAAGCAATTTTGATATTTTATTTGTTTTATTCATAACAAGTTAAATGACATCCATAGGAGTTATATACATCTTTTGAATATTCATTTTTTCCCTTAATATATGAAGTTGAGCAAGCAATTTTGATACCTCTATTTAATGCCTTTCTTATCTTTGAGGATTTTTTTAAAGCAATTTTGATATTTTATTTGTTTTATTCATAACAAGTTAAATGACACCAAAGGAGTTATATACATCTTTTGAATATTCATTTTTTCCCTTAATATATGAAGTTGAGCAATTTCATATTTAAACTAATTTTTTAAAATGGTTAAACTCTTTTAATGTTCTAATTATTTAAAAAACATATAAAAAAATATAATTATATGATGTTTTTTTCTCAAATAAAAGTTACATTTTATATTAAGTTTTGTGGAATTTCATATTCGTATTTTTTAAAGTGAAATGTCAACTAGATTCCCATCACATCACATTACATCTCGACACTCTCTCATATACCTAAAGACCTTAATATTTAATTAGGCTTCATCACATTACATATGAACACTGTCTCATGTAGCTAAAAACCTTAATATTTAATTAGGCTTCATGGAATACAAAACCTTAATATTTAATTAGGTTTCATCACATTACATATGGACACTGTCTCATGTAGCTAAAAACCTTAATATTTAATTAGGCTTCATGGAATACAAATTTGATTTAATTAGACTTTTTCTAGCAAAATTACTTTTCCTAATATTATAATTATATATTTTGATTTATATATAAAATTTTGTCAATTCACGGGTTCAATTGACTCAATTGAAGCTGAGAGGCCAAATGATT
Source organism: Pinus tabuliformis (assembly GCA_031772625.1). NCBI lineage: Eukaryota > Viridiplantae > Streptophyta > Pinopsida > Pinales > Pinaceae > Pinus > Pinus tabuliformis. The sequence continues at coordinate 936,081,746 of CM062816.1, read as the reverse complement.
TTGTAACTTGATTGTTTCAATTGAATTTGAGAGGCCAAATAATTTTGTAACTTGATTGTTTCAATTGAATTTGAAAGGCCAAATGATTTTGTAACTTGACTGGCTCAATTGAATCTGAAAGGTCCAATAATATAAATAAGATACACTTCTCATAGATACAACTTTTAATACAATTTTTCCTAGCTTTTTAATTTTAGAATTTTTTTAAGTATATTTTCCTATTAAACCAAAAATTTGATAAGAATTTATTAGAATTATAGAATTATAATTATATATTTTGATTTATATATAAAATTTTGTCAATTCACAGGCTTAATTGACTCAATTGAATCTGAGAGGCCAAATGATTTTGTAACTTGATTGTTTCAATTGAATTTGAGAGGCCAAATAATTTTGTAACTTGATTGTTTCAATTGAATTTGAAAGGCCAAATGATTTTGTAACTTGACTGGCTCAATTGAATCTGAAAGGTCCAATAATATAAATAAGATACACTTCTCATAGATACAACTTTTAATACAATTTTTTCTAGCTTTTTAATTTTAGAATTTTTTAAAATATATTTTCCTATTAAACCAAAAATTTGATAAGAATTTATTAGAATTATAGATTTGATTTCTGAACTCTTCACAATCTAAATACTCCCAATACTCCAAAGTGCTAAATCTATATTTATAATCAAAATCCTATCTTAAATACCAAAGAATGGTGGGCCAGATTTGAACCGTTTGAAAACTATTTCAAAAATTTGCAATCACGTTTTTCTGTTTTGTTTTCAGCGACATGTTGTTTTCTTTGAGAGGATCTTATGTTGATACTTTGGTTCAGTGAAATTTGTTTATTGGAAGCATCTTCGATGTCACCAGAGAGTAGACCTGTACACAGTAATATTTCGTCTGTTTGTTTGTTTCTGGAGGAGCGTGTAGATTAAAAAAAAAGGTCCACAATGGCGTCGCATTTAACTCCAATCACGAGAATTAGACTTTTCGTTACGCCTCTGAAAATGCCTTTAACAATTCAATGATGGCGACCGCCGGAGCAACTAAGGAATAAATAAGACTCACCCAGTTCAATTGCGATGGCGACAGCTGCAACAATTAAGGAAGAAATTAAGACTCACCCAGTTCAATGGCAATGGCGACAAATGGCACAATTATGGTATAAATAACCGTGCCTCCTCTTGTAACCAAAACATAGAAATTGCAAGTGCAAAGACATCTGTTATTCAATTCCGAGCTGTTGTAGCAATAGAATATTATAGCTGAATAGCTGGGTTCTTGGAAAAATGGCAGATAAAACCAGTTATTTCGTCACTTGTGTTTTTGTTATTGTGCTTTCCCTTCTTCTTGTTCATCATCAGTTCTGTCACACAGCAGAAGTAGACCAAAAAATCACTTATCTGACCAAAAATTCTGTCATTGAGCGAACTGGAGGTGGGACAACATTAATCTCTGCGAAGTCCGTGAATAGCCTTGTTGTTGCAGCAGTCACTGTTGCGCTCTATGGAAGTACTGTCGCAGTGTTTGCGTGTCTCTGTTTCAGGTCTCTGATCGGGATGGATGACTTCGAGGAGTACGATCACATCGTGTCGCGATGCAGGATTCGAGCCGGCCGGAACCATCTGCCCGCGGCCCGTTAGGCTGTCTTTGGTCTTCCAGGTGGCAAACTTCATTATGCAAGCGGAATTCATTCATGCAACCCTAGAGAAGAGATTGGCTCCGTGAAGATCTATCTTGCAAGCAGAGTGCTGTTTAATAACGGTAGCGATTAGTACTAGAGTTATGCCTCGTTTTTATCAAATCTCAGAATATTTTGGATTTCTTTTGTTTGAAAAACTATCACTTAAAACTATGATAATTAATTTAGCCTATGTTTTTCAGATTTTAGAATATTTTTTTCCATAATTTTGGAATGGACGGATAGAAAGTTGGGTCAATTAATCAGAGGATTAAATTGTAAAATTGAATAATAAGAGGATTAAATTGCAAAAGACAAAACACAGTAAGCTAGTAGTCTCATAGACTATAGACTACATTTAGTCTCGTGGAAGTTAAAATTTCATTTCATTTCATTTCACCATAAAACTATTCTTCATATCACCTCCATTTGTGTGCAACTCGTTCAATGTTTTTAATTTATTTCTACACAACATCATTCTGGTAATAGAGTAGAGTTGATTATTTTTGGAATTCTTTTCCAACATGTTTATCTTCTATTTTGTAATATGCAAGTGTGGGCATTTTTTTATTCAAGTGTAGATTTCAAAATGCCATAGTCTAAAGATGATGCTTTTTTGCCCTGAAAGTTATGGAAATTCCGGTTATATTTTGAAAAAACCTGCAAGGATTTTTGTAAATCCAAGTAAAAGTTGTCAAACTTTATAATTTTAGGTGCCTTTGAAGTTTTTCATGGTGTTGAATCCATTTCCACCATAAAAAACATGATTCAAACACTCTAAAAAAATTGCATTTTTTTGTCGGCGACTTTTGCACGTCGGGCAATTCTTCCGCCTTCCTAGAGGAATCTTTTAAAATATTTTGGAAACTAAGATTTTCTTTTTATTACAACTTCACACACTTTTTATTTTTTTTTTTGTATTTTCTGGACAGATAACTTTAGGAGTTGTTTTTAGTGAGATTTTTTGGACTTTCCAAAATCCGATGGAAAAAATCGAGGTGAAAGCTTATTTTGTGTTATTTAAATGGGTTTTGCACTGTAAATATGGATTCAACAAACTGAAAAACCCTAGGGCGTATTTAGGAGTTGTTTTAGTGTGAATTTTTGGACTTTGGAGAATCCTAGAGACAAATTTGAGGTGAAAGCTTATTTTGTGTTATTTAAATGAGTTTTACTGTATATATGGATTCAACACACTAAAAAATCCCTTAGGGCATTTCGATTGTGCAGGGGTTACCCATCAAGCTTGTGATTTCAATAAATCGTGCCGGATTTTAGAGACCAGAAAAACTTCCAAAAAAATCACACTAAAGACAACTCTTATTTATACATATCTAATACAATTAAAAGCTTACACTTTGCTCCATTCTTATCTTTAATAAAATTTAATTAGAATAATAAAAATAATAAGCAATATGAATATGATATTTGTTTTTAGTACAAATATAATTTGTTAATAATTACAAAATGAAATGTATGATAAGTAATTTTACACAAATATTTTAAAATGAATTTTTATAATATGTTTAATTAGAAATATGGTATTGAGAAAATAAAAATGAATTTTTATTACATGTTTAAATAGAAATATCATATTGAGAAAATGAAAATGAATTTTCATTACTTGTTCAATTAGAAATATGATATTGAGAAAATGATAATTGGAGAGTGGAAAACTTATTATGAACTTGAAAACATTTGTAAATAAATATATCTTTAATTATGAGAAAAGAAAAAACTCATCTTTGAGAATACAAATATTCAAGAGCCCTATAGTGAAACAAAAATGTAATGGGTCAAAAGAGTCTATCATCTCTCTCATATTGAGAAGAGGGTTGTAAAATGAAAAAGCAAATTGTCTTAGAATGTACTACATACACCCACATGAAATCACAATTTTAAAATATTTATTACAAAATCAACCTTTCTAACCTTTTAAGCCATGAAATTATGGTGATTTATGGCTGATTCTCTCAAAGTTTTTGAAATAAAATCCTAAATAAAATCAAGTAATTATTTACCTTTCTTCTAAATAAAACCAAGTAATTCTTTACTTTTCTTAAATCTCAATAAACCAAATTTGTTTTAATTGGACATTAATTTTTACCATTATCATCATCATTATTAATTTATTTTTAAGTTTGCATAAGACTAGTGAAGATTTTATGGATGAAAATTTATCTTCAAATTTAGAAATCTTGACAAATCTTACTGGTCTCTAATATGCAATCTATAAAATGTTTGGTGATATTTTTCTATAACTATTCAAATCTAATGGTTTTATATAAACTCCATATAACTTTGGTGATTTTAAAAGTAAAATAAAAATAAAACATAGGAAAAAAATATAAAAAAAAATTAACATTTTTTGTTGTTGTTAAAAAAATAAAAAAATAACCCATTTAAAAGTTTATTGTATAAAATTTTCCATATATTATATTTAATGTTATACACTAACAAATGAACATGATGTTACAATTTGTTAATGATGTTACAATTTCTTTAATAATTGATTATAAAATACATTTTGCTTATTATATTTAATGTTACATACTGAAATGATGTTACCATTTCTTTAATAATTGATTATAAAATGCATTTTGCTTATTATATTTAATGTTACACACTTGAAAATGATGATACAATTTCTTTAATAATTGATTATAAAATGTATTTGGCTTATCTTGGTGCAATAATAATAATATGAATAAAAATAAAAATAGAAATATTTATATAACTAATGACTTAGTAACGTTTCGAATAGCATGTCTATAGTTTGATGGAGGAAAGGATGTTACCATTTTTTAATAATGGATTGTATAATGCATTTTACTGATCTTGGTGCACTAATAATAGTATGAAAAAAGATAATAATAGAAATAAATTTTGAATAGAAATAATTATATAAGTAATAATGAGTGTGATAGTGTTTATTTTGGTTCATTAGAAAGTATGTGGTTTGATTTGCAACATTGGATATTTTGATGTTTCTTTTGAAGTATCACTATTTTCAAACCTTGGTTGTGTTTTAGAACAAAACCTTTAAAATCCAATATTGATAAGGATTTGACAACTATTAATGTTGGTATTAGTATACATAATAATATTTCCTTTTAGCATGATCTATAAACTACCATGGATATTCCACTGGATAGTTCGTCACAATAGATATAATAATATTATATTAAAAACTCTGAAAATTCTACACTATTACAATTTATTAAACTTTAATATCGGTGGATTTAACTGTAATTAGTGCATGCATGTGAATGAAAATTATGCAAAAAAGTAGAGAACGAAAAAATAAACACACACACACAAGACACAATATATGCTCTTTGGAAAACCCTTTTGGGAGAAAAACTAGCTGGAAGGTGAGGCTGCTTCACTCTCTTTCTTTGTCTGGAAATATGGTTGCAGGTACAAAGAAGTAATGACTGTGGCCGGTGGGCTGCTAGAGTGCACAGATCCTCTTTGTGTGCTCTACCTCCTATCTCTCTTGGCTATATTTTCTCAGCTATGGAACAAAATGCTCTTGAAAGAATGGAATACCTCTTCCTCCGGGTGGCCTAGTTATAACACAGTCCAATATCCTACTAGTGGTTAATTTTGACTACATCAACTCTTAACTAGAGTTACAGAATAGACTCTTCTAGAGTCTTTTACATCATAATCACGTGATTAACACCTTTTCCATGAATAATGGTGGTTGACGCAACATCCTCTCAAACTATAGGTGTGAAAACAAGAAGGTCAACTTGTGAGTGACATAAATTTTGCATGCATACTCCAATTGACGTGCTTCTTGCGTCGTTGGAAAGGTCTCTATGTGTAAAATAGCATGAAAAAGTGTGGCGCTAAAGCGACAAAGTCTTACTCCTAAAACATGTCGGTTGATGCCTCAAAACGCTCCCAGAAGGTTTCAAATCCCATTTCGCAAAACTAGGCCCCACTGGTAAAAATGGTCCCATGAACTATTTCCTCCACTTTTCCCACTCCAAATGGATCAAGATGGATGACAAACAATATAATGATCCAATTCGGATCATAGTATAATGAAAATAATAATAACAATAGTAATTATATTTGATTATGTGTAATCATGTTTAACTCTTCTTGATCATGTTTGACTATGGTTGACCATGTTCGGCCATGATTAACTTTGGTTGTCCATGGTTGACTATGGTGGACCATGTTTCTATGGTTCACTTTTGTTGACCATGTTCAACAATGGTTGACTTTGATTGCCCATGGTTGACTAAGGTTGACCATAGTTAAACATGGTTGGCAATGGTCAACTAAGGTTGAGCATGACTAACTATGTTTGACCATGATTGACTAATGTTGACCATAGTTAACCATGAGTGGCTATGGTTGACTAAAGTTGAGCATGACTAACCATATTTGACCATGATTGACTATCACTAAGTATGCTTTGAACACAATTCACTATGGTTGACCATTATTGACCATGTTTGACTATAGTTAAACATGTTTGATCATGGTTAACTATAATTAAATATGAGTAATCATGTTTGCCTATAATTGACTTTGGGTTAATAATATTTAACTTTTAGTTGGTGACATTTGGCTATGGTTAATTACAATTGACTTTGATTGACTACACTTAACTCAAGTACGTTGTGGTTCATATTTGTTGATATTAACTATAACTAATTTTGGTTTTCAATGGTTAACTTTAATTGTATTTAGTTATCTCTAATTAACTTTAAATAGCAACAGTTTCATTTTGTTTCATTTTACTGGTTTATGTTCCATAATTGTTAATTAAATCTGGTGGAATTTAGTTAACTTATATTAGTATAATTAGATAATTATGATTTTCAGTACTTAAATTTTGTTTTTAATGCTTAACTTAATCAACTAACCATTAACTATAATTAACTTTAATTAAATAAGATTAACCTTAATGTTATGTAATACATGACATTGTTAACTTCAAAATTGTCATTAAAATAACACAGTTAAAATTCAAATTTATTTCACATTTAAACACGCAGATATAACTTCCCCATAATAAAATATAGACTTCACTTAACTTCAAATTTATATAATAAAATATTGACTCCACTATTATATAAAATCGCAACATAAATAGGTTGACTATTATATTAAATGAGTCTGGAAATGAATCTGCTGGAGTCAAACTTTAATCTTTTCGCGATGCATGAATTTGACGAATACGATCACATCGTGTCGCGATGCATGAATGGAGCCGCGCCGGAACCATCTGCTCACGGCCCGTTAAGCTGTCTTTGGTCTTCTAGGCGGCACACGACTTAATTATACAAGAGGATATCATTCATGAGAAGCTATGCAGGATATGGAATATCTTGTAGCAGAGCACTGTTTAATAACGGTGGGAATTAGTAATAGGGTATGCATATTAAGCCCTACTAGGGTTTGCTCTGCTTGAAAACACTCTCATTGTAAAGCTAGTATTCATGTCGTGTCGAGAGATAGGAATGTGTCGGCCGTTAATGAGTTAGATTTCGATTTTTTTTTAATAAAATTGAGAATAAAATAAAGTTATATGAACCAGTATCATATAAAATAAATGAGTAATAGTTTTTTTTGTGGTATTGATAAGTTATAGTACTGAGATATTGTAATAAAATATTAAAAATTTCCACAATAATGGAGTAAATTTTCATATTTAAAACATTACTTGTTTTTTAAATGTATAAATGTTTAACTTGTATATTAATTCTTTGTAGTATAACAATAATAATTATAAAATTATACTTAGTTACCTTTTATGATCATTTTTTTTTTTTAATTTTAACAACTTGATATGTATCGTGAAATAATGTTTTGATGTTTTATCATGGATTGATATCTATTGAGATTTACCAGCCATATAAATGATATGATTACATTAATTTATCTAAATTACAACTTGATACCTTTTACAACCTGTATTTTTTGATCTATTATTGTAAACAAAATATATGAATATACCAAATGTGTGCATCTAGTACAATTCAAAGCTATAGTAAATAGTATGAATATGAATGAACTCGAATAATAAGAATAATAAATAGTATGAGTATGAACTATGTTGTAGTATAAGTATGATTGTTAATAATGACAAAATGAAGGTTACAATAAATTGGAAAAGATTCCTTAGGGTTAATTACATGTACGATCAAAGCAATTATATACAAATGCTCAAAATCTATCTTCATCATATGTTTAATTAGAAATATAATATTGGGAAAATGCTAAATGGAGGGTGAAAAGCTTATTATGAACTTAAGAACAGTTATAAATCAATAGACATTTAATTATGGGATAAAAATAAAGTCATGTTTGGAATGCTTGTCAGTGCTTTTATGTTATATGGTTATAAAGTTTGGGGCTACAAGATCTTTAGAAAATGATGTAGAATAGTAGAACATATTCAAAAGTGTTTTATAACATAAAGTTTCAAAATTAAAGGTAATGCACCCTATCCTATCATCCTCATAGAAGTAAGTTTTTTCAAGGAACCTAATGTACAATCACAAGATAAACAACATGGAAGGCAAGAGACTTCCTAAGATTGCTTCAAACTCCAGTAAAGATCGTCTACGCCTAAAGCAATTTGCATAAAGATGTGAAGTATAGGCTAAACCATTAGGTAATAAAAGAAAATGTCACTTTTTAAAATAAACATAATATTAGATATATTATTACATAACACTGAGAAGAAAGTGGTCTGATAAATAATTATAGGATAAAATAAAATTAATATACTATAAGGAGACGATGAACCCTAATCTAGAAAATAAAAAATCTCTCTCTATTTTGTGACTATATTGAAGAAAAACAACATTGCTAAAATAAAAATCAAACTCTTAGGATCTCCATAGTGAAACAAAAATGTAGTGGTTCAAATGAGTTTATCATCTGTATGAGATTCAAAGGGTTGAAGATGAAAAACCATTTTTTCTTAAAATATCACAATTTTAAAATATTTATTACAATATTGACATTTCTAACATTTTAAATCATGAAACTATGGTGATTTATGAATGCTTCTCTTCAAGTTATTTTAGGAACGAAATAAAATACTAAACAAAACCAAGTAATTCTTTATATTTTTTCTAAATAAAACCAGGTAACTCTTTACCTTGATTAAATCTCAACAAACCAAATTTGGTCTAAGTGGACATTGTTATAGACATTTTTGTGCCCTACAACACCAAGCATGAAATGTCCATAAACCAAGGGCTCCTAAGTCCCTAAAAGTGTTGTTCTAACCCCTAAAGGAACAAGGTCAACAGATTACTGCTTCTCCCAGAAGTTCTCCACTAAAAACTACTCAGAATTGGTCAAAACAGGATCATTTCAGCTGCTCAACTGGTTAAGTGTGTTGCATTGCAGCTAAATACACTATGAGGGTGCGTTGCATTTCAAAACTCCCTTCTGTGGGGTGCGATGGGCGAGAAATGACAAATGGCAGTGTCATTCCGCGAGGTGGAGAGGCAATGGAAGTTTCCAGAATCTTCTCCTGTGACACTTGCCTCACTGAATTTGACCAAGGATGAGTAAGAGGCCCTCAGTCTCCAAGTGGAAGCAAGAACTGACAGAGAGAAGACACTAATCAAATCACAAGCTGACTCATCCTCCTTACAGATATCTATATATGGATCCCTCATCCCAGAGATCCAGAGGCTGGAATTTTGAATATTGTAAGGAATTGTTGTTGGTTTCTAGAGACAAACATCAGATTGTTGGGTGATTTATGCTTTGTTTGAGGTGAAGAGGGGCTTCTTTGCTGGGAGGTTGATGCTGGGTCGGAACCACTGGTTGTAACTCCTCCTGGATCTTTTCTTGTTTATCAATAAAAACTATTTGAGTTTTCCTCCATGCTTTTGTATCATTGATGCTAGTTACATTTGTATGGTTAACTTAAATCTGATCCTAAGTTGTTTATGAATATAGATCCATGTCTTTGTATAGTGCTCTGCTTCTGTGATCTTACAAGTACTTTGTGAAGCTGGGCATGCAAGGGAGCAGGTAGCTGCAGACCATCAAAGAAGAGAGGGATTGGATCAAAGGATTAGCGCAAGACACAGGTTGGTTCTTTCTATTCCTCTCTATCTATAATTCATAAAGTAAATACAAAAGTAGTTTTTCTTTGTTTGTTTCTAAGGTAGCTGTCACACCTTAGTGGGATAGAGTAGTTCTAAATAGACACTTTTCCCTGTAACAAAATGGCGACTCCGCTGGGGAGATAATTAGTTTGTTTGTTTATCATTCTTTGTTGTTTGTTTCATAAACTTATAAGTAGCATTCGAACTGCATTTGCCATAACAAATGCAAAGTAGATAACTATTGCTTCAATCCATTCACTGGATCTGTTTATGATTTAAACAGATGATTCACAAACTATCTGATTGCCCTTGTGATAGCTCTTAGATCCTCTTTAGATCTACCCCTGATTGTTGCATTACTGATTGCTTTTTACTCGGCCAAAAACCAAGGACTGAACTGCAAACTGTGACCCGGAACCTGAGCAGAGTCTCGTTTCTGGCCTAGCACAGGTACTGTTCAGAGACTCTGAATTTTAGCGCACTTCCCAGAGGGACAACCTGCGCTGCGTTTCAGATTCTCTGTGTTACAGGTGCGCTGATCAGACTAGCTCTGTGCAGCTATGGTTCCTGTGCTTCATTCTTTCCAGTTCTATCCCTGAATTTTGCTGCCTGTGATCAGTATATGTCTGTTTGAAACCACTTTGCCTTGCTGTTATTCCGCCTCCTTTGTACAAAAGAACTGTAGATGTTTTTGTGTGTTTGTTAAGTCGTTTACAATTTTCCTTTTGCAAAAGTAGCATAGTCGTACTGTCATCCTTTGATTTGAATCTGTCGCAAGTGTCGGTTTCGATCATAGGAGAAATTTTGATAGTTGTTGATAGTCGATTATCCTGTTACTATTGCCTTTGGTCTGAATTTGTAATTTTCTAGTGTCAAGAACAAGTGTTCATTTCAAAATCGTAAGGTGTCGTAATCATCTCTGTTTTTGATTTCGAAAAAGAGCTTGTTTATATTTGTCGCTGGAAAAGAAATTAAGATTTGTACATCAACTTTCTTTTTAGCATCAATACTAAGAAAGTCGAAAACAAATACATGCATGTGCATTTGCATATAGACAGTCTGTTTGGCTTGATTTAGGAAAGTGCATTTACAGTGTGCTCTTTTCTCTTTGTGAAAAGATTCTGTCTTTCTTTTCCCTTAGTAGCTAGGATTTTCATTGCACAAAAGAGATAAAAGTTTGTTTATCATCTTTAGATTGCATTTTAGGAATTACATCTACATCTCGTGGTGAACTCGAAAAGCAAACTTCATAAACAAGATCAACTTAAAATAAATTCAATGAATCTAACAACGCTTTGGAACTTAACGCACAACATTTAGAGGTCTAGGCTAGAGACGTATTCTGATGTCGTAAATCCTGGTAACTGTTGTCCTCACTGATGGTTGGGTGATTCCTCCACTTTGAGATGATAAGTGCCAGTACGGACTTGTGCTCCCACGTACCGTTGAGTATATTTTGGGAGACCCCTATAGGCTTAAATCCTTTATCCTTAGGAAGCCATGTCTGCCACCCTATCGATCGCAATGCACTGAACATAGCATTCGGGAAGATTGACTGTCGTACCGTAAAAAGTATTCTGCAGTTTTGCGATTGGTTTGGTACTCCCTCTACCTAGATCTCCAGAGCAGTCCCTTTCGTTCCTTTTTAGACTCCTTAACGGAAAAGGTCCATCTGAGCACTTGTCACTTCAGGCTCATTAAAAATTGAAGGAGACTAGAGTCATCTTTTGTTTTTTCTCGACTCTTAAAAACTGAAAAAACAAGTTGTGTCAAAGCGTCTAAAAATTTATTTTAAACGGAATATTCATTACCCCTTTCCTACGTTGATCTTGGGTTGAGAAAATGGAGTCAACCAACCAAGGAATTCCCCTTGGAGGAAATCCTAGTCCCTTCTCCTCTTGGGGAGATGTTGGTGCACCCCATATGGCCACATTGTCACTTCCAGGACTGACAATTGGGTTGCATGTATGGCTCTTCTCAACCTTTGTTGTTCAGAACACCACTATTCCTAAACAATCGAATCAGCAATTAGACGAGTCCAAAGTTACCCACCAGCCTTCTACTTCCTCTAATTCTTCCTCTCCTCCTTCCTCTTCGCTTGATGGGGCTGGTAAAGCCAAAAGTCAAGTTTCTAAGGAGAAGAAGGAAAAGAAGAAGAAAGAGAAGAAGAAGAAGGAGCCAAAAGTGAATGGGGGCAAACGAGTGTCGTCTAACGAAAATCCACACACTGCACTGACCAGGCCTAAATCGCCATGTGTCATTTGCAAAGGAGACCACTTTCACAGAGATTGTCCTTGCATCCCTCGGATCTTAAGGGACTGGTCTCCTCGTTTGCACAACCCGGTGTTGTCAACCTCTGATGATCATGTTGAAAACACACCGTCAACTAGTGAAAGTGAAGCCCTAGGAAAAAAAGGAAAATGTAGATTTCCTTGTAAACTGTGTGAAGGCGATCATGTCGTCCACCGTTGTCCCTTCTTAGATGAAGCTAAAAGAGTTTTGGATGATCATCCGGTTTCACCTTTACGACTTCCTCTTGGATATAAAAAAACTCTTGCCGAGTCCGTCACTAGTTGAAAATCTGGCTGACCCGCTCAGGTGGTCGGCCAAAGCATCTATCATTGAAGATGAACCATCTGAATCCACACCAGACGAAAGTCAAAAGGTCGAGGCGGCAGTTGACCCGGTCTTGCCTTTAGAGGTTCCATCCTCAGATGATACAATCACTGAAGAGAGAAAGGATGACACCATCCAAATTCTTTTCATAAGCACAGACTCCAACAAACATGGGGGCAATTTACCCGTTCCTTTACCGCAGGAAGGAAGTTCGTCAGAGTCGTACCCGGCGTCTATTCGGTCCCACCTCCAAGCAACCTAGTTGTCTCCTTCGACTAGAATCAACTAGGCAGACCCCGTTTACCAGCTAGCGTACCATTCCGAATTATTGTTCAAATATATAGAATGGTTATGGCTGGTACCATCATAGATGAGGGGGCTTCTGTGAGTATCCTTTCCTCAACTGCTTGGAAAGCGCTTGGTTCGCCATCGCTTTTGCCTGAGATGAGAAATCTGACAGGCTTTGATAAAGGAACCAGTCGACCATTAGGGATCCTTCCCAACGTGCCCATAACGTTGAGAGGGAAAACCATTCACATGAACGTGATGGTAGTTCAAGGACCCCTAGATTACAATCTACTCCTTGGACGAGACTATATTTATTGCATGAGAGCCATTGTCTCATCACTCTTTAGAGTGATGTGTTTTCCGCACGAAGGAAGAGTGGTCAAGCTCGTGGACCAGCTTTCATTTCCTGGATCACGCATAGAAAATAGTCATATACCATCCCTAAATGGTCTTTTCATGCAAGAAATGTCTCAATCTCCAATCCGTCCTCCCGATGAGCGCGAGTGATTCAGAGGGATATGACTGAAACCCAGGGGGCATGCACCCTGGTCTGCTTCGGCAGGAAAACTTCGGGTATAGGGTAGGTTTCCGCGGGAGAATATGACTAGTCTGTACCCCCGTCCGTGATTGGAAGAGGGGTTATTCTAGAACAAGATTCTCTTGTCAAAGTTATGTGAGTTGGCGGGCATCGCCGCTCACCTTTGTTTATTTCGGTAGACATCGCCAGAGAAGTGTTTTGTTTACGCCGTGAATAGAGCAATCTTTGGGTAACCTGTAAGAGGTAGGCCTCTCTCGGTAAAACAAATGTTTTAACGGACTAAAGAAGGGGTAACCTTGAAACTCTGTTTTATACCTGGGGGCATGCAAACCTTTTGGAATGCAAGCAAAGAGCAACTATTTATTTTTTAAAATTTTTAGGACCTCTAACCCTTTAAACTCGTAGGATTGGCCGTTTCCTAACTTGCATAAAGAAAGGATGTGGGGCAAATCTCTAAAAGTTGTCGTTATTATATGAGACATTCTTATCGCAAGACTGGATTAATCGAGCAGTTTTAGCACATAGTTCAAGCTCGTTAAAAAATAAACATAAGACATGAGCAAATGTTTCCACCCGCGTTTAAGCTCATTAAAAAATGAACTATTCCCTGGTAAATAACCATCGTGAATGTAGTACTTCAGCCATTAAAGCCTTGGTCGTGTTTGCACCATCACCTCCACTTTTCATTGGCTGATCATTCACCTCCATTTGATTGTTTACCCGTTTTGAGGAATAGCTGCGAAGAGTGATTTCACTAGCCATCCTTGTGACACTGCCGTGATTGGAAAATTCCAAACCTTACCTGGAATCAGCTGCTACCCATTTTATCACTCGTTCCTCAAAAGACGAGTCTCCTTTAAGCTCTTTTCAACTGACTCGTAAAATATGAAAAGATTGCCGAGCCATTGGCCTCTCCAGCTCGTTAAAGGGACAGGAAGTGCTATCCCTCATCTAGATTTTAATCTTTTTGGACCTGAGGGATTATTACACAAAAAGATCGAGCGCTTGTTTTGTTCGGCTCGTTAAAACTATCGAAAATTCATCCCTTCTGTATTGTTTTATACTTTTTCGGACTTAAGGGATTAGATGACGAAAAAGGAATTTTGGAGTTACCTTTACGTTCCTTTTCAGACTCTCTAAAATTGAAAAGGACCGAGTTATCTTTGTCGTTAAACTCGTTAAAAAGATTAATAGCGACAAACTTGTCTTTAGACAAGAACGAGTTTCACTGATTCTAGGCTCGTTAAAACATAGCGATGGGTTTGCCCGAAGGGCAAATTATATAACAAGCATATGTTATCCTCCTCAAGCTTGACAAAAATAAAGAGGTACTGGTCAGCAATGACTGGGGAAAAATTGGGAAGAAAACTCAAAGAAATTTGTTGGTAGCAAGTCACTCTTGAACATGACACTTCCACTCCGTGTCCGAGTTGGGTTGGGTTGTTTCATTCACCGGTCACATCACCATGGTCACGCCATACCATCCACATTTGGGGTTAATGCTACTAATCCATCACATCAGTGTCACCGATATGTTTCAGAGAAGTCATCCAGAGAAGTCACCCGTGTCTCACCCACTACCATACATTATACTCCATTCTTTCATGACCGCCACCCTGAACCTTATATCATCAGATCGTTTTCACCTCCATCAAAATCATTTTCTCTGTTCCGTGTCATTGATGTGGGATTCATTAAGGCCCTCCTGTGACGGATTACTTCTTGTCGACATCAACTCATTATCCAAGAAGTTGATCTAGGAACACCCCATTCAGTACTTTGAAGCTTGCAGGCCTCAATGGTAAGTTTCTCACTTTCAGCGACAGGTTTACATCAATGGCCTTCGACCGAAAGATTTTTCATGGTGTTCGACGCCAAGTCCTCCATTCACACCACGTGAATTGTACTGCAGTACCTTGAGGATCATTATCATTATCGGTGATTCCTCTCGCGCTTGTTAACAGTTTACATCATTGACTGGTAATCAAGTGATGTCTTTCCATGTTCGACTTCAGAACATTTCTCACATGGATCAACTTGTACTTCGAGTGAAGATCAAACGAGATTGAAGACCCCGGATCTAGTTTCATCCATCCGGGTTGCGATATATATTCAGGGAAATAAAGACATTAAATGTACAACATTGCAGCACAGATAATCATCCTACCAAAAGGATGATGGCTCTATCAGAATCATCAGTCTACACTCAGACGATTGTCTGTCCTATGTACATGAAAATTAATTTATAAAGCTGAGCATGGGAATGCTCGCCTCAGCTAGATCATGAAAATATTATGAAGATAATGTATTGTATTGTATCTTATTACAGGTCTCCTCCCAGCATTGAAAGAACTTCGGATCCTCATAATAAAGCATTTCACCCGACACCAAAAGGTTAACGGCCTCATACTTTAGGGGGCAACTGTTATAGACATTTTTGTGCCCTACAACACCAAGCATGAAATGTCCATAAACCAAGGGCTCCTAAGTCCCTAAAAGTGTTGTTCTAACCCCTAAAGGTACAAGGTCAACAGATTACTGCTTCTCCCAGAAGTTCTCTAGCAAAAACTACTCAGAATTGGTCAAAACAGGATCATTTCAGCTGCTCCACTGGCTAAGTGCGTTGCATTGCACCTAAATACACTATGACAGTGCGTTGCATTTCAAAACTCCCTTCTGTGGGGTGCGATGGGTGAGAAATGACAAATGGCAGTGTCATTCCGCGAGGTGGAGAGGCAATGGAAGCTTCCAGAATCTTCTCCTGTGACACTTGCCTCACTGAATTCGACCAAGGATGAGTAAGAGGCCCTCAGTCTCCAAGTGGAAGCAAGAACTGACAGAGAGAAGACACTAATCAAATCACAAGCTGACTCATCCTCCTTACAGATATCTATATATGGATCCCTCATCCCAGAGATCCAGAGGCTGGAATTTTGCATATTGTAAGGAATAGCTGTTGGTTTCTAGAGACAAACATCAGATTGTTGGGTGATTTATGCTTTGTTTGAGGTGAAGAGGGGCTTCTTTGCTGGGAGGTTGATGCTGGGTCGGAACCACTGGTTGTAACTCCTCCTGGATCTTTTCTTGTTTATCAATAAAAACTATTTGAGTTTTCCTCCATGCTTTTGTATCATTGATGCTAGTTACATTTGTATGGTTAACTTAAATCTGATCCTAAGTTGTTTATGAATATAGATCCATGTCTTTGTATAGTGCTCTGCTTCTGTGATCTTACAGGTATTTTGTGAAGCTGGGCATGCAAGGGAGCAGGTAGCTGTAGACCATCAAAGAAGAGAGGGATTGGATCAAAGGATTAGCGCAAGACACAGGTTGGTTCTTTCTATTCCTCTCTATCTATAATTCATAAAGGAAATACAAAAGTAGTTTTTCTCTGTTTGTTTCTAAGGTAGCTGTCACACCTTAGTGGGATAGAGTAGTTCTAAATAGACACTTTTCCCTGTAACAGACATTAATTATTATTATCATCATCATTAATTTTTTTTTAGGTTTGTATAAGATAAGGGAAGATTTTGTGGATAGAAATTTATCTTTTATTTACAAACCTTGGGAGATCTTACTAGTTTTTAATATGCAATCTATAAAATGTTTAGTGATATTTTTCTAGAAATATTCAAATTTCTAATAATTTTATATGAAATCTATACAATTTTAGCTATTTTTAGGGTAAATAATTTTATCCTATAAAATTTGGGCATATCATTAAAAAAAAAATGGAAATTGGCAATTTTTTTTTTTTTTTTGGAAAAGCATGGAAAATTAACCCATTTGTAAATGTTAGCCCCTAAAATTCTCCCTATATAAGATATTATATATAATGTTACATACTCACAAATGAAAAAGATGTTACAATTTCTTTAATAATCAATTATATAATGAACTGTGCTTACACTACAACAAATCCTTGTGATTGGCTTCCTTTTTGCTCCCTTTTTTGCTTCCAAGGATTGTTTTAGTGTATTTTTCTCTAATTTTTTGAAAACACTGGAGCTATTTATCTAGATGACGCAATTATTTGTGTTTCTTTCACCGACCAAAATATTTAGGCACTAATCCAAGAAATAATAGAGTCGTAAATATCAACAAAAATAGCACTAGAAATAACACTGGAAATAGTGCCGAAACTTAGTGCCATAAGTAGCATCGTAAATAGCGCCATCAATTTCCCCATAAATAGTGCCAGTGAGACATCAGGTTTGACTCCTTTTTTTGCACCTACATTACCTCCTTGCTTAGCTCCCTTTTTAGCCACGGAATTAGTGCCAGATATGCCTTAATAGTTAATTAAATGAGGTGTTGGGGGTTAAGTGGATAAGGGCTTTGAGGATTATGGGTTTTAGGGTACAAGGATTAAGGGTTAAGGGATTAGGGGTTGTGGTTTAAGGGATTAACGGTCAAGAGCTAAGAGATTTTGTGCTTACATATTAGGTAGTTTAATAGTTAATGGCTGAATTGTTTCAGGTTTGGATGGTCTGTTGAAGCTTGTTGTTAGAGGATTACATTTTTGTTCCTTTACTGAAACGGATTAATTAAAGTTCTAGGACCTATTGTTACACAAACCTTTTCTTAAGCACGTGTTGCCTTTCCTAATTAGACCAGATATAGGAAAATCAATTATTCATCCAACTAATACATACCTCACCCTACCATAATACTGCATGATTAGACCTTTCTAACATCATTACATTTTACAATTAAACTGATGTAACCATCGTTGTTAGTAACAATACTCCATCATTATTACTTTGTTTTTCTTTATTATACATGTTGTTACATCGAGAGATCAGTGCAATTGTTTGGAAACTCCTTTTGATTTAAAAGTTTTGAATTGGTAATAAGAAGGAGTAACCACTGGTAATTCCAACACCTTGACATTATCCCCTGAGAAAGCATTTGTGTGTGTTGAAGCAACTCTGTAATAGGTTCCTAGCATTATGGAGCAATTTTGATACCTCTATTTAATGCCTTTCTTATCTTTGAGGATTTTTTTAAAGCAATTTTGATATTTTATTTGTTTTATTCATAACAAGTTAAATGACATCCATAGGAGTTATATACATCTTTTGAATATTCATTTTTCCCTTAATATATGAAGTTGAGCAAGCAATTTTGATACCTCTATTTAATGCCTTTCTTATCTTTGAGGATTTTTTTAAAGCAATTTTGATATTTTATTTGTTTTATTCATAACAAGTTAAATGACACGATAGGAGTTATATACATCTTTTGAATATTCATTTTTCCCCTTAATATATGAATTTGAGCAATTTCATATTTAAACTATTTTTTAAAAATGGTTAAACTCTTTTAATGTTCTAATTATTTAAAAAACATATAAAAAAAATATAATTATATGATGTTATTTTCTCAAATAAAAGTTACATTTTATATTAACTTTTGTGAGAATTTCATATTCCTATTTTTTAAAGTGAAATGTCAACTAGATTCCCATCACATCACATTACATCTCGACACTCTCTCATATACCTAAAGACCTTAATATTTAAGTAGGCTTCATCACATTACATATGAACACTGTCTCATGTAGCTAAAAACCTTAATATTTAATTAGGCTTCATGGAATACAAAACCTTAATATTTAATTAGGTTTCATCACATTACATATGGACACTTTCTCATGTAGCTAAAAACCTTAATATTTAATTAGGCTTCATGGAATACAAATTTGATTTAATTAGACTTTTTCTAGCAAAATTACTTTTCCTAATATTATAATTATATATTTTGATTTATATATAAAATTTTGTCAATTCACGGGTTCAATTGACTCAATTGAATCTGAGAGGCCAAATGATTTTGTAACTTGATTGTTTCAATTGAATTTGAGAGGCCAAATAATTTTGTAACTTGATTGTTTCAATTGAATTTGAAAGGCCAAATGATTTTGTAACTTGACTGGCTCAATTGAATCTGAAACGTCCAATAATATAAATAAGATACACTTCTCATAGATACAACTTTTAATACAATTTTTTCTAGCTTTTTAATTTTAGAATTTTTTTAAGTATACTTTCCTATTAAACCAGAAATTTGATAAGAATTTATTAGAATTATAGAATTATAATTATATATTTTGATTTATATATAAAATTTTGTCAATTCATGGGCTTAATTGACTCAATTGAATCTGAGAGGCCAAATGATTTTGTAACTTGATTGTTTCAATTGAATTTGAGAGGCCAAATAATTTTGTAACTTGATTGTTTCAATTGAATTTGAAAGGCCAAATGATTTTGTAACTTGACTGGCTCAATTGAATCTGAAAGGTCCAATAATGTAAATAAGATACACTTCTCATAGATACAACTTTTAATACAATTTTTTCTAGCTTTTTAATTTTAGAATTTTTTTAAATATATTTTCCTATTAAACCAAAAATTTGATAAAAATTTATTAGAATTATAGATTTGATTTCTGAACTCTTCACAATCTAAATACTCCCAATACTCCAAAGTGCTAAATCTATATTTATAATCAAAATCCTATCTTAAATACCAAAGAATGGCTCCAAAGTGCTAAATCTATATTTATAATCAAAATCCTATCTTAAATACCAAAGAATGGTGGGCCAGATTTCAACCTTTTGAAAACTATTTCAAAAATTTGCAATCACGTTTTTCTGTTTTGTTTTCAGCGACATGTTGTTTTCTTTGAGAGGATCTTATGTTGATATTTTGGTTCAGTGAAATTTGTTTATTGGAAGGATCTTCGATGTCACCAGAGAGTAGACCTGTACAAAGTAATATTTCGTCTGTTTGTTTGTTTCTGGAGGAGAGTGTAGATTAAAAAAAAAGGTCCACAATGGCGTCGCATTTAACTCCAATCACGAGAATTACACTTTTCGTTACGCCTCTGAAAATGCCTTTAACAATTCAATGATGGCGACCGAGGAATAAATAAGACTCACCCAGTTCAATTGCGATGGCGACAGCTGCAACAATTAAGGAAGAAATTAAGACTCACCCAGTTCAATGGCAATGGCGACAAATGGGACAATTATGGTATAAATAACCGTGCCTCCTCTTGTAACCAAAACATAGAAATTGCAAGTGCAAAGGCATCTGTTATTCAATTCCGAGCTGTTGTAGCAATAGAATATTATAGCTGAATAGCTGGGTTCTTGGAAAAATGGCAGATAAAACCAGTTATTTCGTCACTTGTGTTTTTGTTATTGTGCTTTCCCTTCTTCTTGTTCATCATCAGTTCTGTCACACAGCAGAAGTAGACCAAAAAATCACTTATCTGACCAAAAATTCTGTCATTGAGCGAACTGGAGGTGGGACAACATTAATCTCTGCGAAGTCCATGAATAGCCTTGTTGTTGCAGCAGTCACTGTTGCGCTCTATGGAAGTACTGTCGCAGTGTTTGCGTGTCTCTGTTTCAGCGCTCTGATCGGGATGGATGACTTCGAGGAGTACGATCACATCGTGTCGCGATGCAGGATTCGAGCCGGCCGGAACCATCTGCCCGCGGCCCGTTAGGCTGTCTTTGGTCTTCCAGGTGGCAAACTTCATTATGCAAGCGGAATTCATTCATGCAACCCTAGAGAAGAGATTGGCTCCGTGAAGATCTATCTTGCAAGCAGAGCGCTGTTTAATAACGGTAGCGATTAGTACTAGAGTTATGCCTCGTTTTTATCAAATCTCAGAATATTTTGGATTTCTTTTGTTTGAAAAACTATCACTTAAAATTATGATAATTAATTTAGCGTATGTTTTTCAGAGTTTAGAATATTTTTTTCCATAATTTTGGAAGGGACGGATAGAAAGTTGGGTCAATTAATCATTAATTCGAATAATAAGAAGATTAAATTGTAAAATTGAATAATAAGATGATTAAATTGTAAAAGACAAAACACAGCAAGTTAGTGGTCTCATAGACTATAGACTACATTTAGTTTCGTGGAAGTTAAAATTTCATTTCATTTCATTTCACCATAAAACTATTCTTCATATCACCTCCATTTGTGTGGAACTCGTTCAATGTTTCTAATTTATTTCTACACAACATCATTCTCGTAATAGAGTAGAGTTGATTATTTTTGGAATTCTTTTCCAACATGTTTATCTTCTATTTTGTAATATGCAAGTGAGGGCATTTTTTAATTCAAGTGTAGATTTCAAAATGCCATAGTCTAAAGATGATGCTTTTTTGCCCTGAAAGTTATGGAAATTCCGGTTATATTTTGAAAAAATCTGCAAGGATTTTTGTAAATCCAAGTAAAAGTTGTCAAACTTTATAATTTTAGGTGCCTTTGAAGTTTTTCATGGTGTTGAATCCATTTCCACCATAAAAAACATGATTCAAACACTCTAAAAAAATTGCATTTTTTTGTCGGCGACTTTTGCACGTCGGGCAATTCTTCCGCCTTCGTAGAGGAATCCTTTTAAAATATTTTGGAAACTATGATTTTCTTTTTATTACAACTTCACACACTTTTTATTTTTTTTTGTATTTTCTGGATAGATAACTTTAGGAATTGTTTTTAGTGAGATTTTTTGGACTTTCCAAAATCCGATGGAAAAAATCCAGGTGAAAGCTTATTTTGTGTTATTTAAATGGGTTTTTGCACTGTATATATGGATTCAACAAACTGAAAAACTCTAGGGCGTATTTAGGAGTTGTTTTAGTGTGATTTTTTGGACTTTGGAGAATCCTAGAGAAAAATTTGAGGTGAAAGCTTATTTTGTGTTATTTAAATGAGTTTTACTGTATATATGGATTCAACACACTAAAAAATCCCTTAGGGCATTTCGATTGTGCAGGGGTTACCCATCAAGCTTGTGATTTCAATAAATCGTGCGGGATTTTAGAGAAATTAGACTAGAAAAACCCACCAGAAAAACTTCCAAAAAAATCACACTAAAGACAACTCTTATTTATACATATCTAATACAATTCAAAGCTTACAATTTGCTCCATTCTTATCTTTAATAAAATTTAATTAGAATAATAAAAATAATAATCAATATGAATATGATATTTGTTTTTAGTACAAATATAATTTGTTAATAATTACAAAATGAAATGTATGATAAGTAATTTTACACAAATATTTTAAAATGAATTTTTATAATATGTTTAATTAGAAATATGATATTGAGAAAATAAAAATGAATTTTAATTACATGTTTAAATAGAAATATCATATTGAGAAAATGAAAATGAATTTTCATTACTTGTTCAATTAGAAATATGATATTGAGAAAATGATAATTGGAGAGTGGAAAACTTATTATGAACTTGAAAACATTTGTAAATAAATATATCTTTAATTATGAGAAAAGAAAAAACTCATCTTTGAAAATACAAATATTCAAGAGCCCTATAGTGAAACAAAAATGTAATGAGTCAAAAGAGTCTATCATCTCTCTCATATTAAGAAGAGGGTTGAAAAATGAAAAAGCAAATTGTCTTAGAATGTACTACATACACCCACATGAAATCACAATTTTAAAATATTTATTACAAAATCAACCTTTCTAACCTTTTAAGCCATGAAAGTATGGTGATTTATGGCTGATTCTCTTAAAGTTTTTGAAATAAAATCCTAAATAAAACCAAGTAATTATTTACCTTTCTTCTAAATAAAACCAAGTAATTCTTTACTTTTCTTAAATCTCAATAAACCAAATTTGTTTTAATTGGACATTAATTTTTACCATTATCATCATCATTATTAATTTATTTTTAAGTTTGCATAAGACTAGTGAAGATTTTATGGATGAAAATTTATCTTAAAATTTAGAAATCTTGACAAATCTTACTGGTCTCTAATATGCAATCTATAAAATGTTTGGTGATATTTTTCTATAACTATTCAAATCTAATGATTTTATATAAACTTCATATAATTTTGGTGATTTTAAAAGTAAAATAAAAATAAAACATAGGAAAAAAATATAAAAAAAAAATTAACATTTTTTGTTGTTAAAAAAATAAAAAAATAACCCATTTAAAAGTTTATTGTATAAAATTTTCCATATATTATATTTAATGTTATACACTAACAAATGAACATGATATTACAATTCGTTAATGATGTTACAATTTCTTTAATAATTGATTATAAAATACATTTTGCTTATTATTTTGCTTATTATATTTAATGTTACATACTGAAACGATGTTACCATTTCTTTAATAATTGATTATAAAATGCATTTTGCTTATTATATTTAATGTTACACACTTGAAAATGATGATACAATTTCTTTAATAATTGATTATAAAATGCATTTGGCTTATCTTGGTGCAATAATAATAATATGAATAAAAATAAAAATAGAAATATTTATATAACTAATGACTTAGTAATGTTTCGAATAGCATGTCTATATTTTGATGGAGGAAAGGATGTTACCATTTTTTAATAATGGATTGTAGAATGCATTTTACTTATCTTGGTGCACTAATAATAGTATGAAAAAAGATAATAATAGAAATAAATTTTGAATAGAAATAATTATATAAGTAATAATGAGTGTGATAGTGTTTATTTTGGTTCATTAGAAAGTATGTGGTTTGATTTGCAACATTGGATATTTTGGTGTTTCTTTTGAAGTATCACTATTTTCAAACCTTGGTTGTGTTTTAGAACAAAACCTTTAAAATCCAATATTGATAAGGATTTGACAACTATTAATGTTGGTATTAGTATACATAATAATATTTCCTTTTAGCATGATCTATCACAATAGATATAATAATATTATATTAAAAACTCTAAAAATTCTACACTATTACAGTTTATTAAACTTTAATATCGGTGGATTTAACTGTAATTAGTGCATGCATGTGAATGAAAATTATGCAAAAAAGTAGAGAACGAAAAAATAAACACACACACACAAGACACAATATATGCTCTTTGGGAAACCCTTTTGGGAGAAAAACTAGCTGGAAGGTGAGGCTGCTTCACTCTCTTTCTTTGTCTGGAAATATGGTTGCAGGTACAAAGAAGAAATGACTGTGGCCGGTCGGTTGCTAGAGTGCACAGATCCTCTTTGTGTGCTCTACCTCCTATCTCTCTTGGCTATATTTTCTCAGCTATGGAACAAAATGCTCTTGAAAGAATGGAATACCTCTTCCTCCGGGTGGCCTAGTTATAACACAGTCCAATATCCTACTAGTGGTTAATTTTGACTACATCAACTCTTAACTAGAGTTACAGAATAGACTCTTCTAGAGTCTTTTACATCATAATCACGTGATTAACACCTTTTCCATGAATAATGGTGGTTGACGCAACATCCTCTCAAACTATAGGTGTGAAAACAAGAAAGTCAACTTGTGAGTGACATAAATTTTGCATGCATACTCCAATTGACGTGCTTCTTGCGTCGTTGGAAAGGTCTCTATGTGTAAAATAGCATGAAAAAGTGTGGCGCTAAAGCGACAAAATCTTACTCCTAAAACATGTCGGTTGATGCCTCAAAACGCTCCCGGAAGGTTTCAAATCCCATTTCTCAAAACTAGGCCCCACTTGTAAAAATGGTCCCATGAACTATTTCCTCCACTTTTCCCACTCCAAATGGATCAAGATGGATGACAAACAATATAATGATCCAATTCGGATCATAGTATAATGAAAATAATAATAACAATAGTAATTATATTTGATTATGTGTAATCATGTTTAACTCTTCTTGATCATGTTTGACTATGGTTGACCAAGTTCGGCCATGATTAACTTTGGTTGTCCATGGTTGACTATGGTGGACCATGTTTCTATGGTTCACTTTTGTTGACCATGTTCAACAATGGTTGACTTTGATTGCCCATGGTTGACTAAGGTTGACCATAGTTAAACATGGTTGGCAATGGTCAACTAAGGTTGAGCATGACTAACTATGTTTGACCATGATTGACTAATGTTGACCATAGTTAACCATGAGTGGCTATGGTTGACTAAAGTTGAGCATGACTAACCATATTTGACCATGATTGACTATCACTAAGTATGCTTTGAACACAATTCACTATGGTTGACCATTATTGACCATGTTTGACTATAGTTAAACATGTTTGATCATGGTTAACTATAATTAAATATGAGTAATCATGTTTGCCTATAATTGACTTTGGGTTAATAATATTTAACTTTTAGTTGGTGACATTTGGCTATGGTTAATTACATTGACTTTGATTGACTACACTTAACTCAAATACGCTGTGGTTCATATTTGTTGATATTAACTATAACTAATTTTGGTTTTCAATGGTTAACTTTAATTGTATTTAGTTACCTCTAATTAACTTTAAATAGCAACAGTTTCATTTTGTTTCATTTTACTGGTTTATGTTCCATAATTGTTAATTAAATCTGGTGGAATTTGGTTAACTTATATTAGTATAATTAGTTAATTATGATTTTCAATAGTTAAATTTTGTTTTTAATGCTTAACTTAATCAGCTAACCATTAACTATAATTAACTTTAATTAAATAAGATTAACCTTAATGTTATACATGACATTGTTAACTTCAAAATTGTCATTAAAATAACACAGTTAAAATTCAAATTTATTTCACATTTAAACACGCAGATATAACTTCCCCATAATAAAATATAGACTTCACTTAACTTCAAATTTATATAATAAAATATTGACTCCACTATTATATAAAATCGCAACATAAATAGGTTGACTATTATATTAAATGAGTCTGGAAATGAGTCTGCTGGAGTCAAACTTTAATCTTTTCGCGATGCATGAATTTGACGAATACGATCACATCGTGTCGCGATGCATGAATGGAGCCGCGCCGGAACCATATGCTCACGGCCCGTTAAGCTGTCTTTGGTCTTCTACGCGGCACACGACTTAATTATACAAGAGGATATCATTCATGAGAAGCTATGCAGGATATGGAATATCTTGTAGCAGAGCACTGTTTAATAACGGTGGGAATTAGTAATAGGGTATGCATATTAAGCCCTACTAGGGTTTGCTCTGCTTGAAAACATTATCATTGTAAAGCTAGTCTTCATGTCGTGTCGAGAGATGGGAATGTGTCTGCCGTTAATGAGTTTGATTTTGATTTTTTTTAATAAAATTGAGAATAAAATAAAGTTATATGAACAAATGTCATATAAAATAAATGAGTAATGGTTTTTTTCTGTGGTATTGATAAGTTATAGTACTGAGATATTGTAATAAAATATTAAAAATTTCCACAATAATGGAGTAAATTTTCATAATTAAAACATTACTTGTTTTTTAAATGTATAAATGTTTAACTTGTATATTAATTCTTTGTAGTATAACAATAATAATTATAAAATTATACTTAGTTACCTTTTATGATCAATTTTTTTTAAATTTTAACAACTTGATATGTATTGTGAAATAATGTTTTGATGTTTTATCATGGATTGATATCTATTGAGATTTACCAGCCATATAAATGAAATGATTACATTAGTTTATCTAAATTACAACTTGATACCTTTTACACCCTGTATTTTTTGATCTATTATTGTAAGCAAAATATATGAATATACCAAATGTGTGCATCTAGTACAATTCAAAGCTATATTAAATAGTATGAATATGAATGAACTGGAATAATAAGAATAATAAATAGTATGAGTATGAACTATGTTGTAGTATAAGTATGATTGTTAATAATGACAAAATGAAGGTTACAATAAATTGGAAAAGATTCCTTAGGGTTAATTACATGTACGATCAAAGCAATTATATACAAATGTCTCAAAATCTATCTTCATCATATGTTTAATTAGAAATATAATATTGAGAAAATGCTAAATGGAGGGTGAAAAACTTATTATGAACTTAAGAACAATTATAAATCAATAGACATTTAATTATGGGATAAAAAGAAAGTCATGTTTGAAATGCTTGTCAGTACTTTTATCTTATATGGTTATGAAGTTTGGGGCTACAAGATCTTTGGAAAATGATGTAGAATAGTAGAACATATTCAAAAGTGTTTTATAACATAAAGTTTCAAAATTAAAGGTAATGCATCCTATCCTATCATTCTCATAGAAGTAAGTTTTTTCAAGGCACCTAATGTACAATAACAAGATAAACAACATGGAAGGCAAGAGACTTCCTAAGATTGCTTCAAACTCCAGTAAAGATCTTCTACACCTAAAGCAGTTTGCATAAAGATGTGAAGTATAGGCTAAACTATTAGGTAATAAAAGAAAATGTCACTTTGTAAAATAAACATAATGATAAATAATTAGAGGATAAAACGAAATTAATATACTATAAGGAGACAATCAACCCTAATCTAGAAAATAAAAAATCTCTCTCTATTTTATTACTATATTGAAGAAAAACAACATTGCTAAAATAAAATCAAACTCTTAGGATCTCCATAGTGAAACAAAAATGTAGTGGTTCAAATGAGTTTATCATCTCTATGAGATTCAGAGGGTTGAAGATGAAAAACCATTTTTTTCTTAAAATATCACAATTTTAAAATATTTATTACAATATTGACATTTCTAACATTTTAAATCATGAAACTATGGTGATTTATGAATGCTTCTCTTCAAGTTATTTCAGGAACGAAATAAATACTAAACAAAACCAAGTAATTCTTTACATTTTTTCTAAATAAAACCAAGTAACTCTTTACCTTGATTAAATCTCAACAAACCAAATTTGGTCTAAGTGGACATTAATTATTATCATCATCATCATTAATTTATTTTTAGGTTTGTATAAGATAAGGGAAGATTTTGTGGATAGAAATTTATCTTAAATTTACAAACCTTGGGAGATCTTACTAGTTTTTAATATGCAATCTATAAAATGTTTAGTGATATTTTTCTAGAAATATTCAAATTTCTAATATTTTATATGAAATCTATACAATTTTAGCTCTTTTTAGGGTAAATAATTTTATCCTATAAAATTTGGGCATATCATTTAAAAAAATGGAAATTGGCAATTTTTTTTTTTGGAAAAGCATGGAAAATTAACCCATTTGTAAATGTTAGCCCCTAAAATTCTCCCTATATAAGATATTATATATAATGTTACATACTCACAAATGAAAAAGATGTTACAATTTCTTTAATAATCAATTATATAATGAGCTGTGCTTACACTACAACAAATCCTTGTGATTGGCTTCCTTTTTGCTCCCTTTTTTGCTTCCAAGGATTGTTTTAGTGTATTTTTCTCTAATTTTTTGAAAACATTGGAGCTGTTTATTTGGATGATGCAATTATTTGCGTTTCTTTCACCGACCAAAATATTTAGGCACTAATCCAAGAAATAATAGAGTCGTAAATATCAACAAAAATATCACTGGAAATAACACTAGAAATAGTGTCGAAAATTAGTGCCATAAGTAGCATTGTAAATAGCGCCATCAATTTCCCCATAAATAGTGCTAGTGATAACATCGGGTTTGACTCCTTTTTTTGCACCTACATTACCTCCTTGCTTAGCTCCCTTTTTAGCCACGGAATTAGTGCCAGATATGCCTTAATAGTTAATTAAATGAGGTGTTGGGGGTTAAGTGGATAAGGGCTTTGAGGATTATTGGATTTAGGGTACAAGGATTAAGGGTTAAGGGATTAGGGGTTATGGTTTAAGGGGTTAAGGGTCAAGAGCTAAGGGATTTTGTGCTTACATATTAGGTAGTTTAATAGTTAATGGCTGAATTGTTTCAGGTTTGGATGGTCTGTTGAAGCTTTTTGTTACAGGATTACATTTCTATTCCTTTATTGATTTGGATTAATTAAGGTTCCGGGACCTATTGTTACACAAAATTTTTCTTAAGCACGTGTTGCCTTTCCTAATCAGACCAGATATAGGAAATTCAATTATTCATCCAACTAATACATACCTCACCCTAGCATAATACTGCATGATTAGACCTTTCTAACATCATTACATTTTACAATTAAACTGATGTAACCATCATCGTTAGTAAAAATACTCCATCATTATTAATTTTTTTTCTTTATTATCTGTGTTGTTACATCCAGAGATCAGTGCAATTGTTTGGAAACTCCTTTTGATTAAAAAGTTTTGAATTGATAATAAGAAGGAGTAACCACTGGTAATTCCAACACCTTGACATTATCCCCTGAGAAAGCATTTGTGTGTGCTGAAGCAACCCTGTAATAGGTTCCTAGCATTATGGAGTAGCGTGCTTGTGAGAAGCTATGGATGGAGCAACGACCAGACACAAACCTGACTCTGTTAATTTGTTGTTACAACATCCAGAAGTATTAGAAATATTTTGAAGGGATGGATGGCTAAGTTATTTTGAAAAATTATAGGGTTTCAATGAATTGGTCGCTTTAGAGTTTTCACAAGCCTTAGTTGAATAACACTTTGGGGTTAGGGGCTTCAAAATTGCTTTTACAGAAGAAGTTATCGCAAAAGTGTCAGGGCTGCCTTAAACAAGAGAATGGTGGTTCTCAAGGAAAGTGGTCAATTATAAAGCTAAGGCCATATTCTTATAGGAGGGAGAATAATTGACGCCCAAGCATAGGGGTTTTGATATAAAATCTCTTCCTCACCCTTGGGATGATGTAGCCCTCTTAATCCAAAAGTTCATTACCTGTGAGGGCCATTTTGGGATTATTTTTAATTATCACTTTCAATTGTTGGCACACCTAAGGACAAGGTAGTTAATTAATTTACCACACTACTTGTTGAAGTCATTACAACACATGGCAGAAGTTGTGAAAGGGGAAAACATCCAGAAACTTGCATCACTAACCATGTGATCCTTAAATTAATCATCATGCATTCATTATAGAGACAAAGGATCTCATGACATGTTTTAATCATGAGACCTTGTGCTGGTACAAATGAGGAGCATGAAGAGAGTGTTGAAGCAACATCTTGCGCTGAAGCAAGACCCATTGTTGAAGAAACCCCTGGCGCTGAAACAAAACCAAGTATTGAAGCATCACCCAATGGTGAAACAACACCTTTTGCTGAAACTGCTACATCTTCCAAGAGAAAGAAAACCACATGATCTAAGCGGATTGGGAATGTACACCTCCTATGGCTGGTTGACGGAACCCTAAGAGGTGGAGTTCCATTAGAACGACCCCTAGTTCATCTTCACGAGGAAAGGAGATACCAATAGAAGAAACTATGGTGTTGTCTAGTGACTCATCAAAGGAAAGATGAGGTGGGTGCCTGATTGTAGAGGAAGTGCTGGAGGAAGAAACTGTTAGAATAGTATATGTGCTTGAAACTAGAGCTAAGGAAGTGAAGACACTTGAAGGGATCAATACGAGAGTATAAATGAAGGTAATAGTTCATAAAAGGAAAGAAAAATATTCAATTGGTGGAAGAAACCCTGGGAAATGAGTGTGAGTAGTTGTTATACCAAAAGAGACTCAAAAACATACTACTACAGCTGAGGGGGAATGTGCTAATAAAACTAGACTTGATGGGCTTGAGGAACAACAGGACAAAGAAAAATAGGAGAATTCTACAGAGGAAGGAACCTCTACATCTGAAATCCCTGTTGTTACGTCGAAGCCTGAACAAGAACCAAAGAAACAAAAAGAGAAAGAAGGACCAATAACAAAAGAGTATATAGAAGAACAATAGGTCGTTCAAATTGACTAGGTAAGACGAAAATTGACCCTCTCATTCAAATTGAAAATATGAGAAAGGAAAAAGAGTTAAAGAAACAAATTGCCTTGGTTAAATAATAAATTCATTTTAAGAATGAAATTGGATTGGATATGGTGACATAGGTTGTAGAAATGGCATCATCTACTGTCTCATAAAAACTTTGTATGGGCTACTAACAAATCCTTAAGGAGGCTAAAATCATGGAGACTATTACTGTTTCAGTTGGAGTACAAGTTGGGGAATAAGAGAAAGAATTTCAACTTGCTATTCCACAAGAATCTGTTGATGCTGTTGCAGTTAAACAAGAACCATGAGTCAAAGCAGAGCAAGAAGAAGAAAAACAATCTGCTAATCCACCAGAACATGTTCATGATGCTTCTGTTACACAAGAATCGATAGTTGAAATAGAGTAGACTAAAAATAAAAATACTGTTATACCACAAGAACCTATCGATGATGCTGCTATTACACAAGAACCAACAATTGAGATAGAGTAGCAAGAAGAGAAAAGGGATCAAAAGAAGGATGTTGAAACAACATCTAAACAACTTATGTTAACTTTGAAGATTTGATGAGGGTACTAGGACAATGGGAGAAATTAGCACTCTTTCCCAAATATGAAGTCATCTTCCTAAAGAAACCAAGGAAATGGTCAATAAGCTTAAGGAGTGGGATGAAAAATTAAGAATTGTAGAATTTGTGAAAATTTAGAAGGAGAGGAATCAAGCAATGAAACAAGTGAAGGAACTGCAAGGAGAGGTAAGTTGTTACAACAAGAAAAGGAGATAATTTATGAGAACATTAATGGATTATTGTGCAGTAGGTTATCTTATCCTCATTACCCTTTATATTTACAAGAAACACATTATCTCTTCCAACTAACAACCCTAAAGGAAAAGCAACCATATAAGACAAGGGAGATACATGACTTCCTGGAAACATTCAAATTACTAAGTTCTCATAAAAAAAAATTATTTTGTGAGTTGTATCTACATGATTTCACTTTCTTTAGGGGATGAATCATTCAATCCGTCACCCTATGTGGGAGATGTACAACTCTAGGATTTTGTTTCTTTTATGCAAATTCAGATAAGTTGGAAAGTTGCCCATGATATTGTAACAACTAATGAATAATGGGTAGAAATGTTTAATAGAGGAGAACCTGGTTCAACTGAAGGTTTTTCACACAAATACAATAAAATATGGCGTTTCTAGTCACTAAGACATTGTTGATGGACCATCGAGAATCAGTTCTATGGAGATGCTAGATAAATATACAAGGAATGAGAACTAGTGCCTTAGAAGGAAGCAAGTTGAGATGGGATCTTTCACAAAAAGAATTGAAGAAGGGAGACCCCTATTGTTATCAAAATTTTGAGCAAGCACTTTCTAGAGTTCATCGGTATGTTGATTGTATTAGGAAGATTAGTGTAGACTAGATAGGACTTAGATTCAAGTTCCCTCTTGTTTGGTTACCCACTCATTGGTATCAAAATCCATATATTATTACTGATAAGTGTTGGGAGGGAGAATTGGTTATTTCTCAAGGATACAAGGCCAGAGGTGAAGAAATTGCAGGAAAGTACAACCTCACACAAATTCACTCTCAACATGTCAAGAATCAGTGACATGAGTCTGCATGAGGACATGTAAAAGCTTAAGCTAGGGGAGATGTTGGGTCACAAAATTTTCATCTTTTTCCTACTTGTTTTCCTATTTCTTTTATCCATTTTTTACCAACGTGGCGATATCTTATTAATATAACAACCCTTGTTCACCTAAGTATGCCCTTTTTCAATTGTCACTTTATTAGTCCAATTCTACTTATAATTTGACATTAGAACTACTTTCTTAGGATTTTTTTTTATCATAAAACTGATGTATGGGTTGTTTGAGGTTTGGAAGGTATGTCGAAGCTTGCTGTTACAGGATTACATTTCCGTTCCTATACCGATTTGGATTAATTAAGGTTCCAGGAGCTATTGATGTTACATAGAAAATTGATTAAGTACGTGTTGCCTTTCCTAATCAGACTGGATCTAGGAGCGCACAAAAGTCAAAAGAAAAAACTGATCACTTGGAGATATTTGTGGAGCATCCAGATCATTTTGGTTGAGATATTTTGTAAATCTATTTGTAATTAAAATAAATTTTTATAGTTTTACCCCTTCCATGGAAAT
The DNA here is from genome assembly GCA_031772625.1 of Pinus tabuliformis. Classification (NCBI taxonomy): domain Eukaryota; kingdom Viridiplantae; phylum Streptophyta; class Pinopsida; order Pinales; family Pinaceae; genus Pinus; species Pinus tabuliformis. The sequence goes on along the minus strand of CM062816.1, from coordinate 936,048,706 downwards.
CAATGTGTAATTGTTAAGATATCGTTTTATTTTAAGATCACATGAGATTCGAAATATTCCCATGATGATATTTTCATTGTAATTAAGATCTATAAAAGAGAAGATTGTTCTCTCGCGAGGGCTAGAGCGAAGAATTGGAGAATAGGATTGGAAAGGGGAAACACCAGAGCTTTGTAATCCTGATAATTTTATTAATGAAAATCTCAACTTTGCGGTTCAATAATTTCCTTTGAGTAGTTTGTGTGTTTTTTAGTACACCAGCCCCTACTGAGGAGGAAGGGCCCTCCTTCTTAGCATGGATCACTAGTTAGTTAGAGTGAAATACATAATTGCTTAAATATTTATCAGTTAATTGACTGTTGTTACTGCTGTTGTTACAGATAATTCTGTGTGTAATTTAATTAATTGCAGTAAGCTTTGGATGGTGGGACAACTTAAGTCCTAGACGGGTCCCTCAATTTAGTGTGGCAGTGAATTACCTGCTTTGTTGTTACAGTTTGGATTACACTTCCTTTTATGTGTGCATATTGAATGAGTGATGGTTTTAAGGAGTGTTGTGAGAGTGGTTGAATGACAAAATGGATAAATAGTTATCAGTTATGTGATTATTGTTACTGTTGTTGTTATAGCTAATTCTATGTGCAATTTAATTAATTACAGTAAGCTTTGGATGGTGTGACAAATCAAGTGCTAGATCAATCCCTTAGTTTAGTGTGACAATGAATTATTTTCTTTACTGTTATAGTTTGGATTGCACTTCCTTTTATGTGTACAGATTGAATGAGTCATTGGTTTTCAAGAGTGTTGTGAGAGTGGTTGAATGAAAGACTGCATAATTTTTTTTGTTATGTGATTCTTGTTGCTGTTGTTGTTACAGTTAATTTTGTGTGTAATTTAATCAAGTGCAATAAGATTTGGATGGTGTGACAACTTAAGTCATGGACCATTCCCTCAGTTTAGTGCGGTATTGAATTATTTACTTTGTTGTTGCACTTTGGATTATACTTCCTTTTATGTGTGCATATTGAATGAGTGATTTTTTTCAGGAGTGCTATGAGAGTGGTTGAATGACAGATTGCACAAATATTTCTCATTTATGTGATTATTGTTACTGCTGCTATTATAGTTAATTTTGTGTGTAATTTTATTAATTGTAGTAGGCTTTGGCTGGTGTGACAACTTAAGCACTGGACCGGTCCCTCAGTTTAATGTGGTAGTGAATTATTTACTTTGTTGTTATATTTTGGATTTCACTTCCTTTTATGTGTGCAGATTGAATGAGTGATGGATTTAAGGAGTGTCGTTAGAGTAGTTGAATGCCAAAGTAGCTTGTTCTGTAGTATTTCTTCGCATTGAATTTGTGTGGGGTGTATACCAACTTTGTTGATTGCTGAGAGTATGTGTGCAATGACTTTGGGTTAATATTATTTTATACTAGTCATCATTTTCCTTAGAATAGACTTTGCATGATAGTCTTGTAAAAATTAAAGCCTACCTGGATTGATAACTAATGTAAGAGTGGGTCAACCAACATTAAAATGAAAAAAATATAAAAATAATGAAGTTAACAAAGTTGCTTATTCAAATCACTGTGAGATATGAGAATTAATATTTTATTAGATTTTATGTCTTGACGAACACATGTAAATACAAAATGAATGGAAGAAGCATTCAAGTAATCCTAATTTTTTCTACTGACAATTCATACCATATCTTGAACACTTTAATGATAGTACAATAGGTCATTTGTATTGAAACAAATAACATGGAAGCATTTCGAAGTTTAGGCTATAAGAATCATCATTTTTTAAACATGGATTACAAATAATTCTGAAAATTTAGAAGTCTTAGTTTTTGACATCATTGTATGCAACAATGTCATCTAATGTATCATTGTCAATGTCCATATGATCGTTCAAGCAATTAATACTATCTTCATCCTTGTATTGACTTGCATCATCTTCATCGTCATTTAAATATGACTATAGACCATCCATATTTCTACCGAATGTATTTGGATCATCATTTTATATACCATACATATTGTTTTCTTTCATAACATCATGTAACTCTATATTAATGTTGTCTTCTTGTGCCTGAACATAACAATCTTCAACATCATCATGGATGTCAATTTCTTCGATGTTCTCTAATATCTCTCTCTCATTTTGTTGGTCATCATTGTTTTTCTCAGTATCCACTAATGCATCATCAAATACATGCATTAATCTTGGATCATAATGAATGAAAAATATCCATTTTGGGTCCAGAATATCTTCATAGAAAAATAACTGCACATCAACGAGTACATACATATATTAGACGTACGTTATAACAATTTTATTGATTAATAAACACATGTATATATTCACAGTAAACAATGCATTAATATATTATTGATCACTATTGCTTCGAATTCATTGAGTTAAATAAATACCTGCTTAAAATGAATTGGTAGAACATAAGGCTCCTTATCCTCTGGAAGGAACTTTGAGGAATCTATAGAAAAAAATCCAATATGGGTATCATGTCTTTATGTCATCTTAAATTATTCATACCAACTACACTTAAAAATACAACATTTAAAAGAGCGGTAATCCAACTCAATAATTTCTTGTATTTTCCCAACATATTGTAGATTCCCTTAAATAATATTCTTATCTTTTGAGCTAGATTGCTTGAATTCAACCATGATGCCCCAATCGAAGGATTGTCTTTTTACATCTACATGTTCTACATGATAATGTCGACCTTGTTGAAAATAGCAACAAGAAATGCTAAAAATAGCATTGCTATAAATAGTATTTCAGGATATACTCCAACTCTGTTGGAAATATCAAAAAATAGAAATGCTAAAAATAACATTTCTATAAATAGAATTTCGGGATATATTCCAATTTTGGTTTGTCCTTGAATCAAAATTGAGAATTAAAATTCGAATTTAGTCTCACTAGCTGTTTGAAAAATAATTAATTAATTCATCTTGAGTTAACTAGTTGGAGAAAATAAAACATGAAGTCTTTGTGAAGACATGCAACAGTTATCCCTTTGATTGAGGAAGTTATCCCATAATTAAGGAGATAAGGATGAGTTGTATTTGAGCTGTAATTAGTTAGCTCAGTTAATTGAGTTAATTCTAGTTAAATTAGTTCCAAACAGTTGGAGGAATTAATTGTGAGTTCAGTCAGTTAATGCATGCATGCATGCAACTAGTGTTCTCCAGATAACTCATGCATGTCAGTTTAGACAGAGACCCGGTTGAGATTAAAGATAGGGACATTGTACTATCAGTTGGAGGAATTTTCCTATAAAGGAAACTCATCCATGCAGAAGTAATTAACTCCTTCAGCATTGCATAGTTATTTCAGAGGTCGGTGTTGTGTGTGAGGTGAGAATCACACAGGTTGCAGCTAGAGGACCTAGGAGAAACTACACAAGGAAATAGGAGGCTTGGAGGAATGAAGGAAGGCACATGTGTTGTCTATTATGTCTATGAGAAACAATGAGGGATTGTACTGAGAGCTAGATAGCTTGTGAGCTAAAGCTTTGTGGAATCCTGGGATATTTCCACTTGTATGATAATATAGATAGCGGGGTTTTTAGCTGAGGCTTTCCCTAGAGTATTCTTCTATGTTTCATGTGCATGATTTCTTCTTCTTCTATTATATGTGTTCCGATTGATCTTGCTCAAATTGATTAAGCTTCCGCAAGTTTGATTGTAGAAGTAGATTAAGTATTTTGCTTTAGTACATTACATAATCAGTTTAATCTATAGTTTCTCTACAAGATGTGCAGAGAGCAGAAGTTCTACATGGTATTAGAGTGAGGTTTTGTAGAAAAAGTTCTACATGGTATCAGAGCAAAGGTTATCATAGCTGTGAACATTTTAATGAGAAGAAATCGAAGTTTGAAGTTCGGGGTTGCAGGTGCAAACCAAATTCATGAGATTGGACATTATGCAACTAATTGCCCATTGAATAAGTCCAAGAAGGGATCCTCGAAAGGATTGGAAGGTGAGGCATTAACCTCTCAGTTCGAAATGGACTTTACCCTCTTCGCATGCATGGTGTCATCGATGATGGGTTGTGTTTGGTATATTGACAGTGGAGCCTCATTCCACATGACCGATGTTAAAAGTTTATTCAGTACATTGGAGGAGAAGGACCTCCAAATGCGCATAGAGATGGGAGATGATGGTAAGTACCATGTTTCAGGTGAAGGTATGGTTGTGTTTTAGAGGGAGCATGGAGCTCCTCTCACCCAAACTGATGTGAAGTATGTGCCAGGACTGAAAAAGAACCTGGTATCGGTCGTGATGTTGGAGGACAAAGGCTATGATGTTGTCTTCAGTAAGGGAAAGGTTTTCCTTAGACACAGCACCATGAGACAGGTGAAGCAGATCGGTTCACGAGTCAAGAGCCTATATTCTCTTGAGGTTCAAGATGCATGCAAGGCCTTGAGGAGCAAGGCAATTGTTAGAGATTTAGTGGTTGAGAGGGAGTGTACATTACCTCTTAACATGTAGCACCACAAGAAGTCTCAGACAATTGAGGAGGAGCCACAATTGGTGAAGAAGATTCAAGAGGTTGTGGAGTAGCCACAACTGGAGAAGCTGAGAGGAGATCGAATGGAGGAATCCACTCATGTGGAGACCTCTAGTAGGGGGAAATTTTGAGCCAAGTGGGTAGAGGGATCACATGCAGCCATACCTCCAAGTGTGAGGTGGGGTGATGTGAAGGATAGTTCCAAGAAGGCTAAAATAGGGGAGGATCCTTGAGGTACCTAGCCTCTTTGATTAGACCTTGCTACGGGAGCCCTAACGAGGAGTAGTAGGATTGGCTGAGTGGGTAGAGACAGATGTGGATGGAGTGACAGAGGGAGCTTCAACATCATAGGGTGTTTCTAGCCTAACAGGGAGGTCAGTTGGGAGATCAGTTACTTACTTCTCAGTAACTGAGTTGCAGTGCAGTAGTGGGCAGCACGATGCAACATGATGAGAGGAGGTGCAGTGCAGATGCATGCTAGGAGATAGTACCAGCAACAACACAGATGCAACAAGAGGAATCAGTGTGATTGATGCAGTCAGAGATCAAAGTGATAGAGGCTAGAGTAGTCAGATACTGAAGAGCACAGAGGTACAGAGTTTTTCAGTCAACAGAGGCAATAACAGTCAGAGACTTTGACGACAAAGGCATCATACTGATTCAGGTTGTATATTTTTTGTTTCTGGAGTTGGTAGAGCAACAACACTTGAGAGAAGTGTTGCATGCAGAACATTCCAAAGGTTCAGGATCGGGTTCGAGTTGAATGCCTTTCTTGTTGAGAGGGAGTGTTGAAAATAGCAACAAGAAATGCTAAAAATAGAAATGCTAAAAATAACATTGATATAAATAGAATTTCAGGATATACTCCAGCTCTGCTGGAAATAATAAAAAATAGAAATGCTAAAAATAGCATTGCTATAAATAGCATTTCGGGATATATTCCAATTTTGATTTGTCCTTGAATCGAAATTGAGAATTAAAATTCGAATTTAGTCTCACTAGCTGTTTGAAAAATAATTAATTAATTCATCCTGAGTTAATTAGTTGGAGAAAATCAAACATGAAGTCTTTGTGAAGACATGAAACAATTATCCCTTTGATTGAGGAAGTTATCCCTTAATTAAGGAGATAAGGATGAGTTGTATTTGAGTTGTAATTAGTCAGCTCTATTAACTGAGTTAAGTCAAGTTAAATTAGTTCCAAATAGTTGGAGGAACTAATTGTGAGTTCAGTCAGTTAATGCATGCATGCATGCAACTAGTGTTCTACAAATAACTGAATATTCTCTCATAAAGAACTCATGCATTTCAGTTCAGACAGAGACCCAGTTGAGATTAAATACAGGGACATTGTAATATTAGTTGAAGGAATTTTCCTATAAAGGAAACTCATCCATGTAGAAGGAATTAACTCCTTTAGGATTGCGCAGTTATTTCAGAGGTCATTGTTGTGTGTGAGGTGAGAATCACACAGGTTGCAGTTGGAGGACCTAGGAGAAACTACGCAAGGAAATAGTAGGTTTGGAGGACTGAAGGAAGGCACATGTGTTATCTATTCTATCTATGAGTAGCAGTGATGGATTGTACTGAGAGTTGGATAGCTTGAGAGCTAAAGCTTTGTGTAATCCTGAGATATTTCCACTTGTATGATAATACAGATAGCGGGGTTTTTCGCTGAGGCTTTCCTCGGAGTATTCTTCTATGTTTCATGTGTATTGATTCTTCTTCTCTGTTATATGCGTTCTGTTTGATCTTGCTCAAAATCGATTAAGCTTTAGCAAGTTTGATAGTAGAAGTAGATTGAGTATTTTGCTTTAGTACATTACATAATCAGTTTAATCTAGAGTGAGAATTTCTACATGCTATTAGAGCTAGCTGATCCATAGAGAAATTTCTACAGGCCATATGTCCACATTGTTTTATATTTCCTTGCATGTGAAAGACCATTTATTTTGGTTAAAACAAATATAATGATGAATATTAAAGTAGTTAATAGTGTCAAGACTATAAAGAAACAATATTTTGTAAAATTCCAACTGTACCTTTCTTTCACATCCTCTAGAAATGCTGATTTCATCTTCTGTTATGTTTGAGTCTATACTTGCATCTTCTATTTGATTTTGAATTTGTTTAGTAACCCATTATAGTGTGCAATCTTTGGCCCATTCCCCTTGCAAAGCAATAGGAAATGGGATATTCCTTGGGTTTGATCTCTTAAATTGTCTCCTTGTTTCTAATACTTCTCTCTTTTTATCATACAAATTAATCCATTTGTTCATAAAGTCCATGTTGTACATAATGAACTTGTAGAGTATAACACTTTCATCTACACCTATTACATGTCAACATGCTTATTTCAAACTCCAAAGTCCATGTTTTAAATTTAGCAAATAAATTATAGAGTAAATTAATAATCGCAATAAAAACAACCACAATGATCATGAGTTTACTTACTAATTTCTACTTGAGCACCATTATATTGTCGTTTTTCTCCATCAATAATGTCTAATGCTCATTTTTCATCCTATAAGTGTGGTCCATCTTCAAAATCCTTGAAAATGATTTCACATAGGAAGACAATTGTTGCATTCAATACATACCCTTCATCCATGCAACCCTCTGGATGTGCCCTTTTTCAGACATATATTTTTAGAGTTTTCATATACCTCTCAAAGAAAAACATCCACCTCGTCGATACGAGACCCCTCCCATTCAATGTCATTGACTAGGTGTACAAGTAAATGGACTTGTAGGTCCATGAAACTTGTAGGGAGCTCCTTCTCAAATACGCGCACAATTTCTACAATTTCCTTCTTCCATTTTGGCACTTCAAATTCGTGGTTCTCCTTGGATGTCACCCACCTAATATAAGAATACTAAATTAGTATGAACCTTAGGAAAAAAAAATGAAATACAATATCTCTATATCTCTCACAGATGAACATTCCATACCACATACCTTGCAAATGTTGAAAATTGACCTATGGAATTCCTCATGTCAACGATAAGACATGGATCCACCCTAATTACCACTGGCATGATATGTTGTCAAACACATTTATCAAAGATCATAATTAGTTATTTTTGTCACACAATAGAATATCAAAATATATTTAGTACCTAATTAATTTTACCAATAAATGTTAAATGATGGTATATAATACCTTCATAAAATTATGAAAATCATGTGTTTTAAATCCTGTGATATGTCCATCATCTGTAAAAGATTTATTTAATGATGAACCATAGCCAGTAGGTGTCCTTATTGAACATATGGCATTTTTTAGTTGGTCTAGCTCTTTCTTTTTCAAAATCCATGGAGCTTCTGCATATTTTTCATTTTCCCTGTTTGGCCACAAATGTTTTCTATCAAATTTGGTATGTGAAAGAGCAATATCTCTCCTTGAAGGCAAGGTGTCCTTCTCTTTTCTTGATATATGTTGAAAAATTGAATATTGAGCATTTTTGAAGATGTACGTGGGATTTGATAGGTGAGATATTAATAAATCCTTCCAATATGGGAGCTCATAAAATATGGATTTCCTTTTCATCCCTTCTACAATCTTAATTACAATTTTTTTTAGTTCTTCAATAGAATCATCCCCATCAAAAAAAGCATGCCAAGATTTCAATTCAACATCTTCATACTTCTTAAGCCAATCAGCTAGACCCATAATCGTGGGAGGGCCTCTATTTTCAACTTTTCCATGAAATTGATTCTTATGGCGGTTTCTAAACATATGATCTTGTGGTAGAAAAACCCTCTTGTTTGCATAAATAAATTTATGAATACCTTTAGAATACCACCCTTGAAATTGTTATGCACATCTTGGACATACAAATATCCCCTTTGTTTGAAGCCTTGCAATCAATGTGGTTAACAAAATCAAAATAATAATACAAAATTAAGTATGAAAATTAGTATGACCTTAAATAATGAATGTAAATAGGTAAAAAAAATTACCTTACCGAAACAACAACTAAGTCCTGGAAAATCATGAATAGTCCAACCTAGCACACCATACAACATGAAGGACCTATTTGATGGAGGACGTGATATGTCATACATTCTTATGCCTTTCCATAGCAGTTGCATCTCATCAATAAAAGGCACAAGATAAACATCCATGTTTTTAACTTGATGTTTTCCTGGAACAATGAGAGTCAGCATAAGGTGCTCCTTTCTAACACTCATCCATGGGGGAATATTATATACTATCAATCTAACTAGCCAAACACTATAATTTGAGCTCATGAAAGAGAATGGGCACACTCCATCAATTTCAAGACCAAACCTAATACTACAAGGTTCATATTTGAATTTTCTTGGCCATTTTTCCTCTATGTGTTTCAATACTTTGGAGCCGACCATGATTCACATGAATCCATATTTATTCCTATTCTTCGCATGCCAGTCCATCAATTTTGCAAGTGACTTGCAAAAAAACATTTGTTGAAGTCTAGGTATAATTGGCATGTGACATAAAACCTTCTTTGGAACTGTAGGACCTTTGACATCTGTACGATATCTCTTCTCTTTGCATACCGGACATTCTACCTTGTCTTGATATTCATCTTTGTATAAAATGCAATCATTTTTACATGAACAAATTTTCTTATATTCAATCCCCAACTCAACCAACAATTGAAGTGCATCTTTGCAAGTTGATGGCAACACATTCTATTTAGAAAATATTCTAGTTTTTAGTGCCTTGTAAGATTTCGAAAGATTAGATCAATTGGATGCTTGACTTATGATGAACATGTTTGATATGTCAATATTCTATATTATGAATATTCATATACAATATATGGTTTTAAAATCTCCTTAAAGAAATATTATTAAACAAAGTTGATGAATGTTTACGAATTATGTAGACCAATGAAAATTGCATTGTAAGAAATAGATTTCAACTCACTTCAATAGGGTGGTGAATCATTTGTATGACCAACCAAATAGTGACTTAATTTTTAATAATAATAATGTGCATATTGGTTTTGAGGTTCTATTTTCACCTGATTTGAACAAGGGTGTCTTTGTTGCTTGCTTGATGGAGTCTTTCAGTAGGTTGTTATTGTCAACATTACGTTGGTGGTAATTACCCATGTTGTCATCATTACTGCCAACCATATCATCACTATTGTAAACATTATTTCCATCCCCAAAGAAACCCGTAAGAATCTCATTCAATCCTTCTTCATGCATTTCATTTTCACTGTCATGTTCATCATCATTAAGGCCACTAGCTGGTAGCATATTGTAGTCATCAGTGCATGTGAATCTCATCAACTGTTCAAATTTCTCAGGCGGTAGAGTTATCTTTAAATATGCTCTTTTCGCCCTGGTATGGTGTTAGGGTCCTATAAATTATAGGATCTCAAGGTGATTGAGTATTTTGTATTTGTGATTTCATATTGTACATAATTTCAATATTCAAATAATTTCCAAAAATAGAAAAAAGAAAATAAAAAGAGGGTATGTTAAAAAATAAATAAGAAAAAAAAGGAAATAAGAACCCCAAAAAAGAAAAAATAGAAATTAACACTGAAAGTGCTACGAGTCCAAGTGCCAGTACTGATAAGTTAGTTCTTTACTGTATTTTCAAATAAGGTTGTGTGCAAATTGTTTTTGAATGCCACAATGGCTGAAATTCTGTTCAGGTCATACAATTTAATCATGACTGAACACATTTAAATTTCTATTAAATAGGTTAGTGAATGAAGATTTACCAAACAGTTTAATCTTGGTAAATCACTAGCTAGGTAGAAATAAAATTGACTCAACAATTTAATATGAGTCAATGGTGAAATAAGTGATAGGATAAGGTAGATGATTATAAAAGAAAAGTGATTTGGGTCTGCTAGTTTAAATGCACCCTACAAAACAAGAAGAGAAAATGTTAGCTTAGAAAAAGAATTGAAATGCAAAAGGGTAGGTAGAAGCACTATGGTGGTTAGAGGAAAAACATGAAGATTTTATCCTAAAGTCAAATGTTAAATATTATTTTCATGTGCAGAGAAAAGGCAAAGGATTGAAGTTTTATTCTAAAGTTGGATATATCAAATAATATTTGATATATTATTCCCCTTTCCCTAAGTTTCATTACCCCAAATTCATTCCTCCACTATTTATTTCATCCACTCCCCTACCCCACCATAGACTCTGATCATTCCCCCCTCGCTACACATTAAATAAACTTCCCGACCCCAACAAACACCCTGTCACATCACCTTAACATCACGCTGCTTCTCCCCTCATCCATGCCCACATCTCATCATCTGATGAACAACACTATGTTTCGGCCCTCCTCACCATCCGAACTTTACCATCAGGGGGGGGGGGGGGTCCGAAATGGGCGGTATTCAAAACTGCGCCACCGCTACGTGTCAGCCCCATATCATTTCATCCCCTCCTCAAGTGAAACCACTAACCGCCTCCCACCCCCCGAAAAGTAGATTCTCTGCCTCCCGATTCTACTCCTCTATCCGTTGAGATCCCACAACTCACCCTCCACCACATCATCTGCATGTTGATCCCACCAATCACCTCCACTCCATCCAAAATGAAACCGTTGGGAAATTAAATGGCTTAACCATTAATTCAATGGATCCATGCCACCATCAATGGGAAAACCATAATTCTATTCACTATCACTCCCCAACCTATATACCAAATGATGCAGGCTCCTACAATAGAGAATGCCACTCCTTTTTCCCATGAAGCACTTGTTGAATTGTATCAGAAATTGGACTTTGCTAAGAGAGCCAAAACCCTTGAGATTTTCTTGATAGAAGATGCCCCATTACCAAAGAAAAATCCTCCATATCCATCCTCTGTTTTCCCTAAGAGAGCTAAGAAAATTATCACAGTCATCTCCTACCTCATTGGCTATCACTCAGACTAGTGAGTAGATGAGGAAATTATAGGATTTCTTTCCATTTTTTCTAGTTGATTCCAAGCCTTCAATCTTGTTCAACTTCAGCCAATTTCTTGCAGATTCTATCCATGAGCAGTTTATCAAATTCCAGACTGAGGAGGTATTCAAATATGCTTCTGTCTTGGTTTATATGTTTTTATATTTTTAGGGATACAACATCAAGATTGCCTTACAAAAACTGTATGAAAAAGAATCAACAGTTAGTCATCTTCTGGACTACGCTGGTGATGAAGTAACAAAAGGAATACTCATATAGACAGTTCATAGATATGTTTGTACATCCAGCACTCAGTCTCCTAAGTAGCAGGTCAAAGCCAAGGATCAGTGAAGAAATTAAGAAATTTTTGCAGCTATCAGACCAAGTCCAAACAAGGGATTGGTACTTCTATTAGAATTATATAGAACTAAGTATTTTTGGGTGTGAGATTTCCCCTTTCAAGCTGCTAAAATTCCTCCCAATGAGGATTTTTTCTCTAGAATACATAAGGAAAATTCTCAATATGGATGAGATCCACTTTGTAGCTGCCAAGAAGAAGTCCCAATTCAAAATAAAAACACAAATAGGGCCTTTCATTTGCAACAATAGGGCAGCAGGGGAAGAAGCAGATAAGATACTGAAAGAGATGTAGTTAAGCCTTAGTTTCACTTGGTCATATGATCCATTAGGGGTCATTTCTAAGTTAAGGGTAGAAAACAAGTCTACTGCTTATTTTCACATAGCCACACTAGAGATTGAAAGATATAAAAACTAGCTAGAATGGAATGAGAACACCCTACAAGAGGCCAAGGAGCAGTTGGTGTCATCCTCCATAGTGCAGACTCCTATCACAAAGGAGAAATCAGCAAAGAGGAGAAGAGAAGAAGAGTCACCTTCAGGGACTGAGATTTTCAGTGAAGGCTTCAAAATCATGTACAGGAAGAAGGCCAAGCTCAGTTCCAAATTAAGCCTCAGCAAGGATTCAGAGTAGGAGAATATTATCACCACTAAAGAGCCACTTGTTTCCTCATTAGTGGGTGATCAAACTACACTTTCTCCCACTACCTCCACAACTTCACAAGATCAACATCAGGTTTTGCAGAACAACACATCTACCAGAGGGGAGACAGAAAAAGTATATTTGATATTTTTAAGGAGATTAGAGTGAGTAATTGTTACAGGGAAAAGTGTCTATATAGAACTGCTCTATCCCACTAAGGTGTGACAGCTGCCTTAGAAACAAACAGAGAAAAGCTATTTTTGTTTTTCCTTTATGAATTATGGATAGAGAGGAACAGAAAGACCAACCTCTGTCTTGCGCTAATCTCCTGATTTGATTCCTCTCTTCTTTGATAGTCTTTAGCTATTTGCTCCCTTGCACGCCCAGCTTCACAAAGTACCTGTAAGATCACAGTAGCATAGCACTATACAAAGACATGGATCTATAATCATAAACAATCTAGGATCAGATGTAAATTGACCATACAAATGTAGCAAGCATCAATGACACAAGAGCATGGAGGAAAACTTGATAGCTGTTATTGATAAACAAGAAAGAGCCAAGAGGAGTTACAACCAGTTGTTCTGACCCAGCATCAACCTCCCAGCTAAGAAGCCCCTCTTCACCTCAAACAAAGCTTAGATCACCCAACAATCTGATGTTTGTCTCAAGAAACCAACAACAATTCCTTACAATATGCAAAATTCCAGCCTCTGGATCTCTGGGATGAGGGATCCATATATAGATATCTGTAATGGAGATGAGTCAGCTCATGATTTGATTAGTGTCTTCCCTCTGATAGTTCTTGCTTCCACTTGGAGATTGATGATCTCTTACTCATCCTTGGTCGAATTCAGCGAGGCAAGTGTCACAGGAGAAGTTTCTGGAAGCTTCCATTGCCTCTCCACCTCGCGGAATGACATCGCCATTTGTCATTTCTCGCCCATCGCACCCCATAGAAGGGCATTTTGAAATGCAACGCACCCACACAGTGTATTTAGGTGAGATGCAATGCACTTAGCTAGTGGAGCAGCTGAAATGATCCTGTTTTGACCAATTCTGAGCAGTTTTTTATGGAGAACTTCTGGGAGAAGCTGTAATCTATTCACCTTGTTCCTTTCGGGGTTAGAACAACACTTTTAGGGACTTAGGAGCCCTTGGTTTTTGGACATTTCATGCTTGGGGTTGTAGGGCCCAAAAATGTCTATAACAGTTTCCCCCTAAAGCATGAGGTCGTTAATCTTTTGATGTCGGGTGAAATGCTTTATTATGAGGATCCGAAGTTCTTTCAATGCTGGGAGGAGACCTGTAATAAGATACATTACAATACATTATCTTCATAATATTTTCATGATCTAGCTGAGGCGGGCATTCCCATGCTCAGTTTTATAAATTCATTTTCATGTACATAGGATAGACAATCATCTGAGTGTAGACTGATGATTCTGATAGAGCCATCATCCTTTTGATTGGATGATTATTTGTGCGGCAATGATGTACATTTGATGTCTTTATTTCCCTGAATATATATCACAGCCCGGATGGATGAAACTAGATCCGGGGTCTTCAATCTCGTTCGATCTTCACTCGAAGGACAAGTCGATCCATGTGAAAGTTGTTATGGAGTCGAACATGGAAAGACATCGCCTGATTACTAGCCAATGATGTAAGCTGTTAACAGGCGCGAGAGGAATCACCGATAATGATAATGACCCTCAAGGTACTACAGTACAATTCACGTGGTGTGAATAAAGGACTTGGCGTCGAACACCATGCAAAATCTTTCGGTTGAAGGCCATTGATGTAAACCTGTCGCCGGAAGTGAGAAACTTGCCATTGAGGCATGCAAGCTTCAAAGTACTGAATGGGGTGTTCCTAGATCGACTTCTTGGATAATGAGCTGATGTCGACAAGAAGTGATCCGTCATAGGAGGGCCTTAATGAATCCCACATCAATGACATGGAACGGAGCAAATGATTTTAATGGAGGTGAAAACGATCTGGTGATATAAGGTTCAGGGTGGCGGTCATGAAAGAATGGAGCGTAAATGTATGGTAGTGGGTGAGACACAGGTGAATTCTCTGAATGACTTCTCATGAACATATCGGCGACACTGATGTGATGGATTGGTAGCATTAACCCCAAATGTGGATGGTATAATGGGACCATGGTGATGTGACCGGTGAATGAAACAACCCAACCCGACTCGGACACAGAGTGGAAGTGTCATGTTCAAGAGCAACTTGCTACCAACAAAGTTTCTTCAAGTTTTCTTCCCAATTTTCCCCAGTCATTGCTGACCAGTGCCTCTTTATTTTTGTCAAGCTTGAGGAGGATAAAATATGCTTGTTCTATAATTTTCCCTTCGGGCAAACCCATCGCTATGTTTTAACGAGCCTAGCAATAGTGAAACTCGTTCTTGTCTATAGACAGGTTTGTCGCTATTTAAACTTTTAACGAGTTTAACGACAAAGATAACTCAGTCCTTTTCAATTTTAGAGAGTCTGAAAAGGAACGTAAAGGTAACTCCAAAATTCCTTTTTCGTCATCTAATCCCTTAAGTCCGAAAAAGTATAAAACAATACAGAAGGGATGAAATTTCGATACTTTTAACGAGCCGAACAAAACAAACGCTCGATATTTTTGTGTTATAATCCCTCAGGTCCAAAAAGATTAAAATTTAGAAGAGGGATAGCACTTCCTGTCCCTTTAACAAGCTGGAGAGGCCAATGGCTCGGCAATCTTTTCATATTTTACGAGTCAGTTGAAAAGAGCTTAAAGGCGACTTGTCTTTTGAGGAATGAGTGATAAAATGGATAGCAACTGATTCCAGGTAAGGTTTGGAATTTTCCAATCATGACAGTGTTACAAGGGTGGCTAATGAGATCACTCTTCGCAGCTGTTCCTCAAAATGGGTAAACAATCAAATGGGGGTGAATGATCGACCAATGCAAAAGTGGAGGTGATGGTGCAAACACGACCAAGGCTTTAATGGCTGAAGTACTACATTCACGATGGTTATTTACCAGGGAATAGTTCATTTTTTAACGATCTTAAACGTGGGAGGAAACATTTGCTCATGGCATATGTTTATTTTTTAACGAGCTTGAACTATGTGCTAAAACTGCTCAATTAATCCAGTCGTGTGATAAGAATGTCTCATATAAAACGGCAATTTTTAGAATTTTGCCCCACATCCTTTCTTTATGCAAGTTAGGAAATGACCAATCCTACGAGCTTAAAGGGTTAGAGGACCTACAAATTAAAAAAATAAATAGTCTCTCTTCGCTTGCACGCCAAAAGGCTTGCATGCCCCCAGGTATAAAACAGAGTTTCAAGGTTACCCCTTCTTTCTTCCGTCAAAACAATTGTTTTGCCGAGAGAGGCCTACCTCTTACAGGTTACCCAAATATTGTTTTATTCACAGCGCAAACAAAACACTTCTTCGGCGGTGTTTACTGAAATAGACAAAGGTGAGTGAAGGAGGCTACTCCACTCACGTAACTTTGACAAGAGAATCTTGTTCTAGAATAACCCCCTCTTCCAATCATGGACGGGACTACAAACTAGTCATATTCTCTCACGGAAACCTACCCTATACCCGAATTTTTCCTGCCGAAGCAGACCAGGGTGCATGCCCCCTAGGTTTCAGTCACGTCCCCCCAAATCACTCGTGCTCATCGGGTGGATGGACTGGGAATTGAGACATTTCTTGCATGAAAAGACCATTCAGGGATTGTATATGACTATTTGCTCTGTATGATCCGGGAAATGAAAGCTGGTCTACGAGCTTGACCACTCTTCCTTCGTGCGGAAAACACATTACTCTAAAGAGTGAGGAGACAATTGCTCCCATGCAATAAATATAGTCTCGTCCAAGGAGTAGATTGTAATCCAGGGGTCCTTGAACTACCATTACGTTCATGTGAACGGTTTTCCCTCTCAATATTATGGGCACATTGGGAAGTATCCCTAACGGTCGACTGGTTCCTTTATCAAACCCCGTTAGATTTCTCATCTCAGGCAAAAGCAATGGCGAACCAAGCGCTTTCCAAGTAGTTGGGGAAAGGATACTCATAGAAGCCCCCTCATCTATGATGGTACCAGCCATAACCATTCTATATATTTGAACAATGATTCGGAATGGTACACTAGCTGGTAAACGGGGTCTGCCTTGTTGATTCCAATCGAAGGAGACAACTAGGTTGCTTGGAGGTGGGACCGAATAGACGGCCGGGTACGACTTTGACGAACTTCCTTCCTGCAGTAAAGGAATGGGTAAATTGCCCCCATGTTCGTTGGAGTCTGTGCTTATGAAAAGAATTTGGACGATGTCATCCTTGTTCTCTTCGGTGACTGTATCATCTGAAGATGGAACTTCTGAAGGCAAGACTGGGTCAACTGCCGCCTCGACCTTTTGACTTTCATCTAGTATGGGTTCAGATGGTTTGTCTTCAATGATAGATGCTTCAGCCAACCACCTGAGCGGGCCAGTCGGATTTTCAACTAGTGACGGACTCGACAAGAATTTTTTATATCTAGGAGGAAGCCGTAACGGTGAAACCGGATGATCGTCCAAAACTCTTTTAGCCTCGTCTAAGAAGGGACAATGGTGGACGGCATGATCACCTTCGCACAGTTTACAAGGAAATCTAGATTTTCTTTTTTTTCCTGGGGCTTCACTTTCACTAGTTGACAGTGTGTTTTCAACATGATCATCAGAGGTTGACGACACCGGGTTGTGCAAACGAGGAGACCAGTCCCTTAAGATCCGAGGGATGCAAGGACAATCTCTGTGATAGTGGTCTCCTTTGCAAATGACACATGGCAATTTATGCCTGGTCGGTGCAGTGTGTGGATTTTCGCTAGACGACGCTCGTTTACCCCCATTCGCTTTTGGCTCCTTCTTCTTCTTCTCAGGTACTTGACTTTTGGCTTTACCAGCCCCATCAAGTGAAGAGGAAGGAGGAGAGGAAGAATTAGAGGAAGTAGAAGGTTGGTGGGTAACTCTAGACTCGTCTAGTTGCTGATTTGATTGTTCAGGAATTACGGTGTTCTGAACGACAGAGGTTGAGAAGAGCCAAACAGGCAAGCCGATTTTCAGTCCTGGAAGCGACAATGTGGCCATATGGGGCGCACCAACATCTCCCCATGAGGAGAAGGGACTAGGATTTCCTCCAAGGGGAATTCCTTGGTTGGTGGATTCCATTTTCTCAACCCAAAATCAACGTAGGAAAGGGTAATGAATATTCCGTTTAAAATAAATTTTAGACGCTTTGACACAACTTTTTTTTTTTCAGTTTTTAAGAGTCAAGAAAAAACAAAAGATGACTCTAGTCACCTTCGATTTTTAATGAGCCTGAAGTGACAAGTGCTCAGATGGACCTTTTCTGTTAAAGAGTCTGAAAAGGAACGAAAGGGACTGCTCTGGAAATCTAGGTAAAGGGATTACCAAACCAATTGCAAAACTGCAGAATACTTTTTATGGTACGGCAATCAATCTTCCCGAATGCTGTGTTCAGGGCATTGCAATCCATAGGGCGGCAGACACGGCTTCCTATGGATAAAGGATTAAGCCTATTGGGGTCTCCCAAGATATACTCGACGGTACGTGGGAGCACAAGTCCATACTGGCACTTATCGTCTCAAAATGGAGGAATCACCCAACCATTAGTGAGAACAACAGTTACCAGGCTTTACGATGCCGGAATATGTCTCTAGCCTAGACTTCTAAATGTTGTGCATTAAGTTCCAAAGCATTGTTAGATTCATTGAATTTATTTTAAGTTGATCTTGTTTATGAAGTTTGCCTTTCAGGTTCACCGCGAGATGTAGATGTAATTCCTAAAATGCAATCTAAGATGATAAACAAACTTTTTATCTTCTTTGTGCAATGAAAATCCTAGCTACTAAGGAAAGAAAGACAGAATCTTTTCACAAAGAGCAAAGAGCACACTCTAAATGCACTTTCCTAAATCAAGCCAATCAGACTGTCTATATGCAAATGCACATGCATGTATTTGTTTTCGACTTTCTTAGTATATGAATGCTAAAAAGAAAGTTGATGCACAAATCTGAATTTCTTTTCAAGCGACAAATATCAACAAGTTTCTTTTCGAAATAAAAAATGGAGATGATCACAACACCTTACGATTTTGAAATGAATACTTGTTCTTGACACTAGAAAATTACAAATTCAGACCAAAAACAATAGTAACAGGATAACCGACCATCAACAACAATCAAACTCTTTCCTACGATTGAAATTGACACTTGCGACAGTTTCAAATCAAAGGACGACAGTACGATTATGCTACTTTTGCGAAGGAGAACTGAAAATGACTCAACAAACACACAAAAACATCCGCAGTTCTTTTGTACAAAGGAGGCGGAATAACAACAAGGAAAAGAGGTTTCAAACAGACATATACTGATCACAGGCAGCAAAATTTAGGAATAGAACTGGAAAGAATGAATCACAGAAACCAAAACTGCACAGAGCCTAGTCTGATCAGCGCACCTGTAACACAGAGAATTTGAAATGCAGCGCACCTTGTCCACTTGGGAAGTGCGCTGAAGTTCAGATTCGTTGAACAGTACCTGCGTTGGGCTAGAAACAAGACTCTGTTTGGGTTCCGGGTCACAGTTTGCAGTTCAGTTCTTAAGTTTTGGCCGAGCAAAAAGAAATCAGTAATGCAACAATCAGGGGTAGATCTAAGGAGGATCTAAGAGCTATCAAAAGGGCAATCAGATAGTTTGTGAATCAGTTGTTTAAATCATAAACAGATCCAGTAGATGGATTGAAGTAGCAGTTATCTACTTTGCATTTGCTATGGCAAATGCAGTTCGAATACTACCTGTAAGTTTATGAAACAGACAATAAAGAATGATAAACAAACAAACTAATTCGTCCCCAGCGGAGTTGCCATTTTGTTACAGGGAAAAGTGTCTATATAGAATTGCTCTATCCCACTAAGGTGTGACAGCTACCTTAGAAACAAACAGAGAAAAGCTATTTTCGTTTTTCCTTTATGAATTATGGATAGAGAGGAACAGAAAGACCAACCTCTGTCTTGCGCTAATCTCCTGATTTGATTCCTCTCTTCTTTGATAGTCTTTAGCTATTTGCTCGCTTGCACGCCCAGCTTCATAAGGTACCTGTAAGATCACAGTAGCATAGCACTATACAAAGACATGGATCTATAATCATAAACAATCTAGGATCAGATGTAAATTGACCATACAAATGTAGCAAGCATCAATGACACAAGAGCATGGAGGAAAACTTGAATAGCTTTTATTGATAAACAAGAAAGAGCCAAGAGGAGTTACAACCAGTTGTTCTGACCCAGCATCAACCTCCCAACTAAGAAGCCCCTCTTCACCTCAAACAAAGCTTAGATCACCCAACAATCTGATGTTTGTCTCAAGAAACCAACAACAATTCCTTACAATATGCAAAATTCCAGCCTCTGGATCTCTGGGATGAGGGATCCATATATAGATATCTGTAATGGAGATGAGTCAGCTCATGATTTGATTAGTGTCTTCCCTTTGATAGTTCTTGCTTCCACTTGGAGATTGATGATCTCTTACTCATCCTTGGTCGAATTCAGTGAGGCAAGTGTCACAGGAGAAGTTTCTGGAAGCTTCCATTGCCTCTCCACCTCGCGGAATGACACTGCCATTTGTCATTTCTCGCCCATCGCACCTCATAGAAGGGATTTCCCAAATGCAACGCACCCACACATTGTATTTAGGCTAGATGCAACGCACTTAGCCAATGAAGCAGCTGAAATGATCCTGTTTTGACCAATTCTGAGCAGTTTTTTATGGAGAACTTCTGGGAGAAGCTGTAATCTATTGACCTTGTTCCTTTAGGGGTTAGAACAACGCTTTTAGGGACTTAAGAGCCCTTGGTTTATGGACATTTCATGCTTGGGGTTGTAGGGCCCAAAAATGTCTATAACAGTAATGAGGCCTTGAACATTGACACATACACTCAGTTCGGGAGCAGACTTCCAATTCTCAAAGTAGGTTGCTGTCAGCCTTCGATTCAGAGAAAGGTAAAATGCAAATGGCATTCCTCAAAGCACAGATTCCCTAGCCCAAGGTAGCATCAGACTACAAGAAGACATCATTTGAATTTGATGTGAAAGACATACATCCCATTGACCAAATGGAGATGCACAAGCAGACTGGGTAGATGATTTCATCTACTCTCACTAACACTGCTATGAGTTTTTCTAAATTGTAGGTTACATTGGCCAATGTTCAATCACAATTGAAGATGGAGAAGGTCTCTGCACTTGTCAAAGACACAAGGATCAAAGCTTTGGAGGACTTGGTGATCAAAGTAGGTTATGATCCTGCCAATGTCAATGCTGTAGAAGAGCTTGTGAGGAAAAATAATATAGACATAGTAGCATTAAGGAAGCAGTTGAAGTTACCAACCATAGAAGATCCTCTGGCCAAGGACATTGAAGAAACATAGACACAAAAGGAAGATATGATGAAGCTCATCATGGAGCAGAGTGCACAGTTGAAGAAAATGGAGACTGAGATGGAAAAGATGATCAAAGAAAAGGAGCAAGCTGCCAAAATGGTTGTTGTCCCTCTAGAAGCACTCCCTATCACAACAATTCCTACAAATACATCTTCTACAACAAGCACAGGGGCAGATCTTGATCAATTGGCAAATTCAGTACCGAACATGTTTCTCCAGACTGAAGAAATGAAAATATTGCAGGCTCAAGTCAATCTTCTACAAGATCAGAAGACAAAAATTGAGACTTTCCATGCAGCAGAGCTACAGAGAGCTCAAAACTAGGTAGAAATATGGAAGAAGTCAACAACTGATTCCTCTATTGGCCACACATTGGCCCAAGCCAAAGAAATTATATGGAACAATATCATTGAAGAAATATATGAAATCTGGCCATGTATCTAGATTATATTTGAACAGAAAGAGTTGATGAAGAAAGCCAAGGAAACGATTTCCACTATCAATGCTGAATTGGGAGAAATGCTTTCCACAACCAATAACATCATAAAGTTTCTCAATTCCAAAAATAGATATGAGTTGGATGATTTGGGAGTAGATAACATAACATAAATGATCGTATAAGTAAAGAAATTTCTAACAAAGAAGAACTTGGTTGTGCAATTGACAGAGAAGTGTCACACTTTGGAGGTAGCAGTTAACAATTTTTTCACTAGAATAGACGATTTAAACAAGAAAGGTCTGCCTTCTTTATTTGTGATAAATGACAAATTAATGACCAGGGAAGATTACAAAAGAAGCTCCAAGACATTGCAAAGGATATAGCCAAGTCTTCCCACATCAAAGGTGTTATGACAGGGAGAGCTTTTTATGAAGCTATCAACAATATGAGTTTCATCCAACATGAGGTAAAACACATTTTTGTAGTGAAACCCACTTTCATCAGTATACCGAGGTAGATGAGATCTACCGCAAGGTAAAAAAAATTACCATTCCAGATGAGGAGCGGTGGGATAAGTTATGTGATTTCCAGGATTAAAAGAACAAGTTAACTTCACCAACGCAACACCAGAATAGTGGCCACTCAGCAACTGTTCTCCACCAAAGCAGTGCCAGATGTCTAGATCACTTCACCAGATTCATCTCTTTTGATCACATTATTTCATTTATGTTAGTTTGAAGTTAATAATAGAATTCCATGTCAATGAGGCATTAATTGTAAATTTTGTTTAAATACTTAAACTGTCGAAGTATCGAGGGTTGGTTCTTGAACATTGTAACTCTTTCTATCAAGTATCATACTCTTTCCACACTGCTGGAGCACCATTAATAAAAAGACTCTCCACAGGATACTTGTGTTACGAAATATTGGTGATGTTTTTCCTGCTGTAATTTTGTTTTCATTGTTATTCTCTTTGTGTCATGCATCTAAAATCTAATTGTAAAACAGGAGATGTGAAAAGTAAGATATGTTTTTTAACACCTTATTTGTACTGTGTTTACAATATGTATGTTTTCTTCTAAAAGTCTGATTGAGAAATTATTAAATGATTTTCAATCCATGCTGAAGCACACTTTTTCTCCATTCCATAATTTAATTTAAAAGATCTAGTAAATCTAGCTAGCTTTCGCTGTGATTATTCCTTTGAACTTTTAGTGCAACATCCAGTTTTATTTGACTCCATAGCCCAATGGAAAGACAATGATTTGATCAGATCAACCAACCAATCAACCAAATTCAAACAAACAACCAAGCGTAATCATAACTAGCCTAAAATAAACCTAAAAACCAAGTTAAATAATAAAGAGAGAGCCCTCTCTAAAGCTGGTAGGGCTAGATCCCAACATTCAAAATTGGTTTGATGTTGTCCAATGCATTTACTCGCACAACTTCAAAAATACAGAACAATAACATAGTGGCAACCATTCTGGGGAAGAATAAATTTTAATCCAAAACATTATTATTCCCTAGTTTAAAATTAGTATTTCATTAAGAAATTGCTATATCCATATGAAATACATGATCTAAGGTTGTTTTTTGTAAATATCTATTGTATCTCTGATTTTGATTTTGATTTTTGTGTGATGATTTTTCATAACCCTGGCTCCCAGAAGAATTTATACCAGATCTCATCCTGATCCCAACCCTGCTAAAATTGTAGATGACCCTGAGAAACTGGTGAGAAAAAGAAGCTTTACCAAGATTCAAGGTAGTAATAGCCCCCTGTCTAGATTCAATTCTCCTACGGAAAATACTCCTTTGTCAAGATCTAATTCTCTTCCAGAGAAGTTTGAAACTTTACAAGATATAGAATTTGATTTTCCTTTTCAACAAAGTTTGTTTAGATCTAAGTCTAAGGCTTTCATAGATCAAGCTGTCATAGATAAAGCCATATTGCAACCGTATATCTCCCAAGCCCAAGACCTTGAATCAGATTCTGATCTTGAACCTTTACAAAAAATTTCCAAACTAGAAGGTCTAGTTTCAGTATTGAACCAATCTATAGAAGAAGCTTTTATTCAATAGTCCCTTGAATTATCTGCTTTAATTGTTGTAACAGCCTCTTTGTCTAGTTAGTCATCTCAGTTTGTACATTTACAGCCTCCGAGTCCTACTCATTCTATAGTTTCAACTTCCCTACCTTTGGTTTCTCAAACTAATATACCTACTATCCCTGTAGTTATCCAGACTACACCTCTACTAGGTCCATCCTCAACTCAATCTACTAGGAAAGTTATGGCAGGAAGGTATGCACCCTTGGTTTTACCAGGTCAGCTGAATGTTATGCCTGTAGATTATCCATCCAAAATCGTGACCTTTGATAATACTGGTGCTTACACTGCCCAACAACACATAGATAGGATGAATGATGTGTTTGATCTCCAAGAAGTGGATGAGGCAGATGTTAAAATGAGATTGTTTGCCCAGAGCTTAGGAGGTGATGTGAAGAAGTGGTTTAGGGGTTTACCTGCAGGAAGTATAGCCAACCTTGCTGCTTTCCATCAAGCTTTTTTAGCTAGATGGGAGATCAAGAAGAACCCACTTCAACTCCTAAACAAATACAAAAGGTTAAAAAGAAAACCCAATGAAACTGTGGAAGAATATTGTGAAAGATTCAATATTGTTTACAATGTCATCCCACAAGACATCAAGTCCTCCCCTAGTCTAGCCCTGATTGATTTTCCAGATGGTTTCGATGTAGATATGGAGTATCAACTTAGGGAAAGAGACCCAGAAACTTTGGAAGAAATGCAAGCAAATGTAATTAAAGTTGAAGCCAACATCCTGGCCAAAAAAGCCAAATTGAAGTCAGAACGCAGAGTAACCATAAAATAAGAACCTTCTACTTCTGTTGTTGACCATAAGATTGATAACCTAGTCAGAGTAGTGAATCAAATGATGAAAAGAATGAACCTTAATGAACGAAATCAAAAAAGTCAAAACCAAAATGTCTAAGAAACCAGAAACCAAAACTTTATAAGAAATACTCCCTAAATTAAACAAAGAGAGCAAAAGGGACCAGATCAACAGATTCAGCCTCCTTTTCAGGAAAATTACACAAATGATGAGGGGAATATTGTGGAATATTTGGATGATAACCAAATTAATTTGTTAGGGATAAGTGATGATGAAGAAATTTTCCTCACTCAAGAGGAACAATAACTTTTTATTATAGCCTAGACTGAAATGGATTCTGAAGAGTTAGAGGAATACAAACAAGGATTTGAAAATTCCATAATGGAAGTCCATAGGAAGTACAATCTTAGAAGTAATAAAAATCAAGATACTGCTAATAAAAAGAATTTTGAAAATCCTGTTAAAAAGGTCTCTGATTCTGATCCCAAGAAAACAACAGAAAATCCCCCTAAGAAATCCACATATAATCTTGGAAAGAAGCCTGCATAACCTATTATAAATAAGGCAATTGATACTTCTTCTAGAAATACTGAAACTGATCTACCTTCTACCAGCTAAAAAACTGAACTGGCCACAAAACTAATTGTTGATAAGTCTGATTTTTCAAATCTGCTTAAAAATGAAACACCATTCAGTATAGAAAATGAACTTGCAAAGTTGAAGATTTCTATCCCCTTAATTGAATTAGTCAACAAGAATGTATAAAGGACTTAGGTCCTGAAGGCATTAAACGTTGGGGAGAAAACTGATGATGTAAATTTGAGTGATGATCAATCTAAGCTCCTATTTGGGCCAGAGGTAGAAGGCAAACCACACGAAGGAGGAGTCCCTCCATTTTATATGAGTTTGAATATTCATGATAAAATTCTTCATAATGCCATGCTAGATTTGGACACATCCCATAATTTAATGCCTAAAGTAGTCATGGAAAAACTAGGGCTAGAAATCACTAGACAATACGAATTGTTGTAGTCCTTTGATTCGAGAAAAGTCAGATTCCTAGGTCTTATCAAATACCTATGTGTTACTTTATCCCAAATCCTTGCTAAAAGCCTAGTGTTTGATATAGTGGTTGCATACATTCCCCCAAAGTATGGCATGCTATTGTTACGCTCATGGGAAGAAAAATTACAAGGAACCCTGCAAATGGACATCACTTATGATACTATACCAGTGTTGGGTCAATAGAGAAGACTGTATAGGGAACCTTAATGAAGTATATGGTCAATAGTCTAGATAAACCACATAACTACCCTCTCTACTCTATTCATTCCGACCTCGACTCTTTTATTATTTATAATGATGAAGGCATTGATGCATAGGTCATTCAAGCAAAAAATGACATTGATAAAAAACAGGAAAATTAAACTCCAATTGTGCAGTAGAAAACTGAAACTGAACCTTTTTGGAACATGAGCTTTGATGGCTCTTGTAGCAAAGCAGGTTCAGGGGAAGGTGTTTGGGTGTCCAATTCAGGGGAAAATCATGTAGAAGGTCATTCCTATAAACTCAATTTTCATTGCACCAATAATATTGCAAAATATGAGGCACATCTCTTAGGATTGCAATTATTGAAAAAGTTAGGTGCTAAAATAATTGTTGTTCAGGGAGATTCTGAATTAATTATTAAACAGATCAAGGGAGATATGCTGCAAAACATCCTAGGCTGAGAAACTACAAGAATTTTGTCCTTGACTTTTTAAGAACTTTTGAAGAATATGATATTGTTGTTATTCCCAGAAATCAGAATGTCTTGGCTAATGGTTTAGCTTTTTCAACTAGCACATGTAAGATTCCTCATCCAAACAAACAATATATAGTGGAGGTTAAACATCATCCTATTGTACCTGATAATATGAGACATTGGTAGGAATTTGGAAGTGATAAGTAGATTGAATTTTTTTTGCAATCCAAGGAGGAATATGAAGATAATAGCATAGATTCAGACTATGAAGTAGAAGACCATATTATTGAATATTCATATTGTAAATTACGAAACCATATCATTGAATATGTTAGTATAGAAAAACAACTTGATGATTCAGATGTAAATATTTCAGTCAATAAAGATGTATATAAATTAGAATTGCATGAAATAGATCCAGAAAGGGAAGAATTTGAAGTACTAGAGCTTAAGGATAATGTTCTGCCTAGGGGTTTTGTTCCAATTAGAAGAATTTTTTGATTTTAATGATGTGGCAAAGAATCCAAAAATGGAACCCACAGGGACAGACATAGAAGAATGCAATATAGGTAGTGAGCAATCCCAAAATGATTAAACTCACAAAATCACTTCCTATTATCACAAAGCAACGATACATAGCCCTTTTCAAAGAGTTCATAGATTTGTTTTCCTGGAGTTATGAGGATCTAATATCATATGACACTAGCATCATATGACATAAAATCCCAATCAAGGAAGATAAAAAACGATTCAAACAAAAACTTCGTAGGATAAATCCCGTCCTAATGCCTTTGATTGAGAAAGAAGTAAAAATGATGTATGATGATAAAATTATACTTCCCCTTAGATACTCTAAATGGGTGTCTAACATTGTTCCTACCAAAAAGAAAACTGGAGAAATCAGACTCTCTATTGATTTCATAAATCTAAATAAGGCAGCCCTTAAAGACAACTACCCGTTACCTAAAATGGGTCATATATTGCAAAGGGTGGTAGGGTCTAGTAGGATTTCCTTTTTAGATGGTTTCTTAGGTTACAACCAAGTCTTAGTGCATCCTGATGATTAGGATAAAACTACCTTCAGTACACCATGGGGCACTTTCATGTATGTGAAAATGCTCTTTGGCTTAATGAATGTAGGAGCCACTTTACAAATAGAAATGAATATTGCCTTTTCTGATGAAATTGGCCATTTTATTGTGATTTATCTAGATGACATTACAGTCTATTCTAAACTGATGAGGAACATTTAGCACATTTGAGAAGAATGCTTGAAAAATGTAGGAAGTTTTGCATCTCACTCAATCCTAAGAAGTCATTGTTTGGACTTGAGGAAGGAAAACTTCTTGGTCACATTATTTCCAAGGATGGAATTAGGATTGGTCTTGGCAGAATTGAAGCAATATTAAAATCCAATCATCCAAGAAACATCAAAGAGCTTCAGTCTTTTATTGGAAAAATCAATTTCCTAAGGAGATTCATTCCTAACCTGACAGAACTTCTTAGAAATATAACAAACATGCTTAAAAAGGATTCTGAAATCAAGTGGAGTATTGAGGCTAAACAATCCTTTGACTTAGTCAAACAACCATTGACCAAAGCACCAATACTGATCAGCGTAGATTTTACAAAAGATTTCATAATCTTCTCTTTTGCTTCTGAACACACTTGCAGCAATCTTACTACAAAAAGCAGTGAAGATTTTGAGCAGCCCATTGCATTCTTTAGTAAAGCTTTAAGAGATGCATCTTTGAAATACAATATTATGGAAAAACATGCCTTTGCATTAGTTAAAGAAATAAAATAGTTTAGATTATATATTTTGCATTCCCATATTATTGCTTATGTACCTAATGCAGTGGTTAAGGACATTTTGACATAGAATGGGCCTGATGGAAAGAGAGGCAAATGGATTGCTGTCATTCTAGAATACGACTTAGAAATCAAGCCCACTAAGTTAATTAAAGGTCAGGGACTAGCCAAATTGATAGCTAAGTCAAATTTCCATGCTTTAGACATTAACTTGATTGATTCATTAGATAATCAAGAGGAACATGCAACTCCACAAATTGATGAGGCATTTTTGAACTCACCCTAGTATGCAGACTTGATTTATGTTTTATTTAATTTAAATGCTCCTCCTGGTTTGACAAAAACAAAGGCAAGATTTATGAAGTTAAAAGCAGTTAAATTTTGCATTATAGACAATGTATTGTATTGGAAAGATGCTGGGGGTATTTTACTTAAATTCTTGTTGAAGGATGATGCAGATAAATTTATGCAGGAATTCCATGAAGGTGACTGTGGTGGACATCTTTATTGGAAAACCACTACCAATAAAATCCTTAGAGCTGGTTTCTATTGGCCTACCCTTTTCCCTGACATTCACAAACAAGTCACCTCATGTCATAAATGCCAGATTTTTGAGGGAAAGAGAAAATTGTTGCCCCTACCATTAAAGCCTATCTCTGTTGAAACCCCCTTCCAGCAATGGGGATTGGATTTCATTGGTGAAATTCATCCCTCTTCCTCTGCCCAACATAAGTGGATTCTTATAGCCACTAACTACTTTACCAAGTGGATAGAGGCCACCCCTTCTAGAAATTCCACTGATGCTGTCATTATTAAATTCCTTGAGACTAATATCCTCTCCAGATTTGGTTGTCCTAGAAAACTCATCACTGATAATGCTGCAACCTTTAAATCTAAAAGTATGGTTGAATTTTTCCATAAATACCGCATCACTTTGGGACATTCAATAGCTTATTACCCTCAAGGTAATGGGATGGTTGAATCCTCAAACAAAAGTTTGGTAAACATAATCAAAAAGCTGGTAGAGGACAACAAAAAGTCTTGGCACAACAAGCTGGTCAATGCAGTTTGTGCTGATAGGCTTACTACTAAGAAATCAATTGGCATGTCACCATACTAATTGGTATATGGGATGGATGTAGTTTTTCCATCCTCCTTAGGAGTTCCAGCCATGGAGATCATTCAAGAAGTGCAAGATGAACCCAATGATGTACAGAGAAGGATTAATCAAACTATCTAGTTGTAGAAGTCCAGTGAGGAAGTATGCAATAGGACCTAAGTTATTCAAGAAAATGTTAAAAATATCTTTGACAGAAGAACAAAAGATGATGAATTTAACATTGAAGACCAAGTTTTGAGATGGGATTCAAGGAGAAAAGACACAGGAAAACACGACAAGTTTGATAATCTTTGGAATGGGCCATATATTGCTCATGCTTTCAAGAGAAATAATGCATTCTACCTTAAGGACCTAGATGGAGCAGAGATACCTAGAGGTCCTGTCAATGGAAGGACGTTGAAACGCTACTTTTCTTAGCCTGTAAATTTTCCTTTCATCATTTTAAATATCATAGTCCTTATGGTTTTGATTGGGTAGCTTATTAACAAAGGTTGAAGCCCACAGTGAAGGCCCTAGGTCCGGATTGATGAGCTACCAATAGTATCTTAAACAACAAAGAAATCAGATGAAGACATTACAGAAATGAAGTACTCAAGGCTACTGATCATATGTTCTTGACACTTCACTCGGAGAAGTGCCATCCCAGCTGGAGCCACTATTAGGGTCCTATAAATTATAGGATCTCAAGGTGATTGAGTAATTTGTATTTTTGATTTCATATTGTACATAATTTCAATATTCAAATAATTTCCAAAAATAGAAAAAAGAAAATAAAAAGAGGGTATGTTAAAAAATAAATAATAAAAAAAGGAAATAAGAACCCCACAAAAGAAAAAATAGAAAATAATACTGAAAGTGCTGCAAGTCCAAGTGCCACTATTGATAAGTTAGTTCTTTAATGTATTTTCAAATAAGGTTGTGTGAAAATTGTTTTTGAATGCCACAATGACTGAAATTTTGTTAAGTTCATACAATTTAATCATGACTGAACACATTTAAATTTCTGTTCAATAGGTTAGTGAACGAAGATTTACCAAACAGTTTAATATTGGTAAATCACTAGCTAGATAGAAATAAAATTGACTCAAGAATTTAATCTGAGTCAATGGTGAAATAAGTGATAGGATAAGGTAGATGTTTATAAAAGAAAAGTGGTTTGGGCTTGCTAGTTTAAATGCACCCTACAAAACAAGAAGAGAAAATTTTAGCTTAGAAAAAGAATTGAAATGCAAAAGGGTAGGTAGAAGCACTATGGTGGTTAGAGGAAAAACATGAATATTTTTGTTGGACACCTAATCCTCAATGGGTTAGTGTGGAAGCCGAATGGAAAAAAGGAGTCCAAGAGACCTTGGGATGTGAAACCCAACGGTCACATAATGTACTATAAATGTATATCTCTTGTTAATAAAAATTGTACTCTCATGATTTATCATTCATATTGTTCTTGCTCCCATGTGTGTTTAACATGGTATCAGAGCAGGCGTATTCCTACCCTGCATAATTAATTTGAGCCATTTGTTTTATGGCCTTTCTGTGCAGTTTATTTCTGCCATGAAATTCATGAATATTTTCTCATGAATATTTCTTTAGCTCAATTTTAGCTGCAACCTGATTATACTACTGCTGGTTTCTGTTCTCCATAAAATTAGCTGCCCCTCTGTGTGACTGTTCAGTTCTCTGACTGTCATAAACGTTTCAAAAAGGGTGTTATTGCACCTGCGCCTCCATTTATTTTCTGTAGCGATCAAAGTGTTTTGTGAGTATTTGCAGTTTCAGATTGTCATTGCAACGTCTTCAAATGAGAAAAAATTACCGTCTATACTTGTTTCTTGCACTGTCCCATTCAAGTATGCTAAATCGCAGATGAAACCTTTGTTTCGTAAGGTTCAAAGGAAGAAACCACTTATATGAATATTCATAAACAGGAACAGGCAATAATGGTAAAATTGTCTTATGCTTAACGCTTGCATTCACTTGGTATATGCGTTGAACTGACATGGTATACAACACTTTGGTGTATGCGCTCTGCGGTTTATTTTGGTATACAGCGTTGTTGTGTGTCAGGATGGAGTGCTGAAGCGTTTCATTGTGGTGAAGGTCGTGTTGTTGTGTGTTAGGATGGAGTGCTGAAGTGTTTCATTGTGGTGATGTGAGCGTGGAACGAAGCGTTTCATTGTGGTGGCCTATGCAGGTCCCATTTCCAGATCTTTTGCGGTATCTCTTGACATTCCTCTTTGTCGCTCATTCCATGCTGCTGGAATTCTTTGACAAATTCTGACCATTACAAGATTGAAATTGCTCTAGCTGTTTCACTCTCATTAGCCCAATATGCTGATGGAAGTTCAGATCATAATATGAATCACAATGGACAAGAGTATGGCTCGGATCTGTCATACGAGAGTCTCACACAACTGGAAAATGTAATGTGCATTTCTCCAGTAGTTGTTGTAAACTCGTTAAATTGAGTGTTGTGTTGGTCCTTTGTTGACTTTATATGTGCGTTGAGCTCTTGTTTAAAAGAAAAAAAAAGAGTCGATATATAGAAACTATCACCAAAGGAAACCATCTCATCTATCTCTGTGATAGCATATCCAAACACCTCTCTCATCGCAAGTCGACCAAATGCCTCTCTCATCACAAACGCTTGAGACTCTAATCGACTTATGTTATCATTATTAAAACGCCCATGAATGGTTTCAAGATCGAGCTTGAGAAGTCATCCCCAAGTGATTTTCTTCGTGGTCAAGAGTTCAATGTGGTTCTGGAGCCTCATTGCAACCTTAGATTGAGAAGTTGTTGTCTAGTGTGAGAGCATTAATCCACTAACAAAAAATTGCTTGCGTCCATCAGAGAATTTCATCCTCAGGAGGTCGAGAGATAGCTTTAGCGTCTGCAGAATCTTCAACGTGGGATTTCGATATCCTGAGCATATTCGTTGTTTAGCAGAAGTGTGGGCTCGTTGATTGTTGATAGAGTCGTGACCTAACCGAGCCTCCATGCCAAATTGGGTTGAGTTTAACATTTATTTTGAACGAGCCGAATTATGAAGATCGAACCCACTGTTCAAGAGAGTCGTGGACCAAGTTTCTGAGGTTAGCAATCTAATTGGGTGTGATTTATTCTCAGGAGATCAGGAGCCTTCCTTTGTTCAGTCCATGTACACATTTTGTGGAGTTGCGTTCATTTTCGGTGCAAAGACAATTGGTGATGCAAGAACCGCGCGGAAGTCTTGACACAGGGGAGAAAGTTGTGATTGAACTGCATGTCTAGTGCGATTGTGTTGGTGGCAAAGCCATCAAACACCAAATGTATTTTCCCTTGCCTGAAGGGGTGACGCAAAGAGTGTAATTTTTTGCAAATATTTCCCTTAGTCCTGATCTCAACATATATGTTGAACCAACAGGCAATCGAACCCAATTTGCATAGTTGGTGGAAATCGAACTGTATATTGAGCACTTGATATACCAAGATAATAATTGTTCTAGAGCGAATTTCTGTTGCATGCAGAGGTTCAAGCAGCCAGAGGCATTGGCCACTAAGCATTGGTATTTATCCCATCTTGTTGAAATCGATATCTCTCAATGTCAAATCGTGGAAGTCTGGCTGAATGTGTGCTCACAGGGTGACAGAAGATTGTTGAGCTACTATACATAGCAATTGGGAGCTCATTGTCATCGTAAGTCCCAGGACAGAATAAACTGAGACTAAGTTCGGTTTGAAGGCTTGTGGGAGTCTGTCTTTGGGGGTTCCTTGTGGAATTCAGGAGCTCGTATTGGCATAAAATTGCAGAAGACCGAGCTTGTCATACTTAGGTGGTTGAAACCACTATTGTACAATGTGAGAGGAAAAGGTTGCTCTTGGGTACAATTTCTGGGTATTGCAAAAGTGGGAAATCTTCATCTTATACAGTTGAAACTTCTACCGAGGTTCTATATTTCAGTACCGTTTTCTCTTATGTTTCCAGATATCGCTATTTTTTAGTTATATCTCTGTGTGAAGCAAATAAATAAGTACTAAACATTATTGTACTCATGCTTATAAGGGTGGACTGATATCTAAAGGAATGTGCATTGGAGGCTAAAACAACAACAACAAAAAAAGGGGGGGAGTGCATTTTTGGTCATTTGATTGTTTTTACAAATACATTATTGATTTGATTGTCTGAATAATGGAGAAAAATCATGGATTATTAGAGTTATTAAGCACTCTAATCTTATCTACTGATGGAAGTACAGTTAAAGTCAACAAAAACACTCTCAGAGATATTCAAAAATCTTTACAATATGCACACGAAAAGATTGATTTTTTGCAGCTTGAATCTTAGCTACAGCAAGAAGAATTAAAACAGAGGAGTCATTCTGAACATGTTTCTGTTCAGAACATTGAGACTGCAACCCACCAACAGCAAGTCAATAATGTTACAGTTCATTCAGATAAAGCACTAAGGTTACATGCAGATGCAGAGGTTCAGCTTGCACTTCCCAAGCCCATCATCAGACCTTGGGAGCAGCTCGTCCACAACAAGCACAGAACTGGTCTTGGATATGACAAGGACTTGTCCTTTCATATTCCAGACTATGCCAAGCCCATTCAGTTTCAGAGTGCTGGATTCATTCATGATAGTTCACCTGCTCGTCATGATAGTTCACCTCCAACTGTTCCAGATTCTACTCCTCTTCCACCGCAACAACAACAACAATAGATTGTGAAATGCCAACACTGTGATTGAGTTGGCAATTTGAAAGATCACTGTTTTGATCTTCATCCATGTAAGCACTATCATAAAACTAGTCATTCTTCACACAGATGCTTCAGAAACAAACATCCTGCAAGAACAAAGATTCATCTTGGATGGATCGCTTCTTGGCAATGGGCATCAACAGCCAAGAAGATATTCCAAACACATGTCAGAACTTGTTCTAGAGTATTGAATAGTCTTGCAGTTGAGTTTTCTCCATCATCTCACCTTGCATCTGACAGGGGGGGAAATGATGGTCATCTACAAGCTTCAAAGTCACATCAAGCGAGCCTGAGCCACAACCTGCCACACCAGTTTCAAAGTTGTAGCTAGAAACAAAGATGCCCCTGAACATGCCTTCAGTTGGCAATCTGGGACACTTCCTCTAGCAGAAGACTTCAGCTTCTTGCCAGTTTTGGAAGAATTCCAGGAACACAATTGAGAACACTTCCTCTAGCAGAAGACACCAGCTTCTTGCCAGATTTGGAAGAGTTCCAGGAATTGCATTAAGCATTCCAGAGTTGTTGGTCATCCTTAAACCATCACAGGTTGAGACTTCCCTTTTCAGGTTGAAGTTCTCCCTTTTATGTGGGTAAGACCTCCCTTTATTGCTTGAAGGTTTCCCTCTTCAAAACAATAGGAGCACTTCCTCTAGCAGAAAACTTCAGTTTCTTGCCAACTTTGGAAGAGTTCCGGGAACTGCACTAAGCGTTCCAGTGTTGGTGATCATCCTTAAACCACCGCCCTTTATACCAACATTTCAGAGAGCACATTCATCCTAGTGCTGCCATGCATATTTGCACATTTTTTATTACAGCTCTTTTCTTGGACTCATACATAACCCTCCGGATTAAGGGGGGGAATGTTGGACACCTAATCCTTAATGGGTTAGTGTGGAAGCCGAATGGACAAAAGGAGTCCAAGAGACCTTGGGATGTGAAACCCAACAGTCACATAATGTACTATAAATGTATATCTCTTGTTAATAAAAATTGTACTCTCATGATTTATCATTCATATTGTTCTTGCTCCCATGTGTGTTTAACAATTTTATCCTAAAGTCAAATGTTAAATATTATTTTCATGTGCAGAGAAAAGGTAAAGAATTGAAGTTTTATTCTAAAGTCGGATATATCAAATAATATTTGATATATTATTCCCCTTTTCCTAAGTTTCATTACCCCAAATTCATTCCTCCTCTATCTATTTCATCCACTCCTGTACCCAACCGTACACTCCGATAATTACCCCCACTATGCATTAAATAAACTTTTCGATCCCACTGAATGCCCCGTCACATCACCTTAACATCCCACCGCTTCTCCCCGCATCCATGCCCACATCTCAACATCGGATGGCCCACAGTGTGTTCTGGCCCCCCTCACCATCCGAGCTTTACCATCGGGGGGGTTCCAAAATTGGCAGTATGCGAAACTGTGCCCACCACTATGTGTTAGCCCCATATCATTTTGCAGCCCCCTCAAGAAAAACCATTAACCACCTCCCCCCCTCCAAAAAGCAATTTCTTCACCTCCTGATACCACTCCTCTATCCATTGCGATCCCACCACTCACCCTCCACCACGTCATCTATCTGTTGATCCCTCCAATCACCTCTACTCCCTCCAAAATGAAACCATTTGGAAATTAAATGGCTTAATCGTAAATTCAACAGACCTGCGCCACCATCAACAGGAAAACCAAAATGTTATATAATCCTTCCTTTCACTCATTCGCTAGTTACTGACTTTCACACTGACACTATTATTGCTCTGTTACAGGTGTACCAGATCGAACTACAAAAACTTCACCATGCCAGGGACATTGCTAGCTAACCGAATTTCAAGCCATTACCTTGTTTTTGTCTGCAAATCCCAAGTCCTCTTTGTGTACTGTAAGCTTGTAATCCAATTTTCACCACTATCCTTAGTTTTATCCAATCATGCCTCCAAAAGACAAGGGACTAGAAGAACCTGTGAGTCCTCTGATCCACCCTCCCATTGATTTTCACCACATCCCTTTGGCAGACAGAGACTATAAGATCCATGAAACTCTCTGTGAATTTGAGCTTTTTGAGATGTATTGCTAGCTCAAGGACAAATATATAGATAAGTCTGATGATATTCAACTGTGGGAATCTAATTTGCCCCACTATATTTTCCCCGTACCCACAACACCCCAGAATTTGTTAGGAAGTGTCATGCTTGCTATCTGCCTAGCCAAAGAGCTATCATTGCCCCCACTAGAGAAATTCTATTCACTATCACTCCCCAAGCTATAGACCAAATGATGCAGGCTCCTATAGTAGAGAATGCCACTCCTTTCCCATGAAGCACTTGTTGAATTGTATCAGAAATTGGACATTGCTAAGAGAGCCAAAAACCGTGAGCTTTTCTTAATAGAAGATGCCCCATTACCAAAGAAAAATCCTCCCTATCCATCCTCTATTTTCCCTGAGAGAGCCAAGAAAATTATCACAGTCATATCCTACCTCCTTGGATATTACTCAGATCAGTGTGTAGATGAGACAATTATAGGATTTCTTTCCATTTTATCTGCTGATTCCAAGCCTTCAATATTGTTCAACTTCAACCAATTTCTTGTAGATTCTATCCATGAGTAGTTTATCAAATTCTATGCTAAGGAGGTATTCAAATATGCTTCTGTCTTGGTTTATATGTATTTATATTTTCAAGGAGACAACATCAAGATTGCCTTACAAAAGCTAGATGAAAAAGGAAATAAGCATTCAGTCATCTTCTGGATTACGCTGGTGATGAAGGAACAAAAGGAATACCCATACAAACAGTTCATAGAGATGTTTGTACATCCAACACTCAGTCACCTAAGCAACAGGTCAGAGCTAAGGATCTGTAAATAAATTAAGAAAGTTTTGTAGCTATTAGACCAAGTCTAGATAGGGGATTGGTACCTCTATCAAAATTATATAGAACTAAGGATTTTTGGGTGTGAGCTTTCCCCTTACAAGCTGCCAAAATTCCTCCCAATGAGGATTTTTGCTCTAGAATACATCATGAAAATTCTCAATATGGATGAGATCCACTTTGTCGCTGCCAAAAAGAATTCCCAATTCAAAATCAAAACACAAATAGGGCCTTTGATTTTCAATAACAGGGCAGCAGGGAAAGAAGCAGATAAGATAGTGAAAGAGATGTAGTTAAGCCTTAGTTTCACTTGGTCATATGATCCATTAGGGGTCATTTCTGAGTTAAGGGTAGAAAACATGTCTACTTTTTACTTTCACACAACCAAAGCAGAGATTGAAAGATACAAAAACTAGCTAGAATGGATTGAGAACACCCTACAAGAGGTTGAGGAGCAGCCAGTGTCATCCTCCTCAATGTAGACTCCTATCATAAAGGATAAATCAGCAAAGAGGAGCAGAGAAGAAGAGTCACCTTCAGGGACTGAGATTTTTAGTGAAGTCTTGAAAATCATGTATAGGAAGAAGACCAAGCTCAGTTGCAAATTAAGCCTCGACAAGGATTCAAAGGAGGAGAATTTTATCACCACTAAAGAGCCACTTGTTTCCTCATTAGTGGGTGATTAGACTACACTTTCTCCCACTACCTCCAGAGATTCACAAGATCAACAACAGGTTATGTAGACCAACACATCTACCACAGGGGAGATAGAAAAAAGTATATTTGATAATTTTAAAGATATTAAAGTAAGGAATGAGGCCTTGAAGATTAACACATACGCTCAGTTTGGGAAGTAGGATTTCAGTTCTCAAAGTAGGATGCTGTCAGACTTTGATTCAGAGAAAGGTAAAATGCAAATGGAATTCCTCCAAGCACAGATTCCCCAGCCCAAGGTAGCATCAGACTACACGAAGAAATCATTTGAATTTGGTGTGAAAGACATACATCCCATTGACCAAATGGAGATGCACAAGCAGTCTACGTAGATGATTTCATCTACTCTCACTAACACTGCTATGAGTTCGTCTAAATTGTAGGTAACATTGGCCAATGTTCAATCACAATTGAAGATGGAGAAGGTATCTGCACTTGCCAAAGACATAAGGATCAAAGCTTTGGAGGACTTTGTGATCAAAGTAGGTTATCCTGCCAATATCAATGCTACAAAAGAGCTTGTGAGGAAAAATAATATAGACATGGCAACATTAAGGAAGTAGTTGAAGTTACCAGGCATAGAAGATCCTTTGGCCAAGGAAATTGAAGAAACAGAGACACAAAAGGAAGATATGATGAAGCTCATCATGGAGTAGAGTGCACAGTTGACGCAAATGGAGACAAAGATGGAAAAGATGATCAAAGAAAAGGAGCAAGCTGCCAAAATGGTTATTGTCCCTCTGGAAGCACTCCCTATCACATCAATTCCTACAACTACAGCTTCTACAACAAGAACAGGGGCAACTACTGATCAATTGTCAAATGCAATACATAACTTGTCTCACCAAACTGAAGATATCAAAAGATTGCAGTCTCAAGTCAATATTCTACAAGATCAGAAGACAAAGATTGAGACTTTCCATGCAGCAGAGCTACAGAGAGATCAAAACCAGGTAGAAATATGGAGGAAGTTATCAAATGAGTCCTCTATTGGTCACACATTGGCTCAAGTCAATGAAATTATATGGAACAATATCATTGAAGAAATAGATGAAATCTGGCCATGTATCTAGATTATATTTGAATAGAAAGAGTTGATGGAGAAAGCCAAGCAAACCATTTCCACTATCAATGTTGAGTTGGGGGAAATGCCTGCCACAACCAACAACATCATAAAGTTTCTCAATTCCAAAAATAGATATGAGCTGGAGGATTTGGGAGTAGATGACAGAACATAAATGATCCTAGAAGTAAATAAATTTCTAACAAAGAAGAACATGGTTGTGCAATTGAGAGAGAAATGTCACACTTTGGAGGTAGCAGCTAATAGTTTTTTCACTAGAATAGAAGCTTTAAACAAGAAAGGTTTGCCTTCTTTATTTGTGATCAATGAAAAATTAATGACAAGGGAAGATTACAAGAAGAAGCTCCAAGATATTGCAAAGGATACAAGCACTTCTTCCCACATCAAAGGTGTTATGACAGGGAGATCTTTTTATGAAGCTATCAACAATATGAGTTTCATCTAACATGAGGCAAAATACATTTTTGTAGTGAAACCCACTTTCGCTTGGTATACCAAGGTAGATGAGATCTACCGCAAGGTAACAAAAATTTTCGTTCCAGATGAGGAGCGGTGTGATAAGTTATGTGAATTTCGGGATTAAAATAACAGGTTAGCTTCATCAGCGCAACACCCAAATAGTGGCCACTCAACAACTGTTCTCCACCAAAGCAGTGCTAGATGTCCATTTCACTTCACCAGATTCATCTCTTTTGATCACATTATTTCATTTCTGTTAGTTTGAAGTTAATAATAGAATGCCATGTCAATGAGACATTAATTGTAGTATTTTTGTAAATTTTGTTTAAATACTTCATTTTGTCGAAGTATTGAGGGTTGGTTCCTGAAAATTGTAACTCTTTCTATCAAGCATCATACTCTTTCTACGTTTGATTTGGATTTAAAATGGAATGAAACAAATTATAGATATAACCATAAATACAAAGATGCAGTAGAAATAACACTTCATTTCGTTAATATCAAATACTAAAATTTTCTTACAAAGAGAATGGAGATAAGACTATCTCGGTTGATGGTAGCTTATCTTTGAGAAGAGACGTGGTGGCTACATGTCTCTAAACTGTGTTACAATGAAGCTCCAAGGCCTATTTAGTATTGAGAAACAATGGAAAACCCTAAACATCCAAAAACCTAACCCTAGGAGATGAAGTACCAAATTATGGGCCCTATTTGGGTAAGTTGGTACATCAACTTCCTGGGGTTGTAACTTTGGCATACGATCTTCGTTTGACGCACATAATACCTCATTAGAAAGATCTATCCGAGGACTACAAATTTTGAGTGAGGAATAATAGGCAAGGAGCCACGTTGCTCATGGTTTTCCCAAAAAACATCGTTTAGGGCCTCAAAACGGCTCCGGAAGTTCAGGACCTGAAAACTGCCAAAAATAGTAAATTGTGCTACAAATAAAGAAACTGAAAAAATGAAAGAAAAAATGGTGGGGGTCCAAGTGGAATAGGTAGGTGGCCACCAATATCCACCTGGATCATTCCTCCCCCCTTAGGAAGCAATGGTCCCCATTGCATTGAGTTCCTCCATGAGATGAGGAAACTTCTGTTGAACTTGGTCCCTGGTGAGCCACTTGCCCTAGTGAAGGAGTTGGCCTTCTTTGACAACTCGATATAGTTTGATCCTTTGTTGTTGGGTGTTCTTGATCTGTGTGTCCATGATTCGATCAGTTGTGGCTTGTTCCATGCAATCTGGATTTAACTCTGTAGGTGTGAGCTATTCTGTAATCTTTGATGTGTCTAACAATGGTGGGAAGTATGGTCGAAGGTGGTCCACATTGAACACTGGGTGCAAGCCAATGAATGGGGGAATGCTAAGCTCAAATGCATTGTCTCCCACAACCTTGGTAATGGTGTAAGAACCATATCAAAGTGGTCTAAGTTTTTGATAGGCTCTAGTAAGGCATTCTTTTTACAAATGCAACCAGACTTTGTTGCCCACCTGAAATTTGTGTGGAACCCGATGTTGATCATGTCGCTGCTTGTACTTGGCATTTGATTTCTCAATAATGTTTTGGACCTACTGGTGGATATGTTGGATGTGCTCAATGAATTTGTTTTCCTTATCAGTTTTGAACTAGACATGAGTTGAATCTACCGGAGTAGCTGCAAATGGCATAGCCACATCAATGGGACATAGTGGCTGGAATCCCAAGTCCACCTGAAAAGGGCTGTGGCCAATTGAGCTGTGGAGAACCTGGTTATAGTTGTGCTGGACATAGGGGAGGCTCTCATCCCATGTGCATGGATGCTTTGAGTTGTACATGCGCAGAATGTGTATGATCATCCTGTTGACGACCTCTGTTTGTCCATCAGTTTGGGGATGGAAAGCTGTGGACTTAGTGAGCTTGGTGTCTAACATCGACCAGAGACTAGACCAAAATATACTGAGGAACCTTCTGTCCTAATCTTAGATGATAGACTATGGGATCCCAAAGTGTACCCACATTCGTTCAAAGAGGATTTTAGCAGTGGATTCGATGTGATATTCTTCTTGGAGACCGCCATGATGGCCATCTCTGAGAATCTATCAACGACCACAAAAACATAGTCATTTCCATGCTTAGTAAAAGGAAGGCCCTACATGTAATCCATGGAGATATATTCCCAAGGTCGACTAGGGTGGGTAGCAGAGTATAGAGGCCTTGCTTCTTGATGGTTGATTTGGAAATGGCACAGGAAGTGTATGATCTGATGTACTTCCTAACATCCTGTTGAAGATTCAGCCAATAGAAATACTTCTGCACTACTGCCACTGTTTTCTTGACCCCAAAATACCTAGCGGCCCAATTGTAGTGTGCTTCCCAAGTCATCTTGGAACTCTCGCTTGATGGAACACAAAGGTGTCCTAGGTGGCATAATAGGGCATTTTGGAGGTGAAAATATGGAACTTGCTGACCCTTTAAGAGTGTCTAGTATGTGTGGCCGAATTCTAGGTCTCTTTTGTAGAGAACTGGCCAATCAGAAGCCTCGTGCCCACAAGAGTTGAGCACGGTGGTTAATGCCATGATCGGTGGTCGGCTGAGGAAATCTACAACCTTATTGGTGCTACCCTTCTTATACTTGATAATTCAAACGAAACTATTTTAGGTATGTGGACTGCTTCTGATGGCGATCATTCTGCAGCTTCCCTTGCATCTGTATGAACTACAGGGGGCGGTGGTCTATGTGGATGATCGTTTCCTTCCCAAAAATGTAATGCTTCCATTTTCGGTGGGCCTGCACAATGGAATACATCTCTTTGTCATAAGTGGGATACATCCGGACAGTGTCTGAAAGTGTCTCACTGTGATATGCCACTGGATGCCCCTGTTGAGTAAGGACTGCCCAATAGCATAGTTAGAGGCATCTGTCTCATTCTCAAATTGTTGTTGCAAGTCTAGTAATGTGAGCACTAGTGCAGAGGCGATGTTTCAACTCTGTGAATGCCTTCTGTTGAGATTTAGACCAAAAGAATTTTTCTTTTGCTCCTTCCTTGGTGACTTGACTCAAGGGCCAAGTGATATGAGAGAATCCCAACATGAACCTGTGGTAGAAATTGGCAAGACCCAGAAAGCTACGGAGCTTTGTCAGAGTGGTTGGAACTGGCCAATCCTGAATGAATTGGATCTTGGCTAGACCCACATGCACTCCCCATTCATCAATAATGTATCCTAGATACTGAACCTGGGTCATGCCAGAAGTGTATTTCTCCAAATTGGCACATAGCTTGTGTTGCCACAATGTTTGGAGAACCTGTCAGATGTGGTGGAGGTGCTCTTCCTAACTCTGGCTGAAGATCAAGATGTCATCCAAGTATACCACTACAAATGAGTTGGTGAATGGCCACAATATGTCATCCATCAACCTCATGAAGGTTGCTGGAGCATTTGTCAACCCAAAAGGCATAACCAACCATTCGAAAAGGCCCTCTTGGCTTTGAATGCAGTCTTCCACACATTGGAGGGTTTGATTTGTACCTGGTGATATCCTGATTTCAAGTCGATCTTGCTAAAATATTTTTCCCCCTTCAGTTGGTCTAGAAGGTCATCAATCTGTGGGATTGAGTACCTATTCCAAACAGTGATCTTGTTCACCACCCGATAGTCAATACAGAGTCTCCAAGTCCCATCCTTCTTTTATACCAACACGATTAGGCTCACACAGGGCAATGAACTTGGCGAGATGTGACCTTTCTGTAGCATCTCCGAAATCTTCCTCTTGATTTCGTCGTTCTCTAGAATGGAGGATCAATAGATTGCTTCATTGGGCAGCGATGCACCTAGGGTAAGATTGATGGAGTGCTTGACTTGACAGTGCAGAGGCACCCATGTAGGGGAGGTGAAGATGTCCTTATACTCCTCCATGACCTTGTCCATCTATTGTTGTCATGCAGAGGGGCCTTGTCTAGAGGTCGTGGCCACGGTCTTCTTCTTTCCCTAAGGGCATATCATCAGGAAAACGAATTTCCCGGTTTTGGAAAGGAGCTTACTGCATTGTATTGCAGTAACCAAAGAGATGGCGGTAGGTGGTGCTACCTCCGGTATCATGTACAACTTATTTCCCAAAGTAACAATAACAACACAAGGCCTTGACTCATACACAGCATGTCACTTACATAAGTATGTTTGGCCTAATAATACATCACAAATATCAAGGGGAGCAACATCACATAATACCCCATCCATGAAGGACTTGATGCTATTTGGAAGGCGGCACTGCTGGCTCACGTGAAGATCCCGTCCTTGGTGAAGCCACCCAATGATGTATGGTTGTGGATGTGCTACGGTCGCTAAGCCCAGCCACTTCACGACCTTTGCCAAAATGAGGTTCTTTTGGCCCCCATTGTTGACAATGAACTGTAGCGGGGAACTCTTTACCCACATGTGGGAGTGGAAGAGGCGCTCCTCCTCCTCTGGATCTCAAGTTCCACCTTCTCGATCTTCATGGTGGTAATGGTGGTGTTGGGCTCCACATTGATAATCTGCTTCCATTTTTCATTCCCCTTGTCGAGTTCTGACTTAGAGTCGAAACATGCATTTGATTCCGAAGCCTTTAGCTCGGTCATAAGTGACTGCTTGGCCCGACACTCACTTGTGTTGTGAGTGGAGCTCTTATGGAACTCACACCACTTTCCTGCATCCTTCTTTGGCTCCGTGGTGTTGTTCTTTATTTGCGGCTTTGGCAGGTTGTCCTGGGCCACCCCGCCTTGGCTTTGTCCTTTGTTCTGCAGTTTGGGGGTACCTTTCCCTTGCTTCAGATTCACATATCCAAAGTCTCGCTTCTTTTGTTTAAACTTTTGCTCGATCTTGATGGCATATCGGTATGTCGTGCCAAGCGAGGAGAAGTCTAGGAACTCCATCTCGTCCTAGGTGTACCTATGTAGGTAGCCACGGTACTTGAGAACCAAATGCTTCTTAGAATCCTTGATACCCAACTTTATGCGAAGGGTATGAAAAACATTGGTAAACTCTAGCACATCTTGGTCCCTTCCCTATCGTAGTGTTGTCCACTTTATGCATTTATCCTCATAGCTCCCGACTGGGTAGTACTACTCCTTGATGGCATCCTGGAACGAGTTCCAAGTGGGTGCGGCTGAAAACAATTAGTTTGTACTTTCATCCTTCTACTCACAGTAGGTTTCCCACCAGTCTTTGATATGGGGGGCTGCTTTGAGAAGTGAAAAAGTGATATTTTCCCGGCTGGAAAAATCATGAACGGAAAAATATCCTTCTAGCAGCTTTAACCATTTATCTACAATGTCTTCATCTATGTGACCCTCAAATATGGGAATGTCAAAAATAACTTGTACCTTAAAGGGTGTGGTGCTTCCAGAGTAGCTACTAGAAGTAGATGCGTTGCCCTTGGGTAATCGTTGAAGGATCTAGGAAAAGTTGTCCATCATCGCATTCCTTTGTCGCTCTGGAAGTTCAGGACCCGAAAAATTACCAAAAATAGTAAATTGTGCTACAAATAAGGAAACTGAAAAATTGAAAGAAACAATGGTGGGGGTCCAAGTGGAATAGGCGGGTAGCCACCAATATCCACCTGGATCAACGTTGCTGGAGCACCATTAATAAAAAGACTCTTCACAG
This sequence comes from Pinus tabuliformis, assembly GCA_031772625.1. Lineage (NCBI taxonomy): Eukaryota > Viridiplantae > Streptophyta > Pinopsida > Pinales > Pinaceae > Pinus > Pinus tabuliformis. Next base: position 936,004,208 of record CM062816.1, on the reverse strand, counting down.
GATACTCGTGTTACGAAATATTGGTGATGTTTTTCCTGTTGTAATTGTGTTTTCATTGTGATTCTCTTTGTGTTATGCATCTGAAATCTAATTGTAAAACAGGAGATGTGAAAAATAAGATATGTTTTTGAACACCTTATTTGGACTGTGTTTACAATCTGTATGTTTTCTTCTAAAAGTCTGATTGAGAAATTCTTAAATGCTTTTCAATCCATGTTGAAGCACACCTTTTCTCCATTCCATAATTTAATTTAAAAGATCCAGTAAATCTAGCTAGCTTTCCCTGTGATTACTCCTTTGAACTTTTGGTGTAGCATCCAGTTTTATTTGACTCCATAGCCCAATGGAAAGAAAGTGATTTGATCAGATCAACCAACCAATCAACCAAATTCAAACAAACAACCAAGCATAATCATAACTAGCCTAAAATCAACCTAAAAACCAAGTTAAATCATAAAGAGAGAGCCCTCTTTGAAGCTGGCAGGGCTAGATCCCAGCATTCAAAAGTGGTTTGATGTTGTCCAATGTATTTACTCCCACAACCTCAAAAATACAGAACGATAACATATGGTTTAAGGGATGGTATATTGGTTTATCTCATCTAACTATTAATAGCCCAGTTGGATCAACTTGGGTATTAGCAGTTGTTCTTTTGTCATCATATTCTACCTATCGACAACCACAACCATAATTTAATGTTTGGCAAGAATTGAATAAATCATAAATGTATCAATTTCAAAGAGATATAACCAAATATCACTTAAAAATCCCATCCTGTGTACTGTAGTCTTGTACAACCTCTTCTTTAGTGGAATTATTTGTTGTGTCTAAAGTATCCATTGTCATATCCTCTTCCACCCATTGTGTTCTTCATGATTTAACAGTTTTAGGTCCACACCCACGTACATATGTTTTTTTTCTTTTGCTAGTTGAATGCTTAGGTTGTGCACTTGTTCCAATCTCCATCTGAAATATCAACAACATGCATTAATTTATTTCAAGGTTGGATAATACACTATAAATTCTAATAATACTGTGAAAAAGGATGGACGTATCACAAAATTCTTCCTAAGTTAAGTCAAAATTTGATAATCATGCCTGTTGTCCCACAACATCTATTGTGCCCTTGTTTAATATGACACGATCTATTGCCATGGTCTTGCCTTACCCCTATAATACATAACATATTCAATGTTGTTTAGTACACCAATTATATCATTTCAACCAATATGCTATCCAACACAAAACCTCACTTTACTCATATATTTGACATATTGATATCATGTTTTGGATTTGAAAAAAGTAACAACATATTTTATATAAATTTATCTCATAATGTTTTAATATATGTAAATTCATAAACAATATCCTTATTTGGTTGAGGTTGCTTTGTCTTCTTACCTTTATTATATTGTGAATTCTATATCCAATTCTATGGCCACCCACTCTCCTCTCATTGATTTAGTAGGTCTACATCATCCACATCCTCTATCCATGGCCACCTCTAGATCCTGCAATACACAACAATGACATTAGTTGAATAACATCTATGCTTTCATTGTTGCTCCATCTAATTTGCTAAACGCACAATCGATTTAAGCTTAGTTGGTTTTCATTGCACCTTTCTAACTAAAATGCCCTTATTGTTAATATATACCCTTTTTGTTAATTTCTATTCCCAATATGGTGACATGAAACAACTCTTATAAATATTTGATGAGGATTATGAAAACTAATGGACTACTTTTCTGTTTTTCATATTTTCATTTAACTTAATTCAAACCCTTCATCCATAATTTTAAATCGCCAAATATCTATATTTTTGTATATTTAAAAAAATAAATCCTTTGAACCTATATGTTAAAGAATATACTATTTACAAATTTTGATTTTTAAGTCTTCTAAATGAACTAAATATATAGTATAATAATTAGTATAAGTTAACTTGTGGATGATATATATTTTCAATGCCACCATCCACCTTATAAAGCAGTAAAGAGTGAGTGGCAGGATAAAAATTGTTTGTGTCACATGTATACATAATCACTAAGAAACACAATCTTTAAAGGTGAAAATGTGTGTATGTGACTATAACTAATGGATTGTTACATTATGAGTCATTGGCTCTTAAAATAAATTAGAAAGTTTGAAATCACACCAAATTCATTAGTGAGCTAAAAAAATATGACATAAAGCACCCTTCATTGTAGGGTCAAAACATCATTTATAAGGATTTACATCAACCAACATTTCAACTTATCCCATGGGCCTATGCACATTGCACATCCAATATTGGTATTCAACTAGCACAACCACATTAAAAAATGTGGTTGATAAACGTCGATAGGCATATATTAAGAACATTTAATAATAATAATAATAATTACTATTATTATTATTATTATTATCCCATGTGCCAATGCACATTGCACATCCAATATTGGTATTAAATTAAACCTCATAAAAAAATACAGTAACATGGAAGCCTGCCACATTTACATTGCAAATTGAAAGGATGGAAACAAATACAAATTAGACAAAAAAAAGGCCTGCCAATATATAATTGGTGCATGCAATGGATAAACATATTGTGTATCTTGACTATTCAACCAAAAAAATGTAGTACATTCACCATATTTCCATTCTAATACTCACCAATTGCAAACCGAGGGAGATTTGAAGTTTTGTGCGAAGTTGGACCAAACCATGGTTGGAACCTATCGTATAGCGATCAGAGCTAAGATTGAATAGGCTTCATCCTGTTACCTATTTACTTTAAGGACCATAGAGGGATTTCTTAAGCCGACATACAAGGCTGGAGTCTGTTTGTATAAAGCCAGTAGGTTGTTCTATATAGATTTCTTCATGCAAGTCCACATGCAAGAAGGCAGATTTAACATCCATCTGATGGACTTCCCATTTGAAAGAGGCATCAAGGGAAAGAACAAGGCGGATAGAGTTCATTTTTGCAACAGGGGTGAAGGTTTCGATATAATCAATTCCTTGTACTTGTGAAAAACCCTTAGCAACAAGACGAGCTTTATGTTTATCAAATTTTCCATCTGGTCCATACTTGGTTCTGTAAACCCATTTGCATCTAACAAGTTTTCGTCCCCTTAGTAGAGGAACAATATCCCATGTATCATTTGCCAATAATGAACGATATCCTTCATTCATAGCTGTGTCCCAATCTGGATGGCCTGAAGCTTCTGCAAAGGTTTCAGGATCATAATTCGCTGAAGCTTGAGCCAGTAAAGAAGAGGCTCTATCAAACTGAGAACGTGTACATCGCTGATCTGTAGGATCACTGGCAAGAGCACCTGGTGCATCCCAAGTAGAATGGACCCATTTTGGAAGCTGAGGAGCTGAAGGAGGATCCTGAGAAGGTGGGGAGGATTGTCATCCTTGCTGTCATCATCTGAAGAAGAAATATTTTCAGAAGTAGAGGGGATAGAGAGAGGTGGCACATCCCCTGAACTAGGCTCATAGGCTGATATATTTTTAGCAAACTTTACTTCTCTTCTAATGATAACATTTTTGAACTTAAGTGGAATAAGTCTATATCATTTTACATCTTCAGAATATCCAACAAAAATACATTTTTCACTCTTAGGTTCTAAAGATTTATGTTTCTCATCTGGAATATGGGCCCATGCTTCACTTCCAAAAACACAAAAGTGACTTACATCTGGCTTAATTGAGCTCCATGATTCTAGATAGGCTTCATCCTGTTATCTATTTACTTTAAGGAAAACATCAACTTCTTTGTCTTTCTGTTGTTCTAGGTCAGTCCACCATGCCTAGGGAAGATACTCTTATCTATAGTCGTAGATTCCACTTAAAATATAGCGACCATACTGTGGATCAATGTATTCACTCAGTGGTTTCTTTGTCCATTATGATTGTCTTACCTCTTCTTCAAACCTTTAATGTCTTATTCGGTAAAGAACATACCTAGGAAGACCCTTCGCTTTCATATGCAATTTTTGTGTCGGAACCTTGCATCCCTTGACCAACACACTCTCTGGTCTAGAGACAGAGCATTTCACCCCAACTGAGCCTTCTCTATGCCTGCATTGCAAAGTACTGGTGCCTCCTTTTCACTTGCGTTGGCCCTTGTTCATGCACAAATTTTATTTTGTCTTGATTTTCTCTCTGATTAGCCTTCTTCCAGCTGCTCTTCCTTGAGTCTTTGAGTGTCTTGTGGTCTCTCTGAAGCCTCCATTTGGTTTGCTTTCATTTTTTTAGTGCCTTTGGTAAGGATTTGTTTATATTTTCCTTTGTTCTTATCATTAGTTTGTTTGAAAACTAATTTTGTTTGATCATTGAGTTCTTAGATGAATTGGTGTTTTAGTCATTGTTCTAAAAAGTTTGTTTGAATTAGTGATTAAACTTTACATCTTAGTTTTCATCATTTTTGAAAATTAAGTGGTTTGAAAAGAAAAATATTTGCATTGGCATTTAGGTTTTTGTGTGTGCATCAAAATTAGAACAATTTCATTAAAAGGGAATTGTACTTTGCACATTGTTTGTTGCATGTTGTTTGCTACATACTCTTTGTCCCTTCCCTTCCTTAGAAATTTTTTCATTGAATGAGAAATATTTCATTTCCTCATGCTAGTTTTCATTTGAGGATATTCAAGTGAAATTCACGGTCAGCCTTAAAATTGAATCAAACTAAGGAGAATTTGTAACATTAACACAAACAGTTCGATGTCTAGGCTAGAGACTTGTTCCAACGTCGTTAAACGTAGGATTTGTTGTTGTTTTCCAATGTTGTATCCCAGGGTGAAATCCTGTTCCACGTACGTATGTGTATAGGATCCTTCTCGACGTACCTTCAGGTATATTAGACAACTCTCCACATGTAAAACGTATATGGGAATTCTCTCATCGAATGGTTATGCATTAGACAAAATACTACTGATTGCACTTCCACATATGATTCAAGTCTATTTTGGAAGTCCCCTATAGGCTGTTATACTCACCATAGGTAACCGAGCCGGCTTCCTTGTATACCATGATACAGTGAAGACAACATTTAGGGAGATTTCCTGATGTATGTTAAGTCCTTGGTTCGTTAAGGTGTATATTGCAGTTCAAGAATTCTTAGTAATCATTTATGCCTAGATTACCCTCTTTTTGATTTTGTTTTTGTGTTAATTTCTAAAATTTACTATCCAACGTGGAAGAACAAGATTGCCCACTTTGTCATTCACATAGAATGAAAAATAAGCCTCCTCTTCCACTAGACGCTACTCCTGTTCATTGTCAGATGCATAAGAAGATGTAAAATACTAAATCAGGAAATTCGGTAACTACTTATGTTCCTCCTCCTGAATTTTATCAGCCAGAATCATATTTCCCTTTGAGTACTAAGCCCGAGATCACCTCTACTTTTTCTGGTGAATCTGACACAATTGAAACAGAAGTACCTGAAAACTTATTGCCTAAGGTTATTGAACCTTCCTTTCTTGAATCATAAACTTTATTACCTGAGGTTATTGAACCTGAGGTGCCTCAACCATCTTCACCTGTTACTTCAAGACCTTACCCTTCTCTTCCTTTGTCTCAGACAGGACCACAATCCATATATCTTGTACTCGATGGTGAACCTCTTCCACTTGGTCTTGTGAGTACTGAATAGATCCCATAGGAAGAGCCTCATCCTTCTACTCATGTTCATTGGAGTGGAATTAATTTTTTTTAGACTTAATCTCTTCCTCCTCCTCAAACTCCATCACAAACTCCTTTACTTGATTCTTTTGACTCACCCGCGAATTTCTCACGGCAATCTTCATTGGGATTGTTAACCATGAATGGATCCAATATGGCTTCCCAACCTATTTCCACCACTATGGGTGAGACATCAAATGTTGTTTCCCCATCCATGTTTCCAAAAAAACCAGAGGCACATTTGTATGGTGGCCTGTCCATCACACCCGGTTATCAATATTTATCTGGTACCTTCTCTGGTATAACTTCCAGTCCTTGGACCTCTCCCATATCATATTTTTCAATAATTCCATTTGCAACTTCCCTTATGAATGCTACTCATACTTCTCCTTCTCCTTTTCCTACACCTACGGTTGAATAGTAGGTTGGCCCATGTTGGTGGGCAAGGATATCTTCAATAACCTAAATATCCTTATGTTGGGTACCTTCCACCTAGGGGGAAGTTTCCTCCATCATCCCCTCCTCCTATGGAAGGGGGGAAACATGTCATTGGTATACCTCAAATCGGTAATCATCCTTATTATAATCCTTTTTATCCTGGGTTGGATGCCAATGTTTGTAACTTTGCTTGTCCAACCTAGTTGGATTTTGGACCCATTATTGAATTCTCAACCTATGTCATCTTCAAATCAAATTATTACCCTTCAAACTGTACCTCAACAAGCTGAAATACATGTAATTCAAACTTTACAGGCTAATATTTCATCTCAACCTATTCCATCAATATCTGGTACCCCTCAGGTTCCACTTAAGCAACCTTTACAAGGTACCTTGCAGTTTCAACCGCTTGGGAAATGTATTCCTCAAAGTTCAGTAGGATAAACTATGTATGGTATGAAAAAACCTCAATTGAATCCACCTTATGCCAGGATGATGCAGAATATCGTGGAGAAACAATATAGACTTTATTAGGGTATTCCTCAAGTGCCTTTTCAAGGCCAAAACATCCAGACCTAACCATTCTAGCTTTTACAGGGTTATCCTAGAGATGGTCAACAAGGTTACGCATATGTTGGTTACCAGAATCCTCCTTATTCTATTGCCCAGGTTCCTCTTTATAAAAACCATCCTTATCCAGGAACACAAGTACCTATTGCTTAGGTTATTCCTTCCTATATAGGTTGTCCTCCACCGGATTTTAACCGATAGTTACCTTTTTTAGCGACTCACGAATTTACACACTTGAGTTGGCTCACCAATGATCCTATGGCTCATTTGCCTTGGTGGTCGATAATTCCTACCAAATTTCCTTTTGATATCCCAAAATTCAATGGGAATCCTAGAGAAGACCCATCGACCCATGTCATGATGTATCATTTGTGGTGTTCTTCAAACTCCCTTAATGATGATTCCATTCGATTACATCTTTTCCAACGTACTCTTATAGGTACCATAACTAAATGGTACATTGAATTACCTAGATCTTTGTTTCACAATTTTAGTTCCTTAGCTACCACCTTCCTCACACATTTCCAATTGCCCATTCGATATGAAACTGGAACGAAACTTTTGACCAACTTTAAACAAACTAAGGCTACTCACATCTCACATCACATTCATGAGTGGCGACGTTGTTACCTGTTGGTTAAGATCTATATTCTGGATCAATTATTAGCATAATAGTTCATTAAATCCTTGTTTCCATCTATCATAGAGGATGTAGCTAATGGTGGTTTCATGACTAAAGAGCAATTGATCTCTCATGCCCAGTGTTTAGAACTCATTTGTACCCAATCTGGCATGCTCTATGAGAAGAGACTAGATGATCCGAGACCTTAAAATGTTGTGCCTCCAACTCCTAGTAAAGAATCTCATGTTGTTGATGGCATCATTTGTTTTTTCAGTTCGCAGATGGTCAATAAACCATAAAGGAAAATCTCAACAGAAAATAGGAAGTACGAAGAAAGGAAAAGGAAAAATAAGAAATATTCTTCACTGTATGATGAACACACAAATAATTCCTTTGATGATAAACGAAAGATTTGCTACCCATGCTTTATTTGAAATGAGGAGAAATTTACTCATGACTATCCTCACCGCGTGAAAGTGAACCAACTTCTAAAATCCTACACTTCTCCCATTGTGTTGATTGACTCATTTACCAATCAGGAAACTCACATGGTTGTTCGGGACCCTTCTTCCCTTAACATGGTTTTAATTCTTTCCTCCACAAAGCCTAAATATGATGTTATGGTGGATACTGTTGAGTTGTGGAAAAGGTATGTATATATATATATATTTTATTTATTTCATTATCCTTTTCTTTAGTTATATCTCTTCTACACCCTAAAGTGTTAATATATCAAAGGATTATGGTAAAAATAAGGAAATTATCTATCATCACGATTTAGCTAATTGTTATCACTCCTTATGCAGGAAAAGGATGAAATGGAACAACTGTTGTTCCCTAGCCAGGAAACAGCATACAGGCAGCAAGCCAAGGATGGAGCGCGCAGTTATGGATAAGAACAAAGGAGATCACAACATCAGCGCAAGGAAAGAAAGTTAACTGAAGATGGAAGATTGCGTGAATCCCTCAGGATCTCTTGATCCTGAGGGATCACTGTTACTATTTTACCCTTCTTACCGCTTGGCCATTATAAAAGGCAACAATTGTAAAGAGAATGGGGGATTAGAGATTATTCAGAAATTACTATTGTATTTTTACTTTGATCATCGACTCTCATTGTTGAAACAGAGTACGAACTAGTTGTAACTATTTTGCAAATGAGTAATATATAAAACAATTGCTATTCCTTCTCTCATACTGAAGTAATCTGGCAGTGTTCACTAGCGGCTAAGGGCCCAGCCCTGGTGGATTCACTTGCTGTTCCTGTATCATTCTTTTATGATTTCTGCCGTGTGATGGTTTGGTTTGATTTCCATTTATCACATCACTTTGCTATTTCATATTCTTAGACTTAACATAATTACTCTATTTTATATGCTACAGAAGCATTGGTTCAAGTTGTTATTCAATTACCTGTTTCAGTATTTCCTTATCATGATTTCATATTTAGTCATTTGAGTTCAGCATTCTATTTCCAATCTGGTAATTTAGTTCAGCATGCTATCTTGAGATTCTCCACTGTAAAGAGAATTGACTACTGTTGTCTACACTCTCAGATCAAGATCCCTGCTGTTCAGATTAGAAAATACTTTTGGAATATTAATTAGTTAAAAGAGAAATGAGTTATTGTTATTGTATTCTTGACTGATACTTGAATGAATGTTTGGTTTGGTTTTGATTAGCAAGTTAAGCTTTCTTTTAATTGTAATTTGAGTTCACTAGCTACATCCATTTACTCTTGTATTTGAGAGCACTGTACTACAATTTAGAAACATTACTCTTGAGTAAATAGCTGCCACAAACTGTGTACACTCTTGAAATAGAAAGTCTTGCCTGGATTGATAACTAATGTGAAGATAATTAGGAGTTAAAAAGACACCTTTTATACCTCAACATTTTGGCGCCGTTGCCGGGGAGAGTGTAGCCATTTCTAAGGAGTAGTGTGCATTTGATGAGTGCCTATTAGGATAGAATTGGGTATTAAAAACAAAAGGTAAGAACCTGTCTATGGAGCATGTAAAAGCCCTGCTCCCTGGCCGCTTTCCAGCAGAATTGTTAAGAATTTAGGTTAGAAGTAAATATTTGAGTTTTGTGTATGACTAAGAAGAAAAAACCTAAAAACAAGCCAAATCCACTACCCAATTTAACAATATTATCATATTATTTATTTTATTTTATTTTTTGATATTGAAATTATACTTTTAAAATCCATTTTTGAAATTGATAAATAAGTTTATTTATTTATTTTGAAGAAACTTTAAAAAGGGACTTTTTTGTTGTATTATCTTAAAAGAAATTAAATAAAATGACCCGAAGACAATCTCTCAAGTATATTTTAAATCATCTTTTAAACAAATGTTACATAGTAATATAGTAGCTAGTACATGGTTTTTTTAGAAGGTTGTGGAGAAGGTTTTATATTTTCTGTGTAGTATAGATAGATACATTTTAAAGAGTAGTTGTTTTTGTTAGATAAATATATGTGAAAGATAGGTTGAATATACTCCTTGAAAAAACATATAAATATTAAAAATAGAGTTTTTTTATTTACTTAGTTATTTGTTGTTTGAATTGATAAATATTTTAATTTATTATTAATATTTTTATTTATTTATAATATGTAAAATTATATATATTTTTAACTAACTATAATTTTATTCATTTGTCCAAATTCATTTAATTTTCATGAACTCAATCTAAATTTTATAATAAACCATAAATAGCTAAGTAATATAAATCAATGAATTTTTTTTAAATAATTATATAATAATTAAATGAATCTAATGCTAATGCTATGTCTAAATTTTGTAACATTTTAACAAAATTAATCAAATTAATTTTTCATAGAGGGATAAAGAGTGCAAGCCATGTTCAATTAAACCAATAGTGGGAGAGGAGAAATAGTTTATTTATGTGCTGTGTCAATTTAAAAATCAAAAAATACCCTCAACGAGCGCGAGACAAGTTCAATAACAGAGGCAAGCAAGCTCTATATTGCTGAGGGATTCCCATGAGCTCTCAACGAGCGCGAGACAAGTTCAATAACAGAGGCAAGCAAGCTCTATATTGCTGAGGGATTCCCATGAGCTCTCCATATCGCATGAAGAATAGCTGTAAATTGAGGTTTTCAAGCAAAGCCAAACCCAATAAACTCAAGCAAACCGAAGAATCTGATAATATACATAACATTTCATGAATGAATTTTGTTGCCATATCAAAGCTATATAACCAACTGTGATGCCCACAAGACCAGGAATGGCGTGACGAGACTTAGGCTCGAATCGTGCGTCGCGACAGGATATGATCGTATTCGTCAAAGTCGTCCATGGCAGAGGGAATAACTACGTTGGATTCGATCACACTCATTTGCAGCCATGAAATGTTCAGAGACTTCAAACAGAGACATGCAAACACTGCGACAGTACTTCCATAGAGCACAGCAGTGGCTACAGCAAGAAGCAGAGTATTCATCGGCATCCCAGAGATTAACGTTCTTCTGCTACCCCAACCACTGTGTGTGTGTTTCATAAAAGGAACCGCAATTCCATTTCCCTCGTTGACAGAAATTTTTGTGAAATGGGTGTCTGCGCTTCCACATCGTGAATCTTCTCCTGCTGCGTCACAAACATTATGATAGGGAAGAAGAAGGAAAAGAAGAGCAGCGGAGGAGATATTGAAATAACTGGTTTTTTCTGCCATTGTTGTAACAGCCAGGCTAATGTCCTTCAGCAACAACAGCTCAGCTCAGCTCAGGTCTATAGAATATGAGATATGTTGCAATTGCAATATGTAGGTGGGCACCTTTATCTCACAGGGAAACCGGACTCTTATTTATTCTTTAATTGGTACAGCGGCCACCATGGCCATTGTGTCAAAGAAAGATGACAAAAATTCAAAGCACGATTATTTTGAATAGCACCATATTCAGCATCCGCTAGAAGACTTCACCGCTGCTTACAATTATCTGTTCGAATGGTCGAGTTCCTTAAAAGAAAAACATAAAAACGTGCATGGTAGAGTTCGAATATCAACACCAGTGCTTGAATATCAAAACCATACGACCCATTAAGTTATATTTTACGAATTTGATGATTTGATGTCGATTTTTGCAGTTCTAACAAAGATTGTTAACTGTTTGAAATTTCTTAACTCTATTTGATGTTTTTTTTATGGGAAAAATACTGGGCACGGGCTAGCCAACCATTGAATGCCATTTCGGGATGTAATTTTATAAAAGCATATTACCATTGATTTTTCTGTGATGCTCACTCTTTTAAGTTCTATTTTTAATATAGATTTGGTGTAGCATACATTTCATGAATCAAGTGTATTATGGCCACACTTGTTTCGCAGTCAAAGTGATTTGATTCTTCATTATTTTGCGGGGTTTTTGTAAGTTTAATAAAAGTTAGGGCAAAACACTCAATATTTATATTTTTTTAAATTCAAAAATATTTTCTAATTTAAGTTTTTTTTTGTTTTTTTTTTTTTTTATTTTCTATTTGTGGTGCTAATTTTGATATGACATAATTCTTTTAATGGAGGGCATTTTAATTTCGGTATTTGTAAGTGTTTAACAAATCATTTTAAACAAAAAAAAAGGCTATTTTTTTAATTTTGTATTTGTGGAAGGTATTTTAATTTCGATATTTGTCGGTGCCTAACAAATCATTTTAAACAAAAAAAGACTAATTTTGTCAGTGGCTTGTGTGTCACACCCCTACTCTAGTGGTACTCTTCCAACCGCACTGTAACGACCTGCAGCTCCGCCCGAAGTGCGACCGCGGAGGGCGCGCGGTTGAAAGTGAACGAACGACGTTCCGGTTAAGTGCGAGCTCCCTTGGTTATGCGATGGAGATGTGTTACGCATATGAGGAGGGCGAGCTGGACTTATACGCGTGGGAGCGTGGTGTAAAACATATGGAGGCCGACCAACAAATGTAGTGAAGCCGACGGTGGGTGATACGTTTGGAGAGGAGGCCGACTTGAAGATTAGAGCATTTGCGATGGCGTATATATTGGAGATGCATTGGAGGCATTTCCACCATCATTCGCTCATCGCTCAACAAAGAGAAGTGCGCAGAACAAGGTGTAGGTGCAGCAAAGGAAGAAAGGCGCAGTTGGAGATGCGCCCGTCCTTGGGCAAGGCCGCACGGAGTTAGTCGCTTGTCTTGGTTTTGGGTGAAGGGCGCGGGCAGGGTCGCCTGCCGGTTGGAGTGAGGCGTGCACGGGTGTGTGGCGCCTGGTTTGTGCGATGACTTGGCACGGGTTCTTGGGTGACTCAGGTGAGTGCCCGCCCGTCGTGCAAGTGTGCATGGTGACTTGGTGAAGTGTTGAGATTGTGGACAAAGGTGTGTCTCGGGTGGAGGCACCCGTGTGTGGCGACTTGGAGGCGTGCCCAAGTTGGGCAAACAACACGATCGTGCGACGAGGTGAACGAAGGGTTGGTAAGTCGTGCAGCGACCGTGCGGAGGCGCCGACGAGCTGGGCAACCGAGTTTGTCGAAGATTGTAAATTTGGCTAAGTATGAAACTTGGGGTTTCCAAGTATACTTGTAAAGCTTGTAACTTGTAAAAGATTGTGTAATATATTATCGGGCAGACTCATTGTTCAGGGAGTTGCCCCTCCCTTTATACTGTGCAATTGTGTTCTTCATTTATAATTGTTAATGTTAATGAATGTGTATGGGTGTTCATTGGTATAAAGGATAACATAATAATACTTGGTTGCGAAACACAAACTAAGTAGGAGTAAGTGGTTAGGTGTAGTCCACGAACATAAGTATTGGTGAAAAGAAAGTGTTCGGTGGTGCCGCACCTCGCTAAGAGCGGTTGAAAGACTACCGCCAGCTTGGGGTAATGACACGCATGATCGGGGGTGCGGCACCACCACCCACTTTAATTTTAATAATACTTGTGGATGTGGACTAAGCCTACTTTATATACTTAGTTTATTTTTCAACTTTACCAAGTACAATCTTTCATTAACACAACGAAAACATTCATAACATCTTCATACATACATTATCATCACTAAACACAAGTGCACAGCGGATATAACTCTGGAGGGGCAACTCCTTGCAAATAAGTGTCTGCCCGATAATAATGTTAGTCTTCAGTTTTTACATGTAAATGTACAATGGAGAGAAACCACCAGTTTTCCTCTCATAAACCTGCAATTTACACTTGGACTGCACCACCATGCAGCGTCGATCGATTTGTTGTTCAGAATCGGCACTTCGTAATTCAGACCACCCGTGCCTCTCCTTTCCCCTGTTGCACAACTCACACCGGCTCGTCGTTCGGCCCACGGGTTGCCTGACTTGTTTGGGCGCACCCACCGTTTGCACTGCCCGATGCCCTGAGATCGTTTACTCCACCATTTCACCGATGCCCAACTCATCGTTTACCTCCGCACGTGTTCACTGTTTCGTCGTGCCGACTCGGCTGAATGACCCATCGTTCAACTCGTCCCACCTGCCAACCGTGTCACCCGCCCGGTCATTTGACTCGCCTCTGTTTACTCTTGCCTGACGCTTCGTTCAGCCCAACTCGCCCTCGAGCCAAGTCACACAAACCACACCCGTTCACACTCGAACGCCAACCACCCATTGCATGTTCAACGGACCGCCCGAACGTTGTCTCGACCGCTCCGTTCAACCGTCTGCCCGAACGACCCACCGTTCAACCATCCGCCCGAACGACCCACCATTCAATCGTCTGCCCGAACAACCCACCGTTCAATTGTCTGCCAGAATGCCCCACCCTTCAATCGTCCGCCCGAACGCCAACTTGTTCAGCTCATTCACGGATGGTGCGTTCACCCAAGCTCGCCTGCTCGCCTGATGAACCTGCCTGCCAACCATCATTTCAATCCATGCCTTCATGCGCCTGCCCAGCTCACCCATTCATCGACTCAACTCGCTTGTTCAAAGTTCTGAACGTTCGGCTCACTTGTGGTTCCATTCAACCTGGGGCCCTCGAACTATCACCCGATTTTGCGACTAGGGTGCTTCAGCCCCTAGCTCTGCTTGCACCTTCGCCTTCGTTTCAGAGCGCCAAGGAGCTCACACTTCTTGCTTACTAAGATGCCTTGGACTCTTACTTGATCTTCGAACTTGAATGCCTTAACTCCATCTTCTCCCATGCTATATATATGGTAGCTTGTCCATCATGGGGGCATCGGCCTAGACCAAGTCGACCCATCGTTTGGCACTTTGCTACTTTTCCAACGTCGGCCATGGTGAGGGCGCCCACACTCGTGACCGCCCCACCATATAAACTCATTGTCACACTTTTCAACACTTAGTAATTTTCGAATGACTTTCACGTTTCCCCTCGTTCAGCCCAACTCGTCGCACTTTTCAACACTTAGTCATTTTCATATGAATTTCATGTTTTCCCTCGTTCAGCCCAACTCGTCACAACGTGCGGGCCCACCCAACTCGCCGGTTGCCCTAGCTCGTCGCCCACTCACCCATCGTGTGCCCTTCACCAAACGATCTGCAACTTGGGGGCTTTACATCCTCCCCCACCTCAAGTCATTGTCGTCCTCAACAATTCTCCATCCTAGCAACCATCTGTCACCAAGACAACCATCCACACAACTGTGTATATGGGTAATCCAGATGTCCACTCTTCAACCCTATTTCACGCCATAGATGTGCCACTGCTCTACAAGGAATCATGTGCTGGTACCCCTCATGTCGGTGATTAGTTGGGTAGCTAATCCAACCATGCATCACCTCCACAAGAACTCATGCCCCTACATCATCATGACTATCCACTGCATGCTACCTGTCAATCTGTGTCATCTCACCCCTAGATGCATGCTCAAAATGTTGGAGACTCACTGCCATGAGCAGCAAACAATCAGCCTCATCTCCATGATAGTCTAAGTAGATAAGGAGGGAGTAGAGCCTGAAGGCTCTCCCTCACTGATCAACTCAATCCATATATCCAGATTCTCCACTTCCATTCTCTGCAAGTATGCCTCCCGATCCTCCATCTAAACATTCGGCCTCACATACTCTTCATCATCATCATCCTCCACTGCCTCCAACCTCCTAGATAGATCCAAGATGCTATCCGACAATGTCTTGATAACCTGTGACTACTCCATAAGCTTTGCCTCTGCAACAGACAACCGCTTATAGACCTCTTCATCTCGTTTCCCATTCTCCATATTCATCGATGTCAGTTTACATACGGGCTTAGTTACTCCCACAGTCGGAACACCGATAGGTACATCCTCTCATCTGTCATAAATGTACAGTTTCTTCAAATGGGGAACAACCATCGCTTCGAATTGCTTCATAAACTCCATGCCTAGTATAGCCTCATAGTCATCTATCCGCACTATAGTGAAGTCGACTCTCCCAGTCCATTCACCAAGTGTCACATCCACCTTTTCAGCTACACCGATCATAGAATCCAGAGGAGAATTCACTGCCTTCATTTGTGCCTGCACCAGTACAAACTTCAGTCCAATCCTTCTCACAATATCCTCGCTCATAAAGTTGTGAGTTGCCCCACTATCCACCATAATGAGTACAATAGCACTCCCAACCTTCATTTCGACATACTCCAATTTGTTTCTTTCCAGGTCTCTTCGTGAGACCACTTCTGTAGCCACTATAGCTCCCAAAATACAACTCTTCACCACATGTGGTCCCTCACAAATCCAACACTTCAACGATTTCTTCGTCTTCGTCTCGTCATGTGATCTCAAGGTCTCCTCTTTCGTAGTTTTATCTTTCGGTTTATCATACTTTTTATTATTCTCATTGGAACCTTCATCATAGTGTTCCACCAAATGATCCACAACAACAAATTCCTCCTCAAGTGTATTTATCTTTTGCCTCTTCACTTCATTTCATGCCCAAGGTTTCAGCCCTATGATAAAGTTGAATACCTTATCCCTCTTCGCCATGTCTGGAAGTTCCAAAACTACACTTGAGAACTCTCACTGATATGTCTGCAGACTTCCCGTTTGCTTTATGCATTTTATGTTCATCCTTGCATCCCACGTTTCATCTTGTGGACTGAAATGGGTTTCCAAAGCCTTCTTCATTTCATCCCACGAAGTTATGTCTTCAGCATTGCCATTGGCAATCTAATCCATCCTCCTTCGCCACCACATCTTAGCATCCTTCGTCAAGAATTGAACAACTACCTTCACTTTGGACTCTTCATTGTTCATCCCCAAGTGATCCAAGTATTGCTCCATATCCCATAGAAAGTTACCAAGAGTTTTCACACTCCTCATCTTGCGATAAGAATACGGCTCTTTGACTTTCACATGAGCCACACCTCCACCTGAGTTGTGCCCAACAACCTTCTTCAAAACCACGATCTCATTCCAAGCATCGTCAAGAGCTTGCTGCAATTTCAAGATTTTAGCCAAACCTTGATCCTTTGCTTCACTAATCTTCTTGACTTCTTTTTCCGTTTGTGCATACTGCCATTCAATATACTCATATTGAACCTTGAGGTCTTCCAGCTCCCCTTTCACCTTCTCATAGCCTTCATGAACTTGCACATTCTCAGCCCTCATCGAAGCCATATCGGAAGCAAATTCCTCCATACGATCCAATACCCTGTCAAAGAAAGCTTCTCCAGCATCCTTGCTAGATTCACCTGTTATAACCTGAGGTTCCTCTACCATTCTTGCCATTTTCCTTCTTTGTGATCTTGTATAGACCATCCACCAAAGTCACCTGCAAAACTTGAACCACCTGCCAAGTCTTCAGTCTTCTTTGTATCAGAAGCCTTGATACCAACTGTCACGAAGTAGGATCAGCTTCACTTCAATTCTGAATCACCAAAGCCCGCAAAACACGGACCTCTGATACCATCTGTCATGCCCCTACCCTAGCGGTACTCTTCCAACCACACGATCGGGGGTGCGGCACCACCACCCACTTTCTTTTTAACAATACTTGTAGATGTGGACTACGCCTACTTTATATACTTAGTTTATTTTTCAACTTTACCAAGTAAAATCTTTCATTAACACAGCAAAAACATCCACAACATCTTCATACATACATTATCATCATTAAACACAAGTGCACAGCAGATATAACTCAGGAGGGGAAAGTCCCTACAAATAAGAGTCTGCCCGATAATAATGATAATCTTCATTTTTTACATGTAAATGTGCAATGGAGAGAAACCACCAGTTTTCCTCTCATAAACCTGCAATTTACACTTGGCCTACACCACCGTGCAACCTCGACCAATCTATTGTTCAGAATCGGCACTTCGTCGTTCAGACCACCTGTGCCTCTCCTTTCACCCGTCGCACAACTCGCACCAGCTCGTCGTTCAGCCCATGGGTCGCCCGACTCATTTGGGCGCGCCTGCTGTTCGCACCGCCCGACGCCCTCAACTCGTTTTCTCCACCGTTTCACTAGCGCCCAGCTCGTCATTTACCTCTGCACGCATTCACTGTTTCGTCATGCCGACTAGCCCAAACGACCCACCGTTCAGCTCATTGCACCCACCAACCATGTCGCCCGCCCGGTCATTTGACTTCCCTCCATTTACTCCTACCCAGCACTTCGTTCAACCTGACTCACCCTCCAGCTAAGTCACACCAACCGCGCCTGTTCACACTCGAACACCAGCCACCCGTCGCACGTTAAACCGACCACCCGAATGCTATCTCACTCACTCCGTTCAACCGTCTGCCCGAATGACCCACCGTTCAACCATCCGCCCGAATGACCCACATTTCAACCATTTGCCCGAACACCCCACCATTCAACCATTCGCCCGAACAACCGAACGCCAACTCATTTAGCTCATTCACCCACGGTGCATTTGCCCGAGCTCACCCCCTCGCTCGAAAAACCTGCCTGCCAACCATCATTTCAGTTTGCGCCTTCGTGCACCCACCCAAGTCGCCCATTCACCGACCCGACTCACCCGTTCAAACTTCTGAACGTTCGGCCCGCCTGCGGTTCCATTCAACCTGTGGCCCTCGAACTGTCACCCAGTTCTGCGGCTAGGGTGCTTCAGCCCCTAGCTCCGCCTGCACCTTCGCCTTCGTTTCAGAGCGCCAAGGAGCTCGCACTTCTTGCTTGCTAAGATGCCTTGGACTCTTACTTGATCTTCGAACTTGAATGCCTTAACTCCATCTTCGTCCACACCATATATATGGTAGCTCATCCATCATGGGGGCATCAACCTAGGCCAAGCCGACCCATCTTTCGGCACTTTGCTATTTTTCCAACGTCGGCCATGGTGAGGGCGCCCACACCCGGGACCGCCCCACCATATAAACTCTTCGTCGCACTTTTCAACACTTAGTCATTTTCAAATAACTTTCACGTTTCCCCTAGTTCAACCCAACTTGCCGCACAGTGCGGGTGCTCCCAACTCACCAGTTGCCCCAACTCGTCGCCCGCTCACCCATCGTGCACCCTTCGCCAAACGATCTACAACTCGAGGGCTTTACATTGTGGGTGCTTGAAAAAATAATTTAAACAAAGAAAAGGCTAACTTTGTCAATGTCATTCTATTGGTGAGTTCTCTGACACTGACATTTACATAGTGCTTTGAACAATTCCTTTACGTAAATAGTGGAGAGTTTTGTCAATGCCATTATATTGGTGAGTGCTCTCACACTGACATTTACATAGTGCTTTGAGCAATTCCTTTACGTAAATAGTGGAGAGCTTTGTCAATGCCATTATATTGGTGAGTGCTCTCACACTGACATTTACATAGTGCTTTGAGCAATTCCTTTACGTAAATAATGGAGAGGGAGACCAGGGAGGAGGGGAGTTTCATTGGTGAGTGCTCTGACACTGACATTAACCTTGATAGTATGACCGGTAGCGTTAGTGCGTTTTCCTCTCATTTCATTTTTTTTTTCATCTTAAACTTTTACAAATTTAGTTGTGTGAGAGAACAGGTGCACGAAGTTGTGAATCTATGCAAAATGAAAGATAGGGGTAATGGGGGTATGTATAGAGGTAACAAAGTGCAAAGAAGCATGTTCACACTTGGAAAGGAATTGTATAGGAATATGTGAGAATATGCAATTTATTAACTTTAATCACTTCCCTATTTTATTTTATATATGTAGAGCAAGTGGATATAGCAAGTTCGAAAGAGATGGGGCAAGCTCTAGAGTGGCAAGATTTTCAAAGGATGAAGTACTCATAGAATACTATTTAGGAGATGCTAAGACAGAAACCTATTTTTGAACAAGAGTTTTGCAAGACTATACATAGTCCCTAAAGGATGGAAGCTAACCCCCTACATGAACATGAAATCAATGTTTAGCAAGGGAGGAACAATGGTGTTTTCATTCGCAAATTTCTATATCTCTGCATGCATTTGTGAATAAAATGCTTATTATGCTATATTAAGTGAAGTGTCTTTTTTGTGCAGAAGAACAACTGTGCAGAGAAGGGAACAGAAGCATTGTTCCATAGTGTTTCATATCTCAACATACATTTCCGCATACCTTCCACTATACACTATTACATATTAATAAATTAATAATTAGCATTTTTGACTTATTAAATCTTGGGACATGTAAAGTTTAAGGCTGGGTGATTAGTTTTCGCTCGTTTTATTTGATATTCTTGAATACTTACTATGATTTCATATTTTTGAATTAAGTTCGTACCTCTGAAAAAAGGGTGGGCGATCAACTGTGCACACTACTATGTTGATGTGTGCACGTTTTATTCGACATTGGGATGCAAAGATCTCTACTCTTTTGACTCTAAGAGGTAAAGTGCTCATGAATGATAAAGGACTTAGTGGTGAATTTGGCCCAGATCCTAGTAAAAAGTGTAGTAATGGACATTGTAGTAGTTGATATCCCTGCAAGGTTCAATATGCGTTTGTGTAAATCTTGGGGGTCAAAGATTGGAGGTTCCATCAAACTGGATCTTACCTATGCTACCATCCCTATCTTTGGTGGAGAAGAAATGAGACTATATATGGAATCAAGGTTCATTCAAACAATTACGAAAAATGATTTCCCAAATAATACTCCTGTGTATGGGAAAGAAAGGGATCTCTCCTACTTACTTCTAGAAGAAGATGATTTTATTTTAGAAGAAACATAGGTACAACCAGCAACCAAATTAGATCAGCAGCTCAGAGATTGTAGAAAAGTCTGGAAGTTGTATTTTGATGGTGCTAATTCCAAGGAAGGTAATGGAGCAAGGGTGTTGTTGATATCCCCAGAGGGTAGCTTGGTCCCTCTCTCATTCAAATTGGAATTTGAAGCAACAAATAATGTGGCAGAGTATGAGGCATTACTACTAGGCCTGCAAGCAATGAGGAATTTGAACATTGAATGTCTAACTGTGTTTGGAGACTCAAAACTAGTGGTAAATCAAATCAAGAACCATGTGAAACTAAGCACCAGAGGTTAAGGGCTTACAAAAATGAGGTTTGGGATTTAATAGACAACTTCTTCCTTGCTTTTAATGACCAATTCTTACCCAAGGAAGGAAATCGAATGGCAGACTCCTTGGCTATAGCTGCCAATAATTTTAAGCCACCACAAAATCTACTTCTCTAATATGAAGTCGAAGTTAGGTACAAACCCTTAGTGCATGATAATGTGAGACACTGGAAAGTGTTCGAAGATAATGAACAAATCAGGTGCTTTATGGAAGTCATTGGGGAATTCTTGAATTTTGTGATCAACCAAGAAGAAGAAAAGGTGACAGAGGAACAACCAACTACTTAGGAGGAAGCTATCGCAGGGCATAGAGTTCTGTAGCTAAAGGGAAACACTATTCCTTGTGGCCTAGGTCCTTTGGAGAGATTATTCAAATCCAATGACATGGCCTCAAAACTTGATGATCACAGAGTCGATGAACAGGTGGAGGATTGCAACATCGGTTCGAAGAATGAACCCCGGATGATCAAGTTGTCAAAAGGGATCCCCCATCAATATAAAAAAAGGTACTTAAATCTCTTTAGAACCTATAAATATGTATTTTCTTGGTCATATGATGATTTAAATACTTTTGATACAAATGTTATTCAACATAAGATTCCCTTAAAGAATGGAATGAAGCCTTGTAAGAAGAAACTCAGACAGATCAATCCCCTTTTACTCCCATCCATTGAGAAGGAAGTTACTTTAGGCCAAGATCATTGTACCCTTGAGGTACTCAGAGTGGGTGGAAAACCTAGTTCCTGTTAGGAAAAAGAATGGAGAGATAAGGTTGTGTGTGGATTTCAAAAACCTCAACAAAGCTTCATTAAAAGACAACTAACCATTTCTAAAAATGGATTATATATTACAGAAGGTAGTTGGATCAGCTTGGATGTCCATGATGGATGGATTTTTAGGGTATAATTAGGTAGCAGTGCATCCCGGTGATTAAAATAAAACCGCATTCATTACAACCTAGGGAACCTTTATGTATGCAAGAATGCCATTTTTCCTTATAAATGCAGGAGAAACCTTCCAAAGGGCCATGGATATAGCATTCGTGGGAGAATAGGACAAATTCATGGTGGTCTACTTGGATGATATCACAGTTTTTCTGAAACAGATGAGAAGCATATTGTGAATTTGAAACTCAATTTTGAGAAATGTTGGTAATAAGGGTTGTCTCTAAATCCAAAGAAATCTCTGTTCGCTCTGAGCGAAGGTAAGCTATTGGGACATATAGTAGCACAGAAATGGGTGAAGATTGATCCCAAGCATGTGGAAGCCATTAGCGACCTTTCCCTCCCTAGAAATAAAAAAAGAGGTCCAAGTGTTCTTTGGAAGTATTAACTTCTTGAGAATATTTATACCCAACTATGCAGAGATATTAAAAGGTATCACAGAGATGTTGAAGAAGCAAAGTTGTTAAATTGGCAACTAGGGAAAAACTCCATGTGGGTTGGCTTATTTATGGCAACTGATATTTTTATTGGATCCCTCTCGTCGAGAGGTATAGGATTGATCCAAAGATCATCCAATTCCGATAAGTATTTATGAAGATATGAATTTATTTTGTTTATGTAATTATTATCAAGCTGACCAGCTCTTATGTAGGCTCTAGAAGCCCAACCGACGTGTCTATTCATCATCCTCGTTTTAGTATAAATAGATGAGGATTTAATATCATTTGCACACATCTCTTGTGATCTCTCTCCATGTGTTTGGGTTTTGTGGACAGAGAGATCTAAAGGAGAATACGTTTCTCTAAAGGCTAATCTAACCTTACCCTAACTGCAGTCAAAGAAGGCATAACTCGCAGTCATATAATACCACACATACGCAAACGCAATCATATCATGCAGTTATAATACACATACAGGAATGAATAATATAAACGTTGGAGTATATACGCTACAGTAATATATTTATGCACAACGCAGGTGGATACGCTGGGCATTATATATATACGCTGACGTTGGACATTCATAGAAATATATATGTTGGGAAGTCATACAATATACCCACGCAGTCAATGAAGAAGCTGCTATCATAACCGCAATCCAGTATGGAAGAGGAGACACATGCTTATAAAGAGGTAAACGCAGTCAATGGGTCAAGTCATTAGGACCTGTTCATGCATCTGAACCTCGCACTCCTCTCTGCCATTCCACGTTTGAGTATACGCTAAGCAACTCACTTATAACCTAAGTAGCCAAAGCTGCTGTGATATGGAGACAACCATAGTCAAGCATGAAGAAGAGCCACAGTGAGGAAGACACCTAGACGCAGAGATCCAAGGCCGAGGTAGCCGCAGTCATGAACTCGCATGTATGAGAGCAGATCCACACTGCAGGAAGAATGATGTTGATCTCATATGTCAAGGTGCAGGTTTTGTATGAAAGATATATGATAAGGGTTTTGGTGAAGAGGAAACCTTTGCAGCTTGCACTACATAAACATCACTTTGAACAGCGTGCTATCTCGACAGTCACTAACACTGTCTCAGCCAAATAGAGATCACGTTAAAATGATAATCTCAGTCTTGCATGTATAAATGATTATCCCTGCATAATAGTCACAATCTGAAGATAAAAGAAGATTTCGTTGATTCTCAGCATACTTGTGATGGGAGTCTTACTCGCTGTCACAGTATTCAAATATAACAGAATGCAGTCCTGATGTGTTACGAAGAGCAGTAACAAATATCATAGTCGAGGTCCTGATAAAACTAGACATGAATCATGATCTCGTATTCCTGTGATCTCAGGGTAATGATCTTCGTGCATCAAGGTGCAGAAGAGATGTGACATCAATGATCACAGTGACAAGGATCACATTAAATCATCATCAAATATATGTATAAGAGCATGATGTAATAAGATTGCATAATGATGTAAAGCGCAGCATGAGCAAGGAGCAGCATGATGAGATCATGGGCAGCATGGGCAACATGAAGCATGAGGATGGATAAGATCATGAACATGATGTAGCATGATGGTGCTACATGGTAAGGTGCAGCTAAGGAACGAAACGGATAGGTGAAGTCGTCACCTAGGAGATTCAGTTGAAGCAAAATGTCTTCAACTGATCTCATCATTATAGGAAATGATTTATGCTCAAATCCAGATAAGTCAAAGTGTTGACTTCTGTTGTAAATGTATTATCTCTCTTTCTCTCTCTCTTTCTCTACTGAACTTTGAAGATAAAATAAGATTTGATCAAAGGGTTTCCCCACACATTGTGGGGTTTGTCCCTGGCTTGCGCCACATCTTGTGTTCTCTTGTCTTGGCTTGTCTTCTGCGTTCTATATTTATGTTCTATCTGCAGTTTATCGTAATGCTGATGTGATTGCTAACTGTGAAAATTTAAATAAATTTCTCTAGCATAGAACATACCTAAACTTAACATGGTATCAGAGCTGAGGTGAAGACAACGCCCAAGCAAGAGTGAAAGTGCAATCACCGAAGACAGTTGGGACAAGATAGAAGGATCAATGGATTCCTCATAATTCACCTAGGGTGAAGTCAAAGCAGAGAATGTTATCAGAATGGCGTAGCGGAAGATTCTAATGGCCCATCTAAAGATCACTTCATTGGGAAGTTCGGATCTAAGGGTGGAAAGAAAGGCGGATGCCTTGTTGAAATAAGTTCGGCCGATATGCGAAACATCTCTTGATGAAAATAAAAATCATTCCTGGGACATCTTCAATGATCAAAGGAATGACTGGTAATGCAGGGCATCAAGGAAATGGTTGACTCTTCCACAAAATCAAGGAACCCCTGAATCTATTTTATGTACCTGATCGCAAGAAGAACCTAGTATCCATTTCAGCAATGGAAGTCAAAGGTTGCATGGTGGCACTCATTAATGGAAAGGTACATGTTTGAAAACAGATTTTTCAAAGATGTTTTTATCAAGTTGCAGGAAGTCCACTGGGGACCATGTCCATTGACTCAGCACCGGAGGTCTGTGAGTCAGATGGTGACTTGGATGCCTGAATTCAAAAAGGAGCATGAAGGTACATGTCTGAAATGTACCGAAGGAAAATATTATAAGGGGACCATTCCCCTCATGCAACAGGTCCAAAGGCTTGGAACAACTCGAGGAGTTTGAGACTCATGATCGGGAATCTCATGTATATAGGTGGAAGAAACCCCTCTATGGCTTGAAGCAAAACACCTCAGGTCTAGTATGAGAGGATTGATAGTTGTCTGATGAAGCAGAGATTCACTAGGAGTGAAACCAATCCAAACCATTACTCGAAGGTTGACAGGTGCAGACCCTCTCATTTATAGGAGACAGAGGGAGTTGGATTCTGAATGTGGGAAGATAAGCTGCAAGCTTGTGACTGCCTTGAGGATCTTAACTTTCAGAAGTTATATGGTAATGATGACGGACCAGATTTGGGAAATGCCTCTGAGTTTCATAAACTCATTCGTGTTGATGTTATTAGAGAACCTCCGTCCGGACATATGTGTTGCAGTTAGCATGGTGAGCTCATATTTGGTTGAGCCTCACTAGATTGGTGCCAAGAATATTCTGAGATATCTTCAGGGCACAATCTGTCATGGATTGAGATACATTGCCGAAAATATGAAACCATATGATTATTCGAATGATGAGTGGGCAAGTAGTGTGGAGGATCACTAGAGCACTTCTTAGTGCTGTTTCTCTGCCTCGATATCCTGGATGAGCAAGAAGAAGAAGTAGGTGACTCTGAGCACCACCAAGGCAGAATACATTGCTGATAGTATGGCCTTCTATGAGGCAGTCTAGTTGTTGAAGCTCTTCAGTGAGCTGTTTGTACACATGATGAATACCACTGTGATTCTCTGTGACAACCAGAGGTGGGATTCGATTATTAAGGAATCCCATATTTGACAATTGCTCCAGCAGATAGTCATCAAATACTGCCTTATCTGGGATATGGTAAGTCGATGATCAAGGAGGCTCCATCGCACTAAGATGATGTACAGGACAAAGCCCTGAGGAAAGATCAAATTTGTGATTTTCCCGAACGACTTGGAGCCATCGAGAAACCTTTGTAAAAGGGTCCTGCTTGTTGCATACATTGAGCTCTGGGAGCTCTGGGGGGCTTGCAGTTCTATTGGAGCAACATACGACCACAGGGTGACTCACCCTCCCCTGGTGGTGCGTACTGGAACAAGATGATTCGCTCTCTTGTGGGACAAGATGATACGCTTTCTTGTGTAGCAGGATGATTAATTCTCCTGTGAGGCCTGGATTGATGTGTTCTCCATGGTGATTGTAGCAGGATTGATGTGTTCTCCTGTGAGGCCTGGATTGATGTGTTCTCCATGGCGATTGTAGCAGGATTGATGTGTTCTCCTGTGAGGACAGGATTGATTAAGTTCTCCTGTCGAGGCATCCTACCCATGTAGTCTGGGACTAATGGGAAGTACCTCTCATCTGATCAATGAGTAGGGAAATGAAGTTAGGGACCATAGTAGTACCGATGGATGCATCGTTGTATCTACCGTACTCCCTACGCTAGGATGACCTCCATTGATCTGGGATCAATGATACTGGTCTGGGACCAGTGGTAGGAGTTGTACATACTATGATACTGACTTTGGGTCGGCTGAGACTGGTCTGGGACCAGTGGTACATACTCCGAGAGTGACTTCGTGTCAGTGCAGTACTGGTCTGGGACTAGTGAGAGTCGTACATACTATGACAGTGACTTTGGGTCGGTTGAGACTGGTCTGGGACCAGTGGTACGCACTCTAAGACTAACTTCAGGTTAGTGGAGAATGATATGACTCATTCTCGATCAATTCTTCTTCTTCATAGTTCAGCAGAGCTGAGCAGAGTAGAGATACCAAAGCCAACAGAGCAGAGCTACCAGAGCTAGTAGAGCTGAGCAGAGCAGAGCTACCAGAGCTAGCAGAGCTGAGCAGAGCAGAGCTACCAGAGCCAGCAGAGCTGAGGAGAGCAGAGCTACCAGAGCCAGCAGAGCTGAGCAGAGCAGAGCTACCAGAGCCAGCAGAGCTGAGCAGAGCAGAGCTAGCAGAGCCAACAGAGCTGAGAAGAGATGGGTAGAACAGTGCAGGGCACTGATGGCAGAGATAGTACAGTCGGAATTATGGATCAATGAACAGAGTTCTCCCTAGTTGAGAGGGAGTGTTAAATTGGAAACTAGGGCCAAACTCCATGTGGGTCAGCTTATTTATGGCAGCTGATATTTTTATTGGATCCCTCTCGTCGAGAGGTGTAGGATTGATCCAAAGATCATCCAATTCCGATAAGTATTTATGGAGATATGAATTTATTTTGTTTATGTAATTATTATCAAGCCGACCAGCTCTTATGTAGGCTCTAGAAGCCCAACCGACATGTCTATTCATCATCCTCGTTTTAGTATAAATAGATGAGGATTTGATATCATTTGCACACATTTCTTGTGATCTCTCTCCACGTGTTTGGGTTTTGTGGACAAAGAGATCTAAAGGAGAATACGTTTCTCTAAAGGTTGATCTAGCCTTACCCTAGCTGCAGTCAAAGAAGGCATACCTCGCAGTCATATAATACCACACATATGGGAACGCAATCATATCATGCAGTTATAATACACATACGGGAATGAATAATATAAACGTTGGAGTATATACGGTACAGTAATATATTTATGCACAACGCAGGTGGATACGCTGGGCATTATATATATACGCTGACGTTGGACATTCATAGAAATATATATGTTGGGAAGTCATACAATATGCCCACGCAGTCAATGAAGAAGCTACTATCATAACCGCAATCCAGTATGGAAGAGGAGCCGCATGCTTATAAAGAGGTAAACACAGTCAATGGGTCAAGTCATTAGGACCTGTTCATGCATCTGAACCTCGCACTCCTCTCTGCCATTCCACGTTTGAGTATACGCTAAGCAACTCACTTATAACCTAAGTAGCCGCAGCTACTGTGATATGGAGACAGCCATAGTCAAGCATGAAGAAGAGCCGCAGTGAGGAAGACACCTAGACGCAGAGAGCCAAGGCCGAGGTAGCCGCAGTCATGAACTCGCATGTATGAGAGCAGATCCACACTGCAGGAAGAATGATGCTGATCTCATATGTCAAGGTGCAGGTTTTGTATGAAACATATATGATAAGGGTTTTGGTGAAGAGGAAACCCTTGCAGCTTGCACTACATAAATGTCACTTTGAATAGCGTGCTATCTCGACAGTCACTAACACTGTCTCAGCCAAATAGAGATCACGTTAAAATGATAATCTCAGTCTTGCATGTATAAATGACTATCTTGGCATAATAGTCACAATCTAAAGATAAAAGAAGATTTCGTTGATTCTCAGCATACTTGTGATGGGAATCTTACTCGCTGTCACAATATTCAAATATAACAAAATGCAGTCCTGATGTGTTACGAAGAGCAGTAACAAATATCATAGTCGAGGTCCTGATAAAACTAGACATGAATCATGATCTCGTATTCCTGTGATCTCAGGGTAATGATCTTCGCGCATCAAGGTGCAGAAGAGATGTGACATCAATGACCATAGTGACAGGGATCACATTAATTATAGATCATCATCATATATATGTATAGGAGCATGATGTAATAAGATTGCATAATGATGTAAAGGGCAGCATGAGCAAGGAGCAGCATGATGAGATCATGGGTAGCATGGGCAGCATGAAGCATGAGGATGGATAAGATCATGAACATGATGTAGCATGATGGTGCTACATGGTAAGGTGCAACTGAGGAATGAAATGGATAGGTGAATTCGTCACCTAGGAGATTCAGTTGAAGCAGAATGTCTTCAACTGATCTCATCATTATAGGAAATGATTTATGCTCAAATCCAGATAAGTCAAAGTGTTGACTTCTGTTGTAAATGTATTATCTCTCTTTCTGTCTCTCTTTCTCCACTGAACTTTGAAGATAAAAGAAGATTTGATCAAAGGGTTTCCCCACACATTGTGGGGTTTGTCCCTGGCTTGCGCCACATCTTGTGTTCTCTTGTCTTGGCTTGTCTTCTGCGTTCTATATTTATGTTCTATCTGCAGTTTATCGTAATGCTGATGTGATTGCTAACTGTGAAAATTTAAATAAATTGCTCTAGCATAGAACATACCTAAACTTAACATGGTATCACAGCTGAGGTGAAGACAACGCCCAAGCAAGAGTGAAAGAGCAATCACTAAAGATAGTTGGGACAAGATAGAAGGATCAATGGATTCCTCATAATTCACCTAGGGTGAAGTCAAAGCAGAGAATGTTATCAGAATGGCACAGTGGAAGATTCTGATGGCCCATCTAAAGATCACTTCATTGGGAAGTTCGGATCTAAGGGTGGAAAGAAAGGCGGATGCCTTGTTGAAATAAGTTTGGCCGATATGCGAAACATCTCTTGATGAAAATAACAATCATTCCTGGGACATCTTCAATGATCAAAGGAATGACTGGTACTGCAGGGCATCAAGGAAATGGTCGACTCTTCCACAAAATCAAGGAACCCCTGAATCTCTTTTATGTACCTGATCGCAAGAAGAACCTAGTATCCATTTCAGCAATGGAAGTCAAAGGTTGCAGGGTGGCACTCATCAACGGAAAGGTACATGTTTGAAAACAGAATTTTCAAAGATTTTTTTATCAAGTTGCAGGAAGTCCACTGGGGACCATGTCCATTGACTCAGCACCGGAGGTCTGTGAGTCAGATGGTGACTTGGATGCCTGAATTCAAAAAGGAGCATGAAGGTACATGTCTGAAATATACCGAAGGAAAATATTATAAGGGGACCATTCCCCTCATACAGCAGGTCCAAAGGCTTGGAACAACTCGAGGAGTTTGAGACTCATGATCGGGAATCTCATGTATACAGGTGGAAGAAACCCCTCTATGGCTTGAAGCAAAACACCTCGGGTGTAGTATGAGAGGATTGATAGTTGTCTGATGAAGCAGAGATTCACTAGGAGTGAAACCAATCTAAACCATTACTCGAAGGTTGACAGGTGCAGACCCTCTCATTTATAGGAGACAGAGGGAGTTGGATTCTGAATGTGGGAAGATAAGCTGCAAGCTTGTGACTGCCTTGAGGATCTTAACTTTCAGAAGTTATATGGTAATGATGACAGACCAGATTTGGGAAATGCCTCTGAGTTTCATAAACTCATTCGTGTTGATGTTCTTGGAGAACCTCCATCCGGACATATGTGTTGCAGTTAGCATGGTGAGCTCATATTTGGTTGAGCCTCACTGGATTGGTGCCAAGAATCTTCTGAGATATCTTCAGGGCATAATCTGTCATGGATTGAGATACACTGCCGAAAATATGAAACCATATGATTATTCGAATGATGAGTGGGCAAGTAGTGTGGAGGATCACTAGAGCACTTCTTAGTGCTGTTTCTCTACCTCGATATCCTGGATGAGCAGGAAGCAGAAGTAGGTGACTCTGAGCACCACAAAGGCAGAATACATTGCTGATAGTATGGCCTTCTATGAGGCAGTCTAGTTGCTAAAGCTCTTCAGTGAGCTATTTGTACACATGATGAATACCACTGTGATTCTCTGTGACAACCAGAGGTGGGATTCGATTATTGAGGAATCCCATATTTGACAATTACTCCAGCAGATAGACATCAAATACTGCCTTATCTGGGATATGGTAAGTCGATGATCAAGGAGACTCCATCGCACTAAGATGATGTACAGGACAAAGCCCTGAGGAAAGATCAAATTTGTGATTTTCCCGAACGACTTGGAGTCATCGAGAAACCTTTGTAAAAGGGTCCTGCTTGTTGCATACATTGAGCTGTGGGAGGTCGGGGGGCTTGCAGTTCTATTGGAGCAACATACGACCACAGGGTGACTCACCCTCCCCTGGTGGTGCATACTGGAACAAGATGATTCGCTCTCTTGTGGGACAAGATGATACGCTCTCTTGTGTAGTAGGATGATTAGTTCTCCTATGAGGCCTGGATTGATGTGTTCTCCATGGTGATTGTAGCAGGATTGATGTGTTCTCCTGTGAGGCCTGGATTGATGTGTTCTCCATGGCGATTGTAGCAGGATTGATGTGTTCTCCTGTGAGGGAAAGATTGATTAAGTTCTCCTGTCGAGGCATCCTACCCATGTAGTCTAGGACTAATGGGAAGTACCTCTCATCTGATCAATGAGTAGGGAAATGAAGTTAGGGACCATAGTAGTACCGATGGACGCATTGTTGTATCTACCGTACTCCCTACGCTAGGATGACCTCCATTGATCTGGGATCAATGATACTGGTCTGGGACCAGTGGTAGGAGTTGTACATACTATGATACTAACTTCGGGTCAGCTGAGACTGGTCTGGGACCAGTGGTACATACTCCGAGACTGACTACGTGTCAGTGCAGTACTGGTCTAGGACCAGTGAGAGTCATACATACTATGACGCTGACTTTGGGTCGGTTGAGACTGGTCTGGGACCAGTGGTACGCACTCTGAGACTAACTTCGGGTTAGTGGAGAATGATATGACTCATTCTCGATCAATTCTTCTTCTTCATAGTTCAGCAGAGCTGAGCAGAGTAGAGCTACCAGAGCCAGCAGAGCTGAGCAGAGCAGAGCTACCAGAGCCAGCAGAGCTGAGCAGAGCAGAGCTACCAGAGCCAGCAGAGCTGAGCAGAGCAGAGCTACCAGAGCTGAGCAGAGCAGAGCTAGCAGAGCCAGCAGAGCTGAGCAGAGTTGGGCAGAACAGTGCAAGGCACTGATGGCAAAGATAGTACAGTCGGAATTATGGATCAATGAACGGAGTTCTCCCTAGTTGAGAGGGAGTGTTAAATTGGAAATTAGGGCCAAACTCCATGTGGGTCGGCTTATTTATGGCAGCTACTATTTTTATTGCATCCCTCTCGTCGAGAGGTGTAGGATTGATCCAAAGATCATCCAATTCCGATAAGTATTTATGGAGATATGAATTTATTTTGTTTATGTAATTATTATCAAGCCGACTAGCTCTTATGTAGGCTCTAGAAGCCCAACCGACATGTCTATTCATCATCCTCGTTTTAGTATAAATAGATGAGGATTTGATATCATTTGCACACATCTCTTGTGATCTCTCTCCACGTGTTTGGGTTTTGTGGACAGAGAGATCTAAAGGAGAATACGTTTCTCTAAAGGCTGATCTAGCCTTACCCTAGCTGCAGTCAAAGAAGGCATACCTCCCAGTCATATAATACCACACATATGGGAACACAATCATATCATGCAGTTATAATACACATACGGGAATGAATAATATAAACGTTGGAGTATATATGCTACAGTAATATATTTATGCACAACGCAGGTGGATACGCTGGGCATTATATATATATATACGCTGACGTTGGACATTCATAGAAATATATATGTTGGGAAGTCATACAATATACCCACACAGTCAATGAAGAAGCTGCTATCATAACCGTAATCTAGTATGGAAGAGGAGCCGCATGCTTATAAAGAGGTAAACGCAGTCAATGGGTCAAGTCATTAGGACCTGTTCATGCATCTGAACCTCGCACTCCTCTCTGCCATTCCACGTTTGAGTATACGCTAAGAAACTCACTTATAACCTAAGTAGCCGCAGCTGCTGTGATATGGAGATAGCCATAGTCAAGCATGAAGAAGAGCCGCAGTGAGGAAGACACCTAGATGCAGAGAGCCAAGGCTGAGGTAGCCGCAGTCATGAACTCGCATGTATGAGAGCAGATCCACACTACAGGAAGAATGATGCTGATCTCATATGTCAAGGTGCAGGTTCCGTATGAAACATATATGATAAGGGTTTTGGTGAAGAGGAAACCCTTGCAGCTTGCACTACATAAACGTCACTTTGAACAGCGTGCTATCTCGACAGCCACTAACACTGTCTCAGCCAAATAGAGATCACGTTAAAATGATAATCTCAGTCTTGCATGTATAAATGACTATCTTGGCATAATAGTCACAATGTGAAGATAAAAGGAGTCTTACACGCTATCACAGTATTCAAATATAACAGAATGCAGTCCTGATGTGTTACGAAGAGCAGTAACAAATATCATAGTCGAGGTCCTGATAAAACTAGACATGAATCATGATCTCGTATTCCTGTGATCTCAGGGTAATGATCTTCGTGCATCAAGGTGCAGAAGAGATATGACATCAATGATCACAGTGACAGGGATCACATTAATTATAGATCATCATCATATATATGTATAGGAGCATGATGTAATAAGATTGCATAATGATGTAAAGGGCAGCATGAGCAAGGAGCAGCATGATGAGATCATGGGCAGCATGGGCAGCATGAAGCATGAGGATGGATAAGATCATGAACATGATGTAGCATGATGGTGCTACACGGTAAGGTGCAGCTGAGGAACGAAATGGATAGGTGAAGTCGTCACCTAGGAGATTCAGTTGAAGCAGAATGTCTTCAACTGATCTCATCATTATAGGAAATGATTTATGCTCAGATCCAGATAAGTCAAAGTGTTGACTTCTATTGTAAATGTATTATCTCTCTCTCTCTCTCTCTCTTTCTCTGCTGAACTTTGAAGATAAAAGAAGATTTGATCAAAGGGTTTCCCCACACATTGTGGGGTTTGTCCCTGGCTTGCGCCACATCTTGTGTTCTCTTGTCTTGGCTTGTCTTCTGCGTTCTACATTTATGTTCTATCTAAAGTTTATCGTAATGCTGATGTGATTGCTAACTGTGAAAATTTAAATAAATTGCTCTAGCATAGAACATACCTAAACTTAACAAAAGTGAAGTGGAATCCATATTCCCAGGAATCCTTATCTAGGATCAAGAGATATTTTGCAGAGGCTCATGTGTTAGTCATCCCGGATTATTCAATACCATTTTACATCTTTTCTTTTGCCTCCCCTCATATTATGGTCGATGTGTTATTGCAAAAGAATAATGAAGGCCACAAACATTCTATAGCCTTCTTTAGCCCGCAGGTGTGGAAAGCTAAATTGAAATAAACTAGCATTTACACCTTATGTTGCAAAGGAAACGATGTAAGGCATAGAGTGGTGAAGAATAGCATAGAGTGGGGAAGAATAGGGACATGTATAGAGTGGGGAAGAATAGCATAGAGTGGGGAAGGATAGGGATGTGTGAATGGACATTGTCGAAAGGAAGGGTGGATGATAATGAGTTACAATTGCAATAGTTAGTTATGTGTATTCTGAAAGTGGATATTTTGTAAATAATAATAGTTTGTGAAAGAGTAGCGACATTTAAATGGACATTGTTGAAAGAAAGGGTGGATGATAATGAGTTAGAGTTGAAAGTATTAGTTATGTCTATTTTGAATATGGATATTTTGTAAATAATAGTAGTGTGTGGAAAAATAGCAACATGTAAATGGATATTGTTAAAAGCTAGGGTGGATGATAATGAGTTATACTTGGAATGATTAGTTATGTGTATTCGAATACGGCTATTCGGTAAATAATAGTAATGTCATGTAGAGGTTATCTATTATCCATGTAGTTGTTCTTGTTTATGTGAACATGTTTCTGTACATTACTTTTTTTTTTTTGTCTTCCGAGATGTAATTTTTCCATATGCTACCTATTTATGGTGTTATTAGAAAATACTATTATATTGTAATGGAAGAGGTGAAAGAAACGTTACCACATTGTGAACAACATCATGTCGTCGTTCCATATTTGAAAATGGATGAAAAATTGTTGGAGCCATCATGATAAAAATAAAAATTCCAGCATGAGTTTGAAAAAATTTAGCTAAATTTTTTGAAAAAGTGGATTATAGTTGTCAAGTTTTAGAATTTTGAGTGCCTTAATTTTGCATAGAAAATGATAGAAATTACAACATGATTTTGAAAAAATCCAGCTATTTTTTTTGAAAATGTCAACTACAGCGGTCAAGCTTCAGTATTTTGGGTACCCAGGCATTCAGTATTTTGGGTACTCTAGCCTTAGTCCATTGAAGGCCATCTTCTCAGCTCTGAATAAATCTCGCTACACTGATCTTCAAATTTGAACCTCTGAGAAACGACTTCAAATTTGTTGTTTTAATGTGAAGCCTGCTCTGATACCATGTAGAAATTAGGTTGTATATTTGCAATTGCTCATGAAGTTTTAATCAAAATCACAAGACACAAACCTACTCTACTACTTTGAGGACATTAATTTAAAATTTATAGCAAAAATCTCAGACATACAAGAAGAAATAACACACATGCAACAAGTATTTTTATCTAGGGAAATAAATTTTCTAAAATACCCAATGCTTGCTTGCATTAATCAAATGAATAGAGATGTATTACAATTGCTTTGCACAACTGATCTCACCCTGCAAGTGCACAATTTATTTCATTCTTCATTGAAGCCATCTAACCCAGACTAGGTCACATTTTGCCTCGTCTTGAGCTCATACTTCCTTGTGTTGTTCCTTGAGGAATTAAGCCCCATTATTTAGGAAATTCCTCTAATTAAATTGTGCAATTCCTTAGGCTGATAATTTGACTGCATGCAACACCTGTACACTCAAGACTAGTCTACTACTGATGTTACATTGCCTTGGAATCTCCACCTCAACTAGGTAACTCGAATTCTCTGGATGCACTAGATATTTTGGGATGATTGATCAGTTACTGGATGATCATTAAGTTTGACTGAAGTCCCACTGCTTAACTTGACCCTCCACTAGTTCGTCCAACAGTTGGAACTAGTTTAACTGGAAATGAGATAAATGGCCTTGATTGCTACAAATTAGCAATCACACATGCAAAATTGAACTCTAACTCCTCCAACTCGAATTTACTGAGTAAACTGGGTGACATAAGCCATGTCACACAAGTTAACATCATTCAAGTTGTTTGTTGATGTGGAAATTCAAATTTTATCAATTTGATCAAGGAAAAATCAAATTGAGAATTTCTTGTTGCAATTTTCAACACCTAATTGTTATAGTACATTGAGAACAATGTTTGGTGAGGCCAATCTTTAGTGTGTAGGTAGTTGAGTAGTACAACTAAGGGAATTATTGAACCAAGCACTACTATTGAACCACACATATATATCAAACAACTATAACACCTAACACTCCTTTTCCCTCAGAACCAATAACTTTCTCCAGTGAGCTCACCATAGTTGTGATAAAGAGATAAAAGAGGAGCATTGTTTTTCTCACATGGCTCCAAAGAAACACCCAAGAGTTACTTCACCAATTAAACTTCTAGAAAACTCAATCATGACTGATGAAGAAATAGAAGACGTGCAATGTCAAGTATTCAATTTAGATATTCAAATTAAGAAAATAATTGACACTATGTTAAGAAAGGTTGAATTGTCACAAATACAAGAATCAATTAAATAGGATATGGAAAAAACAAAAACAAAAAAAACAAAAAAAATGGTGGAATGATTGAAACAAAAGATGGATGAAAATAAGGAAATGGAGAAAAAGATGGAAAATTGGAACATAAGATCGTACAAGCCCTCTATGAAAGGCTCCCTAAAATTGATAATGTTTGAAGTGATTCATGAAAATAAAGGTAATATCCATGTTGTTAAAGTTTCTAAAAATAAGCATTTGTCAGAAAGATTTAACTCTAAATAGTGGAGTTACTTATGGATTGTCTCCAAACAATATGAAATTTCTCGAGGTTGAATTAAAGAAGTTTGAAGGAACAAATATCTTTACCTAAGTGAAACAAATAAATAAATATTTTGAATTGCATAATATTATAGATGATAAACAAACGATTCACATAACAACTTTGAATTTTGAAATATAACACTATCAATGGTCTAAATGGGTAGTTAAAAGAAAGCCTTTTTTTTATTCTTATACTTTGGGTTTATTTACAATAGACTTAGAAGCACAATATGGAAAAGTTTGGGAACAAGACTACTTTAGTCAATTGACAAGAATCAAGTACTTAGGTGATATCAAAAATTTAAATTCAAAATTTTGAGTATTGGCCACAAGGATGGATAACATAAGTGATGAACATATGTTGGAAGCTTACATGGCTGGATTAAAATAAGACATTAAACATGAGCTTTTCCTAGAACATCATGAAAATATTATGGAAGCTATGCAATTGAATAGTCATATTCAAGCCAAGAATAACGCTACAAACAAGTCTACTGGTGGGACCATATGCATGAAGCAAAGATTGTTTGAGATTCATAAGACAACCCTAACTCAACCTACTTGAATATCACAGAAGAAAATAAAGGAAATAAGAGCAAAATGTATAGCCTTTGGTTGTAACAACAAAGGATCAAAAGAGCATAAGTGCCAAGAAACAAAAGTGTTCACCTTCAAAACTAATGATAGAGAGAAAATGGAAACATCTACACAATGAAATGAAAAAGAACTTGTCAACTTAAAAAAGCAGACATAGAAGTTGAAATTGTGCACAATATTGTTTTATCCATGTGTGAAATATCTATGCATGCATTGGAAAGTTTGTCATCACCTCAAACCTTGAAGATTGTAGGTTACATTGAGAAGCAAAAGGTCATGGCGCTTATTCACTAAGGAAGTAACTATCACTTCATTGATAAAATATTAGCAAAGTGTCTCAATAGCTTGGTATATCCAAGCTATTAAGTATGGGAAAAATGCCACCACATTAAACTAAGTATGGGAGAATATAATTTGGTAAGCCCAATGTATGCCATTTCCATTGGAGGTGTAGATGTTCTATGGATTCCATGGTTGTGAACATTAGGTAAAATTTCTACAAACTACAATGAATTATTCATGAGATTTGAATTGAGAGGAATTCAATATGAATGGCAAAGAGTTAAAATCCAGACCTTCTCAAGCCATCAACTATCATAAAATACAAAGGGTAGCAAGGGAGTTGTGGTTAAACTTTATTTTATGAAAGTTAAATGGAATCCCAAAGTAGTCTCATCATTCCATACAAATATTTTTTTTCTTCGAGAGATATGTGAGTGGGTTTGTAATGTGTGCATAATTTTTAAAAAAAATTTAATAATATCTTTCAAGTCCCAAAAATCCCCTAAGACTCTTGATGTTCTTGAGAAAATGTCATTTTGTAATGGATTGGATCTTTTGAGGATCCACTTTAACTCCTTCCTTTGAAACGATATGACCTAAATACTCTACTTCTTGTTTCCCACAAGGACATTTGGATATTTTTACATACATTTAATTGTTCTTGAGAATTTGTAGAACTTTATCCACATGGTTAATGTGGTCTTCCTATTATTTTCTATAGATAAGTATATCATCAAAGAAAACCAACACAATTTTTTCAAGATGGGGTCAAAAAAATTTGATCATAAGGCTTTGAAAAGTAGAAGCATTAGTCAACCCTAAAGGCATGACCAAGAACTCACAGTATTATTTGTGTTCTAGAAGTTATTTTTGGAATGGTTTCTTTTCTTAATTTGATATAGTGGTATCTTTTTTTAAGATCAAGTGCATGTCTTCTATACCAGTATTGGCAATGCCTAAGTTTTGTAAAACACTCACAAAAAAACATTATGCACAAGGACAAGAAATTAGAGAAATATTGACAAAAAAGGAAGACTATTAGTTTTTGAAAGAAAACAATTCAAGGCAAAAGACTTGGTGAAATCAACGTGTAGTAGAAATAGAAGCAATTTTACATGCAATAAAAAATGATGACAGTGTCTCATTAGGAGAACATTAAAGTCAAGACAAACCATGATATCCTAAAGTACTTTTTGGAGAAAATATTGTCAGTAGAAGAGTAGCAAAAGCACAAGGGTTTGATTTTGAAATAATCTACAGAAAATGGAAGGACAATGTAGTAGCAAATGTTCTTTATAAAATAAAAGAAACCTCAAGTTCATATTCTAATACACATTCTATCCATAAGTGGCTAGCAAAAGCTCACCATAAATGGAAAACTGACAACAGTTCTAAACAAAAAACACAATGGATAAAGGGATGAACTATATGGAGCATTGTGAGTGGAGGGGAGATATACTTTAGTATACAAGGGTAGAATGTTTTCATACCCTTAATCATAGTTGAGGCAACAAATATTAAGAGAATTACATGATCCAAGATCCAAGACATGCAGGGTTTCTTAAAACATATCAAAAGATCATTTTTTTTAATGAATAAAGAAAGATATTCAAAAACTTGTAAAAAAATAAAGGGGAGACAATAAAATCTCCAAGGCTACTTTTGCCATTACACATACTTAATCAAAGATGGAAGAGATATCAATAGACTTCATTTCAAGGTTACCAAAATTTAAAGGCAAGGGCGTCATTTTTGTGCTTGTTGATAGACTCACAACATATGCACATTTTTGGAATTCAAAGTACATATATAACAAGCCAAGCAACGAAAGTGTTCATGAAAGAAGTTCATAAACTTCATGGTTTTCCGAAAGTAATAGTAAGTGAAAGAGACCCAAAATTCATTAACTTTTTAAAAGGATTATGAAAAATGAGTGGAATAACACTAGATATAAGTTCAAAGTTTTATTCACAAACAAAGGGTCAAATAAAAATAGTTAACACATGTTTAGAGAGTTATCTACGATGTTATGATTTAGATAAGAAAACTCAATGGATGAAGTAGTTGCTTTTGGCAGAATGGTCATATAATTCCACCTATCACACATCTACTAAAATGTCCCCATTTGAGGTCATTTATAGATATACATCTCCTAGTATCCCATACTTTTTGCAAGATAAGTCCAAAGTACATGCAATAGAGTTACAAATGGAAAAGACTAGAAACTTTAACAATTCTCAAGTAAAACCTTCAAATAGCGCAAAACAAGAAGCAAATCAACATGTAAATGAAGAACAATTTCAGAAAATTGATTGGGTATTTTTGAGACTACAACCTTACAAACAATTTATATTCAAGCAAAAGAAGAAGAAAAAAACATAGCTACAAAATTTAATAGAAATCTACAAGATTATTCATAGGATTGGACAAGTGGCATATCAGTTAGATTTGTGTTCCCACATTCATAGGATGTATATTGTCTAAAAAAAGGTTTTGAGATAAACTATGCTAGTGCAAACAAAACTTCTAAAATTGTATGAAGAATGAAAATTGATCTTAGATTAGAAAAAGTTATAGATCAGCATTCTATATCACTTTAGAATAGAATTGAAAAGCTAAAATCAGTGGAAGAACATGCATTTTGAAAAGGCTAAATGGAAAATGAACGGTTCATGAAGACACAATCTCAATTACAAACTTTAAAGGCAAAACATTTTTAAAAGATGAGGGCTATATTAAAACTCTAATAAAGATTTATTATTACTTTATTTATTATGATTAAGTTGAAGACACAATCTCAATTACAAACTCTAAAGGCCAAACATTTTTAAAAGATGAGGGCGGCTAAAACTCTAATAAGAATTTATTATTACTTTATTTATTAGGACTAAATAGACCTACTGATAGGTTACATCATGTGGTGTTGTCTCCTATTCTCCTATTTATAATAAAAGAGATTCATTTCTCCTATTTTCGTATTCTCCTATTTATAATAAAAGAGATAGAGATTCATTTATATAAATATCATATTTGTCTTTGCATTAAATTTATTGTAAAAAAACGATTTCCCATTTGATATTTTCAAAATATTTAGAAAATCAAAATTTGAATTTCCATCTCTTTAAAATATTTAAAAAATAAAAAATATATATATTCTGATATTTTTAAAATATTTAGAAAATCAAAAAAATATATGAATCTTTTCTTATGCCTTCAACAACAAGAACAAAAAAAATTGATTTTAGACCATAAAGTAAACGAGATTCACTTGTATAGAGATCATATTTGACTTTGCATTAAATTCATTTATAATAAAAAAATATTTTCATATTCTCCTATTTATAATAAAAAGAGATAAGATTCATTTATATAGACATATCCTATTTATAATAAAAAATCCTATTTATAATAAAAGAGATGAGATTCATTTGTAAAGACATCATATTTGTTTGTGCATGTCTGTGCATTAAATTCATTGTAAAGTAAAAGATTTCTTTACCTCAAAATTTGACTTTTGATATTTTTTAAATATTTAGAAAATCAAAATTTGACTTTTTGATATTTTTTTAAATATTTAAGAAATAAAAAATAAAAAAATAAAAAATATATATCTTTTGATCATTTTTAAAATATTTGGAAAATCAAGAAAATATATGAATCTTATCTTACGCCTTCAACAAAGAATTGATTTTGGACAATAAGATTGTCAAATGATTATGGAAATTATCGGTCGCGTGAACAATATCATGCAACCAGGCAAGTGGTTTAAGCTCTTAAGGAAGGAAGAGATGTAATTTTTTCCTTGCCCTATGAAGCTAGAAATGTTGTGAAATATAATCTCATAGGCCAAAGTGGGCATTAACAGTGTAGTGAGATATGGAAGGCGTGTCATTCTGATTGAAGTTCCTTAATAAGGACCAACTATTAATTAGTAAATCTGTTCCATGAATAAATGGTCAAATGTTAAAATAGCTTAGCTTTACTTTCTGCATACGCACAAAGCATTTCAAGAGTATTCCCTGCTAGAATTTTATGCCCGAGTAGGCTCAAGATCTGTCCAAAGAGAGCCTACTGTGTGATCCTAATATTGCTCATAAAAATCACAAATTGTCAAAACAGGTTCAAAAATCTCATCAAAATCACATTAATATCCCCATGATATAACATCCAAAGAAAAGGATAACTTTTGAAAAAGTGAAATCACAACTCTCCCAGCATATGGCATTCATCTTGTAACAAATGGAATTAAGCTGTCAAACATGGGACATTAAATAATATAAGGAGCTTTTGCCCACGAGTATATATAACAGAGGATCAAGACCAATTTGGAAGCGACTTCTAACTACTGCGAGTCACAAGACTAAAAGAATGCATTTTGAAATAGCTTGCCCATCCTTAACTTCTAAAACAGACCAGCTACAAAAATCTATAGTCCTGCTTTAGAAAAAAATCATTTTCAGAGTGGAGTTTTCCATAAACATGATTTGTTAAAAAGGAAATGGAGTTAAAAACAAAAATTGACCTTTTAACTTATCAAAGATCAGGATTAAGACCAGATCCCCATTCTAAATTCACCCTTCATCCAAATTATTACCATCAATTGAGTCACCAGAGATTGAATTCAGACCAGATCCCCATTCTAAATTCATCCTTCATGCAAATTATTACCACCAATTGAGTCACCAGAGATCAATTTCAGAGTTGAGTTTTTTCAGCACGAAAAAACTAGATAATTGTATTCATAGTAGGAAAAATCACAATACAAGCATAATCTCAGATATATTGTCGGAGAGCTATGACTGTTGTAGATTTGTTACATACTGTTCCTATGATAAAAATATTGGACCGTATGGAGTTCTGATATTTGGAATGTTTACATTGGCAAAGGAAACAATAGGCCTAGAAAAATAACAAAATTGTTGAGTGCATACCTTAACAGAGAGTTAATGCCATGTGAAAATAAGAATAAACATACCAGAGATTTAATGTGATGAGATTCATATATCCTGGAAATGAAAATCTTGAACTTGGAAGCAGTGGCTGTCCGTCCTAACCTGCATTCGCCAAATGCCTTGGGGAGCAGAAAGGCCCTTTTTAGATAGTGAATCTGCTTCATTATTTTGGTCCCGGTTAATGTGGGAGATTGAGTAGTCCCGCCTGTTGTTCCATATCATTGCGATCCTATCCAGCCATCCAGCAAGGTGAATGTTTTCTATATTGTGCTTTTGCATTACATGATCAATGATAAGCCTCGAATCTCCAAAGATTTTTAGATTGGGGATATTGAGAAAATTGCAGAAAAAGAGGAGTCCCGTAAGTGCCACCGCCTCAGCTTTATTGTTGGATCCCGGACCAGCATTCCAATTAATTTCAATGGTTTGATCTTTTGCAGTTCTGATGAAGACGCCACATGCACATATTCCTTGTTGGGCTGCTCCGTCGAAGAAGGCACATGGGGGGGGCGCGGAGACTGTTAATAGGGGATCACCTTCATTTCTCATACTCTTTGAACATGACATTTTGTTTCTACCATAAGGGATCCTATTCATACTATCCAGCCAAAGAGAGTTGTGAAAAGATATAACTGAAGCGACCACCGATTCGTATGTATCCTTCTTAGCCCTGAAAATTCTGCCGTTGCGCCACTTCCAAATAGCCCAAATGACTAGTAAGGGAATGGCTCTCTGTTCCTTATACATATTGCTCCATATCTTGAAGGCTTCAGAAACTGATGAGAAGGACATTAGTGCAAAACCGTAATGTGTTGCGATGTTCTGCCAAATGGGGAGCACTTAGGGGCAGGTGAGGAATATATGAAGGTTATATTCCGAGTTTTCCATGCACAGTGGGCAGATTGTAGGCCCATGCCAATTGCGCTTTTGCAGGTTGTCCCATGTTAAGTTCTTGTTGTTGTAAACCAACCATGCGAAAATGATGATCTTAGTGGGGCATCTGGATTTCCAAAAAATAGGGGGAAAAAACTCTCGAGATGTGTCTTCCTTGTGTTAGGATATTCCGACACATAGGAAATAGTTAAGTATAACTTGGTCTAGTATAGAGTTAGGTAAAGTGTGTTTCTTTACTATGTACATTTTGTAACTTACAATCCAACGGTCACGATATGTAGTGATCCAACGGTTCATTCTCTCCTTGGTATTACCGACACTTGATCCATGGCTTAACACCTGATTGGTCCATGATCTCTATTTAAAGAGCATGGAGGGTCATTTGTAGGTTAACTGTTCATGAGAGAAGCTTATGTAAAATTTCATTCTTTTATTAATAAACTGTCTGAAGTGGCCGCGTTGGCTCAGGCCGTGGACTGTTTCCCTCTTTGAGGGTTTTAACCACGTCAAAATACTGGTGTATTGATCTATGATCTGTTTGTGAGCGGTGTCCTTTGGTGTTATGTCTGAGGAACTTACCCTGTAAATTCCTACATGGTATCAAAGCTAATTTATGAGAGTAGAGGTCTTGAGTTCAAGTCTCCTTTTTTGTGGGGGCGGATTTTTCATTTCCGCACATTCCCACACTTCGTCGGCATCTTCATCAAATTTTATTCAAAAAGCCATAACTTCTTCATCCGGAAGCTGTTTTCAGAGCCGTTTTTTTGAACCAGCCTACTTTTTCGAGATCTTTCCATTGGAACACTAAGTTTCAACATCTATAGCTTCAGTTTCTGTTAAAATGTGAATTCCATGCCAAGTTATTCTTGACAGCACCAACTACTTCCAATGGTGGTCCTACATTGTGGATTTACTTAGAAGTAAAGGTCTTTACATAATAGCCTCAGACCAAGACACCAAACCGAAAGATGAAGATAAGGCAGCTAAATGGGAAAATAGGCAAGACCAAGCACGTGGGTTGATAGGGATGTCTATTTCTCCCGATCTTAGATTCCATATTTCAGAACTTGATACTCCTGAAGAAGCAATGAAACAGATCACTAAAGTTTTTGGAATTAAAAATGAACTTAAAGCCCATCAACTTGAAAATGAGTTGCTTACATTGGACCCCAATAATTTTTCTTGCATTGAAGATTTTTTGTCCAAGTTCAAGACCCTTAGACTTCTGTTGGAAGGTGTTAAGGTTAAGAAAGAAGATAGTAGCATTATCTACTCCACTCTTACTAAGTTGGGACCAACCTATTCTGTGTTTGTT
This sequence comes from Pinus tabuliformis, assembly GCA_031772625.1. Lineage (NCBI taxonomy): Eukaryota > Viridiplantae > Streptophyta > Pinopsida > Pinales > Pinaceae > Pinus > Pinus tabuliformis. Next base: position 935,959,802 of record CM062816.1, on the reverse strand, counting down.
TCCACCTTCCATTCTACAAGAGAAGCCTTCATTTCTCAAGGACAAGCCTACAAGTCCCCTTCCTTTGATTCCTTTTGTCATTCTTTAATAAGAGAACAAGAAAAACTCTTACACCTTGGTCTTCTTCATCTTGGAAACTCTTCTAAGAAAGCGTTAGCCGCTCAGCAGCAACCAAATTCAAAGAATCCTAAGAAGTTGTATCCTAAAAGGAATGGTCCTAAACCAAACAAGGGTCCTAAGCAATTTCAGCCTCAAAATGAAAAATCATTTCAACAAAATGATAAGACAAATAAAAACAAAGGGAAGAAGACTGATAGACATTGCAACTTTTGTAATCGAGATGGCCACTTAGAATCCAAATGCTTTAAGAAGATGGAAGCCTTGGAAGCAGCAATGAAGAAGCATAATATCCATTTGGAGCACTCTTCAACTTCAACTTCATCTTCAGGAATGGCACTTTCTGCATGTGGTTTTCAAGCATCTCAGTCTGGCTATGCACTAAATGTATCTTCTTCTTCTCATTCTCATGAGTGGCTCATTGATTCTGGAGCTTCTTATCACATGGCCAAAAACAAAGCCATGTTTTCTTCTTTAAATGATTGTAACACCAAAAATATATATGTTGGTGATGATAGATCTCTTAGTGTTGTAGGGACTGGAACTGTTCATATAGACAATGGTCAATTTAGTGATGTATTATGTGTTCCAACCTTATCCTACAACCTTCTATCTGTATATCAGATAACTCATTCAGGTGAAGGTAAAATCGTTGAATTTTCACCTCATGATGTTGTAATTAAGGACCTAAGAGATCCTAGACAGATTTTAGCTACTAGCATTGCTGATGATTCTACAAGGTTGTATAAGTTTCACAACTTTGGGTCATCAAATCTTCCCTCAGTATTTGTTGGTCATAACGATGAAGTGAGCAAACTTTGACATGAGAGATTTGGTCACTTAAACTATCGCTCCCTTCAGAATCTATGTAAAGAAAATATGGTGACAGGTCTTCCAATGGTATCTTGCAGAGATGGTGTTTATTCCAGATGTGTACTCAGAAAACAACATCGAGATAGTTTTGAAAAACGTGCCTCTTGGCACGCCTCAGCCCCTTTACAGCTCGTGCATAGTGATTTATGTGGTCCACTTCCAGTTGTTTCATTCTCTGGCTACAAGTATTTATTAACTTTCATTGATGATTTCTCCAGACGTACTTGGGTATACTTCTTAAAACTCAAGAGTGAAGTATTTAACATGTTCTTGGCCTTTAAGGCCTTTGTTGAAAAATAATCTGGACATCAAATTATTAAGCTAAGATCTGATAATGGCAGAGAATATGTTAAAAACAAATTCATCAACTTTTGCACTGAGAATGGAATTCAAATGCAACATACTGTTCCATATACTCCACAACAAAATGGTGTAGCTGAAAGGAAGAATCACACCTTAAAGGAAATGGCTAATTGTATGCTTCAATATAAAGGACTTAGTCTTAATTATTGGGTAGAAGCATTTAACTGTGCAAATTACATAATAAATCACACTCCTACTAAGGTTTTAAAGAATATCACTCCAGAAGAAGCATGGAGCTCAATTAAACCAGATGTAAGTCACTTTCGTGTTTTTGGAAGTGAAGCATGGGCCCATATTCCAGATGAGAAACATAAAGCTTTAGAACCTAAGAGTGAAAAATGTATTTTTGTTGGATATTCTGAAGATGTCAAAGGATATAGACTTATTCCACTTAAGTCCAAAAATGTTATCATTAGAAGAGATGTAAAGTTTGCTGAAAATATATCGGCCTACGAGCCTAGTTCGGCGGATGTGCCACCTCTACCTATCTCTTCTACTTTTGAAAATATTTCTTCTTCAGATGATGAAAGCGAGGATGAAAATACTCCCCCACCTTCTTAGGATCCTCCTTCAGCTCCTCAGCTTCCAAAATGGGTTCGTGCTACTCGGGATGTAGCAGGTGATCTTGTCGGTGATCCTACAGATCAGCGACGTACACGTTCTCAGTTTGATAGAGCCTCTTCTTTACTGGCTCAAGCTTCAGCAAGTTATGATCCTGACACCTTTGCAAAAGCTTCAGGCCATCCAGATTGGGAAGCAGCTATGAATGAAGAATATCATTCATTATTGGCAAATGATACATGGGATCTTGTTCCTCTACCAAAGGGATGTAAACTTGTTAGATGCAAATGGGTTTACAGAACCAAGTATGGACCAGATGGGAAAGTTGATAAAAATAAAGCCCGTCTTGTTGCTAAGGGTTTTTCACAAGTTGAAGGCATTGACTACACTGAAACCTTCTACCCTGTTGCCAAAATGAACTCTATCTGCCTTGTTCTTTCCCTTGCTGCCACTTTCAAATGGGAAGTCCATCAGATGGATGTTAAATCTGCCATCTTGCATGGGGACTTGCATGAAGAAATCTATATGGAACAACCTATTGGCTTTATACAAATAGACTCCAGCCTTGTATGTCGGCTTAAGAAATCCCTTTATGGTCTCAAGCAAGCTCATCGAGCTTGGTATGCCAAAATGGATAACTTTCTTTTAGAAAATGGCTTTTCTAAGTGTCATTCTGACAATACTTTCTACACCAAGAAAGTGGGCAAGTCTCTTATCATTCTTGTTCTTTATGTTGATGATCTTATCCTGACTGGTAGTGATCCCAACCTTATAAACCATGTGAAGTCTAGCCTTAAAAGGAAGTTTGAAATTATGACAGACTTAGGACACTTACATTATTTTCTTGGTCTTCAAGTCTTGCAATCCAAGGAAGGTATTTCCCTTTCCCAGTCCAATTATGCTTGTGATATTCTACGCCATTTTCACATGGAAGACTATAAGCCAGCCCCTTCTCCCTTTCAGTCTGGAGTCAAACTTTCAGTCACTTGTACTTCTCCTGAAGTTGATGCTACCTTATACCGTCAACTTGTAGGAAAACTTTTGTATCTAACCCATACTCATCCTGACCTTTCCTTTGTCGTTGGCCTTGTTGCTCGATTTATGCAAAACCCACATGAAAGTCATTGGAAAGCAGCTAAAAGAATACTTCGTTATGTTCGAGGTACAGTTCAATTTGGGATTCATTACAGTGCCGAAGAAGCTCCTCTATTGGCTGGTTTCACTGATTCTGATTGGGCTGGTGACCCTGATGATCGGAAGTCTACTGCAGGTTATGTGTTCACTCTTGGTTCAGGACCTATTACATGGGCTTGCAAGAAACAAGGTGCCATTTCTCTTTCTTCAGCAGAAGCAGAGTATCGTGGTGCCGTAGAAGCTAGTAAGGAAGCCTTGTGGCTTCGTCAGATCTTGTCAGAGTTTGGATTTCAGCAGCAGCATCCGACTACACTTTGGTGTGATAATCAAAGTGCCATTCAACTATGCAAAGATCCAGTCCAACATCAGCGCAGCAAACACATTGAACTACACATGCACTTCATCAAAAAGCTCATTCACGACCATGTTCTTGAAGTGCAATATTCTTCAACAGATGATCAAGTTGCAGACATCTTTACAAAGGCTCTCACAGAGGCGAAGTTTACTAAACTTCGATTTATGGTTGGATTTTAGGAAGTTGTCACTAAGGGGGGATAGGCTCTAGTGCCTCCTTCCTTCTCCTATTGTGTCATATTTGTAAATCCTTCAATCCTATCCCAAGTTGTTCCTAAGGGGGTATGTTAGAATATTCCGACACATAGGAGATAATTAAGTATAACTTGGTCTAGTATAGAGTTAGGTAAAGTGTGTTTCTTTACTATGTACATTTTGTAACTTACAATCCGACGGTCACGATATGTAGTGATCCGACGGTTCATTCTCTCCTCGGTATTACCGACACTTGATCCGTGGCTTAACACCCGATTGGTCCATGATCTCTATTTAAAGAGCATGGAGGTTCATTTGTAGGTTAACTGTTCATGAGAGAAGCTTATGTAAAATTTCATTCTTTTATTAATAAATTGCCTGAAGTGGCCGCGTTGGCTCAAGCCGTGGACTGTTTCCCTCTTTGAGGGTTTTAACCACGTCAAAATACTGGTGTATTGATCTGTGATCTATTCGTGAGTGGTGTCCTTTGGTGTTCTGTCTGAGGAACTTACCTTTCATTTCTGCATATGATCTTTGCCCTGCGACTCTATGCAATCTGGGCAAATCAGAAACAGAGAGGAAGGATTTTTCTCATGCGTATGCTCTTTTCCGCTGTGCCTTAGTGTGATCTCGGAAAATCAGAAACATTGAGGAAAATATTTAGTTTCCAGCTAAAGCTAACTTCGAGCCGCAAGGTTCGTTTTTTTTGTATGTCTGTGTTGGGTTTTGTGTTTTTTTTTTTGTAGGGAAAAAGAGCTTTCTCAAAGCAAGCATGCAACCCAAAGCTTCAGTGACTAAAAAAAAGAACCCCCCCCCTCTCTCTCTCTCTCAAACTTTTAGTTTAGCTCACTTGTTCCAAAGCTAATTTATGAGAGTAGAGGTCTTGAGTTCAAGTCTCCTTTTTTGTGGGTGCTGAACCGTCCATACCCTTCCATATCAAATAATCATTATATGTGGAGCGATATATACCACAGCCATGTAGATCTGTTAAGATTTTATTCCATTGTTCCGCCATTTCCTGTTGGAGCTGGAGGTCATATGCCGATTTCCATACGGGAATGGCTCCATCCCAGGTTTTTAAGATGCTGGCCCAGAAAAAGATGCCCCGGCTATGTAAGGTTTTCATCAGGCCTGGGGTGATTTGTATTTTACCAACCCCACCAGCAAATTCATCCTTGCCGATTAATATTTTAGCTCTCGTTTGAAATCTCCAGATAAGGTTCTGTCTGAAGAATGGCTCCAGTTTCCTAAATCCTCTCCAAATGGAAGATCCGTTTGGGGATCCAATGGTGCTTTCCCTGATCCAAAACGTGATATCCCTGTTGTTCAAATATTTTGCCCGGATGACTGAACTCCATAATGATTCCCCCATGATAGCCCTCCACATTGATTTGCAAAGAAGTGCTTTACTGAATTGGGCAATGTCAAGAATGCCCCATCCTCCCAATTGCTTAGGCCGCGTTAGTGCTGATATTTTAGTTAGATGGAATTTGTGTTGATCCTTGTGACATCCCCATATAAAATTAGCGATCATCTTGTTCAGGTTCTTTATAATAGAGGAAGGAATGGTGAATAGGTGTGCCCAATAAACCATTGACTGGACCAAAACCGATTGTGTCAAGGTCATGCGGCCGCCCTTATATAAACACTTGTTCTCCCATGCTGTTATTTTCCTGTAGAATCGGTCTTCAATCCAGATCCAATCCATAACCCGGTACCCCACTGCTTTCAGATTGAAACCTAAATACTTTATGCCGAGCTTGAGAGGGATGGCTTGGATGTTATATATGCGAGACAGGAATTGGATCAAATTTCCATTTATATCCTCCACATGGAAGGAGGATTTCCCTTCATTAACTGTTATACCAGAAGCATCTTGAAATCTGACCAGGATATAAAGAATGCACAACCAAGTTTCTCTGCACAGGATAGCTGCAATAAGGATGTCGTCGACGAACAGACTGTGGGATATGTTAATCCCATTGCAGATAGGAAGAGGCCGACAGGAATTTGTCTGAACCGCCTTCTTGATATGTAGGCTTAGAGAATCTATGATCAAGATGAAAAGGAGAGGAGACAAGGAGCACCCTTGTCTAAGGCCCCTGGTAGCTTTAAAAAAGTGTGTGGGAAGGCCATTAATCAAAACCGCATAATTTACCCCTTCAACACACGCCATAATCCATCTAGAACACCTGTAGTTGAGTCCAATATTAGCAAGAAGACAACGTATATATCCCTAGTCCACGTTATCATACGCCCTTTTTAAATCAATTTTTAATAAGGCAGCTTCCAGATTCTTTGTATGCATTGTGTGCAGGGCTTCTTGGGTAAGTGCCACAGCATCCATTTTGTTCCTGTTCTTAAGAAAGCCGTGCTGTTCCGGGGAGAGATGCATGGATAACACATTCCTAATCCGCATGGAAATAATTTTAGAGATTGTCTTGTATAGAACATTGCATAAGGAAATAGGACAGTGTTCAGAGAAGGATGCCGAGTGGGATTTTTTAGGAATCAGAGCAATGTAAGTGGATGTGATGCAGTGATTGATGTATACATTTAATCTGGATTCTTCAACCAAATATAGGATGTCGTCCTTCAACAAGTCGAAGAAGTGGATGAAGAAATCCACAGTCCACCTGTCCGGCCCTGGGCATTTATCCTTCTGAAAGGATTTTAATGTCGCCAGAAATTCCTCCTCCGTAACTTCGGAAAAGAGGGCTTCATTATGATTTTCTTCGAACATGGTGGGATATAGTTCAATGACCCATCGAATGTCTTCTATTTTGCTGCCAATCTCTCTACTGTATGCCCTGCTAAAATATTTAACCGCTTCACGCGATATGTCCTCTTGAGTGGAAAAAGTCCTTCCAGCTTCATCTTTGATTTCCCAGTTCGTATTTTCCTTTCTCCTCTTATTGGCAAACCTGTGGAAAAACTTGGTGTTTTTATCACCCTCCATGAGCCAAATGGCTCGGCTTTTCAGACGCCACGTAGATTCCTCCTCTGTCAAAATTTCCTATTTCCTTTTTTCCAATTGCCAAATCTATCTACAAATATGTGAAGGAATGGCATTCCTTTTGAAACGGGAGGACAAGAGCTGCAGGTCATTATCAATGTCTTTCATGGCCTTTCTGTTGCATTCTATTTTTTCCCGTTGCCACAATTTAACTTTATTACACAGTCTTGTTATACGAGAAACAAATTCTGATGAATTCCACCGAATCAATCCATCATGAGGTTGCCAGGACTCTTTACCAAAGACGTTAAAGTGCTCATCGGATAACCACGTACGATTGAATTTGAACGAGTATCCCCGCTTGAAGACCTCACTATTCCATTGAATAGATATCGGGTGGTGATCAGAAATGTGCGAAGGGATGATTCTCATTTGCGGCAGCCCGAATTTTTCAATCAATTTTTCATGGAGGATATATCTGTCCAGTATTTTCGCCAAGTAATCATCATTGGACCACCCATTATCCCAAGTTGGCCCTTTACAATCCGGCTGTATGTCTACAAAATTTTTCTGGATCATTGCATTACGAATCATCCTTCCAATCGGATCCATTCTCCTACCATTTCCCCAAATCTCATCATTGCATGGGGTAATGTTAAAATCACCACCAATTAGCAAGGAGTCCATATCGAATATTCCAGATGTTAGAAGTCTTTCCCAGAATGGAAAGCGCTGTCTGTGTGGGGCATATATATTTAAAATGTGCACAGGATCTGAACAATTACGGAAATAGGCCAATATAAGAATGCCTGCAAAACATTGGAATGCAACTGCTTTGACCCACAAAGGATCCCATAGTACAGCCACCCCCCCCGACAAACCTACTGCATCAGTGGCCACCATATGCCAAGTTGGGAACATTCTTCTAAAATAAGAAATGGTCTGGGCACAATCATGCATTGTTTCCTGAATCAATAGCAGCTTGGACATTGAAGATCTAAAGAGGTCCTTAAGAGCCAAAAACTTAGGAGTTGCTCCTAGGCCCCGTATATTCATAGATAGGATGTTATTCATCTGTTCCTTCAGTTGGCCGACTAGCTCTAAGAGGCCTTTTTGCAGTGAAATCATCTAAAGCTATTTCTGACACCGGAATGTCAATGAGATTGAGTTCCCTGGGAGTCTGATTCTTTTTCCCCATTCTCCCTCTAAAGTGTCTACTTCCCCATTTATCTTTACGACAAACATTTATGTTGCTGGCAGATTTCAGACTAATGACTAGGGAAGGAGAATGGTCGGGCTTATGAATGATGAGGGGCTTTAAGTTTAATGAGGCCCGTTTCATGAGCAGATCAATATCACAGTCGATAGAGTTTTTTTCAGAGGAAGTTGGCTGGTTAAAAGGAGAATTTGATTCCTGAATTGCCTTCCCTTTAGAATCTTCTTGTTGTACAGGAGAAAGTTTCATAGCATGGGGGGCAGGGGATACAGCGGGGGACAAAGGAGAGGAAGAGACATATTGGATGGAATGTGATGGCCCCGCCAAGGGAGATTTATCATTCGGAGGAGAAAGGGGAGTAGGTAAGTCTGAAGAGAGTTTAGGAAGATGATGGGGCATAGAGAGGCATTGATGAGGCACTAACGGGTCAAGGAGAGGCCGTAGTGGGAACTTGGGCGAGGAGACATCCCGGGGACAACAAGCCTCGGCACCACTTTCCCATCCTTGAGGTCCAACTGATAATGAAGGGGGGCGCAAGGGACCAAAGGGTTTATCACATGGCGAGCCAGTACTTTGTGAGGATCAGGATTTTAGATTGAGCGGGCCCCGAAATGGATCAACACTATGATGCAGAGGTGGATGTGCATCAGTAGAATCATCATTCCTCTTCGGCAAATTCTTATGACAGTGTTTATGAGAGGGTCTACGCGGGCATAGCGAATGAAGGTGGTTGGTCCTATGACATCCAGAGCACCTAAATGGAATTCCCCAATAATCTAGCCGCTGATCGACTTTTAACGAATCCCAGATTAGTTCAATCGATTCAAGGAAACCACCTCTAAAACCTCGATCAATGAGGACCCATGCAACCCGTTTGTCCTTTGTTCCTATGCATCTGGGATCCACATATATGAATCTTCTGACAGCGTTGCCAATCTTTTCAATCAATTCTTTGTTCCATAGCTCTATGGGCAGACTAGGAAGTTTGAGCCAGATGTAATTGTTGAGAGGGGTGCTCCTGAGCGGATCAAATCCTAAGTACCATCTGTAAAGAGCCAGGAAACTTCGATCCTGGACCCAGGGCTTATTGAAGATGAGCTCAAGATCCCGATCCTGAAGGAAATGGAAGCTGAACCAGTCATTCATGAGTCTGACAATAGTGGGTGAGTAGCCAAGAAGAGGAACCCATTTTGATGTTACCCAGGATCGAAATTGAGACTCATCCATCGTGGGGAAATTCCATCGTCCCACTAGGGCTCGCTCCTGCAGGCTAGATATTCTGTCGAGTAGCAGAGTCCCGTCCAAATTGATAGCTTCAGGAGGAGGGGAGGATTTAATCGGCCAACAATGTTTACGTTTTGGGCGGGAAGCAGAGACATTGCCTATGGGAGACAGGTCCTTCTGAGATGCAGGGAAAATATCCGTGTACAGCGAGGCAGCGCATTCATCGTTGGCTTTTTGGCTGACGTGGGATTTCTCCGCCTCCAGGGTGGCGCGTACCAATGCTGAAGCCTCAGAATTGTCAGACGGAAAATCCATAACTATGGATTGCAGCCTAGATCCGGAGTACTCGATCAAGATATCCCAAGATAGACCATTCAGACAAAATACAACAAGGCTTATTCAATAAGAGGGGAAAGCCAAATAATTCATAGGGATCAGATAAAGCATTTATGAATATAGGCGCCAGTGATCGATCACTATGTCCCCAGGAGTGCCCCTTCTGGCAGAGAAGTATAAATGAGCCAACTATGTTCTATGGGAAAATGAGGAAAGACAGTGAACGTATCCACAAAAATATTGAGAGGAGGATCCCAAAATAAATGCAGACATCTATGCTTCAGCCTCCGGAAAATTCAAATTATCCGGCTTCGAAAAAAGATAGGGGGATGAAACCAGAGAAGAAACTCAAGAGTTTGGACAGGCGATGCAGCAACAGTAAATCTGATATATGCACCAGCACGGACCAAATCTTAGATGAATATCCAAGCAAGGTTTGGATATGATGAATATATTCTTAAAAAACTTGACTATGTTCCCCCACCACCCAAGAAACTTAGGACCCGACATGTAGGAGAATCAGTTGCAGATATATAGGAAGGGATTGGACCTCAGGCGTTGCCAAGTGGACAAAACCATGGCAGAAAGAGCCTCGTTTAGATATATGCAATATCCAATCGACAGCTGAATAATGGCTGGAATAGCCACGTCCAGGGAGAAACTACACGTGTTTGCCTTCAGTCGTTCCTATAGGAGAGTCAAAATAGAATGAGGCACGGCCTACCATCCTCCACTGGAAGTGCCATGGCTTCCATGCCTCCACCTGTCAAGAGAAAAGTAGCTAAACCATATCTCAAGAGGACAGCAACATAGAGAGACAGGAAAAGTTACCTGGGGACGAATCACATATCCCTCCTTGCATATGAAATTCCTATTGGCTCTTTTTTCTAGAGGAGTTCAACTACACCATGCGTTCAAGCATGGAATACTGAAACTTTCCTCTCATAACTTCCTGCCACAGTAAACGCCTGTCATCTAGTATACAAGCCCACGGCTACACCATGCGTTCAAGCATGGAATAATGAAACTTGCCTCTCCATTTTCTTCTCTGCTTTGCCATATCTTTTTCGAGACGTATAGTTAAAGTCAATTTCAGAGTTGAGTTCTCTGTAGGCATGATGAAAAAAGAAATGGAGTCAGAAATCGACCTTTTAACTCATCAAAAATCAGAATTAAGACCATTTCCCCACCGTAAATTCACCCTTCATCGAATTTATTATCACCAAAAATCTGAAGCTTGAACCCCTTTTTACAAAGTATATTAATAAGCAATTTCAAAGCAAGGAGCTCAGCATAACTGTCAAATTCCTCTCCCAATCTGGCCTTGACCCTGAAAAAGTGTGTGTCTTAAAAAAAAAATTATGCCACTTGCTTTATATTTATATTTGGGAGGAGATCCTTGGCTTGCTACGTCAAAATCGTGAAAAGGCTACCTCTCAAGCATTGCTTTGGGAAGAGTTATATAACTAGCAAATATAAATCTGTGCTGGGATGCACACTCGAAAGGTGGGATGAATCTCCATTCAAAAGCGTCAACGTTCTTTGCAAACCAAATTCCCAACTATCAAGAGTAAAGCTTTGAATTCTTTTAAATCTGGCTTCTACTGCCACTATGTAAAACTTACTACTTTAGTTTCACCTTGCCCAGCACCTCCTACCCGTATCAGGCTATCCATTCTAGCCCACAATGGGGAAGAATATGGGCAAGATGATCTCCTATAGCTTCCTCATCTAGCTTGTACAAAGGACATCGACTTGGCCCATGTCCAATCCTCTTCTGTACCATGTAGTACTTACACAGAGTAGGGCCTTGTTCTATATGGCCAGCCACATGAAGATCCTTGCTTCATGCTTTTAGTGGGGACTTGATTTTCCAAAGTGGTTTCCATTACCATTAGATTCCATCAGGCCAATCTGTTAACAAACATTTCATTGCATTAAAACCGAGTCTGGGGGTAGAGAATCACCAGACCAGCTCATCCTTGTCTCCTTGAGTCGAACATGACTCACTTTTAGTCCACCTGTGTTAGACTCCCACTGCTCCCCTTCATTCCCTCCTAGCTCTGGAAAGTTTGCCCTGCTCCTCTTCATTCGCCTCCAGCTCTAGAGGTTTGCCTTTTTCCACTTTTGCTACCAAAAGGTAGTGTTTTATGGAGAGGCAGCCTGAGCTAGATAGAAGTAAAATTTCCCTCACAGGTTGTAGATCAGATGAAGGCATAATTTTTCTTTTAAAATCCTCTTCATTTGTCAGCAATGCTCCAAGTTCAATGTATTGGATCCACATAGTGATCAAGAATTAGAAAGAACTATCCAGCTTTGTCCATAGAACCATAAATCATGTAAATTTGAATGTACAAAACATAAATGCAAACCATACACGGGCAATATTCCATGTTAGGATGTGGTTCAGTACAGGTAATGCAATTTGTCCCAAAATATATTACTAACTCACTACAGAGGATTAAGTCAGATAATTTAGATGAGAAAGCAAAATTAAATTGCATCAACACAGTTAAAAATTAGAATCTCATATTCTGCGTATTTGCAGACAAATATACATCAATGAGGAACTATTGACTACTCTTATCTCACATTTCTTACTTTCACAGTCCGTGGATCAACATAAAAGATGGATGGATGATCTGTAAAGCTCTAAATGTTGTTCCTGCATCAATCAACCCCTTCTAAGTAAGGTAAGGTTTCATGGACTAAAGAACAATGCCAATGAACGTTTCTATCTAACCACTGTATCGAATAAAGAAAAGAATCAGCCAAACCTGAAGTGTAAACTGTAACAATGGGCACTGCAGAAAGCTACAGAACAAGTCAATGTCTAGATGCATCTTAATATTGGACAAGTTTCCAGGGTAATTCAATTTAACCTTCCAGCCATCAACCATAGGAGTATGATTAGGTTAATGCCCTATTCTTATTTTTCGAGTCTCTGGGGAATGGGTGCATTCATCGAATAGTCGTCCCTCTTTAGATTTTCTGTTTGAGCTGCCATGTTATGTGCATCCGCTGATTCTGAATCTGGAGAAATCGTAATATGAGTTTCCGCTGAAAGAAAGTTAGACAAAGGAAATGTCGACCCTTCCCGCACAAGGGACATACCCTATGGAGGAAGAGAGTTTTCAATGGAATAATGCATTGGACTCAAAACTAGCGACACTGAAGCTTGGGCATTCAAATTTGGTGACATGTCTGATTTGACCCAAGAGGGTGAATTCAAAGCTGGTGATCCTGGTTCATGACCCAACGGAGCCAAACTCGGTGAAGCATCTCTCAGGTCTTGTGAATCTTGGCCAAGATATTTTTAAGAATAGAGTTTATCCTCACAGACCTCATAGAAATTTCCAGTGCGAACCTCCTGACGGAGAGAACAAACACCGCAGAAAATCCACTGCATTAGATCTGTCACATTAGGCTGCCCACAACAGCAGCCATTTCTAGGTAAGCCAAACCTCTTCCACATCTGAATCCTCCAAAACCCACCATACAAAAGCCCAAACATGCAAAGAATGATCCCAGTGATACCAAGACCTTCCTGAATATTCTCATTATCAATATTGACAACAGCCAAGGTGAAGATCCAATAAGGGGCCATGCACAACAAAATGAAGGTCACTATGTGCACATACATGTTCCCAAACCCCAGTCTATCCATATTCCACCCAAAAACGCAGAACCCACAAAATGTTGAAAAAAATGCAACAGAAGGATCACTACAGCAGTCAAATAGACCTCCCTGCCATTCCGGTTTAAGTTCCATTCTTTTACTACCTCTTCTAAGAAGAGAGTATTTCTTCTCAAGCCGCGCGTATGTAGATTTTTTTTTCACAGAGTTATCATCTATCCTAATAACATCTGCGTTTGCATCTGCATCAGTGATACTTATAATCGTAGTCTCCAAATCACCTTCAGCTTCGTAATCTTTCCCAAGAGGACTCAGGATAAGATAAAGACTAGCTGCAACAGGGGCGCTTATTGCAATAGAAATGCACAAACCCACTCCAATAGCCGGACGCTGTGATCTCTTATAGCCCCAATTCAGACCATAGAGTGCATAATACGCAAAACAATTTATTTGCAAAAGTAGCACAACTACCATCATGTGTGCCCACTCATGAGGTTTGTAAGTCTCATTTTTACAGTAGACCTTTCTAAGATTAACAATGTCCTCTGGTTTCCATCTAATGAGAAGTAAAACATGATAACAACGTTGTGGGTGTAGATAAAGGCACATCATGGTAAGAAGCGCATTTAGAATTTGATTATTGACCTCAAACCAGGCATCCCTCTCACTCCTTTTAGGCACGACCCTGTTAAGAAAGCCAACCAGAACCAAAAAAAGAATAGCTCCAGATACTGCCACAGCAATACCCCATATTAATAGTGCCAAATTCTTCGGATTTCGCAACCATACTTTCACTACCTCCTTCCAAAATACCCACCTAATTTCGCCAAAAAAAAGGACTTTAACACCATCCTTGAGGCCACGAAAAGGCTTCGCTGGCACTGGAGTTCATTGCCATAAACTCCACTAAGAATTCAAATGGACTCTATCTGGAACTCCTCCGTAAAAAGCGCACAGATGTCAAGTGGAGGGCATTGTTCATTGCCCTAATAACGCTTTTTAAGGTTTTTTAATGTTTTAAAACATTTTTTTATTAAATTAGATGGCTGATTTTTGTTCAATCGTCTAACAAAAGATCTAACAGCTACGATTACGATAGAAAGGCATTTGGGGGAGTCCATTTCAAAGGGAAATGCCTTACGGCGTAAATATCTTGGAAAAACAAGCTTATGCCTTTGTCAAATATTTGATGGCCTTCAAAGTTTGTGTTTTACACTCTAACATTGTAGCTTATGTTCCAAAAATAGTTGTTAAAGACATCCTAGTGCAAGGGGATAATGATGGAAAAAGAGTTAAGTGGATTGCCAAAATCCAAGAGTACAAAATGGATATCAAGCCCACTAAACTCATCAAAAGACAAATATTGGGAAAAATCTTATCAGAGTCTAATTTCTAGGCCTTGGGGATTAAATTATTAATAGAAGAAGATGAAGAAGGGACACAACAAAAAATGATCAATACATCGATCCAAAATTTCATATCAAATACAAACATCTTCCTAGTATAAAGATTTCATCCACTATTTGTTATTCTTGAGGTGCCCGGTGAAGATGGATAAATCCAAGTATAGAGCATTAAGATTACAAGCCCAGAATTTTATTATATCCAATGGCCAATTGTATTGGAAAGACCCAGTTGGAATACTACTTCTATGTTTGGTAGAAAAAGAAACTCAAAGGGTGATTGATGATTTCCATAGTGCCATTTGTGGGGGACACTAAAATTGGAACAATACCACACAAAAGATATTGAAAGAAGGATTCTATTAGCCTAAACTATTCGGAGAAGTTCACTCTTGTGTTCGAGCTTGCAAGTAGTGTCAAATGTTCGCCGAGAAGTAGAAATTAGCCCCACTCCCATTAATCTATGTTTGCATAGAAGATCATTTCATGCAATGGCGACTAGAATCATTTCATGCAATGGCGACTAGAATTTGTCAGAGAGATACATCCCCCTTCCAACAACCAACATAACTGGATACTGACATCCACAGACTATTTCAGAAAATGGGCGGAAGCAATCCCAACCCAAAATGCAACTGACACTGTGGTGTTAAAATTTTTGGAGGAAAATATCATAGCGAGGTTTGGGTGTCCTATGAAAATTGTGACTGATAACGCTTAGGTTTTTAAGTCTACAAAATTTATCAGCTTTTGTCAGAAATTCAGCATTACAGTTGGCCACTCTACTACCTACTATCCACAGGGAAACAGACTAGTTGAGTCTTCCAACAAAACGGTATTAAGGATCCTGAATAAAACAATTGCAAAAATCCATAGAAATTGGGAATCCCAACTAAAATTTTCCCTATGGGCTAATAGGGACACTCCTAAAATATCCACGGGGAAATCTCCTTTCAAATTGGTCTATGGGAAATCATCTATATTCCCTATACAACTTTCCATGCTGGTTTCCAAAATATTACAAGATGTGGAAGAAGAACCAAACTCCCTAAAATGAAGGATAAATCAACTAGTGGAGCTCCAAGAGAACAAAGAGCAGGTAAACCACATGTTAATCAACTGCCAACATGAAATGAAATTTTTATTTGATAAGAAGGCTAAGGATAAACCTCTCTAGCAAGGAGCTCTAGTTTTGAAGTGGGATGTAAGAAGAGAAGACAAAGGGAAACATTGAAAATTTGATCCCTTATGGTTTGGACCCTTCAAGATTAATGAGGCAAAGGGAAACAATACTTTCTTGCTGAAAAACTTGGAGGGTGAAATGCTTGAGCTGCCTATAAATGGGAAATTCCTCAAGATTTACACTAAGAGGTCCATTTCTCAACCATTGTACATACTGGTGAGCCATTATAAAATATTAGTAACACTTTTAGTTCTTTATGTTTCTGTTTTTGTTTTTATATACTTGAATAAAATGACTCCATGCCCAATGGATAGAAGGCTACTAGTCTGCAGGTTCTCAGCACCTTGTTAACAAGGCACTGTTCCCAATTGGAGCCAATGTTGGCACTAATGTCAACCAGACTGACAAGAATATGTGTTGCAGCAAATGCATGGCTAAAAGTATTCCTATGGTAGTTGCAGGCTTCATGTGGAGGATCATCATGGGGAGTGTGATTTCGTATGTCCAGAAAGTCAATGAGTAGAGAATTTTGCAATCATATTCTAGGAAGGAGAAGGAGTCAAATACTACATCAGACACTGTCCATTGGAAAGTGATTTAAACAAGATTTCCAATGATATGTGGAAGTCTAAAAATGGACTCTTGGATCAAAAGATATGGTTTGCTGAAGTTTCAAGGATTTGAATCCTTAGGAAGGAAGGAATATCAGAGATCACAATATTGGAGGTCCAGAATATTGGATATCGCAATATCGAAGGTTCATCACATCGCGCATCGCAATAATAGAGGTATGATACATCAAAGCAGGTGGTATCAGAGGTTGGAGGAGCATTGACACATCAGAACATCGACGTATCACAGAATCAAAACTTCTTAAAGTGAGAACCTTTAAAAAGTTGTGATATCATAAAGTGTTGATAGTATTAGAAAGCACCATGGAACGATGATAAATGATTAATGAAGGATTTCATTGTAAAACCAAAGGTTGATGGACCCTTTTCTCTCTCCTATAGCAAGACAAATGGCAACATATTATTGCTTCTGATAAATCTATAGTGGAATTTGACATCAGCATGACACAATGGTATGACAGGACACGTGACAAGGAGTTTTGGTATTTTGAGGGGCCTAAGGGGACAAATCTAGATGACACATGTCACCACTCATGAGGTTCCATGTGGAGTGATGCCTCATATCGGAGGTCAAAATATCAGAGGTTAAGGAAATCGAAACTTTAGAACAATTGGTGTTTGAAAAACTTCTGATGAGAGGGGTTCCGATATTGGGTTATCACATGGCATCTAGAACAACACTAAGGCCACCATGATTGATCGATCCCAACTCTATAAAGTGTGGAATTCAAGCAGTTAATGGGAAAGTGACAAGTGAACCAGCCGAGTAACTAAAGAGGAACATTGTGGTAAAAGACGTGGCCTGATCAGAGGCCCTCGTAGGCATGCCATGGATATATTTTTCTCAACCATCATTTAGTTGTTCCATTTTGTTATTTTTGTAAGTTTATGTATTTTAAATAAAGGAATCAAATTTGTTGCAATGATTTGGACAATAGAGCCTTCACACATGGAGACAACTAGTCGATCAGACAAATGGAGCTCGGCTAAGATATTTTGTAACTGTCTCTCAAGCACAAGGACCTTATAAAAAGAGGGAAGAAATGCTTAATGAAGGTTCAAATTTTTTGGAAAGAACTCTTGCAAAGGACCTTTCCTGGTTTCATGAAGACAATGTTATGAATCTCGATGTATGTATGTTTCTCAGAAAATTAATGCGATATTTTTAGTGATTCCAACTTATTGGATTGTAATATGTTTTCATATATGTTGAATATTCCTCTCAGATTTCATGTCAAGTAGCTGCCATATATATTTCTTATTAGATGCAGATTCATTTCGATCAAGTTATTGATGGATTAAGCTTGTATAAGATTCATTTCGATCAATTTCTTGATGGATAATGCTTGTATGGGTGTGGAAATTAAGTCTTTAAAAAGCGCTCCATGTATCTTAACATTCCATAAACATTTCCTTTATCTCGTTTCTTTGTAAACCCAAATATACAAAATTCTTAAGATTTAAGCTCTGTATGATGGATTTCTCCTCTACTATCTTCTACAATTACATCTATCTTAACAACTGATTTGCTGCAAGCTCTCAATCTGATTTGGCCACCACCAATCGAGGATCATTTCCTATGTATTCCTGCGTGTGTGTTGGTTCATACATTGTATATTTATGAATGGTTCTGAATCAATCTTATTTGAATTACATGCAAAACTATGGTGCTACAAGTCCTTAAGACAAATTTGATAGCACTAATTAGGATGTCCTAGGCACTGGTCTCCTATCAACCCAAAGACTGTCTCTAGGAGTGACAACACATAGTATGTCCTTATATTGATATATATGAAGATCTATAAAAAACTTGGCTCGAATAATAGAAAAATTCTTAAATTACTTGAAAAATAAATAGGAATTTTGAAAAATAGATATAATTACCAAAATATCAATTACTTAATGAACCATTAAAAAGAAAATATTAAAATATGATAATTCGTATATGTATATGTATATGTATATGTATATGTATATGTATATGTATATGTATATGTATATATGTATATATATATATATATATATATATATATATATATATATATATATATATATATATATATATATATATATATATATATATATATAGATATAGATAGATATATATATTGAAACAACACAAGACCAAAAAATCATCAATATTTTCCATTTTGAATGGAATCTTACTATAATAATAACAAACATCTCACAAATTTCCCACTATAGTCATACCAATGGTATATATGATAATAAAGACTCTAGAGATGAGATATATGGAGGATGCACCAATTTTTTTATAAGCATCTTTTTTATGCATCCTCTAAAATAGAGAACTAAATTGGCTAATGGTTAGAGAGATAGACATGGAAACCATGGATTTTGGTCAACTACCATTCACATCAAACTAAAACAAATTTTGCTAAGATAGAAGACTTCAAATTAGTTTTTATTATTAATTCTATTAACACCTTTGTGAAAGTTGATCCAGGTAAACCTAGGTTTTGTTGAATCATGCTTATAGTTTTATTTAGGATCATACAACCCATGGTGATTCTTAAGGACCATCCATGCTTTCTTTTCACTAGAGGAAAATAAAACTTGTACCACTCCCTCTTTTCCTTGAGAAAATTCTACCAACTTAAATATAGGAATGCCACATGCAAGTAGATTTATTTCTTCCAAAAATTTCAAGTCACTAACTAGGTTCATCATTAAGAGATAAGAGTTGATTAAGAGTAGATAATTTATTTATTTTTGTATTAAATTTATGCCTCAATGTGGAGAGTGGTTGTCTCAAAAGATTATATTAACAATGAAATTTTTAAAAGTTAAACTCTTTACATAAAATCGATGGCACAACAATAATTTCATTAGCTATCCAATGTAAGAAGGTTTACCTTTCTCCAAATTTATTAGAGGCAAGAGATTAGCCAACATAAGGATATGGCAATCTAGATTCAACATACACTAGACAAGTCTCTACATGAGGTCAACAACCTAGTCAACAATTACACTAGTAAGTTTAGGAGCGATTAGATTAGCTATCCCTTTTTTTCTAATTCGCATAGAATAAATGTTGTGACTTTGACTTCTTACAAGCATATCACATCTATTCCATTAAGGGGAAGTCAAAATTTGGTGGAAAATATAATTTCTCCCTTGATGTTTAAGCCCTAGACATTCCATTAGGGTGCTTGCACATAAAACTAGTGTACCTTTCATCTTTACCTAATTTACTTTGAGGCTTTAAACGACACCAAAAGTATTGATGGCATTAAAGTAGTCACCAAGCATTGTATTTGTTGGCCTCGTTAGGCTATTTTCCCCAATCAAAGTATCTTGATATGACAATGACATAGAAAGGGGATAGCAAGACATTGAAATCCATTCCTTAATAAGGAGTGGATTATTAAGATCTTGTTAAATCCAATTGTTGTTCACTATGATAAACTAGGCATCCTAGGTTATGAAAATATACTTGGTTCCAAAACCTTGGGGGTTTGGGTTAAAGGGGTTGAGGCCTAATGGAACAAGGTCATGATCATCAATGAAGCTATATAAGACTTATTTTTTTGACTCTACTCTTAGGTCCATGCCCAATAATCTAAAATTCTTACGTTGGGGTCCATTAGGGTCAATGAGATAGGAGCATTCAATGGGGCCTTAAGCAACCATAGAAATTATTTTTTCAAGGGTCATGTGAATATATAACCAAGGAGCATAATAAGCTATTCAATATCTAAGAAGTGGAAGAACACAATGTAGCAAGTGGAAGGTGAGCCTAGGCCTTGTGAAGTCACACAATAAATGGTGTTTGTGGCCCATGAGGTTGGCCAACTACATCTACTTGCTATAGTGCATTTGTAGTCATCACTCAATGCATGCAACTTCCAATGATCTTTGTAGGAATAAATCCCTCTTGGATTGGATCACTTGTATACATATTTGTGGAAGAGACACTTTCCTTGCCTATATAGAAGGGAACTTGAAGATGAAAAAGCATGGATAAGGCATAATCTAGTCCAATCCCATTGGATAAATGACCACTTTTTATTAAATGAAATTAAGGGAAAATTTCACAAAAGACATTGATAATGAAGTGTCATGGATCCTTCCTTAGGGCCCACAGATTTGGTGATAAGGGATTTGACAACAAAAGTAGTTGCTCGTAAAGTTGACTTAACAAATAGGCCAGTAGATCCTTTTATTGCCTAATTGGGCATAAGTTAACCCTAACACACTATTGAGGTTGTGACCTAGTGTTTAAACTTATCTAGTTCTAAGCACATAACCTCTCATAAGGGAAAAACAATACAACAAAGTTTTCGCCATAATTACATCAAGAGAGTAATGAACTCAATCTACATAGGATAATTTATTTTAATCTTATAATAGATTGAAGAGTTTGAAGTCCAAACTTCCATAACCAAGAAGGTTTTTTTGCAAATCTAGGGACTAGTATGCAACATATTTTTAGCATTGTTTGCATCTACAAATTGGAAAAGAAAAAAACCTTTGATAAGGTTTATGAGCATGGTTACAACACCAACCATATCACTCCTAGTTATCTTGAGTCTACCTGTCAATTATCACTTCAAATTGTTGGTGGGGGGGGAATATTTTCCCTACAAAATACCCTAATAGTGAATTCAAGGCCAGGCTTGATAATATACCTAGTTGCACACCTTCAACATGAATTTGTGAGGGTTCTTATAGGTACCATTGTTACTCACAACATTAGCTCCTTTAGAGATCACAACGTATTTTCAAGAAAAAACCATAAAAACTCTCCACTTGTGACTAATGACATTGACTAAATAAATTAAGCAAATCAAAATCAATTTAATAAGACAAATAATGAATATTCACAATTTAGCAAACTTTTTAAATAATAATAATAGTAATTCCAAAATTTTAATAATATTAATTTATTAAAAATAAATATAATATTAAACATTTAAATACCACATTAATTGTACTTCACCAAAAATATGAGTGGTTAAGCCCCACCAAATTTTAATTCTCACCCAAAACAAAAGTGCATCCCTCACCTAATCACATTCATTGAGAAGCAAGGCCATGTGAAAGACACATGCTGAAGAAATAGAAATATAATAATGGACTTCAACATGATCTCATCGATCCATGCCCTTGTTGTGTTCTAAGCCACAGGCTAAGTCCCCGTACTTTTAAAGCATCCATTAAAAGAGCGTTATGCAGATGCGTTCTGCTTAGCTGTACAAATATTTAAAAGAGCGTCTGGACTCTTCCTTTTGGCTCAATTCTTTATTTATTATTTTAAAAATAGATTTTTTTTTGTTGTATTCGCTTAAAAGCAATAAAATAAAGCTGTTTGAATGCATGCAATATGTTAAATATATTTTAAAAATATTTTTAAACAAATGCTACATAGTAGTTAGTACTTGTTACTTAGTTTAAATATCGAGTCAATATAAATTGACGTATTTTGTTAATTCTGTTTAGTGAGGATAGACAATCTAATCCTACTGAACTACAATAATAATGTCTTATCTTAGTGATAATGTTTTTGTTGAGAAAATTGTCTAGAAAGTTTTATACTTTCTAAATAAAGTATAGATAGATATATTTTAAAAAGTAGTTATTCTTGCGAGATATATATGTGAAAGATGTGAAAAATAAGTTGAATATACTCCTTAAAAAAGTATAATATTTAAAATGAAGATGCTTTATTTACTTAGTTATTTTTCTTTTTAAATTGATAAATATTTCAAGTGTTATTAATATTTTTTTATTGATTTCTTATTGATAATAAATAAAATTATATATATTTTTTACTATAATTTAATTTATGTGTCAAAATTCATTTCATTTTCATGCGATCAAACCAAATTTTGTCATAAATAATAAATAGCTGAGTAATATAAATGAGTAGCTTCTATTTTTAAAATAATTATATGGTAATTAAATGAATCTATATTATTTGTTTTAAGTTTTAAACTATTTTTAATATATATATTAAATTAAGTTTTTAACTATTATATATATATATATATATATATATATATATATATATATATATATATATATTAAATAAAAATTTATGGTTTGAATCAATTTTCACATGAGTTGGCCTACAAGACTTCGAATAGACAGTTATAGGGTGCACTACTAAGTCATTTCCTGATGTGAACTTCATTGGTTCAAACTATATGAGAAAAAAAGCAGTGATGTTAAGGGCTTGTGTCGCCTAGGCCGGGTGGGCAATTTTGAGCCAAAGGTTAAACCTATCGTCATCTCTTACGAAAGTGACGACTTGACAAAAAAATATTCACATGAGTTTATCCCATTGTATTTGTTTATGAATAAAGTTATTTTATTCAACTAATAAAATTTTAAACATGTTAACTCACAATATTTTTTATTCATTTTGAACTTGTTAATTAATAATATTTACTATAAAATTAATTTAAATATTAAAAAATAATTAAATTACATTTTAATTAGTTAATGGTTAATAAGGGATAGAGTTGTAATATTCATGTATTATTTTTAGATATTTGTGCAGGGATTTTTTATTCTTAACCTTTGAAGGAAGTAAATAACAAAATTACCATCAATTACTTCCTAACAAAATTTAACCAAGTATTTACATAAAAAAAAATGGATAAAAACAATTGTTGCATGACAGCGTAGTCCCTACCATTTTAAGAGAAAATTATGCTTTCAAGAAAATTGCAAATTAATATATGAAACTAAAAAATTAATTACGTAGTAAGGGAAAAGACTTGCATAAACTTTGGCAGTAATAAACACTAAAAAATATGCACATTTACATTTTTACTCCTATTTATTAAGCTTGCACATTTACATTTTTACCCCTGCTTACTAAAGTGTTGAAGGAAACATAAATAATGGTGTGAGTATGAGATAATTTTGGGTGGTTTCCTATGAAGCTTAACAATGAAAAATCTAAAAATATCTGAAAATTATAGCATAAATATTATAACTGCATCAAAAAATTATGGCAGAAAAATTTGCTATAATTATCCACATGGCATTGTGGTGTGAAAATGATGTGCAATCATATTGCAGGTAAATAATTTTAAATATTAATAAAAAATTTGGTCACAAACAAAGTAATATTAAAAAAAAAGAGTAAAGTAATACTCAGTAAAAAGAGCTATGAGAGTTAGCTCAATTTGTTGTGTTTATGTGGCTAAAGTACCACTTATAATAATAGGAAATGATAAGGTCAATTCTCCTTGAAACCCTAGATATTCCCACTAGCTCTTTATATGGCATGAAGAATAAGTGTACATTGTTGGTTTTCAAACCAGCCAAACTGAAGGAAATGGAAGAATCTGATAATATACATAACCTCCCATTACCGTTATAACTTTCATAATGTTTCATAAATGAATTTTTTTGGCATATCGAAGCTACATAATTAACTGTAATCATGCCCACAAGACTAGGAATGGCCTGATGAGCCTTGGCCTCAAATCCTGCATCACGACAGGATATGATCGTATTCGTTAAAGTCGTCCATGGCAGAGGAATTAACTAGGTTGTATTAGCTCAACCTCATTTGCATCCATGAAAAGTTCAGAGACTTCAAATAGAGATATGCAAACACTGTGACAGTACTTCCATAGAGTAGAGTAGTGGCTATGGCAAGAACCAGAGTATTCATCGACATCCCGAAGATTAACGCTCTTCTGCTACCCCATCGACCATGTGTGCATTTCATAAAAGGAATCTCAATTCCACTTCCCTCATTCACATAATTTCTTATGAGATCAGTGTTTGGGCATCCACATCTTGAACCTTCTACTACCGCATTACAAACAAAGGGAAGAAGAAGCACAAGAAGAAGAACATAGGTGATATTGAAATAGCTAATTTTTTCTGCCATTTTTGTGACAGCCAGTCTAAACATATTTACTGATCAAATGAGAACTATTACCTCAAAATGGGTACTTGAGCCCAAAAATAAAAAGTGTTGATTCTACATCACCATTTTTTCAGAGTAAATTTTCAATATTTTTTAAAAATAACAGTAAAAAACAATAAAAGTCATTTTGTTTGGTGCAAAAAACACCTTGAAATCGAAAAGTGTTGATGCCGGAATAACGTTATTTTTTTTTTTTTTTTTTTTTTTTTTTTTTTTTAGTTTTTTTTTTGTCGCAGGTTACATTTTCAACATTTTTTAATAATGACGTTAAAAACAAAATATCGTGACTCTAAAAAACTTTAAATTTCCAATGATTTTCAAGCATGACATTAACGATAAAATATCATGTCTTTGAAAACCCTTAAAATTCCAACGATTTTTAAGCGTGACATTCAATTTAAAATATCACTTCTTTAAAAAACCTTAAAATTCCAACAATTTTCAAGTATGGTGCTGAGAAAAAATATTTATAATTGTTTTCAACCATAACATTAAAGATAAAATATCACAACTTAGAAAAACATTAAAATATTGACAATTATTCAACCATGGAATTAAAACCAAAGATTATGACTACAAAACGATCTTAAATTTTCAAAATATTTCAAGCATGACATTATGGAAAAAATTTATGACTAAAAAAACTTTAAAAATGAACATCTAAATGAAAGAGTTATTATACCAAGGGTAATTTCTGTAAAATGCTAAATGTATAGTGATTTTGAAATCTTAGCCTAAAACAACTTGATACATTGCAAAAAAAAAATTAAAAACCAACAATCAAATTGGCACGCAGTGTAGGGAGCTCAACCCATTGTAATGAAAATGTAAAGACCAACCATGAAATTAACACATTGTGGGGCAGACTCGATGCATTATAACGAAAAATTTAAAATCAACTATCAAATTGCAGATAATGGGATTGGGTTGCTAGACAAGCATCGACACGGACCCTATAAAAAAATAAATTATAGATATATTTCTCGTGGAAAAGGTCGCACTCTCTTTATTGATAAAGAAACTGCATTTTGCAGATGTGTTGCATATACAATATTCAGGCCTGGCCTATCTACAACCAAAAACATTTCAAAACTGTGTTCCGCCTCATGTGTGAGGCTTTTCAAAAAAGTCTATGAAAATATTATGAAGCTCTTTGCAGAGAGCCCTTACTATGCTGAAATATAAGGAAAATAAAACAATGAATAATTACATATGGTCATTCGGACTATGGATCCAAAAATGCAAAAAATACAATCTCAGTTGTATATTGTTCATGTTCCAAGCTCTATAAACGGCCTATGGTAGTACTGATAGGTGTTGCCATCTCTTTCCTCCACGATCAACCAAGAAGTGTCATCCCTGTGCGCCGCCTCCTTGGATAAGATGTCAGCGGCTGTGTTGCGTTCCCTGTAGATGTGACGGCATGAGAAGACATCAAAATATGTTATGAGTCTGTGAGTTTCATCCAAGATATGTTTTAGAGAGTATGCATTGCAGTGAGCAGTTTTGTTTATCCAGTTGCATATGATTTGTGAGTCTCCAAATAACTATAAATGATGGCAGTTTTTGGATAATGCAAAATGAATGTTTTTAGCCGCAATGAGCTCTGCAAAGTTGTTAGTCCCCCTTCCCAGTCCCATTTGTATTTTATATACATGAGATACAGATAGATGGAGAATAGCCCCCCCTCCACATCCAGCCTCCTGAGCTGATCCATCAAAGTATGCCCATGGATGAGCTGAGTTGATAACTTCTAGTGTTATGTTCCTATGGGTCAGCTGATTGTCCTCTTCGGGTATGGAGCTATATTCGGCTAGTAGCCTGGTGGTAATGGAGGGCCAGTGGGGGGGTCTTTGATGAAAAATGGCTTGGTTCCTGGCAATCCAGATGGCCCAACTAATAAGGAGCGGGATGTTTTTTTGTCTGATAGAGTTAGTTGAGCACCAGTTGTTCCATGCTTCAGAGGGATGAGAACCCTGCCATTTCTTTGCAGAGGAGATCAAACTGAGGAAGCCATTCCATAGTTCTTGTGTGCAAGGACATTTGAGAAAAAGGTGATCGGTATCCTCATTGTCACTTTTGTAGAGATGGCACCAGAATGGCCCTGAGAAAGATCTTTTCATCAAGTTGGCCCTAGTCGGGACTTTGTTGCAGAGGATGGAATTATATATATATATATATATAAAGAGAGAGAGAGAGAGATTAAAAAACCAAAATCCAAATATTGGAAAAAAATAAAAATAAAAAATAATAACAATAAAACATGACAAAAAAAATCAAATATAAAAAATATATAGTAATGACTTAAAAAAAAATATATAAAATGTAAAAAAAATAACCATACCATGTAAATTTAAAAAAAAAAAAAAAAAAAGAAGAAAAAAGAAGAGTAAAATAAAATTAAAAAAAAAATAAAAAAAATACAACAATTAAAAAATTAAAAACTTACCAAAAAAAAATCCCCGGCAACGATTCATGACAAAATAAATTAAATTTCATAAAATATAAAAAAAACAATTAAAAAAATCAGAATTAACTTGTAAAAATGAAACATTTAAATAAAAAATTAATTAATTAAAAAACATAAAAAATAAACCAAAAAATTATATATATATGAAAAAATAAATAAAAATTCATGAAAAGGATCATTTTTAAGTTAAAATTAAAAAATAAAAAAAGATGAAGAATTGGGAGCTGACAGTTTTCAAATAAGAATGTCAAAAGAGGGGATGAAGGTAAGCGCTTAGGGTTAGGGTTTCGACAAGGTTTTCCTCAGGCAAACCTGAGCTTGGATAGTTTGCAGGGATAGCCTGCAGCCACTTGAACCAGATCAGGACAAGTGAGAGCTACGGGTCGATTGGAGGAAGGTAGCCAGAAAATCGACGGGACTGACAAAAGAAATGACGAAGTCGGGTGGGGGGGAGAGATCCCCTCCTATAAAAATGTAGCAGCAGGAGAGACAAGCAGGAATGGATCGAATGGAAGCACAGGGAAATGAAGCAAGGATGCGCCAGTCATGGGGGCTCGATGGCAAGCGAGGTTGGGAAACAGATGCCTGCCTAGAGCGATGAAAAAACCCAGGTTTGTAATCCCAAACAACAAACTCGAAGAATATAGAGGATATATGAAAGATCACGCTTTGATCTGTAAGTTTGTGGGGACATGGCCATCTGAGAAAGAACTGGCCAAATGGATACAACAGAGATGGAAGCCCAAGGGGCATATTGACCTAAAATTAGGGGCTAAGGGCTTCTTCACGGTCATTTTTGCCAACCTGGAAGATAAGGAGAGAGTCTTTGAGGAGGGACCCTACTTCTTTAACAATGCAGGTCTCTTTATGAGACACTAGGAAGAATGCTACAACCCAGACAAAGAGAAAATGTTAGTGGCACCAATATGGGTCAGGTTGTTCGGGCTCCCAATCGAGTTCTGGGATCCAGAGATTCTGGAGGGTATCGGGAACTCAATCGGGACTTTTGTCAAGGTGGCAGAAACCACCAGAAGAGGTAGATAAACATCCTATGCCAGGATCTATGTGTACATGAATATCACAGACCCGCTTCTAAACTATATAGAAGTGGAATATCATGATGAGGTGTTGCAAAAACCAGTGGATTATGAGCATATTCCATTCCGCTGCAGAAGATTCCATGAATACGGTCATCTCTTCAAATCATGCCCTTTGAATGCTAATGGAGCAACAACAGATCTTGGGAAAAAGGAGGGCACCAGGAAGGAGGAAGCGACGAGCAGGGAGGATGATGAAGGGTTTACAGAAGTGCCTCGTCGGAGAAAACCTCAAAAAGGACCAACTAATCAGAAACCACCCTCTACGGAATTAACTCAAAAAACTCAGAATAAGTTTGAGATATTACAAGAAGAGGAAATGGAGGCGGAAGGTGATGACAACGAAGAAGAAACAACAGAGCCTATAAAGGTAGACAAAGGAGAAAATAAATCGCAAACAAGTATGGAACTTGAGAAGGAAGGGGAGAGAACAGAAAACCCTCAAGACCAGACCCAAATGGAGATCGACCCACAGAAGGACAAAGGAAGCGAAGAGGAACAAGTCATGAAGAGACTTCTACATGAATGGAGGCATCTGGATGAAAGATTCATCCTAGAAGACCAAAAACAATTATACAAAGACATGTTCCAAAGATACAAGGAGAAAAGAGGGGCAGTCATAATAAATCAGCCAGAACAGCTAGGATCGCAAGGAGGACAGAGCACAGATGTGGGTACTGCAGGGAAGGGAGGAAGAAAACAAGGAAGAAGACCTATGAGCGAGACCATCCAAATGGTTGGAGAAATGCTGGTAAACTCAGGAAGAGTCGTACCTCTGTCAGAGGTATTCCAACAACCCCTCAAACTGTTAAAATGATAATTACAACTTGGAATATTAGAGGGTTGAATAGTAGGGGGAAACAGAGATATTTGAAAGAGAGACTTAAGAGAGATAAGCCCAATATAATGATAGTCCAAGAAACAAAGATCAGCGAACAGAAATTAAAAGAGATTATGAGCAAATTCAAGTCGCATTATGAGATAATAGGTCAGGATGCCATAGGTAGTGCAGGGGGCCTAGCAATTCTCTAGAACCCAGAGGAGATTCAATTTGAAAATTGGGTAAGTGTACTTCGAATTCTTTCCGGAAAATTTAGGAATATTGGATCTTAGGAATGGGTCCTTCTCACCGGCGTATATGGTCAACATATACTGGGAGAACGTAGGATCTTCCTTCAAAACTTGGAAAAAATCTGAACCCTCTTCCCAAAAACTCCATGGATTGTTGGAGGGGACTTCAACATGATCACTTCTCTAAAGGAGAAAAGAGGAGGCCTCAGAAGATCAGATTCAGATATGGAAGCCTTCAGAGAAATGATTGCGAAACAAAGATTGGTCGACATACCAATGATAAATGGGATTCACACATGGAACAACAGAAGAGGAGGCATACACCAAATTGCCTCGAGACTGGATAGATTTCTAATATCAAAACAGATCATAAACCAGGACATATTCATTGAAGCAATGATACTTCCAGGAATGGGTTCTAACCATTGGCCAATTAAACTAGAACTTGACATTAAAGCTAGTCCCAAGAAACGTCCTTTCAGGTTCGAGGCCTTTTGGCTCAGAGACCAAAAGTTCATGACGAAAGTGGAAGAATGGTGGAAATAAAGCCAACAAAGGGGAAGAAGCAGGATGTAGACCTTCCAATTAAAACTAAAGGAACTGAAAGAGAAAATTAAAAAATGGAACAAAGAGGAATTTGGAAACATCCTCAAAGACCAACAGCTTTTAGACCAGAAGATGAAGAAACTTCAGCAAGAAATTATAATAGCAAGCAGAAGCAAGGAACTTGCTAGAGAGGAAGGGATTCTGATCGGCCAAATTGAAGAAAGAAGGAAATAGGAGGAGATTCTTTGGAGACAAAAATCAAGAGTGAACTGGTTACGAGAAGGGGAGAGGAACATGAATTTCTTCCATTAGGCAATGATCCAGCAGAGACAGAGAAACAGAATCTTCTCCATAAAGAACGAAGAAGGACTCCGGTTAACTCAACATGAGGAAAAGGAACAGACTCTGGTAAGTCATTTCAAAGACCTCCTTATGGAACCCCAAGGAGACAGAAGAGAGGCTACTGGGAGAATCTGCAATGAGATACCAAGCATGATTACCAGAGATCAAAACCTAGCTCTTATGAGGGTAGCAACTCTGGAGGAAGTGGAAGAGATCGTGAAAGGGATGAAGAAGAATAAAGCTCCTGGACCAGATGGCTTCACAGTGGAATTTTACCAGGCGGGATGGCAATTCTTGGGACAAGACATTCTGGGCGTGGTGGAAGAATCTCGAAGAAACCAGAAGGTATGTCCAGGCTTAAACTCAACTCTCCTGTCTCTTATTCCCAAAACTGCCAAGTTTGAAGATCCCCAAGGTTTTAGACCTATTGCCCTTTGCAATGTAATATATAAAATTATTGCAACTCTCATGTCCAAAAGACTTAAGGCAATCCTTTCTAGCATTATCTCCTTGGAACAAACAGGTTTTGTGGAAGGACGTCAAATTCTGGATGGATTGGTAGCATCACAAGAAGTAGTGCATTCTTTGAAAACCAAAAAAGAAGCTGGAATGATGATTAAACTGGACCTCTCCAAAGCGTATGACCGCCTGAACTGGGTATACCTTGCATCGATACTAGCGGCCTTCGGTTTCTGCAATAGATGGATAGAATGGGTCTTTGCCATGATCTCGACCACGAATTTCTCCATTCTCCTGAATGGATCACCATCCACAACCTTCAAGGCCTCTAGAGGACTGCGGCAGGGGGATCCTCTGTCCCCCTTCTTGTTCATAATTTCAACAGAGGGGTTAGGAAGATATATCAAAAAAGAATTACGGGAAAGGAAAAGCAAAGGGCTCCAGCTATGCGGGAATAACCTCCCGATCACACACCAACAATTTGTGGACGATATTATGTTGTTCTGCACAATTTCTCTCAAAGAAGTAAGAAGAATAAAAGGGATTCTAGACCTCTTCATGGAAGCTTCAGGTACTAAAATAAATAAAGAGAAATCATGTATATATTTCTTCAACACCGCAGGAAATGTCAAAACATACCTAACAAGATTATTGGGTTTCCATTCATGAGAATTGCCTACAAAATATCTTGGCACCCCGTTAGCCCTGAATCCTCTAAAGATGGCGAATTGGCAACAAACCATCAAGAAACTTACCAGCAGATTGGCCAATTGGTCCTTCAGAACCCTGAATATAGCAGGAAGAGTAGTAATGATCAATGCAGTCTTGCAATCGATACCAATCTACCAATTCTCGGCAACGGCTGCCCCCAAAGGTGTGTGCGCCAAAATGGTGGAGATATTCAAGAAATTCCTTTGGGGAGGACCGAAGTAGTAAGAAAGTGGGCATTGATATCCTGGAAGGCTCTGGTTAAGAGTAAAGAAGAAGGGCGATTAGGTTCGAGAGATCCATACTCGTTGAACCAAGTAATGGGGGCTAATCTCTGGTGGAGATGGATGATGGGAGGGGGAGACCTTTGGAAAAGAATCTAGACAAAAAAATATAACATGGAAGCAATGCCAGAGGGAATCTTAAGACTTGAGGAAACCCCGAAAGGCTCGACAATATGGAATCTGGCCAGTCAAAACAGAGACATAGTATCCAAGCATGCTTTCTAGGAAAATTAGGAACGAAAATTCGGCGAAGTTCTGGGAAGAAGCGTGGCAACAAAGGGAGAAACTGAATAATGTTTAGGCTCTAAGAAATACATGCCAAAAAGAAAAAGAGGAAGGTTTGAACTATGTTAGTGAATTCTGGAACAAAGATCGCCAAGAGGAATCCTGGAGAACCTGGAAAAATCCGGAAGAATGGGACAAGAATATTGATATGGAACAAAGAGAGCTGTATATAAAAGAAATGAGGACAAGGAAAATAGCTATTAGAACAGGTCCAGACATACTGAGATGGGGTCATTCAACGAAGGGAAACTTCATGATCAAAGAAGCATACAATCTCATCACGCAACAAGAACAAGACGACATGACACCCCTATGGAAACAAATATGGAAGGGTAATTGGTGGCCGAAAGTGACTCACTTCCTATGGCTAGTCGGTAAAAGCCGTATTCTGACTTGGGATCAACTTCAAAAACGTGGAGTTCAGGGTCCTCCCAGATTTTTTCTCTGTAAACAAGATCAGGAAACACAGGAACACCTCTTGAACCCATGTCATGTTTCCCAACAGCAATGAGAGGAAATAAGAAGACTCTTTGGAAGGACAAATATAGATCATCAAAACATCAAAGAAACAATCAAACATTGGGGACGAGGTCAATTCACGAGCCCAGTGGTAAGAAGAGCCTGGAGTCTAGCAGTAGGCATGAATATATGGATGATATGGAAAGAAAGAAACAAGAGAATCTTTCAAAACAAAGAGATGCCCCTAGAGCAGGTCTGGAAAAGAACCTTGAATCATCTGAGAGAAACTATTCTAGCGGAAACTTGGAGTCCAGAGGACTGGAAAATGACACCTAAGGAAGAACAGATTCTGAATAAGCTTAATCTAGAACAAGGAATGGTAGCACCTCAGATGTGGAAGCTCCCTGTTATACGCAGCATTAGCCCTATCCATTTTTCTCGTCCCTCAGCAAGTTTCATCAAACTGAATTTTGATGGAGCCTCCAAAGGCACCCTAGGGCCAGCAGGGATCGGAGGCATATTTCGGGATGACCAAGGCAGAAGAAGATGGGTATACTCCGACTATGGAGGTATCATGAGTAATAATGAAGCAGAGCTTATGGCAGTCTATCAAGGACTAAGAACAGCGATAAGAAATGGATACAACAACCTGGAAGTAGAAGGCAACTCCCAACTGGTTATTGACATGATAAGGAATCTCAATAATGGGAAGACATGGGATCAAGTTACAAAAAGCTGGAGGACGGCTAGTCTGGTCCAAGATTTGGAAACCATTATAAAGAGATTTGAATATATGATCATCAATCATGTAAGAAGGGAAGGCAATAGAGCTGCTGATTTCCTAGCAAATTGGGGAAGTAATGAACAAGGAGGTAAGATGGACAGCATATGGCTGACCCATCTAGAAGAGCCCAGATTAGAGCCCCTCAAAGTAATCCTTTCCCAAGATTTTCATGAAGACACGACCTCAAGATAGAAGACATAGGTGGCCCCCGATCAAGCTGATGAAGAGGGATGGTACGAGAAGGTGGATAATGCAAGGGAGAGAACAGATAGGACGACCACCTACTGCCCTCACCATAGATCAAATGACCATGGTGGCATCTTGCATGCCTGCGAGAGTTTCAAGGCAGTGTAGTGGAAGGAGTGTGGGGGGAGAGGAGGTAAGAAACAGCAGCGAAAGTGGGATGGGACGTGGGCCAGATGGGCTAGGGTACATGAGGGTGGTAAGGGTGGGAGCAAAACTTAGTATGCAGTGAAGGGAGGAGGAGAACTGTGCAGCGCAGGCATTGGGATCTTTAGCTGTCGAGCGTGAATATGACAGGTGATAAAGGAGAAAATGGCTCGCTTGGGTAGAGGTAGGGGTCATGGGGGCAGAGGGTGACAGAGCTAGTCGGGTAGAAGCGATCTGTCATCCTCAGAGCTAGCAAGTCAGAGGCGAGGAAGGAAAACCATGAGGATGATAGTTCAGGAAGTTGCTCGAGCCTATAAAGAAGGAACAGACGCGAACATTCGACAGCTAATTCAAGAGATGGAAGACAATGTAATGGAAGAGGAATCAGAACCAGAGCTAGAGGAATGGGGAGATATTACCCCTGATCCAGGGAACACCAGAGGTTGAATGACGTTGTAACGGCAAGCTCTGCATGTGTACTGGGTTTTAAAGCGTTTACTAGCTAAGGCTCTGGAGCAAGTGGCAGGTGAAGTGGCAGCAGTAGCCCAAGGCATGCCCAATATTAAAAAGGAAATGAAGAACTTGCAGATCATCATGATAATGCAAGACAACAAGCTGGATGAAATCCAGCAACAATTGATGAAGCTGTCTCCAGCACCAAATGACTCGATGGCAACACCTGCTAATGCAGATTTGGACACAGAAGACCAGAAGGATTAGTCCTTCACAGTTTCTTGTCTGATTATTTTGTGGCTAGCTTTTCTTATCAGATGTTTGTATGTTAGTTTATAGCATGTTTAGTGTATCTAGATGTGTTGTTCATGTAGCATGGATGGAAAGACTGATTAAATTTTGTTATTAGATGGCATATAACAAACTCAGATGGCCAACAAACTTGGTTTCCCATATGGGCAAGTTGAGGCCACCAAAATGCTGTATCTGGACCAACTTGTTTTTATAAATAGAAAAAGAAGGTACTACCCTAGCTTACCAAAAAAAAAAAAAAAAACAACATCATTTAAAAAAAATGTTAAATGTTTACGAAAACTAAAATTAGATTAAATTAAATTAAAAAATAAAAATAAAATAAAATTAAAATTCAAAAAATTCAAAACAATTAAAAAACTTATATTATAAAATTTAAATAATAAAAAAAATAAAATTAAAATTAAAAAAATAATAATAATATAAAAAAACCTTAAATTAAAAAAAAAAAAAAAAAACAAAACTATTATTTTTTATTTAAATTAAACAATTTAAAAAAAAAAGACAATTTAAAAAAAAAAATAAAAAAAATAAACACAATATAAAAAAACAATTAAAAAAACACACAATTAAAAAATAAATTAAAAAATTAAAAAAATCATTTAAAAATACCTCGCCCTCCCTCACCCCACTCCCGACTCCTCCCCTCTCCCCTCCTTCACCCCACTCTCCTCCTCACCCTTGGCCCTCCCCTCTCCCTTCGCCTCCTTACCCTACCCTTTCCCCTCCCCCACCTAACCCCCCCCCCGCTCCCTCCCCCCCCCTATCCCCACGCACCCCCCTCCCTTCCCCCACCCAGACCCCCAATGAATGGCCAAGAGGCCGCTGGTCGAGGGCCCAGGTGGGTAGGGGAGGGCGGTGCATGGGGGTTGGGGGGCGCAAAGGGTGGGGAGGGGAGGGGGGTGAGGGAGCGGGGGAGTGTAGGGGACGGGTGCAGAAGAGTAGAGGGGAGGGCCAAGGGTGGAGAGGGGAGCAGAGTGAGAGAGGGCAGGGGCCCGGAGTATTTTTAAATTGTTTTTTTTTTTTTTAATAATTTTTTGTTTGCTAGTTTTTTTGTTTTTTTTTAAACATTTATTTTTTATTTTTTTTTTAATTTAATTTTTTTATAATTTGTTTTGAATTTTTTTTTATAGGTTTTGAATTATTATTATTATTTTTTTTAGATTTTGTTTTTAAATTTTTATAATTTTTTTTAATGGTTTTTAATTTGTTTTTAATGTGTTTTTGTTAATTTTGTTTTTTAATTTTTATAATTTAATCTTTTTCTTTTTATTTTTTTATTTTTTCTTCTTATTTTGTTTTTATTTTATTTTATGTAATTTCTTTATTTTTATAATTTTAATTTAAAAAATAATTCTTAATTTTTTATTTCATTTTATTTTTTATTTTATTTGTTTATTTAAATTATTTAATTTAAATATTTTTTAACTTTTTTATTTCATTTTATTTTTTATATTATTTGTTTATTTAAATTATTTAATTTAAATATTTTTTAACTTTTTCCTTTATTATTATTATTTTTTGTTAATTATTTTAAGTTTTTTTTTAACGAATTTTTTTTTTTAACTTAAAAAAAATGTTTTTAGATTTTTTTGTGGCTCAATTTTTTTCTTTAAAATATATATATAATCATTCTTTTATTTATTTGTTAATATTTTTTTTCATTAATTTTTTATTCAATTTGTTTAATTATTACGAGTTAATTTTGGTTTTAGTTTACATTTTTATAGGTTTTTTGTTTTTTTTCTTTTTTACATATTTTTTTGTGTTTGATTTTTTTGTCATGTTTTTTTTTTTCTTCTTCTTCTGACATGTTTTATATATATATATATATATATATATATATATTTGTGCCATGTTTTTTTTTTTACTAACATGTTTCTATTATTTTTATTTTTGTCATGTTTTATGTTATATTTTTATGTTTTATGTGTTTTTTTACATTTTTATAGGTTTTTTGTTTTTTTCGTTTTCTTGTTTTATATATATATTTTTTATTTGATTTTTTTTTGTCATGTTTTTTTGTGTATTTGTATTTTTGTGTTTTATTACTAACATGAAAATCATCAACATTTAAAAAAAATTACCACACTTAATTGATTAGAAAATTGAAGTGTAAAAACTAAGCCCTTTAAACAAAAAGGCTTGATGTTTATCAACTCTTTTCAAAATCAAGATGAAAATCACTACCAAAAAAAATGTTCACACTTGATACATAAAAAATTTGAAGTGTCTAAAAAATGTGACACATTTCAAAATCAGCGTGAAAATCACTAACATTTAAAAAATTGTTCACACTTGATGCATTAAAAAGTTTAAAGTGGCAAAAATATGCTCCAAAAAAAAGGTGTATTCTGAATCACCATTTTTCAAAATGTAGTGATTTTTTGTTACCTCCAAAAAAATGAATACTAGGTCATTTTCTCGTTTGATCAATAACTATGTTGTTAATGTCGTTCAAGAAAAACTCAGTTCAGATCTATAAAATATGAGATATGTTGCAATTGAAATATGAGATATGTTGCGATTGAAATATGTAGGTGTGCAACGTTATCTCACAAGGGAACCAAACTCTTATTTATTCTTAATTGGTTCAGTCGCCGCCATTGCTGTTGAGTCAAAGAAAGATGACAAAAATTCAAAGCACGATTATTTTGAATAGCACAATGTTCAGCACCCCCTAGAAGACTTCACCTATGCTTACAGTTATCTATTTGAATGGTCGAGTTCCTTCAAAGAAAAATATAAAAACGTGCAACTAAACAATTTCCCAAAACTGTTACCCGAGATAGGCGAACGGCCCTTCAAAACTATATGACCTGTTAAATTTGATGGGTTTGACAATTTTACCAGTGCTGGAATTTCAAAACCATACGACCCATTAAGTTATATTTGACGACTTTGACAATGTGATGATTTGATGTTGATTTTTGCAGTTCTAACAAAGATTGTTAACTATTTGAAAATTTCTTAATTCTATTTGATATTTTACGGGAAAATTACTGGGCACAGGCTAGCCAACCATTGAATGCCATCGCGGGATCTAATTTTATAAAAGTTGTGCCTCCTAGGTGGGGAAAAAAATTCGAAAATTCATCCATTCGATTTGATCGGCGAATAATTCGTTGAAATACGATTCCGTTCTTTCACTGTTTTTTTTCATTTGAGCAGTTAAATACCATTACAGAAAAACCTTGAACCCAACAACATTACTTTATATATATAATTCGATCTGTAGATCTGCTTGAAGGTAGTTAACGGTTCTGATTCGTAGAGTGTTGTGCGTTTAGCGGGTTCAACACTTAACATGTGTTGTACCTGTATCCGCATTTATTTAACCTCTCCTAAATATTTCATGCTAGATGCAAAACTCTGGCATGAAAACATATAACAATGAAGAAGTTAGTTTTCCATTTGCGTTCTAACGTTCTATTTTCAGCGGTTCGTGAAGCAATTGTGTTTAAACAAATCGTTTTTTCGGGATTCTGGAGATCACAAAATTCAATAGTATTCTTTCATATTTGGTATTCCAATCGAAATCTCTCTTACACGCTGAGGCAATTTGCTTGTTGGGTTTTACATAGTCATCATTTTAATTGAACCACATATGCCACCTTGGTTTTTATCTTTAGATATGCGACCTTGGGTTTTATGTCTATCTTTTTGTTAGAAATTATAAGGTTCAATAAAGCTTGGAAATTTCAAAATTCAAAGCCACCTTCTTTTTATCTTTAATCTTGAAGTAATATGTTTTGAAATTCAGCTCTATAGGGGATTTACATCTTTGTTAATATATATCTCTATATCTAGCTTATTGATGAAACAACTCCGACCCCTACATCACTTAAATAAATAATTTTGGCTGCTTTGCGTACATAGAGTGAGTCAATTTGATCATTTAATTTACAATCACAGAATAGGTCTCTTTGTTGCCTATTTATTTTAAAAAATGAAAATTAAGAAAATAGAAACAATGTTAAAATTGTAAAAAAAAAAAAATTAATTTCATTTTTGTTTTAGAAAATTGGAAAGCTAGGAAGGTAGGAAAAAAAGTGGGTGAAAGTAGGTTATTACTCATTTTTTAAATATATTTTTATTTTGAGAGAACTTACATAAATAAATAAGTTTAGAATGGTGATATTCTAAATAGGCATTTATTTATTAAATAAGAATTTTGGACAAATAAGTTTTGATACTAAAAAGTTATGTTAGACTTTTTAAATATTTAAGTTTTGGAGGGAAGAATAAGTCTGGGTTTTTTTATTTTTATTTTGGGTGAACTGTATTTTTAAGGTTGTTATGTGATCTAGAGTTATTATAAATTATTCAAATTTTAAAATGAATTAGGAGAAAATGATCAAAATATGTCATCGTTCCAAAAACGAAAATATATATATTCAAGTTAAAATGTATAATATCGATTTTTTTCCAAATAATTTTTTGCGTATCGTATTGAATTTGAATCTGAATCTGAATTCGAACTTGGTAACTATGTTATAGACTGCATTGCAGACGACAGCGAGTGGTGTTCGAGCCAAAAATCAATGTTGTTGTCGAAGGAGTCAAAAGTGACACTA
This sequence comes from Pinus tabuliformis, assembly GCA_031772625.1. Taxonomy (NCBI): domain Eukaryota; kingdom Viridiplantae; phylum Streptophyta; class Pinopsida; order Pinales; family Pinaceae; genus Pinus; species Pinus tabuliformis. The sequence continues at coordinate 935,921,466 of CM062816.1, read as the reverse complement.
GCAAGAAAATCGATATAAAATCACTATCTACCACTGTGTGTGGCACAGGATTGCTCCTTGCAGGCATGGATTGCCCTGTTTGCTTAGCAGAATTTGTGGAAGGAGAAAAGGTGAGAGTATTACCAGAATTATGTCGCAGTTTCCACACAAATTGCATTGATGCATGTTGGAAAGGCAGAGGAGCCAAAACAATAAATTCACAAAAAACACATGAATTGCGGCTCTTCTATTGATCACACAAAACTTGATACTTACAATGAACCCGATGAAAGGTATTTAACCTTTTCCAAGTAGCAACTCGCCTAAAATAACTTAACATGCAACCACACATTAAAAGTCGTCTATCACTTAACTCGACGTGACTCAACGCTCAACACTCAATTAACTGACACTCTAAATATGGACTGCACTTAACACTTCATGCATCACTCGACTTGACTCAACACTTAATTAACTGACTCTTTAATTTTAGCTAACTCCACATGCGGGAGTAATTACAATTTCTAACACTTCCCCTTGATTATGACTGTATGACTATACATAACTCAACATGACTTAACTATCACACAAACATGCCTGCTGGTCTATGTCTCAGCTAAGCTTACAATGACTCAAGAATTTTACAATTTTTTATTTTATTTTTCTTTACTTCCAGATTCTATATCCTCAAAATTACTTCATTCTCTGTTAAACTTTCTTGCTGTAGGCTTTATTCACTTGTTGTTGTTGCAATTTTTCTTTGAATTTTCTTGAATTTTTGCTAAAACATAATTTGATCTTGTCTACTACATCTTCCTCTTCAAATATGTGTTCAACCATAGACTGTAGCCACAACATCGCATTTTCAAACTGTCTTATTTTCTCTACTTCTTGCGCTTCATATTCCTGAGTTTCTTTTTGTCATATTTATTGATAGCATAATCTTATCTCTTCTTGACTCCATTGTTGAAAAATGGTTTCAAAACATTTATATTTGTCTTTCATATCATTATTTTCACTTTCATCATTAGGTACTGCTGCTTTTTCCCTGTAATTTGCACACTCAAGATCATTATTCACCATTTCATTCAATTCTTTTATTCCAACTGCTTCTTTAAGACTCACATCAATTTGTTCTATTGGTTTCTGAATCCATTCTTCAATGAGCTTCAAATTTGCATCAAATTTATTAACAACCTTGTTTTCAACTTTTTCGCCCATGCTATTTTGAACACCTGCATATTCAAAAACAATGTTAAAAACATATTTATTATGCTCTTTAGTGAGAACTTCCTACTCTACCTCTTCCTTCTCTTCCTTCTTTTCAACTTCACTGAAACTATCTTCCACTATTATGTGGTCAGTGGATATTCTCATCAAAAACTCTTCAATCACTTTATCATGTTCTTGATCATCAACTGCTACTAGATGACATACTGCTTCATGAGCAGTTCCAATTGCTTCATATCTTGTTGCTATAGTGGTAGCTTCAACCTTTAATTCTTCATCAAACATGGCACTTATCATATTGCCACAATTAATCCATGTTTCAAAAAAGAAACCACACATATCATCAACATAATGTTCATCCACACTATGGTGGGATATCCGAGCATGCATGTGCTCATTGTCAATTTCATTGACAATTTCAACTTCACCAAATCCATCAGTTGCAGTTGGATTCACCAATTCACATCTCACTTTGCAGTCATCATCCACATGTGTCTCATCACAGTGGGATTCACCATCATCTGTATCATCCACATTACAGTGGAGTCTTTCAACATTGATATGCTCTTACTCTGTTTCACATACAAAGGCTCCTGCTTCTCTCTCTGCAATCTTTGTTGCATATTCTTCATCCATATGCATGCTTTCATAATGGGTTTCAATTTTATGGTCTTGACAACCATCATCCACTTTTGAGTGGGATTCTCCAAGCTCTGTTTTCCTCTTAGAGTCTTGCTCATCTACTCTCAGATCTACAACTGACTTCTTTGCTTGTGACATAACTTGCTGCTACATGTCACTCTCCTTTGTGCCAAACTCTCCTTCCAAGATCTTCCATGCTTCCTTGGAAGTTGTCTACTTTGCACAAATAGTTTTCATCCAATGCCTATTTTATAAAATTCAATGCTAAAGCATCACATACTTCATCATATGAGTTATTAGACTCATACTCAATTAACTCTTTAGCTCAAAGAAAAGTTAACATCTTGATAACCCAATGATCAAAATATTTACCTATAAACATAAAAAGTAGTATCAGATCAAAGCTACACCAATCACCTTCGATTTATTCTTTGTCTTCTGCTAAACTTCTCAGTGCCTCGGTTATGGCTTGAACCTCTCTAACCATGGCAATAATCTCTTCCTCTTCTTTTCGATTTCTTTTCTTAATATGCTTCACTTGTGCTTTGTGAACCATGGCTGTGGTCTTTACTCTATCTTTTAATTTCTTTCCTGATTGCACGAAGCTATTTTTCATATCGCCCCCCAAAAAAAATATGATTTTTAATATGCACTCCCGTTAGGCACAATCTTCACCAAAAACACTATCATGCTTGACAACAAATAAAATAATTTTGTATACAGACGAACTTTACAAAGTCCTAAATTCTCTTCAAGTAAAACCCTTTTTCCTTCTTTTTTTTAATTCTATTGAGAACAAGCACAAATTAAATGGGCCACCTAAGGAGGAAGGGTTAAAACAGTTTGTCGCCTCTTACCAATCTGTGAATGCATGCAGGGCGTTATCTAATTCATCTTCTCCTTGTGCCAACAAATGGCGGGAACAACTGGAATTTGGCAATGAGAGAGCATTGATTGGGTTCGCGAAAACTACGACTTATGCTTAGAGTGACGATCAGTGAGGATAGGACAGGGAGGTTTTTTTGTAACTCCAGCTAAGTGTACAGTTAATCTTTAATCAATCATGATAACAATATTCATTACAATATTGCACTGAATATTTTCTAAATTGTTGTTTCCCTTATTTGTATTGTACGTAGGCTCCTGATAATAGTTTAAGTGTTTTTACTATTTAATGAGAAGAAAAGCACAGGTGCCTACAAATATATATAGTCTGCTTAAAATTCCATAGCAAGGCAATTTGTAATTTTATGTGTGTTGCAATATTATGTTGCAAAATAGTTTTTGTTGTCATTTTGAATACGTACATTTTGTCTCAATGGCACAGAAACGGTGTGTGGTAATCATATTTTGTTCATTTTGTTCGGTTCATGTGGGGTGTAGATCCCAAGAACAAATAGGCGGCTTAATTGCGTCCAATTTAAATATACTAATAGAATTGAAAATAAAAAAATATGAATGAGCTGTAATATTTGGAAGATATATAATAAAGGGAATGAATTAGAGTGCCCGTTATCTACAAATTTTGGCACAATACTTTTCAAGCCTACAATGCTTGGATGGCGCGGAACAACATGGTATGGGTATCCGCCACTGTGGTTTTTAGATCTATGTAGCTGAAGATCAACAATTGGGAGAGGTAGTGGAACCAACATGAAAACGGGGATTATTATGGTTTGAAAATTTCTTGAACATGCATACTTTGAGCATGCATGTACTAAACATATATGGGGACTCACAAGCTATTATTAATCATGTTCTGGGAAAATCACATACAACAATCACACCTACATGGATGGTTTGCGAACATTGGCATCTCATGACCACATTTCAGGATATTTCTATACAACACATATGCCGCATTCACAACTCCACCGCAGATGCTTTGTCCAAATATGGCCTCATTGTTGCACAAGATGGTTTTCAAATATTGCAGGAGATTGACCATATCACACACGACTCAAGCTTCCTACCATTTCCATCATGGGAAGTCTCATTGGATTCATGTCATGTGTCTTTCTCCACACTCAAAGTTCTCTACGCTGCACTATTTTGATTCTCCTACTACATATTTTTTGAACCTGAATTTCAAATTCCGTATTTTGTCCTCTCACTTTGATGCTTAAATTCTCACTTTGATGCTTAAAATATTACTCTATGTAAATACACATGTATTACTAGAATGATATTTCAAACATTTTGACATTCTAATTGTCTATAATATTGTGTTGATGTTCTAGATAATCATATGCCCCAAATAATTTAAAAAATATACTAATTTTATTTTACACTAATACCACCGTTTTCATTATGAGAAAAAAAAAATCATTATCATCGATCTTAATAAAAATCAAAGTCATTACGATCCCCAGATTTGATTTTTGGCACAATACTTTTCGGGCCTACAATCTATGTTAATAAAATCATTATCATCAATCTTAATAAAAATCAAATTCATTACGATCCCCAGATTCGATGCCCAGACCTCCCATCCAAAAATCCCCCATGGCCCGACATGCGCACAACCACTAATCAACGTATGTGGCATAGCACCTCACCCAGGACGACAACTGCCACGTCATCGCGGTGGACGTGTGTCATGTAGGATGGAGTGGAATCATATGATGGATAAATTTTCGTTGGGATGAGATGTTTGAATTATGCATCTGAAATTTATAATGTGTGTATGGGCATACAAAAATTAGCTGAGAAATATGTAACGCACTTGGTTCAGATATCAATACAGTCCACGTGTTTCTATTTCATCCTGTTGCCCTTACCATGAACTGATTAATGTCGTCCATAGCTATTAAACTCCACGACTTCAAAACTGTTCAATGGTCTAATTTGATATAATAAATTATTTCGTTTCGAAATTCCATGATACATCTTGACCCACAATAAAACGCAGTCAAACTAAGTACAATTGACATTACTACATAACAAATTACGAACCCCGTGGAAAAACTAAATATAATTTAACTATGTGACATAACAAATTATGAACCCCGCCTAATAATCTATTAAATTTTAAATTTTCACTTCAACATTGGTGCAATTATTTTATAAACTGCCATATATAATAGGCCAGGTTTTTCTTACTGATAAGAGGTTTGTAATTATTTTATTTTATATATAAAAAAATAGTTACGAATTAAATAATATATATAATAATAATTTAAAGAATATAAAGAATTAATATAGATTAACCAAATAATGTTACCAGGTTACGTTTTGTGATATTATTTAACTTCGGATTTGTCATTTGATTTTGGATTTTTAGTTTTGAAAAACGTTGATAAAATTTGATAGTGTAAACTATCTTATTATCCATTAATCGAATATGATATTACATATATATAGGAGTATTGTCTCAATATAGGAAAACTATCTTGGACACACAACCTGTTGGTTGACATCTCAACTACACACAAATTTAGGAATATAGTTAGGAACAGACTCTTGCAGATAGAAATAATCACAACTGAGACAAGTAGGGATTACATATTCCAACACACCCCCATAATGAGTACTTGTCCCAATATCAATCTGCAAAGTCTAGTTGTGGTCAAACATAACAAAAAAATATGTTGTTGGGGGATCCACGATAAAACCCCAAGGGAATATTAATAAACACAAGGGAATAATATTATAAACCCGAGGTATATAAACCCTAAGAAATATATTGTAAGCATTAAAATAAACATGGTTGACCATGGTTGGCCATGGTTTATTTTCATATAGAGACAATCCTTGTCACAAAGCAACGTTAGACCATGGTTGACCATGCTTAACCATGGTTGATTTTCATATCAAGACAATTTTTTTCATAATACGATGTTCAACCATGGTTGAGCATGATTGAACATGGATGAACATGTTTGACCATGCTTGATCATGATTGATCATCGTTGACCATGATTATCATATTAAGACAATTTTTGTCATAATGCGATGTTGGACCATGGTTGAGAAAATGATTGATTTCCATATTGAAACAATCTTTGTCACAATGAAACGTTGGCCAATGGTTGACCATAATTAACCATGGTTGGCCACAGCTGATTTTAAAAAACATGGTTGACCTTCGTTGAATAATATTAAACCAAAGGGACTAATATTATAAAGCCAAGATATATAAACCCTAAGATAAATATTATAAACACTAAAATAAACATGGTTGACCATGGTTGATTTTCATATTGAGACAATCCTTGTCACAATGTGACATTGGACCATGCTTGACCATGATTGATTTTCAAATCGAGAGAATATTTCTCACAATGTGATAATGGACCCTGGTTGACCATGGTTGACCATGATTGATGATGGTTCACGATGGTTGATTTTCATATTGAGACAATCTGTGTCAGAATGCGACATTGGACCAAGGTTGACCATGGTTGTCACAATGTGACGTTGGACCATGAGACAATCTTTGACACAATGTGACCATGGTTATTGACCATGGCTGATTTTCATATTGAGACAATCTTTATCGAAATGTAACATTTGACAATGGTTGACCATGGTTGGTTATGATTGACCATGGTTGGCTATGATTGACCATGGTTGACCATGATATATATTATAAACCAAAGGGAATAATAAATCCAAAAGATTGATATTATAAGCCCAAAGGAATAATTAACCCTATGGTTTAATACTAAAACCCTAAGGGATTATGAACCCAAGCGAATAAAATTAAACCCAAGGGACTAATATTATAAAACTAAGGTATATAAACCCTAAGATAAATATTGTAAAAACTAAAATAAACATGGTTTCCCATGATTGACCATGGTTGGCTATGATTGACCATGGTTGACCATGATTGACCATGATTGATAATATAAACCCAAGGGATTGTTATTATAAATCCAAAGGAATAATAAACCCAAGGGATCAATACTAAGACCCCAAGGGATTATGAACCCAAGGGAATATTATTAAACACAAGGGACTAATATTACAAACCCAAGATATATAAACCCTAAGATAAATATGTAAACACTAAAATAAACATGGTTGACCATGGTTGATTTTCATATAGAGACAATCCTTATCACAATGCTACATTGGACCATAGTTGACCATGCTTAACCATGGTTGATTTTCATATAGAGAAATTCTTTATCACAATGCGACATTGGACCATAGTTGACCATGCTTAACCATGGTTGATTTTCATATCAAGAATATTTTTTTCATAATGTGACGTTCGACCATGATTGAGCATGATTGGCCATGAATGACCATGTTTGACCAAGGTTGACCATGATTAAGCATCGCTAACCATGATTATCATATTGAGACAATATTTTTCATAATCCGACATTGGATCATTGATGAGCCTAGGTATTGCAACAATGATGCTGCAACTCCCAGGGCTACCAGCTTTACTTATCAACCTGGGGTTCGTATAAACTTGGAGGTGACAGTGTTATATGCACAAGTAAAAGTGAAGATACAGCATGTTGTCACTGCTCATCTGGCAAGAAACCCCAGGGGTTCCAAGCCAGACTTCTATAGGGTCAGAAGAAGCTTGATTTTGATGGAAGAAGTGAAAATCTATCATAAGGGAGAGCTACTCTACTGCAGTAATGAAGAAATCAATATGTAATGCTAAATCCCACCATACCCTAGCTAACCAGTTAAACAATTATGCCTAAACATAATTTCCAAATCAACACTAATCTAATGCTAATTATCTAAGTTGCAGAAGTAAAGAGCATCAAAACTAGACTAAAGTGTAAGCAAATAAAACTAAGCTAAATCGGTTTTCAAGCAGAAGAGCAATCGGAGGTCAAAATTAATGAAAGGAGGACGTAAGGATCCAGTAGCGCATAGGGACTGTTGGATCAATCAACGAGCAGAAGATGGATGGTGGAGATCTTATCGTGGGGTTTTAAGCGAATAAATGGATGAACAAGGTTAATGAATTGATGAACAGTGGAGATCGTATCATGGGGTCTTAAGCGGATAAATGGGTGAACAAGGTTAATGAAGCGATGAATGGCAGAGATCATATCACGAGGAATTAAGTGAATAGATGGGCAGACGGGGTAACAAAGAAGATGAACGACGGAGATCGTATCGCAAGGGATTGAGTGAGTGGATGGACAAATGAGGTTAACAAGAGCGATGACCGGCTGAGATCTTATCATGTGGATGAAGTCAAGAGATGGACGGTGGAGATTGTATCGCGGGAAAAAGAAACGTGTGGAAATGATGGAGCAGGTTTCTACGGCGGTAAGTAGTTTCTCGTGCGCCCTTTAGGCTATAAGCAATATTTGGAAATTTCACGCGATTAGCCTTACTGCGCGACACATAGCACAAGAAAACCGCTTTTATCATGTGCTCTCGGGAGGATAACATTCGTGCACTAATCCACGCGGGATTGCGCGATAGCCGTTGGATCAGGCGGGGTTGATCAACGGTGGAGATCGGCCTAGCTAGTTGGCGATCGGGTGAAGCAACAACTGTCGGATCAGGCAAGGCAGATCGACAGTGGGGGTTTAAATCACCAAAAGGTGTGGAGGTGACTTGATAGTTGTCGGATCAGGCGAGTCAGATCGACTCCACGTGACACAACAGTTGGAGAAAATAATGAATCAGACAGTGATTGTGAAGGTTTGTTGGTGATCGGACGACGAGGAAGCGATGTAGGAGGAACGTGTTGAAGGCAGTTTCAAATGAAAATGATAGAGAAAACCAAACTGCATCAAACAACGAACTCTATAGCTCATTCCAGAACCAGAAACTGTGTTTTTGTGGTTGCCGAAGGGTCCCTTCCTCAATTCATGGTCCCAGAGGGATGAGATGAGGCCGAGACACCTGCGCACAACCTGATAGTGATATTTTTCCTCTAACTAACCGGTGAACTGAAAGAAGACACAAATGGAAGTAAACTGAAGCAAATGAAGCTAATGAAGCAAATGAACAGGAAAACCGTGAATAATCTACGTTATATTGTTGTTATGAAAGTGCAACTACTTACACAAATAAATTGTGAAAACCGTAAGGCTACTTAAGAAAATGAACAGAAAACCATGAAACTACTTAAGCAAATAAACATAACAGAACTCTATGCTAGATAGCATACATATACAGTAAAGAGGAGCTTTGGCTGCTTGGGTCAGGCCCTAACCCAAGAGCTTCAGCCCTCAGAGTTAACTCAGAGCTGGCTTAAACAAAACTCATTCTTATTATAAAAACCATGGATTACAGAACAAACTGTCACAAGTCTTGCAACACAGAAATGAAGCAAAGTTTTACAATGAAAGTCTGAATCCAAATAAGGTCCTAAGCCTCTCTATTTATACATTTGAAGTCTCTAACGACTTTCTTCCCATTAGGGAGGCTTGGCCTATAACTCAAAAAAAACTGGTTTCTATCCCTTTCCCTTGCTTGGCTGTCTTTTAGTCTTCAAAGTGATGGATGTGTGCACTCCGAGCTGATGGTGGAATATTTGAATGGAGGGATAGTAAATGAGGAGGATTTACCTCCTATAGTTACTCTCCCTTTTCCCATTCGAGTCTTTACGAAGGTATTTTCCATAGTTCTTTAATCTTATCCTTTATACCTGCATTTTTCATTGCTTTTATCCTTTATTCTTGCATTACATGCACAATAGACCACAAAGCCAAATATCCAACTCTAACTCATTTCATAAACAAAATATAATCAAAAGTATGCAATAAGTTGTGAGAATAGTTGGTTTGACTAAGCTAGGAGGTGAATTAAGGCCCATATAATTACTCAATGATGAGGCTCATCATCACCCCCCTACTGAAAGTGTTACTCATCCTCTGAGCAACTTAGTTAGTGTCCATGTCCTTCATGGCTCTAGTAGCCTCTCTGACTTCCCATGCTTCTGTTGTGGTCTCTTCTTCTTGTTTATAGAAGCCTGCTTTCCTATCTACTTCTTCCCACTACCTCTTTTCCTCTTCTTCTTTTCTTCCTTCTAGCATCCCTAGGAGTAGTGGTGGACTGAGTTTTAGGCCTATTCAATTGACCTTCAACCTTTGCATTGATTGCTTATACATAGGTGCCCTGTTCAGTGCCTCTCTCAACCTTTGAGGGAAGTGATATTCTCTGATCTTCAAGTTGTGTGGAAGTGTGTTCCATCTCCTTTAGCAGGCATGTATATTATCATCTTAGTAGCCTAAACATATCCTCAAAATGTGAAATTGCTTGCTCTTGGGCAGCAAGACATCTAAGTGCTAGCTGAGGATCATTTGCAATTAGATTATGGGTGTTGATTAGGGCCATAGGATTTGATTGTTCAGCTCTGATGAAAAAAAGGTTCATTTTGATCTCTGGCCAATATTTTTTCATCTCTATAGCCCTTGACTTCTTATGGTCCATCGATGATGCCAAATCCATTAATTGTAGATATCCTAGCTCTGCATTAAGATCCCAAATATTCATGTCTGTGAGGGCCCTATTGTGCAAGTAAAACTCAGCCGTTTTGGCCCTATCCTCTAGTGCATTTTGATCACAAAGCTCAACAAACTGCCGGTAGTCCTGAAATGGCATGGTGCTCCTTTGTGCTAGTGTTTTAATCTAAAATTGTAGCCATTGTTCTCTGAGGTAAAGAGTATAGGATTTAGCTGGCATCCTACATTGGATGGCCTCCAAGGAGAGGTTGGCCATACATGCTAGCTGGTTTTCCTTTTCCTGCAGCTGTCCTCTCTGTTTTTCTTATCTTCTTCCTTTTGTTGTTCTTTCTCATCTCCATCAGTTTCTTCCTCTGTTTTAGCATCATCCTCCTTGTGTTTCAGCATGTTCCTTTGTATTAGTTTCTTCTTCATCCATCTCATCCCCATCTAGCTTTGTATCTTCTTCTTCTTCTTATTTTTCCTCCTCCTCAATGACACAAGGACTAACATCATAGGTGAGGGTTTTGATTCCATCCTCTGCTGGTAAGTTTCTGAAGACTGGCCATGTTATGGGGATCCTGAGGCTTTGGAGGGCATCCTTAATGAGGATCTTGATCAACCCATGGTGAACTAACTATTGGGAATTTCCTTCCTTTACTTTGTTGCTAGAGTCTATGAGTGATTGCATCAAGAAATAGGGTATGCTGAGTCTTTGGTGAACTACCGTTTCTACCCCAAATCTTAATTCTTCAATCATTCTTAAATGGTTGCCATAACAACACTGTAGCTATGGAATCTTGCATTCTCTTTTGACTTATCAAAGAATTTCCTTTTTTCCACCTTTTCACTTATAAACCAACTACCTCTTAACCTTTACAACTTTTGATCAAATAATGCATGGCTAAGATCCAGATCTAGTTCATCTATGAGATCCTACATATTATCTATCCAAGCCATTCAAATGTAACAATCTTTCTTTCTGTGCATGGCTGAGATCTAAATCTAGTTGGGCTGCCATCTTCAATATGTTATATTCAAACTCAATGGACAACAAAGCCTTTTTCCCATAGACCAGCTCATAGGGTGTAAATCCAATAGTGGTCTTCCATGTGGTATTATAGGCCTAGGTGGCCTCAACTAGTCTCTCTACCCAGTCCTTTCTACTGCTGCTCACTACCTTGGTTAAGATGTTCTCTAGTGCCCTATTGGTCACCTATACTTGTCCATTAGCTTGTGGATGATAGGGAGTGGAGGTCCTATGCTTGATTTTGTGATGGCTGAGCAATTATTCAATCATGTTGGAGGTAAAATGGTTTCCTTGGTCTGTGACTAGCTCTCTAGGGTACCCAAAGTTGTAGAATATATTCTCCCTTATGAACTCAGCTACCTTCTCTTCTGTTGCTTCCTTAACTGCCTTGGTTTCAACCCACTTATTCAAATAATCAGTGCACACAATGATGTGTTGTTTTTTCTTCAAGGGAGGGTTAATAGGCCTAATGAAGTCCATCCCCCACTTGTCAAATGGCTCGAAATTCACTTGAGGTTGTAGGGGAATTTCATCTCTTGGAGTAGGCTTTCCCATCCTCTGGCACCGATCACACTGACTAATATACTTTTTCACATCCTGATGAAGAGTAGGCCAATAATAGCCTACTTGCAACACTTTGAATGTTGTCCTCTTTGCTACAAAGTGACCTCCACAAGGCCCATCGTGACAGGTCAGAAGGATGTCAAATACTTCCTCTTCCCTTACACACCTTCTTAAGATTTTATCTGGGCCAAGTTTGAACAGATTGCCCCCAATCTAGGTGAAGGGGGCGCTCTTTCTGACTATCTTTCTCTTTTCTTTGGAGGGAAAGTTTGGTGGGAACTATGATGATACCAGATAGTTTTCTATATCAACAAACCATGGGGAGAGAATTGAAATAGCAAACAAATGCTCATCTAGTAACTGGTCATCCACCATTACTTCTTCACCTGCAGGCAGATTCATCCTAGATAGAAAGTCACCAACAACATTTTCTTTACTAGGCTTATCAACAATAGTTAGATCAAATTACTGTAATAAAAGCAACCATCTTATGATTCTAGCATTCACATCTGGTTTATTCATTAAATATTTGATTGCAACATGATCAGTATGCACAAATGTTTGATAGCCTGTAATGTAATGCCTAAATTTTTTCAATGAATGCACAACAACCAGAAGTTCCTTTTCAGTCACAGTATAGTTTAGCTCAGCATTTGATAGGTTCTTACTGATAAAATAGATGGCATAGGGAAATTTCTCCTCTTCCTGACCTAAGGCTTCTCTTATGGATTTGTGTGAGGCATCAGCATGAATATGAAAAGGGAGGGCCCAGTTTGGGCCTCTAAGGATTGGTGCAGTGGTTAACTTACCCTTTAGAATGTCTAAGGCCTCTTGATAGCTCTTTGACCATATAAACTCAGAATCTTTGGCCAACAACCCAAACAAAGGAGAGGCCAACTTGCTGAAGTCCTTTATGAACCTTTGGTAGTATCCAGCTAACCCCAAGAAACTCCTAACATCTCTCTGCTTTTATGGAGGTGGGACCCTTTGGATGATTGATGTTTTGTTTGGGTCCACCTGTAGTCCTTGCTGAGATATTAAATGACCTAGCACAGTCCCTTCATTCATTAAGAATTCACATTTTTCTAGACTGAGAGACAGATTCATTTCAATGCATGTGTGCAATACTTTTCCTAGGTTAGTCAGGGCTTTTTGAAAATCACAACCATAAGGTGGAAAGTCATCCATATAGATTTTCATAGCATCATGTACTAATTTAGCAAAAATACTCAGTACTGCTCTTTGGAAAGTGGCAAGAGAATTGCATAGGCCAAAAAGAAGGACCCTATAGGGAAAAGCACCCCAGGGACAGGTGAATGTGGTCTTATCCTGGTCTTCTGGGCAGATTTGGATTTGGTTTTACCCACTGAATCCATCTAGGAATTAAAAAAACTTCTTCCCTGCCAGGCCATCTAGCACTTGGTCAATGAAGGGTAGGGGGAAATGATCCTTATTTGTGGCTTTGTTCAACTCCTTATAATCAACACAAATCCTCCACTTACCATTTTTCTTGGGAACTAACACTAAAGGAGAGACCCACTCATTGTCTGAGATAGGGTAAATGAATCCTGCATCTAGTAGTTTTTGGAGTTCTTATTTGACTATGTCTTTAAGAGTCGGATTCATCCTCCTTTGTGGTTTCCTAACTGGATTGCAACCTTCTTTGATGTATATGTGGTGACTACACACTAAGGGGTGTACTCCGTTCATTTCCTTATAACTCCAAGCGAAGGCTTCTAGGTTCTCTCTCAACATGTTGCATAACTTTTCCTCTTCTAAAGCAGTAAGAGATGGATTAATTTTCAAAGTTTTCTTTCAGCCAAATTATATGGTTTTGACATGGAGTGGGTTGGAATTGGACAAGCATAAGTCAATTGGATGATTTTTCTGGGTTTCCCTTACTTCTTCTTCTAATGCTAGTGAACTAGGAGTTGGGCTTTGGAGCATGTGTTCAATTAAGTCATCCTCATCTTGATGTCCTCCTCCTATGGTTGTTTCAAAAGCATAAAGTTGGGCATAAACCTAATCCTCTTCCTCCTCCTCCAACCATAAAGGTAAATTATGCTCTAGGGTAGGTTAAGCAAGAGGGTATAGGACTAATTATTTGGACATATGCCCATTCTTGATGGTCATATTCCCAACTCTGCAACTAATGTAACCATCAGTTGTGGCCAACCATGGCCTCCCAAGGATGAGAGGGTAACCAGTAAGCTTAACTTAAGGCTAGAAAACTAGGAAATCTGCAAGGTACTTCCAGGAGTCAACGGAGACCATCACATCCTCCACAATTCCCTCAGGGGTGACTGTGGAACGGACTGCAAGTTGCAGAAATGTTGTGGTATTCCTTAATGACCCTCGGAGATTGAGCTTGAGCATGGTGTCCTTAGTCATCACATTAATGGCAGCCCCAAGATCAATAAGAGTGTGTGGGACAATGGTGCCATTGATGTGCACATCTACTACAGGGCTTCCGGGGTCTAAATATTTTGGACATATAACCTGCCCCGACATTAAGTCAAACAACTGCCCAATGATATTAATGGTAGGGGCATCCATTTTTCTTCTTCTTGGATGCTTGAAGAAATTCTCCTTAATCAACTTGTTGTAAATGAGAACATCTTTGATGGCCTGGAGAAGGGGGATCTTTGTGGAACCTCAGAATTACCCTCTCCTTGACAGTTTTTCTCACCTTTTTCCCTCACTTTCTCATAAGATTACAGACCTCAATCAATGATAAATGCTAAGTTTTGTCTTAAGGAAAGCATTAAAATGATTTCCATATTATATTTTCATGTTCTTGTTATTTGAGTATATTTTTGCAATTTAGCTACAGAACGCAGCCTATTCTGCAGCTAATTGTGGATTCTGTAGCTACTCTCATGGTTTGGCAAGTTTCAGGTGTCAAATGAAGAATTGGACCACATGGGAATTTCTAGAATCATCTCCACATGGATTCTATCCTATTCACTCGATCCAGATCGACAGAAAAGTGAGCCTAAGATCATGGTCAAAGATGGAGTCAAAATACGTTATCCGGAAGCAGTAGGACTCTTGATTTTCTCTTTCGTAGGAAATCAAGAGTCCAACAGTCCTATTGCAAATCTAATTTAAATTAGACACCTATAGCAAGTTTATCTCACAAACAATTATGTTATTTTCCTTTAAATATCGATTACATAGAACTGAGAAACAGTTCAGAAATTAAGTGTTAAATTCAGGCTTTTTGCTGATACTCTGTATTCAGACTTCATTTTATCATAATATAAAGTTTGTGTGGTGAATGATTGGTTAAGAGCATCTTTAACTAGCTAGCAGTCCAACCAAATCAGTTGCAGAGGGCCCCTGCACTGGAGGAGGTTTTTTTTTATTGTTGTTTTTAGTTCAATTTGCATTACTCTGTTTTCAGCAAATCTGTTTTCTAATTAGGATAATATTTCATTCCAGTTTTTTATCAATAGCATAGTGATAATTCACAACTGTGCAACCTTGTTCTTCTAAGATATTTCATGGAGAAAAATAACTCTGTTTCCAAATTGAATTAAGATTGAAGTGATAAGAATACATAGTTGCTTAGTTTTCTTACTGTTTTGTCATTCATTTTCTTAGAAAAAAAAATTTCAATTAACTGTGTTAATGGATGTTTTCAAAATCCATTTCAAGATGATGATGATCCTAAACTAAATGTTTAAATGTCTAATTCATACAGTGATTGAAATTACTTAATACATTGTTATTAGCTTCCTAGGAATTTAGGAACTAAGGCATAATTGACTTCCTATATAACATTTCAAGAGGATAATGCTTCACATTTGAATGTTGGAGAAAGTCAAAATTGCATTAGTTGTTTACAGTTATTTTTACATGCTTTCATCTTTTTTCTTTTAGATTCTCACTTAGTTGCATACTCTGCTTATTTTTCTAGGACATTAGAAGTTAAAGTACAGACAGTTGCTTATACTCCATCTCAAGAAGATCATACTTCATAATTGAATGCTAAAGTAACCAGAAGTACTTTAATTGATTTCATTTTCTGTCTTTACTTCAAACAAACACTGCAATTTCATTTTTGGTTTTAAGAATTAGATCCATGGATTAGGACTAATGATAAGATAAGATAGATGCTTTGTTTTCCAAATTAGGTTCTAACTAGCCAACAATTTTTGGTTTAGAGAATTAGATTAACTTAGGAACATTTCTTTAGATTCACTTAAATCTTCTCATAGTTTTAGGTTGAACATTCTTAGACATCAAAGAACAAAAACCCCCCAAAAAAACATAAAATACAAAACAACGAAGTAAGAAAAGGTTAACTAAGCACATATAGTGCACCACACTTCATCAGTTTACAAACCTCAGTTGATAATTTATGCAAGCAATTTAGGACACTAAATTGACTAAACATTTTGGCATCATTTTTGGGGAAGTGTAATTAGGTAACCTCATCTCTTACATCTAAAAAAAAATGATATGCGTAGAGAAAGAGACTCTAGGGGTAGATTCATAGCTAGAGGCAGGAGTTTAATTCCTACAACACCACTTACTCCACCAAGACTAAGAAGAGATACACCTCCATCTCAAACTCATATTCCACATTTTACTAGCCATAGACTTCCTGAAGTTTTAAGGTCAGAAATCCAATTAAGAGGATCTCCTACTTCATCCACTGAGGCAGTCCTAGAGGAAGAAAATCTTGGATCTCCAACAGAAAGAGTAACCTTTTTCACCTCTACAGGGGAACATATTTTAGCTGAAGAATTAGAAATTCCTAGTGGAGAGGAAGAAAGAGAACCCTTCTTCAATACACCATTGATAGAGGAACCAGAGGAAGAGCAATTAACCTTGCAGGTTGAATCTTATATTAGCTCTGAAGAATCTATAATGGCAGGAAGAGAAGGAGAAGAAGAAGTTATAAATGGAGAAAATTTACTATTTGGAGGAGGAAGAGGTGGAGGAAATAGGGAAGTTGATAATTCTTTTGGATTCCCTATAGTTGATGAAGATACAAATGCCACAATGAAAAATATCTCACCTTTTTTCCTCCCAAATTTCCATGGATTAAAAAGTGAAGATCCTGAAACCTTTTTATTTGAATTTGAAGTCTTGTGTAGAACTTATGATTATTTACAAGACTCTCAAAAACTTAAGTTGTTTCCTTCAACATTGAAAGGATCTGCTTTAAAATGGTTCATGGGGTTGCTCACTCAGTCTATTAGGACATGGAATGACATGAAGAAAGCATTTTTGGAAAGGTATTTGGATTATTGCAGGCCTATCAATCACAAGGATGAAGTGTTTAAAATGATGCAAAAAGAGGATGAAAATTTGGAGGATTTAATTGAAAGATTCAACTATAACATAAAAAGAGAAAAAATGGAGAACTTAGATCAGGATACTTTAAAAGCTCTTTTATTAAAATCCATTAGAGATGAGTGGATAGACATCCTTAATATGATGGGGAAGGGAGATATCTCTCAACTTCCATTAAATGACATTGGAGAATTATGTATTCATCTCTCAAGAGGAAAATCCAAAACTGGGAAAGGTCCAAGAGATCCTTCTCTTACTAGAGTGAATAAATTTGCAACTAGATCAGTGAGTAGGGTAGAAATTGGAAACATGCTTGATGAATTTAAAACAGATATTCTAGGGAGCCTTAGTGAACAGATAGACACCCTTAAGATACAAAACAAGCAGAAAGATGAGACTGATGCTTTAGCTATTTTCTGTCCCAAATGTAGAAAGAAGCATGCTTTAAGAGAATGCCCTTTGGATGAAAAAATCATAGAGACTTGTGTGATTTGTTTAGAAAACCATGAAACCAAGAGTTGTCCTTCAATTCCTAGTCTTAAGGCTATTTTTCAAGAAGAAACAACTTCAAATCCAACAGAATCTCTTTGCTTTGTCTCTAGAAGACCTTGGCAGGGGCCACAAACCCAGGGTTTTAACAACCAAATGTATAATCAGCCCCCACCAAATTGGAATTCTTGGCAGCAACCTTGGCCTCAACCGCAATCTCAATCTCAATTTCAACCTTGGGCTCAAGGAATGCAAAAAACCTATGGAATATTCTCTCAATACTATCAATATCCTCCATCATTGTTATGAAACCAGCTCAAGAAAAGATAGAAAAGATAGATCAACGCCTTAGAATTCAGCCTCTTCGAGGGGGCAACCCCCTTTACATTACATAAATGAACAATTCTTGGATGATACAAATGACAAAACCTCCTTTCTATATATAGGAGTCTAAGGAGTCACAATATAATCCAGCCGACCTAACAATAATAATATAAAGCCACAAAAATAACAATAGAGGGATTCTATGGGGCACAGAAATAACAATATGGGGGTAATAGGGGCACAACAATATAAATAAGGGGTATAACTACAATAGTAATGGGGTAATCACTAGTATTATAGGGACCCAACATGCCCCTCTCCTTCAAAAAAGTGTTGTCCTCAACGCTTGAGTAGTTCTGGATACTTCTGCATAAAATTCTCATCCTCCCATGTGGAATCTTCAGCGGATAAGTTCTTCCACTTGATAAGATACTCTGAAATTGATCGATTTCGTAGCTGTCGAGTTCTTGTTTCTGTGACTGCTTCCGGTTCCAATATAATTTTTCCTTCCTCGTCAAGTTCTGGCAATATTGTTTGAATTGGGAGCTTGTCGCCTATAACCTTCTTTAAACATGAAACATGGAAAACTGGGTGCAATCGAGAAGCTGCAGGAAGCTCCAATTTGTATGCCATAGTACCAATCTTTTGCAACACCTTGTACGGACCATAATACTTTGGTGATAATTTATTATCCTTCTTAGCTTGCTTTAGGGACATTTGCTTATATGGTTGTAGCCGTAGGAATACCCAATCACCTACATCAAAACTTCTTTCACTGCGATGTTGATCTGCCTGTTGTTTCATTCTATTTTGTGCCAACACGAGGTTATCCTTTAAGAGTTGGAGGACTTGTTGTTGATGTTCGATGTGATGTTCCACTGCCTGAACCTTAGAATTTTCTCTTAAATATGATGTGATGGATGGTGGTTGATACCCATAAAGTGCCATAAATGGGGTCATTTTTGTTGTTGTATGGAAGGAAGTGTTATACCACCATTCAGCCAGAGGCAACCATTTGACCCATTGTGTCTGTTTATCAGATACAAAGCAACGAAGATATCCTTCCAAACATTTGTTTACTATCTCAGTTTGCCCATCAGATTGAGGATGATAAGATGAGCTATGAGCTAACTGAGTACCAAGACAAGAAAATAATTCTGTCCAAAAATTTCCAGTGAAAATGGGATCTCTGTCACTTACAATAATCTTTGGGTTTCCATGTAGCTTTTGAATTGTTTCCATAAATGCAGTAGAAACTGTACTGGCTTTAAATGGATGTGATAATGCACAAAAGTGTGCATACTTGGTAAGTCTGTCAACTACCACCATGATGACACTCTTTCCCTCAGACTTGGGTAAACCTGTGATAAAATCCATTGAAACCTCCTCCCAACGTTGGCTTGGAATGGATAAAGGTTGTAATAGACCCGGTGTCTTAATTGTTTCAACTTTATTTTGTTGGCAAACCAAACATTCCGCCACAAACTTTTGAATATCTGATTTAAGGCCATCCCAAAAAAATTCCTTCTTAACCCTGTGGTAAGTTTTTAAAAATCCTGAGTGCCCTCCTAAGGGAGAAGTGTGCAATTCCATAAGAATCTTTTGTTTTAGCTGGGAATTCTTACAGAGGTATAAGCGATCTTTGTACCATAACGAATCATTTTGCCAGCTAAATGTATCAAACGTACTGGAATCTTGTTGTAGCTTTCGAATAAGTGCCCACACTTCTTCGTCATTCTTCCATTCCTCCCTTGCTTCGTTTATCCAATCTGGTTGGATAATAGAAATGGCACACAACAATGCTTCCACATCCTCATCCTTTCTTGAGAGTGCATCTGCCACCACATTTTGCTTCCCTTTTTTGTAGATGATTTCAAAGTCATAACCCAACATCTTTGTGACCCACTTTTGTTGCTCTTCAGAGGATAATCTTTGTTCTAAAAAGTATTTAAGGCTATCATGATCCGTTTTTACCTTGAAGTGTCTTCCCATTAGGTAGGGTCGCCATTTCTTAAGTGCATGGAGTATTGCCAACATTTCCTTCTCATAAATAGCTTTGCTTAAAAACTTTCCCTTGATTGGACGACTTTCAAAAGCAATGGGTCTTTCATCTTGCATTAGAACAACACCAATTCCATTTCCTGAAGCATCACATTCCACAATAAAGGTTTTTGTGAAGTCCGGTGTAGCTAAGACCGGTGCTTGGCACATTGCCTCTTTAAGATGTTCAAAGGCCTTTGTTGCTTCCGGAGTCCATGAAAATGCATCTTTCTTCAATAATGTTGTTAGAGGTGCTGCTATTCTCCCATAATTCTTAACAAACTTGCGATAATACCCTGTCAACCCAAGAAATCCTCGCAGATGCTTTATGGATGTGGGGATTTTCCATTCCTTAATGGCTTTAATTTTGCTAGGGTCTACCTTAACTCCTTCATGAGATACAATATGACCCAAATATTCCACCTCCTGGACTCCAAAGAAACATTTGGATCTTTTTGCATATAATTGTTTCTCCTCCAATAGTTGTAGCACCCTGTCAACATGTTCAACATGATCCTTCCAAGACTTGCTGTAGATTAGTATATCATCAAAAAATACTAACACAAATTTTCTAAGGAATGGTTTGAAAATTGAATTCATCAAACCTTGAAATGTTGAAGGTGCATTGGTAAGGCCAAAAGGCATGACCAAAAATTCATAATGACCCTCATGAGTTCTAAATGCCGTTTTCGGAATGTCTTCAATCTTCATTCTGATTTGATGATATCCTGAACGAAGATCCAACTTGGTGAAGTAAATTGATCCATGCAATTCATCCAGTAATTCATCAATGACAGGAATGGGGAACTTATCTTTAATAGTGAGCTTGTTGAGCTCCCTATAATCGGACACATGCGCCATGATCCATCCTTCTTGTGCACCAATACTACTGGAGCAGAGAAAGAACTTTGACTCGGTTGAATTATACCAGCCTCTAGCATTTCTGCAACCATACGTTCAATTTCACTTTTTTGGACATAGGGATATCTGTACGGCCTGATGTTTGGAGGAACACTTCCTGGAATCAGATGAATAGCATGATCATGATCACGCATAGGTGGGAGACCTTTGGGAGTCTCAAATACCTTGGAATGATTGTCCAGGACTTTTTGGAGATCTGGAGAAATAGATGATTCCAATGTGGAAACATCTAGCGAACATAATTGTGCAATTACACCTCTTTGCTCCTTTTTTAGAAGCTTTGTCATACCATTAGAGCTGATTATCTTTCCTGGTTTCCCTGCAATACCCCTTAATTCAACTTCCTTTCCTTCCGTAGAAAATTTGATGAAAAGTTCTTGAAAATTAAAAGCTATTGTACCCAAGGATTGTAGCCATTGGACTCCTAGTACAACATCAGCACCTCCCATTGGAATGGAAAGCATTGGGCTAGTCAATACATATTCTCCCATGGATAGCTTGATATTATGGCACTTTCCAGAGCAATTTATTGTTCCTCCATTTGCAATCATCACTTGACACTCTGGTGCTGGATATAGGAAGCAATTCAATTCTTTTGCTACCCTACAATGAATAAAATTGTGGGTGCTTCCTGAATCAATCAACACTATTACCTTTTTCTTCTTGATTTGTCCTTCTATCTTGATGGTTTGAGGAGTGGTAATTCCCGCCAATGCATTACAAGATATGGTCGGATTTATTTGTTCTTCATCTAGGCTTTGTTCCTGGAGTATATCTTCTTCTTTTGACCTTTCTTGCTCCTTTTCTTCTTCCTCTTCACAATCTATGTAGAATAATTTCTTCTCAGCACACTTATGACCTTTAGTGTATTTGCTATCACAACTGTAACAAAGCCCTTTTGCTCTTTTTTCTTCCAATTGTTGTGGTGTCAACCTTATAGGTTGTGGAAGACTAGGGGCAACAACACTTCCGTCTTTATAGTTGTGAGTGGTATGCTTCCTGGTTGCCATAATTTTGCTTTCCATTTTTCTTGCTAACCTGAATGCCTTCTCTAATGAATCAGGTTCCCAAAGGCGAACATCATGTTGGATATTATCCTTTAAAGACCCTATGAACACATCAATCCTATGCTCCTCTGGAATATCTTTTACCCTTATGTTCAATTTTTGGAACTCCTCAATGTGCTCCATTACTGAACCCTTTTGTTTGAGACTTATCAATTGGCTAAAAAAAGTGTTGCTTTTTGTATCCTCATAATGTGCTATCAATTCTTCCGTAAAAATTGCCCAAGTGATAAATTTTTTACGAGAGCAAAGCCATTGATACCATACAAACTGATTTGGTTCCAAATATACAATTGCCATACGTACCTTTTGTGTGTTTTGCACATTATTGAGATCGAAGAATTGCTCCATCTGTAATATCCATGTGGCGGGATCCTTGCCATCAAACTTCCTCATATCGATTTTTGGAATATGGTGGGTCTTCGATCCAACATTAGAGTCTATGGAATCATGATTAACATTTCTTTTGTTCACATCATGAGTTTCCTTTACAACCTTTTCACCATTAGTAAGTATTTCTTGTAGAAAATTTGTCAAATCTGTCTTCAAATCTGCCATGTCTGTCTTCAAATCTGTCTTAAAATCTGCCATGTATCTCTTCAAATCTGTCTTCGAATCATCCATCTTAGCTTCCATGCCCTTTATCTTAGATTCCACGCCATTTATCTTAGCTTCTGTTAGCTTTTGTGAGCGTGACATTTGTTGCACTTGTTCTTGTAATTTTGATATATCATGTAGCATTTCTTCCTCTTCTTCATGAGTCATGCTAGAGCTTTCAGGTTCCTTACTAGGTGTTTGCATTTTCTTTCCTCGGGGCATCAGTTACCGATAATAATTCTTTACTATGCCCTTTGAATTCCTTCAAACCCAGCTTACACAAAAATTAAAAAAAAAACTACACACCTTTTTTCACTTTGTAGAAGCCTGATATTGAATCTGATGTATCTCTGTAATTCCAGATCCTCCAATTCTGAAATTGCGACCTGTAGTAGCCTTTTGTGTCCTCTTTCCAATGCCACAAGTCTGACCCAATTTGGATTCTCCAAGGAAGAGTTATGCGAAATCTCCCACAGTGACTTGATTATAGACTAGTTCAGTAGAGTGAACTTGTACAGCGTGCCACGAGTCACTGTTTTGACCTTTGGATCTGAAAAATGCATACAAGAAACTATAATCCGTCCTCTTTCTGTACCTTCTTACGAAAATTCAATCCGATCCCCAGAGAGAAAGTTATGATGATTTTCCCTAGGTCACCTGTTTTGAATGTAATTCAGGAGTCTGCAAAAAGACCAACTTCCTCAGATCATATCTCCGCAAATATCGTGCGAAAAGCTCTGAAATTCGGACCCAAGGTTCAGCACAATTTCTTCTCAAATGGGTTTTTTTTTCGACTTCTGAAACGTCACAGAAAAAAGTTATAGCGAAAATGCCACGATGACCTGTTTGGAGCAGCGAAACCCTAGAATCCAAAGCTCTGATACCAAATGTTATGAAACCAGCTCAAGAAAAGATAGAAAAGATAGATCAACGCCTTAGAATTCAGTCTCTTCGAGGGGGCAACCTCCTTTACATTACATAAATGAACAATTCTTGGATGATACAAATGAAAAAACCTCCTTTCTATATATAGGAGTCTAAGGAGTCACAATAT
This sequence comes from Pinus tabuliformis, assembly GCA_031772625.1. Classification (NCBI taxonomy): domain Eukaryota; kingdom Viridiplantae; phylum Streptophyta; class Pinopsida; order Pinales; family Pinaceae; genus Pinus; species Pinus tabuliformis. The sequence goes on along the minus strand of CM062816.1, from coordinate 935,897,844 downwards.
AATCCAGCCGACCTAACAATAATAATATAAAGCCACAAAAATAACAATAGAGGGATTCTATGGGGCACAGAAATAACAACATGGGGGTAATAGGGGCACAACAATATAAATAAGGGGTATAACTACAATATTAATGGGGTAATAACTAGTATTATAGGGACCCAACAATCATATCCAAACTATCCTCCCCAACAAATTCCTCAACAAAATCAACAACCCCAACTTCAAAACCAGAATTCTCAACTTTCACTACCATTCCCACAGAGACCAATTCAGCTACCTGCCCAACCATTACCAAACCCCAACAATAAAAATCCTCAGAATACATATATGGTGGAAGGACAACAATTTACAACCTATATCATCACTCCTCTAGATCTCAATAAAAGAGAAATCATTTTATAGTTATTCAAGAAAAAGACAATTATGAGGAAGATTCTCTATAGCCAAATAAAAGTTTTGGAGAAGGAACATCTCTTCAAAAACAAAACACTGAAAATGAAATACAAAAATAACCAATAAACTCAACAACTATCATAGAGCAACCATCAATATCTAATTCTACACCTCTTTTTCCTGAAATATTACAAGTTGATATAGGGCTAGAAAAGCATATTATATTGCCTAATTATGATTTTCTATATGAATTGAAAAATGTTTGTATCAAAATCCCTTTGTTACAAGCCATTAAGGAAATTCCAATTTTAGCTAAAACAATAAAGGAGTTGAGCATGAAGAAACCAGGAAGAAAGATAAAAGAAGTAAAAATAATTCAACTTGTAGGAAAAATAGCAGACATAATGATGGGAAAAATTGCCATACAAAAATATTTAGATCCGGGAAGTCCAGTTGTAAAAACACATATCAATGGAGTTGAAATTCCAAATACATTGATTGATTTAGGAGCAGCAATAAACATCATGAACAAACAAACCACGGAACAACTCAAGCTTCCTAATATTCTTTATACACCTACATTACTGCAATTGGCAGATAGATCTGTAATCAAACCATATGGTGTGTTAGAAGATATTTTAGAGTCCTTAGAATCATGGGAGTACCCTATTGATTTTATGATCTTAACCCCTAAGAACAATCTAGGAGGACATCCACTTATATTAGGAAGACCTTGGTTGGCTACAGCTGATGCTTTCATTAGTTGTAGATCTGGTGATATGTATATCTCTGATGGTAACTCAACTAAGAAATTCACTCTATATCCTCCAACAAGAACAATCACAGAGATAGATGACAAAGAATGGATTGATGATGAAAATGATATTCAGCCTCTCTTTACTATTTCAACCATTAGTGAAGATAGTCAAATCTTAAATACAATGGAAAATTTTGAATCATCTCCAGAATATGAACATGATCAATTTCAAGAAAAATCTAATATTGAATATTTGTCATCTAGGCAGATGTCTCTTTATTCTATGGAAGAATTTGGTAGCTCTACAGTTGAAATCTTTCCAGGAAAAACATTGAACATAAACAATAAATTGGAAAAAGTACAACAGGAAAAGCTAATCAAAACACTACAACAACATTCTTCTGCATATGCATGGGAATACACTGACATGAAAGGAATTAGTCCTAAGACTTGTATACATCACATCTACATTGAGGAAAATTGTAAACCTATTAGACAACCTCAAAGAAGGATGAACCCCAATCTTAGGGAAATAGTGAAGGAGGAGTTGCAAAAATTGTTGAATGTAAACTTCATTTACCCAATTTTAGACAGCCAGTGGGTTTCCCCTCTAGTGATTGTGCCTAAAAAGAATGGTAAATGGAGGGTATGCATTGATTATCGAGAATTGAATAAAGCTACCCTAAAAGATCATTTTCCTCTGCCCTTTATAGATCAAGTGTTAGATACATTAGCAGGTAAGAAGTATTTCTCATTCCTGGATGGTTTTAGTGGTTACAATCAAATTCAGGTAGCACCTGAAGATCAAGATAAAACCACATTCACCTGTCCATGGGGAACTTATGCCTACCGAGTACTTCCTTTTGGATTGTGCAATGCACCTGCAACATTCCAAAGGGCAGTACTAGGAATTTTTTCTGATCTAATACATGATTCTGTAGAGGTGTATATGGATGACTTCACAGTTTATGGGAATACATTTGAAGAAGCTTTAGAAAATTTGGAAAAGGTTCTTAAAAGATGTAAGGAAGCAAACCTTTCACTAAGCCATGAAAAATGTTTTATGATGTTTACAGAAGGGATTGTTTTAGGACATCACATTTCAGGAGATGGAATTAAAGTTGATAAATCTAAAGTTGAAGTCATCTCTAAACTACCAATTCCAAATTGTCAAAAGGATGTTAGAAGTTTTCTAGGATTCACAGGATACTATAGAAGATTTATAGAAAATTTCACTAAACTAGCATCCCCACTCTTCAAATTACTCACCAAAGATTGTGAATTCAATTGGAATCCTGATTGCCAGTTGGAATTTGAGACTTTAAAAGAAAAAATTTCTGAAGCACCCATCCTAAGAGGTCCAAATTGGAAACTACCCTTTCACATTTCAACAGATGCTTTAGATACAACTCTGGGAGCTGTATTAGGACAAAAAGATGTGATCCCCTACGCCATCTATTACACAAGCAAGAATTTGACTCCCACTGAGTTAAATTACACTGTAACTAAAAAGGAATTCTTAGTTGTTGTTCATGCTATCAACAAATTCAGACATTACATAACAGGCTATGAAACCTTTGTTCATACAGACCACTCTGCAATTAGGTACTTAATGAATAAATCTATTACTAATGGTAGAGTTACAAGATGGCTATTACTCTTACAAGAATTCAACTTCGTTGTTCTAGATAGACCTGGAAAACAAAACATAGTTGCTGATTTCCTGTCTAGAATTCAAAATGTCAAAGATGACACTTCAGTTGAAGATAAATTTCCTAATGGATATCTTTTTGCGGTAACTACTCAAACCCCTTGGTTTGCAGATATTGCCAATTACTTAGTCATAGGAAAATTACCTTCACATTTGTTTCCTAGGGAGAAAAGAAAAATCATTCAAATAAGTTCAAGATACTCATGGATTACTATTGAATTGTATAAAATAGGTCCAGATCTCATGATCGGAAGATGTGTTCAAGAAGATGAAATGCCTGAAATTCTTAAGGCATGTCATGATGAACCTTGTGGTGGACACTTTGCTGACAAGAGGATAGCCTATAAAATCCTTCATTTAGGATATTATTGGCCATCCATCTTCAGAGATGCCAAAGAATATGTCAAAAGGTGTGATCGCTGCCAAAGGGTAGGAAAATCTGCTCCTTCAGATGAAATGGCACTACAAACTCAGGTACTCATTAAACCTTTGAAAAATGGGACTTGGATTTTGTTGGACCAATTAATCCTCCATCTAAACAAAAGAAGTATATTTCGGTATGCACTGATTATGTCACTAAATGGGTAGAGGCTAAAGAATTACCTTTTTCTAATGAAAAATCTGTAGTTAATTTCCTTTTTGAGGATATCTTCACTCGTTTTGGTGCTCCAACAGAAATTGTGACAAATCAGGGCTCTTAAAATGGTGAGAAGGCTTGTGGAATATTACAAGATAAAACACAAAAAGTTTACTCCTTATCACCCACAAGCAAATGGTCAAGTTGAATCTACCAATAAGGTGATTGAAGGAATTCTCACTAAGACTGTACATCTACACAGGACAGATTGGGCAGAAAGGCTTCTTGAAGCCTTATGGGCCTATAGAACTACGTGGAGGAACACAACAGGCCATACTCCCTATGAACTTGTTTATGGGAAGCAAGTCCCATTCCCTATAGAGTTTCAAATCAGAACCTCCAAGATGGCAGTCCAATTACAACTTGATTTATCAGAAGCACAGAAACATAGATTGGAGCAACACAATGAGCTTGATGAAATCAGACAAGAAGTAGTTCAAAGAACCAGTATAGTCCAACAACAAAGGGCTAAATGGCATGATAAGTATATCAAGGGAAAGAAGTTTCAAGCAGGGAATTGGGCACTTCAAAATTCAAGGATTTTTAAGGGAAGTTTCAGACTCATTGGCTTGAGCCATATGAGATTGAAAAAGTCTTTGATGGAGCAGTGAAGATAAGGACAATAGATGAAAGAAAGGTACCTGTTCTTGTGAATAGTCATCGGTTGAAGATATATCATAAGCCAATTTCAAGAGAACATTTTATCAAGATTTTCCAGGATAACACTGAAATGAAGTTGGTGAAGAAGAATTCTTCTTCTTCACTAACTTAGCTTTTATAATAGATATATATATATATATATATATATTTATTTATTTATTTATATATAAGTATGAAAACCAATCATTGATTGGCATACTTATACAGAAAATACAAGGTGAAAATCAGAGATTTCTGACATCCTATATTTTCCATTTATTTTCTGTAATAAGTAGTGACATAAAGCTACATTCATTTGCAATTCATAATCTACAAATCCATTTCATTTTACAGTTTCATTCCATCTCACTCCATTTTCATTTCATTTTTCAGTTTCATTCCATTTCACCATCATATTCCATTTCCATTCCATTTCACATTCATGTTCCATAGCCATACTTCATTTTTGTACAAATCACGTTCTGCAGCTGATTCCATTCTGCAGCTAATTTATTCTGCAGCCATATCTCATTCAGCGGCTCTGACATGATTGTACAACTTACAAACAAATGATGATTGCAAGGAGTTGAAGAATTATGTTTTGAAGACCAACACACTAAAAGGGTACCTAAGGATCAACACCAAAGAAAACAACAAACGAAAAGGTTAAGTTCTAAAAGGTAAAGTGCAAAAATTTATTTTAATAGCAAGGTTAAAACAAAAAGCATGTATAATATGAATATTCATATGCTTCCTTGAAAAATCATCATTTGATTTGACTGCAATCTCCATCATACTACATATCAACCACATCCTCAATATTTTGTTGCATAACGGTCCATAATTGACTCCCTCGTTGATCATTAACGGTCATGACTACGACGTGACATACTTGTCTACGTTTCTCCAAAACCCCTACCATCTATTTATTCATACCAACCCGCAATTCCTTTCACCATATTCACAAGAAATTCATAAAACAAGGAAGGGTAATTCTGAAGGTTGAGAACTTTGCATAGTAGAAGGCATGGGGCTAATTGTCATATCAGAACTAGTAGGAGCAAAGTACATGGAAGGATACCCACAACTCAAAGAAATGTTGCAGAAAGCTAGATGGCTTAAATTCATCGAGAAATTTGATGATTTTCATAAAGAGATTACAAAATCCTTTGCTCGATCTTTTGATGGCACAGAGGTAGAAATTGGAGATATCAAATTTGCAGTGACTGAGTCATTCATGGCCAAGGCTACAGAACTTCCCAGGCATGGTGAAAGATGGTTCAAGAACAAGGAGTTCCACAATGAATCATGGAAAGTAATACTCAAAAACCCAGGTATGGATGTCTCCATTTTTAGAAAAGGTATCCCCAGCTCAGCTCTTAAAAGTAAATGGAGGAACATGCTCTTGATTTTACAGAAATTTATCACTTGTGAAGGGAGGTTTGGTTGCATGTATGTCTACCATATCCATTTACTGATGAATTTCTTAGAAAAAGGGGAAATTAATCTTCCTTTCTTCCTACTAAATAGTTTAAAAAGGATGGCCTCAAATGTGCAAAAGAAAATACAGTTCATAGATACAACCATGTATCATCATGGGTTGATAAAGATATTGGTTGAGTTTCATTTAAAGAGCATAGGAGATACCTGGGAGAATTTCCTTATTAGAAACCATTTTCAAGAAGCACCAGAGTCACCTAAAGAAGATAATGTCAGAAGAAGTAGAAGAAAGAAGACATATATAACTATTGAAAACAGACCTGAGTCTTCATTGCAGAAGAATGATGAAAAGCTAATCTCTAAAGAATTGACAGAGATCAGAAAGAAAATCAAGACAAGAGGGAAGATAAGAAAGGAGAAAAAGGTTACAAATGAGGAAAATGTAAGTCCTCCACAACCTAGAAGGAGCTCTAGACTCCGAGGTTTGATAAAGAAAACATCATCAAAAGGGCCAGAGCTTATAAATTTAGACGAGGAAACCCCAATACCATCTCCTGTTAACATCTCTTTTGCACACAGTCCTCAAAACTATCATGTTTATCAATTTGAAGGTAGTCCCAACAGAAGATCTCCAGGCATGAACCCAGTGCAACAACAAATATATGATAATATAGAATCATTGGAGAAGAGAAGTGCCTTAATGAACCTAGAACCTTCTGTCAATCCACAAGAACCTCTAATTGATGCTCTCAAACAGGATATTTATGAATTAGAGATATTGAACAGACATATCAAACAAGAAAATGAGACCTTGAAGGAACAAAATAAATTGGACAAGGAAATTCATGATAATACCATTCTGCATCTAGGACTGTGGTATAAGAAAAACAGGAAATTGAAAAGAAAGAATAAGGTTTTGAAAAAAGTAGTCATTAACCTCAAGTACAAGCTTCTTATGAGAAGGCCCAGAATGGCAGTCACTTCAAAGAAGAACAAAAGAAGGAAATTGGATGTACTAGCAGAGGTGTTTGAGCAAATGCAGTAGGGAAGAAGAACTCACATTTTTGGCAAACTGCATGAGGACATGCAATGATTTTGCAGTAGGGGTATGTTGAACCTCAGAATTTCCCTCTCCTTGACAGTGTTTCTCACCTTTTTCCCTCACTTTCTCATAAGATTATACACCCGAATCAATGATAAATGCTAAGTTTTGTCTTAAGGAAAGCATTAAAATGATTGCCATATTATATTTTCATGTTCTTATTTGAGTAGATTTTTGCAAATTTAGCTACATAATGGAGCCTATTCTGCAGCTAACTGTGGATTCCGTAGCTACTCTTATGGTTTGGCAGGTTTTAGGTGTCAAATGAAGAATTGGGCCACATGGACATTTCTAGAATCATCTCAACATGGATTATATCCTATTCAATTGATTCAAATCGAGAGAAAAGCGACCCTAAGATCATGGTCAAAGATGGAATCAAAATACGTTATCCGGAAGCAGTAGGACTCTTGATTTTATCTTTCATAGGAAATCAAGAGTCCAACAATCCTATTGCAAATCTAATTCGAATTAGACACCTGTAGCAAGTTTATCTCACAAACAATTATGTTATTTTCCTTTAAATATCGGTTACATAGAACCAAGAAACAGTTCAGAAATTAAGTGTTAAATTCAGGCTTTTTTCTTATACTTTGTATTCAGACTTCATTTTATCATAATATAAAGTTTGTGTGGTGAATGATTGGTTAAGAGCATCTTTAACTAGCTAGCAGTCTAGCCAAATTAGTTACAAAGGGCCCCTGCACTCGAGGAGGGTTTTTTTTAATTGTTGTTTTTAGTTCAATTTGCATTACTCTATTTTCAGCAAATCTATTTTCTAATTAGGATAATATTTCATTCCAGTTTTTTATCAATAGCATAGTAATAATCAAAAACTATGCAACCTTGTTCTTCTAAGATATTTCATGGAGAAAAATAACTCTGTTTCCAAATTGAATTAATATTGAAGTGATAAGAATACACAGTTGCTTAGTTTTCTTACTGTTTTGTCATTCATTTTCTTAGAACAGAATTGTCAATTAACTGTGTTAATGGATGTTTTCAAAAGCCATTTCAAGATGATGATGATCCTAAACTAAATGGTTAAATGTCTAATTCATACAGTGATTGAAATTACTCAGTACATTGTTATTATCTTCCTAGGAACTAAGGCATAATTGACTTCCTACATAGCACTTCAAGAGGGTAATGCTTCACATTTGAATGTTGGAGAAAGTCAAAATTGCATTAGTTGTTTACAGTTATTTTTACATGCTTTCATCTTTTTGCTTTTAGATTCTCACTTAGTTGCATACTCTGCTTATTTTTCTAGGACATTAGAAGTTAAAGTACAGACAGTTGCTTATACTCCATCTCAAGAAGATCATACTTCATAATTGAATGCTAAAGTAACCAGAAGTACTTTAATTGATTTCATTTTCTGTCTTTACTTCAAACAAACACTGCAATTTCATTTTTGGTTTTAAGAATTAGATCCATGGATTAGGACTAATGATAAGATAAGATAGATGCTTTGTTTTCCAAATTAGGTTCTAACTAGCCAATAGTTTTTGGTTTAGAGAATTAGATTAACTTAGGAACATTTCTTTAGATTCACTTAAATCTTCTCATAGTTTTAGGTTGAACATTCTTAGACATCAAAGAACAAAAACCCCCCAAAACAACATAAAATACAAAATAACGAAGTAAGAAAATGTTAAATAAGCACATATAGTGCACCACACTTCATCTGTTTACAAACCTCGGTTGATAATTTATGCAAGCAATTTAAGACACTAAATTGACTAAACAATCTTTACACATAGATTTTTCAATTCTCCCAGAAGTTCAGTTTCTTCTAGGGTAGGCTGGAGTGCTTGGGTTAATCTCTCAAGAAAGGGTAGATTTAATTTAAGGTTGCTTTCCTTTCTTTCTTCCTCAACCTCCCTATGTGGAGAGGGAGGTTGGTTGTCTGGGAGAATCCTCCCAGATCTTAGGTTGATCTCCTCGATTTCTACAGCATAAGTTGGGTATGATGTCTTTCCACTGTATGCTTGTTGAGCCTGCCTATTTTTTGGGTTTGGATTTGGTTGGGCAGGAATCTGGGGTTGCTTAGGTGGAGCAGAGTGCAAGAGTTGTGGTTGGGTAGGTGGTGGAGGCAATAGGGTTGGAACATTGTTGAATTGGGGCCTCCACCCCTGGGGTGGGGTATTCCACTAAGGTTGTGGCTGAATATAAGGTTGAAATGACTGGCTGGCTAGCTGGGAATGATACTGAGATGCATAGGACCAAGGAGTGGGTGTAGGCCAAGAAGGATGAGCAGGGGGTCCCCAAGAAGATATAGTTGTGGTTTGGTTGGGGTTGTAATATGCATGGGATGACCCTTGCATACCCTGCTGGTATGGTCTAGGCCCAGGAGGTCTCCATTGGTTGATGTAGCAAAGTTGCTCAATGACCCCTTCAGCGCCTTGATATACAACTTTGAGTCCAGGTAAATAAGGTCACTTGTCTATGGAGTGGTTTTCTTCATAGACTGAGAAAATCTTAATACAGTTCAATGAACATTCATTCATAGGTTGCCTCCTCGTGCATCTAGGACAAAAGATGGCTAAGGCTCTCTCTACTTCCTCTTGCTTCCTTTTGATGTTCATGGTGTCCAATTACAAGGCAAGGGTTTGCAGCATATCACTTTTGAAATCTTCCAGCATATCTCCAATTTCACCCTTGATGGATAAGTTAGAGGATGATGTATTGGCCATAGGTTGACTACCCCTACCCTTTTTCCTAGCTGCCCTAGAATGGTTTCTAAAGACAGTCTTAATATCCTCGTAGGGTAATTGGTAAACATCTCCTCCTGCTATCATATGTAGGGTATCCAAAAGATCTTGCCTTACTCCTCTAAGCAAGACCAGTTTTAGTGACTCAGGGTCATGTGCGCACCTAACCTTTTTGTAACTGAGCTGGAATCTTTCTTCATAGTCTTCTAAGGATTCATCCTGCCCTATGGTCATCCTGAAAAATCTCTTCTTTAGTATCCTTTGACCTACAGTAGTCCCTATATTTTTTGTTGAAAGTATGCTACATCTGAGCCCGAGTTGTGATGCTATCTCCAGGTAAACCCATGAACTGGCGTAATGCTACATCCTTGAGGGTAGATGGAAACAGTTTTAACTTTTGCTCATCATCTGTATAGTCATAGGTTCGGCATATAACAACAAACTCAAATAGGAAAGTGTCAAGCTCCTCTGTGGTTAGGTCATGGAAATGAGGTAGAGCAGAGGGGCTTATATTCTTCATCTTAGTGTCCCCGTTGGTTTCCCTAATGTGGAAGGCACCCTCAATTCTCTCTCTATTTCCTTTGTCATTCTGGTTTTCAGCCATTGGTTCAATAGGAATGGGTTCTTCCTCTTCTTCTTCCTCTATAGGTTCTTAAAATATGTAAGGTTGCTCACCTAAAGGGTCTTCCAATTCACCGTCACTAAAGAAGAGAGAAGGTTGACTGTTGGATGCAGTGGGGGTATTTGAGAAGAATTTCCCTGAATTATCCCTATTCCTACGAGGCATGAAAGGAAATGTTTTTGGGTTGGTTTTTGTAAGATTTTCTTGAAAGCTAGAAAGTACTTGCAGAATGGAAAGGAAAGCATATAATGACAAATGAAATAAAGGAAGCTAGATTAATTTTGCAAAAATAAACAAATGGAGGAAAATTGAAGATAAGAAGTAGAGGAAAAGAAAGTTGGAGACTAGAAAAAAAAGTAGTAATTACTTCTACTTAGACACCTCCCCGGCAAAGGCGCCAAAAAGTGATGAGCCTAGGTATTGCAACAAGAATGCTACAAATCCCAGGGCTACCAGCTTTACTTATCAACCCGGGGTTCATACAAACTTGGAGGTGACAGTGCTATATGCGCAAGTAAAATTGAAGATACCGCCTGTTGTCACTGCTCATCTGGCAAGAGACCCCAGGGGTTCTAAGCCAGACTTCTATAAGGTCAGAAGAAGCTTGATTTTGATGGAAGAAGAGAAAATATATCCTAAGGGATAGCTACTCTACTACAGTAATGAAGAAATCAACATGTAATGCTAAATCACACCATACCCTAGCTAACCAGTTAAACAACTATGCCTAAATAGAATTTCCAAATCAACACTAAACTAATGCTAACTATCTAAGTTGTAGAAGTAAAGAGCATCAAAACTAGACTAAGGTGTAAGCAAAGAAAACTACGCTAAATTGGTTTTCAAGTGGAAGAGCAATTGGAGGTCGAAATTAATGAAAGGAGGACATAAGGATGCAGTAGCGCATAGGGACTGTTGGATCAATCGACGAGCAAAAGATGGATGGGGGAGATCTTATAGTGGGGTCTTATGTGAATAAACGGATGAACAAGGTTAATGAAGCGATGAACGACGAAGATTGTATCGCGGGGTATTAAGCGGATAAATGGATGAACAAGGTTAATGAAGTGATGAATGACGAAGATCGTATCGTGAGGAATTAAGTGAAGAGATTGGCGGACGGGGTAACAAAGCAGATGAACGGCGGAGATCGTATCGCGAGGGATTAAGTGAGTGGATGGACGAACGAAGTTAACAGGAGAAATGAGCGGCTGAGATCTTATCATGCGGATGAAGTCAAGAGATGGACGATAGAGATAGTATCACGGGAAAAAGAAATGTGCGGAAATGATGGAGCGGGTTTCTAAGGCAGTAAGTATTTTCTCGCACACCCTTCAGGCTGTAAGAAGTATTTGGAAATTTCACGTGATTAGCCTTACTACGCAACTCGTAGCACACAAAAACAAATTTTCTCGCGTGCTCTCAGGCGGATAACATTAGTGCACTAATCCGCATGAGATTGTGCGATAGTCGTTGGATCAGGCAGGGCTGATCACTGGTGGAGACTAGCCAAGCTAGTTGGTGATCAGGTGAAGCAACAATCGTTGGATCAGGCAAGGTAGATCGACGGTGGGGGTTTAAAGCGCCTAAAGGTGTGGAGGTGACACGATAGCCATCGGATCAGGCGAGGTAGATCGATGGTGGGGACTTAAAGCTCATAAAGCAAGTGGTGGACTCCACGTGAGGCAGTAGTTGGAGAAAATAGTGAATTGGATGGTGATTGTGAAGGTTTTTTGGTGATCGGACGGCGAGGAAGCGATGTAGGAGGAACGTGCTGAAGGCGGTTTCAAATGAAAATGATAGAGAAAACCAGTGAAGGTGAACAAATAATTGCATCAAACAGCGAATTCCAGAAACTGTGTTTTTGGGGTTGCTGAAGGGTCTCTTCCTCAAGTCATGGTCCCAGAGGGAGGAGATGAGGTCGAGACACCTGCGCACAACCTGATAGTGATATTTTTCCTCTAACTAACCTGTGAACTGAAAGAAGGCACAAATGGAAGTAAACTGAAGAAAATGTAGCTACTGAAGCAAATGAACAGGAAAACCATGAATAATCTACGCTATATTGTTGTAATGAAAGTGCAACTACTTAAGCAAATAAATAGTGAAAACCATAAGGCTACTTAAGAAAATGAACAGAAAACCATGAAACTACTTAAGCAAATAAACATAACAGAACTCTATGCTAGCATACATATACAGTAAAGAGGAGCTTTGCCTGCATGGGTCAGGCCCTAACCCAAGAGCTTTAGCCCTCAGAGTTAACTTAGAGTTGGCTTAAGCAGAACTCATTCTTATTATAAAAACCATGGATTACAGAACAAACTGTCACAAGTCTTGCAGCTCATAAATAAAGAAAAATTTTTCAATGAAAGTCCGAATCCGAATGAGGTCCTAAGCCTCTCTATTTATACATTTGAAGTCTCTAACGACTTTCTTCCCATTAGGGAGGCTTGGCCTATAACTCAAGAAAAACTGGTTTCTGTCCCTTTCCCTTACTCAGCTGTCTTTTAGTCTTCAAAGTGATGGCTGTGTGCACTCCGAGCTGATGGTGGAATATTTGAATGGAGGGGTAGTAAATGAGGAGTATTTACCTCCTATAATTACTCTCCCTTGTCCCATTCAAGTCTTTTCCAAGGTCTTTGCCATAGTTCTTTGCTTTTATCCTTTATACCTACATTTTTCCTTGCTTTTATCCTTTATTCTTGCATTACATTCACACTAGACCACAAAGCCAAATATCCAACTCTAACTCATTTAATAAACAAAATATAATCAAAAGCATGCAATAAGTTGTGAGAATAGTTGGTTTGACTAAGCTAGGAGGTGAATTAAGGCCAATTAAGGCCCATATAATTACTCAATGATGAGGCTTATCAACTATGGTTGAGACAATGATTGATTCTCATTTTGAAACAAGGTTTGTCACAATGCGACGTTGGCCAATGGTTGACCCTAATCAACCATGGCTGACCACAACTAATTTTATAAACCATGGTTGACCTTCGTTGAATAATATTAAACCAAAGGGACTAATATTATAATGCCAAGGTATATAAACCCTAAGATAAATATTATAAACACTAAAATAAACACGATTGACCATGGTTGATTTTCATATTGAGACAATCCTTGTCACAATGTGATGTTGGACCATTGTTGACCATGCTTAGCCATGATTGATTTTTAAATGGAGAGAATATTTGTAACAATGTGGCATTGGACTATGGTTGACCATGTTTGATTCTCATATTGAGGCAATATTTGTCAAAGTGTGACGTTGGACCATGGTTGACCATGATTGATAATAAACCTAAAAGAATAGTATTAAATCCTAGGAATATGAACCCTTATATTAATAAACCAAGGGGATTGTTGTTATAAACCCAAGGGATAAAAATTATAAACCCAAGGTATATAAACCCTAAGATAAATATTCTAAACCTTAAAATAAACATGGTTGACCATGCTTGATTTCCATATTGAGATAATCATTGTCATAATGCGACATTTGACCATGATTGATTTTCATATCAAGACAATCTTTGTCACAATGCGACATTCGACCATGGTTGACCATGCTTGGCTATGATTGACCATGGTTAACCATGATTGATATTATAAACCCAAGGGAATAATAAACCTAAGGGATTGATATTATAAACCCAAGGAAATAATAAACCCAAGGGGTTAATACTAAAACCCCAAGGGATTATGAATCCAAAGGAATAATATTAAACATAAGGGACTAATAATATAAACCCAAGGTATATAAACCCTAAGATAAATAGTATAAAAACTAAATTAAACATGATTGACGATGGTTAATTTTCATATTGAGATAATCCTTATCATAATGCGACATAGGACCATGGTTGACCATGGTCAATTTTCATATCGGGATAATATTTGTCACAACGCGACATTGGACCATGGTTGATTTTCGTATTGAAATAATCCTTATCATCATGCAACATAGGACTATGGTTGACCATGGTAAATTTTCATATCGAGACATCTTTGTCACAATGTGACGTTGAACCATGGTTGATTTTCATATTGAGACAATATTTGTCACATTGTGACATTCAATCATGGTTGACCATGGTTGACCATGATCAACCATGGTTGACAATGGTTAACCATGATTGACCATAATTTTCCATTATCTTTTCATATCGAGACAATATTTGTCTCAAAGTTTATAGACCTTGGGTTTATAATATTAATTCCTTGGGTTTAATATTATTCCACTGGGTTTATAATCCCTTGGTTTTTTATTCCCTTCGGTTTTTTAATCTAAGGGTTCATATTCCTACGGTATAATATTATTCAAAGGTTTTATTGCCGAAATGGTTTACCCCTTGTGATTATAGCTGAAAATTTTCTCAATAATTCAAGTATGGATCACAGAAGCCTAAAAATTATAAATCTATATAAACAATAAAATATTTTTCATTTTATATAGTTAATTATAAATTATAAAAACTTTATATAGTTAATTATAAAATATAATTTTCATTTTATATAATAATAATTAAGTTGTGTTGTAGTGTCTTTCGAATTCATCGCATATATGTTTTTTTGTAATCGACGTTTTGAAAAAACCTCCGTGGTCCATCATCAGGATCAGATGACTGAATAAGTCAAAGATTAATGGGGTGATAAATAGAGGAGAGGGTTGGGATAGGAATGCATGTTGCCGAAAAGTTTGATAAAGCCATGAAATAGATTTTTAATTTATTGATTTTATTAATGTTTATTAAATTTTATTAATGATAATTAAATCTTGATAATTCTATTTATGGTTATTGATGAAATTGAAACTTAGTATTATTAATGATTATTAATTCACTAACAGTTCTCTGCAACAAAAGAAAAAAAATTAAATACAAGATTTTTATGTTTAATTTTCAGTGGTGACCCTAATGTTTAAATCTTGTATGATTAAAATATTAAAACTATAATTAATGCTTAATATTTATATGCATTGTTGATTGCATGTTTATTAATATAATTATGATAATGAATTATTTTGGTTTAATGTTTTTGAATTTATGGAAAAATATAATATTCTAATTGTTAGTTATTAAAATATTTTATTAGTGATGTTGTTTTATTAAGCTATTATTTGAATTGATGTTTTTAGATTACTACTATATTTAATTATTAATTTTTATGAATTGATATATGAAGTTTTTGGTTTTTAATTAGGACTCAGTTAACTAAGGTCTAATTATAATTTAAAATGATTTTAATCTCAATATAAAATTTTAAGGATCAAAAGAGTAAATAGGTAATCCTTGATTATTGTTATTAATTCAAATATTATTTTACTTTAATAGATTTTAGGGTTTGGTGAACCATAAGGAGGACCAAGGGATAAAGAAGCGAGGAGTATCTAGGTTAAGGTAGAATCCCTAGTTAGAGTGGGAATGCAATTATCGCTTATTGTCCAACCATAATCGCGGTTGAGGTTGTTAGGGTGTTTACCTATTTCGATGGTTTCTCTAAATTTTCTATGGTTATAATGATCAATCCTAGCCACAACACAAGAGTTTTTGACGCAAATGTGATGATCAGTTTTGCTAGAGTGCTCGGCCAAGGCTAAGGTTTTGGAACAGTTATGTTTAATGTTCGCAACATGTTCTTGAATCCTGATTAATATAGATCGACCAGTCTCCCCACTGTAGGCTTTGCCACAAGAACAAGGAACCAAATAAACCCCTTTGTGGTGTTTCTGATCGATGGGATCTTTTGTCGATTTTAGACATTTGCTAATGGTATTCATGGGTTTGAAGGTTGTCTTTATATTATTACTTTTTAAAATGTAAGAAATCTTATCAGTGGTGCCTAGTATGTATGGAAGGTGTACCTTACCAGCACAATCATCCATAGGTTGTTTGTTTCTAGGATTCTCCACTTTCTTGAAAGCTTTGATACCTTGGTGTCTTCTATATCCATTCTTTTCAAAAACATCCAAGAGGTGGTTCTTCTCTTGATCCAAATGATCGTGATCTAAAATACGCACAGCCCTAGTTGCCAGAGTGTTAGGCACCCCCAGTTTCTGAGCAGGATGATGGTGAGAGCTGGCATGAAGGTAATGTTTAGTGTGGGTTTTTTTACGATTTTTTTAGAACACATATTCTTTCATATATCAAAAATTGAGTCCTAATTAAAAACCAAAAACTTCATATATCAATTCATAAAAATTGATAATAAAATATATTAGTAATCTAAAAACATCATTTCACATAATATCTTAATAAAACAACATCACTAATAAAATATTTTAATAACTAACAATTAGAATATTATATTTTTCCATAAATTCAAAAAAATTAAACCAAAATAATTCATTATCATAATTATATTAATAAACATGCAATCAACAATGCATACAAATATTAAGCATTAATTATAATTTTAATATTTTAATCATGTAATATTTAAACATTAGGGACAACACTAAAAAATAAACATAAAAATCTTGTAATTAACAAAAACTATATATATATATATATATATATATATATATATATTTGTAGAAAACTGTTAGTGAATTAATAATCATTAATAATACTAAGTTTAAATTTCATCAACAACCATAAATACAATTATCATTAATAAAATTTAATAAACATTAATAAAGTCAATAAATTAAAAATCTATTTCATGGCTTTATCAAACTTGTCGGCTCCATGCATTCCTATCCCAACCCTCTCCTCTATTTATCACCCCATTAATCTCTGACTTATTCACTCATCTGATCTTGATGATGGACCATGGAGGTTGGTTCGAAATGTCGATTACAAAAACATAGATGTGATGAACCCGGAAGATATTACCACACAAAATGCAGTTCGCAAAAGCCTCAAATCTACAATTTTCAACCTATACGAGAGGGAAAAATTACAAGAAGTTTGTGCATTGGAATGATCTAGAACGCAGATTGCAAAGAAAAAGTTAGACCTCACCTTTCTCAAACATTGCAGAGATGCCTCCATCATTCCTCCATTTGCTTGCATCAAACACAATCTCAAAAACTCTAGAAATAATCACATTTTCACCAAGGCCAACCAATCGCTTCTTTGCTCAGAAATCAACAAAATACGCATTCAACTTAACCTACTAAACAAGAAAACTCTCGAACTACACTTAAGCTTATCTAACCATATTGAGCCTGTGCTATGGTCCAAAATAGACTCATGCTCAGCTCTGAAATCTCTTAAAACTGAAGAATAAAAGAACCTTAAACAAACCCTTAAATGTGAGAAATTAAATAAGAAATCCACCGCCTCTTGGGTAACTTCCGAAAAAACCTAAATCTCAATCAAGAATTAACCCTACGCAGAAATCCTTTCTTCATTCACTTATCCTGATGAAACCAGACCTCGATCATACCACAACTCATTGGTAGATAATGTTCACAAAAATGTTGTCCCTGAAACAAGCATGACCGCAACCGTGACTTCAGAACTCGCGTATCAAAACAACAATAAAGCTAACAGAAACGTGCTTACACCCGAAACTGAATTGGAAATGCAAATAATTCTAGATTCATTGAACTACGGGAGTATGAAGAATAAAACTTCTATGCCATATTCGTTAGATAAATGCGAAGAGGCCTCAAACGAAAGAGCCATTCTCTCGGCGGAAGATAGGTCAACAATAATTGACAACATACCTGAAGCTGAGTTGACAAAGTCTTATGCAATGCCTCAAACCATTATAACGAATACCAAATCATAGGATTTGATGTCGGATTCGTTGTTGGACTACGGGATTGTGGAGAGTGAAATAGGTACATGTGATGGGTCCTCAAGCAATAGAGCCAAACTCATGGTGGAAGGTAGGTCATTGGGAGATAATGCTCACAATGAAACTATCCCTGAAACAAGCATGACCGCGACCGTGACTTCAGAACCCGCGTATCAAAACGACAATAACGCTAATAGAAACATGCTCACGCCTTACACAGTGCCTCAAACCACTACAACGAATACCAGATCACAGGATTCGATGCTGGATTCATTGCTAGACTATGGGATTATGGAGAGTGAAATAGGCACATGCGATGGGTCCTCAAGCAATAGAGCTAAACTCGCAATGGAAGGTAGGTCAGCAGCCACACACATTCAAACCATAGAAATTGAAACAATGAATAACAAGAATGAAATAACGTCTTGGATGTGTGATAGAAAGGATGAAACAACAACTTGGGTGTTTGACAGTAGAAAAGGTGATAAAGTATGCAATGAGGACATTAAGCCCATGATGGATGATAGGTCAACATCCACAGTTCAAGAAATCGAGACAATAAATGATGAATATATAACAACGACATTGGATACTAAGAAAACAAGTAAGCACATTGTGAATCTCTCTAACACCCAAATTGACCAAATCACCTTAGGCCTACTCAAAAGAGGCTTAAATGTCTCCATTTCCCCATGCACCATCCCTAAAGAAGACATTTTGTGCAACATTGAATATGGGATTAAGGATTTACCAGACAACATTAAGGAGATTATTAGACAGGATTGTTCCATCATCCTCAGAAAGGCTAAACCACCTAGAAGCAACATTTCCAAACAAGAATACCTTGCTCTCAAGACCTTAAACCAAAACCCTAATATTGTGGTCTTGAAAGCTAACAAAGGTGGTGCAACTGTTATAATGAACACAGAAGACTACAATGAGAAGATGCTAGACCACCTAGCCAATAGTGGTTGTTACATTAAATTAAAGAAGAACCCCATAAAAAAGATCTCCAAGAATGTTAATAACTTGATAAAATCAAGCAATGAACACAAAATCAAGAATCTTATTGAAACGAATCCCTACACCCCTAGGATTTATGGAGCCCCTAAAATTCACAAATAAGGAATCCCTATTATACCCATCGTCAATACTATTGGAGGCCCCACTTACCATCTAGTGAAATACCTTGCCAAAAAATGTAAGCCTATGGTGGGGAACACTAACTCCTTTGTCAAAGGTTCCAATCACTTCATCAATGAGATCAAATAGATAAAACTAGACCAGAATGACATCTTGATGAGTTTTGATGTAAAATCTCACTACACTAATATTCCAATAGATGAAGCCATGGAAGTAGTCCATAAAATCATTGATCCTCACGCACCTAAATTAGTAGAAGTTTGTCTGAAATCTACATTTTTCAGCTTTAAAGATGACATATATGAGTAGACTTGTGGTGTGGCCATGGGATTACCTTTGTCTCCCATCATTTCCTATTTGTTCATGGAACATTTTGAAGCTAAAGCTATCGAGTCTTCCCCTTTAAAACCTAAGCTTTAGAAAATATTTGTCGATAACACTTATCTCATTTGGCCTCATGGAAAAGAAAATTTAGACATTTTACTAGAACACCTCAACAATCAATCAACTTCTATCAAGTTCACAATGGAAGTTGAAGAGAATTGAAGCCTTCCCTTTCTTGACATCCTAATCAAGAGAAACCAAGATGGTCCAATATCTCACCAGGTCTATCGTAATAAAAACCACACTGAACTTTACCTTCATGCTAACTCTCACCATCATCCTGCTCAGAAACTAGGGGTGCTTAACACTCCGGAAACCAGGGTTGTGCGTATTTCAGATCACGATCATTTGGATCAAGATAAGAACCACCTCTTGGATGTTTTTGAAAATAATGGATATAGAAGACACCAAGGTATCAAAGCTTTCAAGAAAGCAGAGAATCATAGAAACAAACAACCTATGGATGATTGTGCTGGTAAGGTACACCTTCCCTACATACTAGGCACCACTGATAAGATTTCTTACATTTTAAAAAAGAATAATATAAAGACCACCTTCAAACCCATGAATACCATTAGCAAATGTCTAAAATTGGTAAAAGATCCAATCAATCCGAAATACCACAAAGGGGTTTATTTGATTCCTTGTTCTTGTGGAAAAGCCTACATTGGGGAGACTGGTCGATCTATATTAACCAGGATTCAAGAACATGCTATGGACATTAAACATAACCGTTCCAAAACCTTAGCCTTCGCCGAGCACTCTAGCAAAACCAATCATCACATTTGCGTCGAGAACTCTTGTATTGTGGCCAGGATTGATCGTTATAACCATAGAAAATTTAGAGAAGCCATCAAAATAGGTAAACACCCTAACAACCTCAACCACAATGATGCTTGGAAAATAAGTGATAATTGGATTCCCACTCTAACTAGGGATTCTATTTTAACCTAGATGCTTCGTGCCCCTTTATCCCTTGGTCCTCCTTATGGTTCACCAAACCCTAAAATCTATTAAAATAAAATAATATTTGAATTAATAACAATAATCAAGGATTACCTATTTACGATTTTGATCATTAAAATTTTATATTAAAATTAAAATCATTTTAAATTATAATTAGACCTTAGTTAACTAGGTCCTAATTAAAATCCAAAAACTTCAGATATCAATTCATAAAAATTAATAATAAAATATAGTAGTAATCTAAAAACATCAATTCATATAATATCTTAATAAAACAACATCACTAATAAAATATTTTAATAACTAACAATTAGAATATTATATCTTTCCATAAATTCAAAAACATTAAATCAAAATAATTCATTATCATAATTATATTAACAAACATGCAATCAACAATGCATATAGATATTAAGCATTAATTTTAATTTTAATATTTTAATTATACAAGATTTAAACATTAGGGTCAACACTAAAAATTAAACATAAAAAATCTTGTAATTAACAAAAACTAATTATTTTTTTTGTTTTTTGTTTTTTTTTTTTGGCAGAAAACTGTTAGAGACAAACTCATAGTGGAAGGTAGGTCATTGGTAGATAATGCTCACAACAACGATGTCCCTGAAACAAGCATGACCGCAACTGTGACTTCAGAACCCGCGTATCAAAACGACAATAAAGCTAACAAAAACATGCTCACACCTGAAGCTGAATTGGAAACACAAATAATGCCAGATTTGTTGAACTACGGGAGTATCAAGAATAAAACTGCCAGATTTGTTGAAAGATAAATGTGAAGAGGCCTCAAATGAAAGAGCCATACTCTCAGTGGAATATAGGTCAACAATGTTTGACAACATACCTGAAGCTAAGTTGACAACATCTTACGCTGTGCCTCAAACCACTACAACGAATACCAGATCACAGGGAAATTCGATGCCAGATTCGTTGCTGGACTATGAGATTATGGAGAGTGAAATAGGCACATGCGATGGGTCCTCAAGCAATAGAGCCAAACTCACGGTGGAAGGTAGGTCAGCAGCCACACACATTCAAACCATAGAAATCGAAACAATGAATAACAAGAATGAAATAACATCTTGGATGTGTGACAGCAAGGATGAAACAACAACTTGGGTGTTGAACAGCAGAAAAGGTGATAAAGTCTCCAATGAGGATGTTAAGCCCACGATGGATGATAGGACAACATCCACAGTTCAAGAAATCAAGACAATAAATGATGAATATATAACAATGACATTGGATACTAAGAAAACAAGTAAGCACATTGTGAATCTCTCTAACACCCAAATTGACCAAATCACTTTAGGTCTACTCGAAAGAGGCTTAAATTTTGCCATTTCCCCACGTACCATCCCTAAAGAAGACATTTTGTGCAACATTGAATACGGGATTAAGGATTTACCAGACAACATTAAGGAGATTATTAGATAGGATTGTTCCATCATCCTCATAAAGGTTAAACCACCTAGAAGCAATATTTCCAAACAAGAGTACCCTTCTCTGAAGACCTTAAACCAAAACCCTAATATTGTTGCCTTGAAAGCTGACAAAGGTGGTGTGACTGTTATAATGAACACAAAAGAATACAATTAGAATATTCTAGACCACCTAGCCAATACTGGCGATTACATTAAATTAAAGAAGAACCCCATAAAAAAGATCGCCAAGAATGTTAATAACTTGATAAAATCAAGCAATGAACACAACATGAAGAATCTTATTGAAACCAATCCCTACACCCCTAGGATTTATGGAGCCCCTAAAATTCACAAAGAAGGCATCCCTATTAGACCCATCGTTAATACTATTGGAGGCCCCACTTACCATCTAGCAAAATACCTTGCCAAAAATCTTAAGCCTATGGTGGGGAAAACTAGCTCCTTTGTCAAAGATTCCAATCACTTCATCAATGAGATCAAACAGATAAAACTGGACGAAAATGACATCTTGGTGAGTTTTGATGTAAAAGCTCTCTGCAACAATATTCCCATAAATGAAGCCATGGTATTAGTCCACAAAATCATTGATCCTCACACAGCTAAATTAGTAGAAGCCTATCTGAAATCTACCCTTTTCAGCTTTAAAGATGACATATATGAGCAGACTTGCGGTGTGGCCATTGGATCACCTTTGTCTCCCATCATTGCCAATTTCTTCATGGAAAATGTTGAAGTTAAATCTATCGAGTCATCCCCTTTAAGACCTAAGATTTGGAAAATATTTTTCGATGACACTTATGTCATTTGGCCCCATGGAAAATAAAAATTACACATTTTTCTAGAACACCTCAACAGTCAATCAACTTCTATCAAGTTTACAATGGAAGTTGAAGAGAATGGTAGCCTTCCCTTTCTTGACATCCTAATCAAGAGAAACCAAGATGGATCAATATCTCACCAAGTCTATCGTAAGAAAACCCACACTGAACGTTACCTTCATGCCAACTCTCACCATCATCCTGCTCAAAAACTCGGGGTGCTTAACACTCTGGCAACCAGGGTTGTGTGTATTTCAGATCACGATCATTTGGATCAAGAGAAGAACCACCTCTTGGATGTTTTTGAAAAGAATGGATATAGAAGACACCAAGGTATCAAACGTTTCGAGAAGTCGGAGAATCCTAGAAGCAAACAACCTATGGATGACTGTGCTAGTAAGGTACACCTTCCGTACATACTAGGCACCACTAATAAGATTTCTTACATTTTAAAAAGGTATAATATAAAGACGACCTTCAAACCCATGAATACCATTAGCAAATGTCTAAAATTGGTAAAAGATCCCATCGATATAAATACCACAAAGGGGTTTATTTGATTCCTTGTTCTTGTGGAAAAGCCTACATTGGGGAGATTGGTCGATCTATAATAACTAGGGTTCAAGAACATGCTACGGACATTAAACATAACCATTACAAAACCTCAGCCTTGGTCGAGCACTCTAGCAAAACTAATCATCACATTTGCGTCGAAAACTTTTGTGTTGTGGCCAGGATTGATCATTATCACCATAGAAAATTTAGAGAAGCCATCGAAATAGGTAAAGGCCCTAACAACCTCAACCACGATGATGGTTGGAAAATAAGCGATAATTGGATTCCCACTCTAACTAGGGATTCTACCTTAACCTAGATGCTCCCTGCCCATTTATCCCTTGGTCCTCCTTATGGTTCACCAAACCCTAAAGTCTATTAAAATAAAATAATATTTGAATTAATAACAGTAATCAAGGATTACTTATTTACTATTTTGATCATTAAAATTTTATATTAAAATTAAAATCATTTTAAATTATATTTAAACCTTAGTTAACTGGGTCCTAATTAAAATCCAGAAACTTCATAAATCAATTCATAAAAATTAATAATAAAATATATTAGTAATATAAAAACATCAATTCACATAATATCTTAATAAAACAACATCACTAATAAAATATTTTAATAACTAACAATTAGAATATTATATTTTTCCGTAAATTCAAAAACATTAAACCAAAATAATCCATTATCATAATTATATTAATAAACATGCAATCAACAATGCATATAGATATTAAGCATTAATTATAATTTTAAAATTTTAATCATACAAGATTTAAACATTAGGGTCAACACTAAAATTTAAACATAAAAAATCTTGTAATTAACAAAAACTAATTATTATTTTATTTGTTTTTCTTTTTTCTTTTTCTTTTTTGCAGAAAACTGTTAGTGGATTAATAATCATTAATAATACTAAGTTCCAATTTTATCAATAACCATAAATATAATTATCAAGATTTAATTATCATTAATAAAATTTAATAAACATTAATAAAATCAATAAATTAAAAATATGTTTCATGGCTTTATCAAACTTGTAGAGTCCATACATTCCTATCCCAACCCTCTCCTGTATTTATCACCCCATTAATCTCTTAATTATTCACTCATCTGATCCTGATGATGGACCACGGAGGTTGGTTCGACACGTCGATTACAAAAAACATAGATGCGATGAATCCAGAAGACATTACCAAACAAAATGCAGATCGGAGAAGCCTCAAATCTACAATGTTCAACCTATACGGGAGGGAGAAATTACAAGAAGTTTGTGCATTGGAACCATCTAGAACACAGACTGCAAAGAAAAAGTCAGACCTCACCTTTCTCAAACATTGCAGAGACGCCTCCAACATTCCTCCATTTGCCTGCATCAAACACAACCTCCACAACTCTAGAAATAATCACATTTTCAGCGAGGCCAGCCAATCGCTCCTTCGTTCGGAAATCAACAAAATACGCATTGAACTTAACCTAATAAACAAGAAAACTCTCAAAATACACTTAATTTTATCTAACCATATCGAGTCTGTGCTATGGTTCAGAATAGACTCATGCTCAGCTTTGAAATCTCTTAAAACTGAAGAACAAAAGAACATTAAACAAACCCTTAAATTTGAGAAATTAAATAAGAAATCCACTGCCTCTAGGGTAACATTTGACAAACCTAAATCTCAACCAATAATTAACCCTACGCAGAAATCCTTTCTCCATTCTCTTATCCTGGATGAAACTAGACCTCGGTCATACCACAACTCATTGGTAGATAATGCTCACATTAACGTTGTCCCTGAAACAATCATGACCACAACCATGACTTGAGAACCTGTGTATCAAAACGACAATAAAGCCAACAGAAACGTGCTCACGCCCAAAATTGAATTGGAAACGCAAATAATGCAAGATTTGTTGAACTACGGGAGTATGAAGAATAAAACTTCGATGCTATTTTCGTTAGATAAATGCGAAGAGGCCTCAAACGAAAGAGCCATACTCTCAATGGAGGATAAGTCAACAATGTTTGATAGCATATCTGAAGCTAAGTTGACAACATCTTAGGCAATGCGTCAAACCACTACAACGAATACCAAATCACAGGATTTGATGTCGGATTCCTTGCTGGACTACGGGATTATGGAGAGTGAAATAGGCAAATACGATGGTTCCTCAAGCAATAGAGACAAACTCATGGTGGAAGGTAGGTCATTGGTAGATAATGTTCACAATAACAATGTCCCTAAAACAAGCATGACCACAACTATGACTTCAGAACCCACGTATCAAAATGACAATAAAGCTAACAGAAACATGCTCACACCTGAAGCTGAATTGGAAACACAAATAATGCCAGATCCGTTGAACTATAGGAGTATCAAGAATAAAACTTCGATGCTAGATTCGTTGAAAGATAAATGCGAAGAGGCCTCAAATGAAAGAGCCATACTCTCAGCGGAAGATAGGTCAACAACTTTTTACAGCATACCTGAAGCTGAGTTGACAATGTCTTACGCTGTGCCTCAAACCACTACAACGAATACCAGATCATAGGATTCTATGCAGATTCATTACTAGACTATGGGATTATGGAGAGTGAAATAGGCACATGCGATGTGTCCTCAAGCAATAGAGCCAAACTCCTAGTGGAAGGTAGGTCAAGAGCCACACACATTCAAACCATAGAAATCGAAACAATGAATAACAATAATGAAATAACGTCTTGGATGTGTGACAGCAAGGATGAAACAAAAACTTTGGTGTTGAATAGCAGAAAAGGTGATAAAGTCTCTGATGAGGATGTTAAGCCCGCGATGGATGATACGACATCATCCACAGTTCACCCCATGTACTATCCCTAAAGAAGACATTTTGTGCAACATTGAATATGGGATTAAGGATTTACTAGACAACATTAAGGAGATTATTAGACAAGATTGTTCCATCATCCTCAGAAAGGCTAAACCACCCAGAAGCAACATTTCCAAACAAGAATACCTTGCTCTCAAGACCTTAAACCAAAACCCTAATATTGTGGCCTTGAAAGCTGACAAAGGTGGTGTGACTGTTATAATGAACATAGAAGACTACAATGAGAATATTCTAGACCACCTAGCCAATACTGGCTATTACATTAAATTAAAGAAGAACCCCATAAAAAAGATCACCAAGAATGTTAATAACTTGATAAAATCAAGAAATGAACATAACATCAAGAATCTTATTGAAACCAATCCATACACCCTTAGTATTTATGGAGCCCCTAAGATTCACAAAGAAGGTATCGCTATTAGACCCATTGTCAATACTATTCGAGGCCCCACTTACCATCTAGCGAAATACCTTGCCAAAAAACTTAAGCCTATGGTGGGGAACACTAGCTCCTTTGTCAAAGATTCCAATCACTTCATCAATGAGATCAAACAGATAAAACTAGACCAGAATGACATCTTGGTGAGTTTTGATGTAAAAGCTCTCTATACCAATATTCCCATAGATGAAGCCATGGAAGTAGTCCACAAAATCATTGATCCTGACACAGCTAAATTAGTAGAAGTTTGTTTGAAATCTACCTTTTTCAGCTTTAAAGATGACATATATGAGCAGACTTGTGGTGTGGCCATGGGATCACCTTTGTCTCCCATCATTTCCAATTTGTTCATGGAACATTTTGAAGCTAAAGCTATCGAGTCTTCCCCTTTAAAACCTAAGATTTGGAAAAGATTTTTCGATGACACTTATGTCATTTGGCCTCATGGAAAAGAAAAATTAGACATTTTTCTAGAACACCTCAACAGTAAATCAAATTCTATCAAGTTTACAATGGAAGTTGAAGAGAATGGTAGCCTTCCCTTTCTTGACATCTTAATCAAGAGAAACCAAGATGGATCAATATCTCACCAAGTCTATCGCAAGAAAACCCACACTGAATGTTACCTTCATGCCAACTCTCACCATCATCCTGCTCAGAATCTAGGGGTGCTCAACGCTCTGGAAACCAGGGTTGTGCGTATTTCAAATCATGACCATTTGGATCAAGATAAGAACCACCTCTTGGATGTTTTTGAAAAGAATGGATATAGAAGACACCAAGGTATCAAATATTTCAAGAAGTCGGAGAATCCTAGAAACAAATAACCTATGGATAACTATGCTGGTAAGGTACACCTTCCATACATACTAGGCACCACTGATAAGATTTCTTACTTTTTGAAAAGGAATAATATAAAGACCACCTTCAAACCCATGAATACCATTAGCAAATGTCTAAAATCGGTAAAAGATCCCATCGATCCGAAACACCACAAAGGGGTTTATTTGGTTCCTTGTTCTTGTGGCAAAGCCTACATTGGGGAGACTGGTCGATCTATATTAACCAGGATTCAAGAACATGCTATAGACATCACACATAACCGTTCCAAAACCTCAACAACCTTGGCCGAGCACTCTAGCAAAACCAATCATCACATTTGTGTTGAAAACTCTTGTGTTGTGGCCAGGATTGATCATTATCACCATAGAAAATTTATAGAAGCCATCGAAATAGGTAAACACCCTAACAACCTCAACCACGATGATGCTTGCAAAATAAGCAATAATTGGATTCCCACTCTAACTAGGGATTCTACCTTAACCTAGATGCTCCCTGCCCCTTTATCCCTTGGTCCTCCTTATGGTTCACCAAACCCTAAAATCTATTAAAATAAAATAATATTTGAATTAATAACAATAATCAAGAATGTACCTATTTACTATTTCAATCCTTAAAATTTTATATTAAAATTAAAATCATTTTAATTATAATTAGACCTTAGTTAACTGAGTCCTAATTAAAAACCAAAAACTTCATATATCAATTCATAAAAATTAATAATAAAATATATTAGTAATCTAAAAACATTAATTCACATAATATCTTAATAAAACAACATCACTAATAAAATATTTTAATAACTAACAATTAGAATATTATATTTTTCCATAAATTCAAGAACATTAAACCAAAATAATTCATTATCATAATTATATTAATAAACATGCAATCAACAATGCATATAAATATTAAGCATTAATTATAATTTTAATATTTTAATCATACAAGATTTAAACATTAGGGTCAACACTAAAAATTAAACATAAAAAATCTTGTAATTAACAAAAACTAATTATTATTTTTTTTTGTTTTTTCTTTTTTTTTTTTTTTTTTTTTTTGCAGAAAACTGTTAGTGGATTAATAATCATTAATACTACTAAGTTCCAATTTTATCAATAACCATAAATATAATTATCAAGATTTAATTATCATTAATAAAATTTAATAAACATTATTAAAATCAATAAATTAAAAATATGTTTCATGGCTTTATCAAACTTGTCGAGTCCATGCATTCCTATCCCAACACTCTCCTGTATTTATCACCCCATTAATCTCTGAATTATTCACTCATCTGATCCCGATGATGGACCATAGAGGTTGGTTCAAAATGTCCATTACAAAAAACATAGATGCCATGAATCCAGAAGACATTACCAAACAAAATGCAGATCGGAGAAGCCTTAAATCTAAAATGTTCAACCTATACAGGAGGGAGAAATTACAAGAAGTTCGTGCATTGGAACCATCCAGAACACAGACTGCAAAGAAAAAGTCAGATGTCACCTTTCTTAAACATTGCAGAGATGCCTCTGTCATTCCTCCATTTGCCTGCATCAAACACAACCTCCAAAACTCCATAAATAATCACATTTTCAGCGAGGCCAGCCAATCGCTCCTTCGTTCGGAAATCAACAAAATACGTATTGAACTTAACCTACTAAACAAGAAAAGTCTCAAACTACACTTAATTTTATCTAACCATATCGAGTCTGTGCTATGGTTCAGAATAGACTCATGCTCAGCTTTAAAATCTCTTAAAACTGAAGAACAAAAGAACCTTAAACAAACCCTTAAATTTGAGAAATTAAATAAGAAATCCACTGCCTCTGGGGTAACATCTGACAAACCTAAATCTCAACCAATAATTAACCATACGCAGAAATCCTTTCTTCATTCTCTTATCCTGGATGAAACTGGACCTCGGTCATACCGCAGCTCATTGGTAGATAATGCTCACAATAACGTTGTCCCTGAAACAATCATGACCGCAACCATGACTTGAGAACCTGCGTATCAAAACAACAATAAAGCCAACAAAAACGTGCTCACGCCCGAAACTGAATTGGAAACGCAAATAATGCCAGATTTTTTGAACTATGGGAGTATGAAGAACAAAACTTAGATGCTATTTTCGTTAGATAAATGCGAAGAGGCCTCAAACGAAAGAGCCATACTCTCGGTGGAAGATAATTCAACAATGTTTGATAGCATATCTGAAGCTAAGTTGACAACGTCTTACACAATGCGTCAAACCACTACAACGAATACAGATCACAGGATTTGATGTCGGATTCCTTGCTGGACTACGGGATTATGGAGAGTGAAATAGGCAAATACGATGGGTCCTCAAGAAATAGAGGCAAACTCATGGTGGAAGGTAGGTCATAGGTAGATAATGCTCATAATAATGGTGTCCCTAAAACAAGCATGACCACAACTATGACTTCAGGACCCACGTATCAAAATGACAATAAAGCTAACAGAAACATGCTCACACCTGAAGCTGAATTGAAATACAAATAATGCCAGATTTGTTGAACTACAGGAGTATCAAGAATAAAACTTCGATGTCAGATTCGTTTAAAGATAAATGTGAAGAGGCCTCAAACAAAAAAGCCATACTCTCAGCGGAAGATAGGTCAACAATTTTTTACAGCATACCTGAAGCTATGTTGACAATGTCTTACGCTGTGCCTCAAACCACTACAACAAACACCATATCATAGGATTCGATGTAGATTCATTGCTAGACTATGGGATTATGGAGAGTGAAATAGGCACATGCGATGGGTCCTCAAGCAATAGAGCCAAACTCCTAGTGGAAGGTAGGTCAACAGCCACACACATTCAAACCATAGAAATCAAAACAATGAATAACAAGAATGAAATAACGTCTTAGATGTGTGACAGCAAGGATGAAACAACAACATGGGTGTTGAATAGCAGAAAAGGTGATAAGGTATCCGATGAGGATGTTAATCCCACGATGGATGATAGGACATCATTCATAGTTCAAGAAATCGAGACAATAAATGATGAATATATAACAATGACATTGGATATTAAGAAAACAAGTAAGCACATCGTGAATCTCTCTAACACCCAAATTGACCAAATCACTCCAGGTATACTTGAAAGAGGCTTAAATTTTTCCATTTCCCCACGTACTATCCCTAAAGAAGACATTTTGTGCAACATTGAATACGAGATTAAGGATTTTTCCAGACAACATTAAGGAGATTATTGCACAGGATTGTTCCATCATCCTCAGAGAGGCTAAACCACCTAGAAGCAATATTTTCAAACAAGAATACCTTGCTCTCAAGATCTTAAACCAAAACCATAATATTGTGGCCTTGAAATATGACAAAGGTGGTGTGACTGTTATAATGAACACAGAAGACTACAATGAGAATATTCTAGACCACCTAGCCAATACTGGCTATTACATTAAATTAAAGAAGAACCCCATAAAAAAGATCTCCAAGAATGTTAATAACTTGATAAAATCAAGCAATGAACACAACATCAAGAATCTTATTGAAACCAATCCCTACACCCCTAGGATTTATGGAGCCCCTAAAATTCACAAAGAAGGCATCCCTATTAGACCCATCGTCAATACTATTGGAGGCCCCACTTACCATCTAGCGAAATACCTTGCCAAAAAACTTAAGCCTATGGTGGGGAACACTAGCTCCTTTGTCAAAGATTCCAATCACTTCATCAATGAGATCAAACAGATAAAACTGGACCAGAATGACATCTTGGTGAGTTTTTATGTAAAAGCTCTTTGCATCAATATTCCCATAGATGAAGCCATGGAAGTAGTCCACAAAATCATTGATCCTCACACAACTAAATTAGTAGAAGTCTATTTGAAATCTACCTTTTTCAACTTTAAAGATGACATATATGAACAGACTTGCGGTGTGGCCATTAGATCACCTTAATCTCCCATCATTGCCAATTTGTTCATGGAACATTTTGAAGCTAAAGCTATCGAGTCATCCCCTTTAGGACCTAAGATTTGGAAAATATTTTTCGATGACACTTATGTCATTTGGCCTCATGGAAAAGAAAAATTAGACATTTTTCTAGAACACCTCAACAGTCAATCAACTTCTATCAAGTTTACAATGGAAGTTGAAGAGAATGGCAGCCTTCCCTTTCTTGACATCCTAATCAAGAGAAACCAAGATGGATCAATATCTCACCAAGTCTATCGTAAGAAAACCCCCACTGAACGTTACCTTCATGCCAACTCTCACCATCATCCTGCTCAGAAACTAGGGGTGCTCAACACTCTGGCAACCAAGGTTGTGCATATTTTAGATCATGATCATTTGGATCAAGAGAAGAACCACCTCTTGGATGTTTTTGAAAAGAATGGATATAGAAGACACCAAGGTATTAAATATTTCAAGAAGTCGAAGAACCCTAGAAACAAACAACCTATGGATGACTATGCTGGTAAGGTACACCTTCCATACATACTAGGCACCACTGATAATATTCATAGATTTTAAAAAAGAATAATATAAAGACCACCTTCAAACCCATGAATACCATTATCAAATGTCTAAAATCGGCAAAAGATCCCATCGATCCGAAACACCACAAAGGGGTTTATTTGATTCCTTGTTCTTGTGGCAAAGCCTCCATTGGGGAGACTGGTCGATCTATATTAATCAGGATTCAAAAACATGTTGCGAACATTAAACATAACCGTTCCAAAACCTCAGCCTTGGCTGAGCACTCTAGCAAAACCAATCATCACATTTGAATCGAAAACTCTTGTGTTGTGGTAAGGATTGATCATTATCACCATAGAAAATTTAGTGAAGCCATCGAAATAGGTAAACACCCTAACAACCTCAATCGCGATGATGGTTGGAAAATAAGCGATAATTGGATTCCCACTCTAACTAGGGATTCTACCTTAACCTAGATGCTCCTTGGCCCTTTATCTCTTGGTCCTCCTTATGGTTCACCAAACCATAAAATCTATTAAAATAAAATAATATTTGAATTAATAACAATAATCAAGGATTACCTATTTACTATTTTGATCCTTAAAATTTTATATTAAAATTATAATTAGACCTTAGTTAACTGAGTCCTAATTAAAAACCAAAAACTTCATATATCAATTCATAAAAATTAATAATAAAATATATGAGTAATTTAAAAACATCCATTCACATAATATCTTAATAAAACAACATCACTGCTAAAATATTTTAATAACTAACAATTAGAATATTATATTTTTCCATAAATTCAAAAACATTAAACCAAAATAATTCATTATCATAATTATATTAATAAACATGCAATCAACAATGCATATAAATACTAAGCATTAATTATAATTTTAAATTTTAATCATACAAGATTTAAACATTAGGGTCAACATAAAAAACTTGTAATAACAAAAACTAATTATTATTATTATTATTTATTTTATTTTATTTTATTTTATTTAGAAAACTATTAGTGAATTAATAATCATTAATAATTCTAAGTTTCAATTTCATCAATAAACATAAATACAATTATCAAGATTTAATTATCATTAATAAAATTTAATAAACATTAATAAAATCAATAAATTAAAAATATGTTTCATGGCTTTATCAAACTTGTCGGCTCCATGCATTCCTATCCCAACCCTCTCCTCTATTTATCACTTAATTAATCTTTGACTTATTCACTCATCTGATCGTGATGATGGACCACAGATGTTGGTTTGAAACATCAATTACAAAAAAACATAGATGCGATGAATCCTGAAGACATTACCACACAATTTAATTATTATTATATAAAATGAAAATTATATTTTATAAATATAATTAACTATATAAAGATTTTATAATTTATAATTAACTATATAAAATGAGAAATATTTAATTGTTTATATAGATTTATAATTTTGAGGCTTTTGTGATCCATACTTGAATTATTGAGAAGAAATTCATCTATAATCACAAGGGGTAAACCCTTTCGGAAATAAACCGTTTGAATAATATTATACCATAGGAATATCAATGTTTAGATTAAAAAACCCAACAGATTAATATTAAAAGCCCAAGGGATTATAAACCCAGTGGAATAATATTAAACCCAAGGTATATAAACTTTGAGACAAATATTGTCTCGATATGAAAAAATCATGGACAATCATGGTCAATCATGGTTAACCATTGTCAACCATGGTTGATCATGGTCAGCCATGGTCAACCATGCTTGAATGTCGTAGTGTGACAAATATTGTCTCGATATGAAAATCAACCATGGTTCAACGTCACATTGTGACAAATATGTCTCAATATGAAAATTTACCATGGTCAACCATAGTCCTATGTCATATGATGATAAGCATTGATTCAATATGAAAATCAACCATGGTCCAACATCGTGTTGTGACAAATATTCTCTCAATATGAAAATCAACCATGGTCAACCATGGTCCTATGTCACATTATGATAAGGATCGTCTCAATATGAAAATTAAGCATGGTCAACAATGTTTACTTTAGCATTTATACTATTTATCTTAGGGTTTATATACCTTGGGTTTATATTACTAGTCACTTATCTTTAATATTATTCCTTTGGATTCATAATCCCTTGGGGTTGTAGTATTAACCCTTTGGGTTTATAATATCAATCACTTATGTTTATTATTCCCTTGGGTTTATAATATAAATCATGGTTAACCATGGTCAATCATAGCCAATCATGGTCAACTATGGTCGAATGTCGCATTGTGACAAAGATTGTCTCGATATGAAAATCAATCATGGTCAAACGTCACATTTTGACAAGGATTGTCTCAATATGGAAATATAACATGGTAAACCATGTTTATTTTAAGGTTTAGAATATTTATCTTAGGGTTTATATACCTTGGGTTTATAATTTTTATCCCTTGGGTTTATAATAACAATCCACTAGGTTTATTAATATAAGGGTTCATATTCCTAGGATTTAATATTATTCCTTTAGGTTTATTATCAATCATGGTCAACCATAGTCAACCATGGTCAATCATGGCTAACCATTTTCTACCATGTTTTATAAATTCAATCATGGTCAACCATGGTCCAACATCGCACTGTGACAAATATTGTCTCAATATGAGAATCAAACATGGTCAACCATAGTCCAATGTCACATTGTTACAAATATTATCTCGATTTAAAAATCAATCATGGCTAAACATGGTCAATAATGGTCCAACATCACATTGTTTAATATGAAAATCAACCATGGTCAACCATGTTTATTTTAGTGTTTATAATATTTATCTTAGGATTTATATACCTTGACGTTATAATATTAGTCCCTTTGGTTTAATATTATTCAATGAAGGTCAACCATGTTTTATAAAATCAATTGTGTTCAACCATGGTTAATCAGGTTCAACCATTGGCCAACATCACATTGTGACAAAGATTGTTTCAATATGAAAATCAATCATTGTCTCAACCATGGTCCAATGTCACATTATGAAAAATATTGTCTCAATATGATAAACATGGTTAGCAATGGACAATCATGGTCAACCTTGGTCAAACATGGTCATCCATGGTCAATCATGCTCAACCATGGTCGAACGTCACATTATGACAAAAATTATCTTGATATGAAAATCAACCATGGTTAAGCAT
Organism: Pinus tabuliformis; assembly: GCA_031772625.1. Lineage (NCBI taxonomy): Eukaryota > Viridiplantae > Streptophyta > Pinopsida > Pinales > Pinaceae > Pinus > Pinus tabuliformis. The sequence continues at coordinate 935,862,892 of CM062816.1, read as the reverse complement.
GGTCAACTGTGGTCCAATGTCGCATTGTGACAAGGATTGTCTCTATATGAAAATCAACCATGGTCAACCATGTTTATTTTAGTGTTTACAATATTTATCTTAGGGTTTATATATCTTGGGTTTATAATATTAGTCCCTTGTGTTTAATAATATTCCCTTGGGTTCATAATCCCTTGGGGTTTTAGTATTGATCCCTTGGGTTTATTATTCCCTTGGATTTATAATAACAATCCCTTGGGTTTATAATATCAATCATGGTCAATCATAGCCAACCATGGTCAATCATGGGCAACCATGTTTATTTTAGTGTTTACAATATTTATCTTAGGGTTTATATACCTTGGTTTTATAATATTAGTCCCTTGGGTTTAATATTATTCGCTTGGGTTCATAATCCCTTAGGTTTTTAGTATTAATCCCTAGGGTTAATTATTCCCTTGGGCTTATAATATCAATCTTTTGGATTTATTATTCCCTTTGGTTTATAATATATATCATGGTCAACCATGGTCAATCAAAGCTAACCATGGTCAACCATGGTCAATCATAACCAACCATGGTCAACCATGGTAAATCATAACCAACCATGGTCAACCATGGTCAAATGTTGCATTTCAATAAAGATTGTCTCAATATGAAAATCAGCCATGGTCAATAACCATGGTCACATTTTGTCAAATGTTGTCTCATAGTCCAACGTCACATTGTGATAACCATGGTCAACCTTGGTCCAACATCACATTCTAACACAGATTGTTTCAATATGAAAATCAACCATCGTGAACCATCATCAATCATGGTCGACCATGGTAAACCAGGGTCCATTATCACATTGTGAGAAATATTCTCTTGATTTTAAAATCAATAATGGTCAAGCATGGTCCAATGTCACATTGTGACAAGGATTGTCTCAATATGAAAATCAACCATGGTCAACCATGTTTATTTTAGTGTTTATAATATTTATCTTAGGGTTTATATACCTTGGCTTTATAATATTAGTCCCTTTGGTTTAATATTATTCAATGAAGGTCAACCATGTTTTATAAAATCAATTGTGGTCAACCATGGTTAATCAAGGTCAACCATTGGCCAATGTCGCATTGTGACAAAGATTATTTCAATATGAAAATCAATCATTATCTCAACCATGGTCCAACATCGCATTATGACAAAAATTGTCTCAATATGATAATCATGGTCAACAATGATCAATCATGGTCAACCTTGGTCAAGCATGGTCAACCATGTTTTATAAAGTCAAACATGGTCATCCATGGTCAATCATGCTCAACCATGGTTGAACATCGCATTATGAAAAAAATTGTCTTGATATGAAAATCAACCATGGTTAAGCATGGTCAATCGTGGTCCAATGTCGCTTTGTGACAAGGATTGTCTCTATATGAAAATAAACCATGGCCAACCATGGTCAACCATGTTTATTTTAATGTTTACAATATTTTTCTTATGATTTATATACCTCGAGTTTATAATATTAGTTCCCTACATTTAATAATATTCCGTTGGGTTCATAATCCCTTGGGGTTTTAGCATTAATCCCTTGGGTTTATTATTCCCTTGGATTCATAATAACAATCCCTTTGGTTTATAATTTCAATCATTGGAAACCATGGTCAATCATGGGAAACCATGTTTCTTTTAGTGTTTACAATATTTATATTAGGGTTTATATACCTTGGATTTATAATATTAGTCCCTTGGGTTTAATATTATTTGCTTGGGTTCATAATCCCTTGGGGTTTTAGTATTAATGCCTAGGGTTAAATACTCCCTTGGGTTTATAATATCAATCCTTTAGGTTTATTATTCCCTTTGGTTTATAATATATATCATGGTCAACCATCATCAATCATAACCAATGATGGTCAACCATAGTCAAATGTCACATTTTGACAAAGATTGTCTCAATATGAAAATCAACCATGGTCACATTGTGTCAAAGATTGTTTCATGGTCCAACATCACATTGTGATAACCATGGTCAACCTTGGTCCAACATCACATTCTGACATAGATTGTCTCAATATGAAAATCAACCATCATGAACCATCTTCAAAAATGGTCAATGATGGTAAACCAAGGCCCATTGTCACATTTTGAGAAAGATTCTCTTGATTTGAAAATCAATCATGGTCAACCATGGTCCAACGTCACATTGTGACAAGGATTGTCTCAATATGAAAATCAACCATGGTCAACCTTGATTAATTAGGGTAAACCATTGGCCAACGCCGCATTGTGACAAATATTGTTTCAATATGAAAATCAATCATTTTCTCAACCATGCTCCAATGTCGCATTATGACAAAGATTGTCTCAATATGATAAGCATGGTCAGCGATGGTCAATCATGGTCAACCTTGGTCAAGCAAGGTCAACCATGTTTTATAGAGTCAAACATGGTTATCCATGATCAATCATGCTCAAGCATGGTCAAACGTCGCATTATGACAAAAATTGTCTTGATATGAAAAGCAACCATGGTTAAGCATGGTCAACTATGGTCTAGCATCGCTTTGTGATAAGGATTGTCTCTATATGAAAATTAATCGTGGTCAACCATGGTTAACCATGTTTATTTTATTGTTTACAATATTTTTCTTAATGTTTATATACCTTTGGTTTATAATATTAGTCCCCTGGTTTGATCATATTCACTTGGGTTCATAATCCCTTGGGGGTTTAGCATTAATCCCTTGGGTTTATTATTCCTTTGGATTTATAGTAATAATAGCTTGGGTATATAATATCAATCATGGTCAATCATAGCCAACCATGGTCACTCACGAACAACCATGTTTTTTTTAGTGTTTACAATATTTATCTTATTCTTTATATACCTTGGATTTATAATATTGGTCCCTTGTGTTTAATATGATTCGCTTGGTTGCATAATCCCTTGGGGTTGTAGTATTAATCCCTTGGGTTTATAATAATAATCTCTTGGGTTTATTGTTCTCTTTGGTTTATAATATCTATCATGGTCAACCATGATCAATCATAGCCAACCATGGTTAATAAATAATTACTATAGTTTAATAAATAATAATAATAATAATAATAATATTATTATTATTATTATTATTATTATTATTATTATTATTATTATTAATTCCTAGAGTTTAATAAATAATAATAATTTATGTATTCAAGCTTCTGTGATCCATAATGAATTAAACAAATTCTCTCATGTGATTTCTACCGAAAGACTTTGTTTAATAATAATTATTATTTTACTATTATTTATTAATTAATTTTGAATTAATTATTAATAATTAATGAATTATTTATTTATATTTAATTATATAATAATGAATGAATTGACTATTTAATGATTAAATGAATTATTTCTTATTAAGAATAATTAATGAATAATTTATTTATATTTAATTATTAATAATGAATTAATTAACTATTTAATAAGTAAATAAATTAGTTATTATTTAAATAATTAATCATATTTATATTAATAAATATCTATATTTAACAGTATTAATAACAATATTTAATAATTAACAATATTTAATATATTAATTTAATATTAATATAATATTAATATATTAATTTAGCATATTAGATTTTATAATATTAATATTATTGTTATTATTAATTTTAATTGTAATTGTGTAATATTAATATTAAAAATATTAATATATTAATTTAGCATATTAAATTTATAAGATAGCATATATAAAGTCGATACCTACAGCGTATATTAACCACATTTATTAATGTTGTTGTGCTAGTTAATATAGATTTGGTGAACTTTCATGCATCGAATGTATTATCGCCCTATTAAACTCTACCTCGCTAGAGACTATAGCACTTGTTTTGCAAGTCAAACTGTGTTGACTCTTCATTATTTTGTTGGGTTTTTACAATTTTAACCAAAATTTTGGAAAAAAACTAAATATTATATTTACTCGTAAATTTAAATATAATTTTCTAATTTCAGGTTATATTATTTCTAATTTTCCATTTTCTAGTGAGCCTCGATGTGACATAATTCTCTTGGTGGAGAGTGTTTTAATTTTGGAAATTTTCGGTGCCTAACAAATCATTTTAAATTAAAAAGGTTATTTTTATCAGCGGTCATTCCATTGCTGAGTGCTTTGACACTAACATTTACATAGTGCTTTGAGCAAGTCCTTTATGTAAACAATGAAGAGGGGGAGCGAGGGGAGGGGAATTTCATCGATGAGTGCTCTGACACTGACATTAACATTGACAATATGATAGGTAGTGCTAGTGTGTTTTCCTCTTATTTCATTTTCTTTTTCATGCTAAACTTTTACATATTTAGCTTTGCAGGAGAATGCATGCATGGAGCCATGAATCTATGTAAAATGAAAGATATGGGGAATAGGGGTTATGTGCAAAGGTAAGGAAGTGAAAATAAGCACGTCCACACTTGGACAGGGATTGCAAGAGAATATGAAATTTCTTGACTTTAATCACTTCCGTATTTTGTTTGATATATGTAGAGCAAGCGGATATAGCAAGTTCGAAGGAGACGGGGCAAGCTCTAGAGTGGCAACACTTTCATAGGATGAAGTACTCATGGAGAACTGTTCAAGAGATTGCTGAGACTGCAACCTGTTTTTGAGCAAGAGTTTTGTAAGACTATACACAATCCCTAAAGGATGGAAGCTAACCCCCTGCATGAACATGAAATCAATGTTTAGCAGGGAGGAACAATGGTGTTTTCATTGAAAATTTTCTATATATTTGCATACATTTGTGAATAAAATACTTATTATGCAATATTAATTGAAGTGTCTTTTTTGTGCGGGAGAATAGTTGTGCGATGCAGGAAACAAAAACATTGTTCTGCAATTTTTCATATCTCTACATACGTTTATGCATACCTCCCTCTATACAACATTACATATTAATCAATTAATAATTAGTGTTTTTAACTTACTAAATCTTTGGACATTTAAAGTTTAAGGGTGGGCGATTAACTATCGCTCGTTTTATTTGAGTTTATCGAATACTTACTATGATTTCACATTTGTGAATTAAATTCGTACCTCTGAAAAAGGGGTGGGTGATCAACTGTGCGCACTACTATGTCGACGTGGGCACATTTTATTCGATATTGGGATGCAAATGAGCTCTAACAAAATTTCTTTGCAAGTGGCTTTGAGTGCGGAGGCACAATGAAAGCTTCTTCCACACTTTAGATAACTTTAAATGATTAAAGCATATAACATCATTTGAACTTTATAACAAAAATTACTACAAAAATTTGGGGCATGAAAAGTTTGGGTTACATGTATATCTTTATTTTTCATTGCAGATTTGGTGATTTTCATTTCCTTGATCAGTACTGATGGGTAAGTTGTTTCCTTTTGATTTCCTTTCCAGGTCAAAAAATTGTTATGTTGGTTGTTGATTTATTGCTAGATCACAAAAGCACTATTACTTGTATTTAGCAATTTGTATAGTATATGATCTTTGTAATAATTAAATAAACATTACACTTGGTGAAGGCTATAGGAATTTGGGCATATTCAAATATAGATATTCGAAAGAGATGAGCTTTCGAACATTGTTTTACGAGTAAAAACAATCAGACATTATTACAAAAAACTTTGCATATCACGATATTGCTCGATGGGAAGTTTGGCATCAAGATCATGATTTTGCATATCATATAATGAATTCTTTTTAAAAAAGTAGTGTGAATTATCTTCATTCAAGTATTCAATTTTATTTTGATTTGAATAACAAAATGATATTTAAAAGAAAAAAAGATGACAACTAAAATGTTAGAAGAAAAGCAAACTTAAAGTGCATTTTGGCATCAAACATTATGTATATGGTATATGGATCTTAGACAAATACAAACATTGTTGGACTATTTTTTTCATTTTCACAAGAACTTATATGCAATGATTTGAAAATTGGGCCCACCAACTTTCTTTGTTTCGTTTAATAGTGCTAAACATATCTAGAAACCTCTAGTAAATGTTTTGTGACAAATAAATCAAGAGAAAATATTGTGAAGTGGAAACGAAGTAGAGGAATATGATATTGATATCTTGATTATAAATGACCCCATTACTCATGTGAGATATTATAAAGGTAGAATGAATCCTCTATGCTAGTTAATTTTACATGAGTCCAAGTACTTTGGTGACAATGTTGATTATTTCTTTGTAACAAAATTCCAATATTGGGGAAGGAAGCATGGACATGGCTTGCTATGGATACAAAATGCTCCCACCTATGGAACAAGTACAAACATTGAAATTTAAAGTTTTGTTGACAAGTAATTGGGCTATGATTTAAGTAAACTACCTGCAAATCTGAAATATATTCAACATCATCGTCATACCAAAACTTGTAGGAAAGGAAAATAGATGCATTGCAAGTTCAATTTTCCAATTCCACCAATGCAAAAAGACACAAATACTTGAGCCTATGAAATTTGACAATGCAAGAACAAAATCTAATGCAAGGATGCTATTTGATGCACTAGAAAATATGGAACATGATGAGACATATACGGGTGAAAACATGAAGATGGGTTCCACTCTTGGGCCAAATGTGGCGATGAAATTTCAAGTTTTTACTCTTTTACCGAATTGCACCCCTCAAAATTCATATAAGAATTATGAATTTTGATTCAAAGTAAAAAGACAATTTGTGGAAATTATGTTGTTGTCTTAATGATATTTTTTTGAAAAAAAATTAGTGTCATATAATCTCTCAATTTTTCATTAAATGCAATAGATGTCCTTGCAAAATTTCGCAAAACATAAGAGGTATATGTGTGTTCACGTAGAATAACTTAGTGTAAAATGTGTAATTTAAGATATATATATATATATATATATATATATATATATATATATATATATATATATATATATCAACATGATCTACATATGGAGAAAACTAAGTTTTTCATATTAAAAACTATTTTTTTATGCAAAATTATATTTTTTATTATTTTTCGAAGTTGGCGAAGTAATATTTCAATTGCATTTTGGAGACACGTGTTCACGTAATATTTTTTCAACTCTTTAAATAAATTGAAAAACCAAGAGTACCATTTTGAAGAGGACTCGTAAATGAAGATAGTGGTATTTTTTGAAATCTTTTTGTTGTGTATATTTTATGTTATTGATTTTTTATTCAGACCCTTTAAAACTGTCTAAAAAAAATTCAAGTGTTATGTTTGAAAGAAATTAGATGAAAAATATCATATGAATTCGAAAGTGTCAAATTCATATGCCATTGGATAGATGATTCTTTCACAAATCCAATGTGATCAACTCCACCACTTAAGGACAATTTATACCCTAAATCCAATAGGTTACAAAATGGACTTGCACAGAAATCTGCAGAAGAGGTGCTCAAACTATAATTTTTAGGACTTCAAGTGTTGAAAAATGCAACAAGAAATTCTCAATTTCATTTTGCCTTGATTAAATCAAGAAAATTCAAATTTCCACATCAGCAGACAACTTGGATGTAGTTAACTTGTGTGACATGGCTTGCGCCACCCAGTTTATTCAGTAAATTTGAGTTGGAGGAGTTAGAGTTTAGTTAATCATGTTTGATTGCTAATTTGTAGCAATCAAGGTCAGTGATTTCAAGTTATTTTCAGTTAAACTACTTCCAATTGTTGGAGGAACTAGTGGAAAGTTAGTTGTGCAGTGGGACTTCAGTCAAATTTAGTAATCATCGAGTTAACTAATCAATCAACTTAAAATAGCTAGTGCATGCAGAGAATTCGAGTTCCCAACTATGGTGGAGATTTCAAGGCAATGTAACATCAGTTGTAGACTAGTCTTGAATGTACAAGTGTTGAATGCAATCAGATGATCAACTTTGGGAATTACACAATCCATTTTGGAGAAATTCCTAAATAATAGGGGCCTAATTTCTCAAGGAATTTCACAAGGAAATAAGGTCTCAAGCAGAGCCAAAAATTGAATAAGTCTAGGTTAGAGCTTCTCAGTGAGAAGAGAGATAGGTTATTCACTTGCAAGTTGTTCTCAGTTGAGAAAAGTAATTGTAATACATCTCTATTCATTAGATTAATGGAAGTAGGCAAGGGGTTTTTAGCAGATTGCTTTCCCCATAAAAAATATTGTGTGCATGTGGGTTATTTCTCATTGCATGTTTGTGATTGATGTTCTAAATTGTGAATTGAATTCCGTTGAGCAGTAGAGTAGGTTTGTGTCTTTTGATTTTTATTAAAAATTCATGAATAGTTGCAAATCTACACCATAATTTTCTACATGGTATCAAATCTAGATTCGCATTACAGCAGGAATTTCAAAGTTGTTTTTCAGGAGGTTAAAATTTGAAGTTCAGTGTAGCAGAATATCTTCGAAGCTAAGAAGATTACCTTCAATGGGCTAAGGCTATAGTATGCCTTGGAAGGCAACTCTAATTTCATCGCATGGAAAGATCACATGGAGTAAGTATTGGATGACAATTGATTGCTAGAATACATCAAGAGAGATGTTGCGAAACCAACAAAATATGATTTCCAAAACCTTGCTCAGTGGAAGAAAGATGTAGCCAAGGCGAGGAGAATAATATTGGAGGGAGTATGATACCACATTGTCACCAATATCCATGGGAAACAAACTCCTTATACAATGTGACAGGAATTGACAAATCTATTCCAGAATAGTAGCGACCATAGGAAACTAGCGCTCGAGGATAAACTTCGAAATATCCAGATGCAGAAGAATGACACTATTTAGTAGTATCTCAGTAGGTTCACACAAGTTCGTGATGGGCTTCCAAGAGTTGGTGTTACTAACTTAGATGATTATTTTGTAAGCCTAGCCCTTCTAAGCCTTCCCAAGAGCTAGCATAACTACTAAGATTCAATGAACAGGAGGGAGAAACTACTGAATTGGGAACACTTATGATATGATTTGATACAGGACAAAATAAGATGAAATACCAGAGATGGAACTTCATCCAAGGGTGAGGATGAATAAAACTTTGCATTGGTTGGAAAGGGAAAGAAAGGAAAAGGGAAGAAAACTCAAAGCAAACCAGGATCTAGCCAAGGGGGCAAGAAGAAATATTTTTCCAATATTAAATACTTCCTTTGTCATAAATTCGGGCATTATGCCACGAAGTGTCCACACAAAATGGAAGGAAAGAAGACCTCGGGAAGAGAAATGGGTGAATCCTTGGCTTCACAGTTCAAGCTTGAATTTACTTTTATCGTATGCATGACCAATACAATGATGGGTAGCGCGTGGTACTTGGACTTAGGTGCCTCGTTCCACATGTCAGGGTGTAGATACTTTTTCAGTGACCTGGAGGAGAAAGATCTCCAAATGAGCATCAAGCTGGGGGACGATAGAAGGTACAGTGATATCGAGGTTGGTACAGTCAACTTTCAAAGGGAGTCATGATCCCCTCTCAGACTCAAGGATGTCATGTTCATTCCAGGCCTAAAGAAAAATCTCATCTCTGTTGTAGTTTTGGAAGACCATGGTTATGATGTGATCTTTAGCAAAGGGAAAGGATTCCTGAGACACATAGCCACGAGACAAGTGAAGTAGATCGGGGTTCATGTGAAGAACTTGTATAAGCTAGACGTGTAAGATTGTGTTTCATTAAGCACCAAGGCAGAGAAAGTGCAGGGTTGGGATGTTGGTGAACTTTGGCAAAGAAGACTTGGCCATTTGCATCATGGCGCCTTGAAGATTATGAAGAAAATGATCACTAGCCTCCCCAAAGGAGTGCTTGAGTAGTAGGATGTATGCAAATGATGTACCTTGGAGAAGTACACAAAATCCAAATTCCATGATCAGAACAACAAAGCACATGCAATCTTGGAGGGGATCCACTCTGATGTCTATGGACATTTCTTAATAGCCTCCATTGTGAGACACAAATATTTTGTCATTTTATTGATGACTTCTCATGGAAGTGTTGGATATTCTTCATGCAGAAGAAAGATGAGACATTCTCCAAGTTCGTAGAATTCAAGGCACAGGTTGAGAAAGAAAATGACAAGAAGGTGAAGGCTCTCAAGAGTGATAATGGAGGTGAGTATGTGTTGAATTAATTCAAAATTTTATGTGCGAAAGAAGGCGTTCGACGAGAGTTGACAACACCCTACAACCCACAACAGAATGGAGCCATTGGCAAAAAGAACCATAACATTGTGGGAGAAGTGAAGGCAATTTTGCATGACCAAGGCCTACCTCTGCATTTGTGGGCTGAGACATGCAACACAATAGTCCTCATCAGATTCTTGTCATGATACGAATGTGTTGCAATTCAAGATTTTTGGAGCCTTGATTTACTTCTATGTCTCCAAATAATCAAGGAAGAAGCTTGAGCTGACAACATAATTGGGGATATTTTTGGGATACAAAGAAACTCCCCATAACTACCTTGTATACTTTGCATCCCCCAGAATGACAGTTGTGTGAAGGGATGTAAACTTTTATGAGGAGAAAGCCATGAGGCGCTCTCTTGAGAGGGAGCCTTAGATCCCACCTAAAGAGGAGCTTTTAATTCCAAAGCAGGAGACTCAAGAAGTTGTGGAGCAACCACAAGTAGAGGAGAAGAGAGTGGATACATCCACTCAAGAAGAACCATCTAGAGAAGGCAAGAAAAGCACGAGGGAAGTTGATATACTTGTGCATGATGTGAGGGAGAATGTGGGAGTTCCTTCAAATTTACACAGGTAGAGAAGTTCACCTAAGAGGTACACTAGCTACATGGCTCTAATGATTGATCTTGTAGAGACTAAGCCATCCTCTTTCAAGGAATAAATATAAAAACCTGTATGGGTTTATGCAATGGTGGAGGAATACAAATCCAATGTAAAGAACATTATTTGGGAAGTGGTACCAAGACTAGTAGATAAATCAGTAGTGGGTTCAAGATCGATCTTCAAGGTGAAGCATGCAACAAATGGAAGCATAGAGAATTATAAGGTTAGATTTTTGGCCAAAGGGTACTCTCAATTTGAGGGCATTAACTATGAGGAGACCTTTGCTCATGTAGCAAGGTACTGATCCATTAGATCAATTCGTCCACTGGCTATGTAGATGGGGTGGAAGATCCACCAGATGGATGTAAAAACAACATTTCTCAATGGGTTTGAGTATGCATTGACTATTTGAAGGGGAATTGGTGCAGGTAGTAATGCACCTGCATCATGTACCCATGAAAACCACAAAAAAAAATATGACCAAAAACCTAATGAAGAAAACCTAGTATTTTTCCTATAATTTACTCCTTGATTCATTGAGAAGAGGTTGAAAGGATTACCATTTTATAGTCTCTGGTTATTGCTTGTTCCTCCTCAAATCCTCTAATCATTATTTGACCCATACTAAGCTATCCCACCACATGACCCCATAACGGGATGAAAGGGAAACCCGTGTTCTCGCTCTTCGCTTGCACACACTTGTGAATGAAATGGAAGGGAAGGAAAAGAAAGGGAACTCGTAATAGGATGAAGGGGAACCCCTTGTTCTCACTCTTCACTTGCAGAAGGAAAGGAAAGGGAAAAACAATGGTGGAAATTGATAATGGTAAACAAAATCCTTTTGGGCATCCCCAATTTTCTTCCCCAAATGCAACTCCCACTCAAATCATAATGTTTTAAAAATATATTATATTGACATATAAAATAAGATAAATATTTAAAAAATAGAAAATCATAATATTTTAAAAAGATAAATATTCTTCAAAGGTAAATATGCATATATATTTAAAAACTATTATCAAAATGATAGATATTAATAGGTATTTCAAAATGTTGACTTTGGTTTGTTTTATCTAGAGTGAAACCCCCATAGGCTCACACTCGTTATCATTTAACCCTTACCAACCTTCTCCGCTCATGGAGTCCTAGCACCTCACCCCCCTTGTCTAATTTATTCTACGACAACAATGTATTTTATTAATAATCGTGTGATTAGATATTTACATAACTGGTTTCGCTGGTATTCCAGCACATAGGCTCACTGACCTAAAATCACATAGGAACTTTGGCCTCAAAACACACACACACACATATATATATGTTTATAGGTACACTAGCTTGAACACATAAGTACATGTGCACACAGTCCCCAAAATATTTCCCATTTCACTATCCTAAACATGATATGTACAATACATATAGGGGTTGTCCTATGAGTGTTACACATACTATAAATCATTTTCTTTTATTCTTCACATCATCTTATTTTATCTTATGCAGGTGTCCTTTAATATTCTATTTTGGTTCTTTGTTGCATAACCCATGTGTTGTGTTTACTTATGGGGAATTTGAGTCTTCAACATCTAGCTAATTCTGATATCTAGTTCTTAGCTTTATACCTTATTTGTTTAGATATGAAAAGTTAGGTGAATCAATAGTGAACATGAGCATAAGTAAAAATGTATTATAGTTTCTTTTATGTAAGATTTTGAGAGAATATGACACTTTGTTGTTGGTGGTTATGGAAACTATCAAATATGGTAGGATCGAATAAATTCATCAACTACGGTAATCATGATCTAAATAATTAGGGGAAACTAATGAACGATTTACTTACTTTTTCTAGTAGAAAAGGTATGCTTTAAACCTTAGGTTCTTAATTCAATAGTGATGTCAATGCTTTAGGTGATGTTCTAGAAAACCTTGCAATTTTAAGCCCAAAAGGAAAACAAATGGCTACTTATAACATCGCATTTCAATTTAAAGGTTGATTTCATGGCTTTTTCTTACAACAATAGCAAATGTGAAGGCCATAGTATCAAATAAGTTTTCATTCTAACCTTAAAGAAAAGGGGTTGCTACTGATAGAAGCACTTTTAGTTTTAAGGCTCAATTTTAAAGTTTTATTTTTAAGGCTCAATTTAACCAAGTTGTAATTTTAACATAAAAATAATGGAGGTGATGTTAAAAGCACCATTTTTTTTTTTCAATTGTTGATTTTAAGGTTTCTATTTGAAATTTTACAAAGACTTAAAATATGGTAAAAAATTCTAGTAATTCTAACCTTGAAAAAATGTTGCCACCATTGGCACCACTTTTTAATTTTAGGGTCTTTTTTATGTTTTTCATGCAAAGATATAGGTTTTTAGAGATAGAGTTCTCTTGCTTAGGTTACAGTTCTCGTTAATTCAGTAATTTTGTTGTTTTTCCACGTTTTAACTTACTCCTTTTATAATATTTATCATGGGAAATCTATAATTTGATAAATACCATTTTCTCAAAATGGGAGAAATATTGGGAGAATAAAGAACATAAACTAATAAAGAGGAGAATTGATGTAACTTTACTTGGTATTTATAATTTTCCTTGTATATGTCATTTTTTTCATTGGATAAGCATGTAGGGAAAAGGATGTAGATGTAATCAAAAGAGTTCCATGAAGGGTTTTGGGGGCAGATTTTACCATGAAGGGTATGTTAAATTAGTTCCCATTGTAATTTATTTTATTTAATGAATTATTTTTATCAAATTAAATTAATCTAACATTTTCCACAAATTTTCATTGTTTGAAAAAATTATTTCCTCATTATATCCTTATATTTATCCATAGAATGACATACAATAAACATTGAAGTATATAAAATAGGACCTCACTTATTTAAAATTTCCTATATATAATTTGAAAAAATATAAAATTTCACAATTTGGGAAAATATATATGATTGTCAAAATTCAATTACTTAATGAACCATTCACAAGCCTATTAGAGAAATTTTGAGATCAAAATTGGGCGTCAAAACAAAAATGTACAACAAAATTCAACTTTATAAGAACCAATAGGATTCAATAAGATGATACCAACCATGGGGGGTGATTCACCATTTTAGGAGTAAAAGGGTAAAACAATAAAAATAACTACTTTTTCAACTCATACTTTCAATTTATCTCCCCATGATTTCACTCAAATTTCGAGTAGGATCACTCATTGGATGCGTACTTTAATTTTACATCTAATAAGTACCCATGCTGCATCATTTTGATGGACCCTACTATGCAAAAATATGAAATACATGAAAAAATGTGATTGCAATCATGTTTTATTCATGTATTTCACATTTTCATGTAGTAGGGTCCATCAAAAGTATGAAAGATGGGTACTCCTTAGATGAAAAATTAAATTTCACATTCAACGAGTTCTCCCACTCAAAATTTGAGTAAAATCATAGGGAGGTAAGTTGAAAATACGAGTTGAAAAAATAGTTTTTATTTTTTCCCTCCAAAACTTAATGAGGTAATCTAATCTTATTTTATTATTTCTGCTATTATTTTAAAATATTCCTTAGGAGGCCCATTTTAGACCTCAAATTTATCTAATTCGAAGATATATAAAAAGTGATAAATTTGAAAAAACCAATGTATTTTAAAACAACTCATGACCAAAAAATAGTCATTTTTTTTCATTTTGAAGGAAATTTTAAGACGATATTAACATCTCACAAATTTCCGACTATATTTGCAATGATGTTATAGATATGGGGCAATCGGGACTTTGGATACAAGATACATGGAGGATGTAACAAGTTTTTAACAACCACCTTTTCTATGCACCCTACCAAAGAGAGAACTTAATTGACTAATTGTTAAGGAGGTGGCCATGGAAACCATGCATGTTGGTTTACTACCATTCACATCAAATTAAAACAAATTTTGCTAAGAGAAAAGAAATATATCTAGTTTTTGTTAAATTATATTAACACCTCTATGAAAGTTGGTCAAAGTCAATGAAGGGTTTTCTAAATCATGCCTATAGTTTTGATTAAGATCATAAAACCCATGGTGATTCTTAAGGGCCATTCATGCTTCCTTCTCAATAGAGAGAAAACAAGATTGCAACACTTTCTCTTTGTCTTGAGAAAATTTTACAAATTTAGAGACAACAACACTACATGGAAGTAGGTTTATTTCTTCCAAAAATTTCAAGCCACTAGCTGGGTTCAACATTAGGAGATAAGTGTCGCTTAAGAGAAGATAATTTACTTCTGGTTATATTAAATTTATTCTTAAATGTGGAGAGTGGTTGTCTTGAAAGATTATATCAACAATAGAATTCTACCTAGTTAAAGTCTCCTTATAGAACCACGCCGCAATAACAAATTCATTGGCTATATAATGTAAGAAGTTTTCCCTTTATCCAAAATTAATAGAGGCATAGTGAATAACCAAAATAAGGAGGTGGAATATAGATTTATCATACATTATACATGTCTCTATGTGAGGTCAATAACCTAGTCAACAATTACACAAATAAATTTAGGATAGACTAGAATAGTGATCCTTCCTTTTCCATCAAAAGGATTAGGAAAAAATATTTGGATCTTGGACAAATAGTAGATAATGTTGTGCATAGATGAAATTTTGTGATTTTGATTTCTTACAAATAGAGCACAATTATCCCATTAAGGGAGGTCAACATTTGGTGGAAAATATATTTTGTCTGATGGTTTTTTAAGACATAGGCATTCCATGAAAGCACTTGCATCATAAAACCATTGAACCTTTCATGTTCACCTAATTTACTTTGAGAATCTAAACCACACCAAAAGTATTTTTTCCATTAAAGTAGTCACAAAGAATTTTTTTGGGTCTTGTTAAGTTGTTTGCGCTGACCAAATTATCTTTATGTAATAGTGACATAGAAGGGGAGAATAAGATTATTTAACTCCACTGTCTAACATGGAGGGGATTACGAAGGTCTTTCTAAATCCAAGTGTGTTTCACTATGAAAATCCAGGAATTTTGGGTTGAAAAAAGATACTTGTTTCCAAAACCTTGGTGGTTGGGGTTGAAGGGCTTGAGTCTCAATGAAATAGGATCATGATCATCAATGGAACTTTACAAGACTTATTTTTCTCTCTACTTCTAGGTACATACACAAATTAAATTTTTTAAGGGACTTGTGAATACATAACCAAGGAAGATAATAAGCTATTTGGTATCCAAGAAGTGAAATAAAACAATGTAGAAAGTGGAAGGTAATCCTAGACCTTATGAAATCACATATTAAATGTGCTTTTGGTCCAAGAGGTTGGCCAATTGCATATACCTACTACGGTGTACTTGTAGTCATCAATCAATGCATGCAACCTTCAATGGTGTTTGTAAAAAGAAATCCCTCTTGGATTGGATCGATTATATGAGTATCTATGGAAGAGACACTTGTGTTTCCAATATAGGAGGGAACTTGGAGATGAAAACACATGGATGGGGCATAATTTAGTCCAATCCCATTGGATAAAGGGCCACTCTTTATTAAATGAAATTAAGGGGAAAATTCATATAAGACATTGACAATGAAGTGTCACATTGACAACAAAAGGAGATATTGGAAAGTTGACTTAATATATAGGTGAATGGAGCCTTCTCTTGCATGGTTGATGATAGGTTAACCCTAACACATAATTGAGGTTGTGACCTAGGGTTTTATAACTTACCTAGTTCTAGGCAAATAACCTCCTATAGGGGGGTAACAATAGGATGAATTTCAGGTCATAATTACAATGAGGCACTAAGGAACTCAATCTGGATAGGAAAAGATATTTTAACCTCATAATAGATTAAGGAGTTAAAATACAGACTTCCATAACCAAGATGATAGTTTTGCAAATCCAAGCACTAACATATTTTTCTAACTATTGACATATTTTTCTAAATGTTTGCAGTTGAAAATTGAAAAGGAAAAATCCTTTGATTAGTTTATGAACATGGGTATAACACCAACCATAATAGTCTTAGTTATATTGAGTCTGCGTGTGAATTATCACCTCAAACTATTGGTGAGGGGGCATATTCTCCCTAAAAAACACCCTAGTAGTGAACTCAAGGTCAAGATCGAGAATATTTCCCCATTGTATGCCTTCCACAGAAACTTGTGAGGGCTCTTGGAGGCAATTATTTCTCACAACATTAGCTCCTTTAAACATCATGATGTTTTTTTTAGCTAAAGGAAAGACTATAATGCCTCTCCATTTGTGGATAATGGCCATGGCCTAATAAATTAGATAAACTAAAATCAATATAATAGAACAAGTAATAACGATTGACAAGTTAGAAGAACTTGTTGTAAAATCACAATTATTTAAACTAAATAATAATAATAATAATTCCAAATTTTAAATAATGTTAATTATTAAATACTAAATATATTATTGAACATTTGAAAACCAAATTCCTAATAATTTGATTTGTTAACCACTACCAAATTTAATTCTCACCTAATACATAGATGCAAGCCTCACGTAATCACACTAGAAGCAGCACCATGTGCTAAAAAATATCCACGTTGAAGAAATAAAAATACAATAATAGACTTCATCATAATCTCATTGATCTAGAATTTATTCACGCCTAGGTTGTTCCCTAAGCGATAGGAAAGTTCACGTACTTGAAGCATCATTCAAAGAAAAAAAGAGTGATAGTTGCATAGAAACATAATCCCTTCCTCTTTTGATAGTTATTGATATGCTAACACAATTAAGGTAGTGTGTGGTTCGTGTTTTATTGTTGTTCGAGAATGATATATTTTCGTAATCATTTTTACAATCTATCATTATTCCCACCTTCGTATGCTTCTTCCATACTTCAGAGTCAATAACTTCAAGGATATGATGTAGAGCAATAACAAGTCTCATTTCTCTTCAACAAGTCTCATTTCTTTGTAACAAGTTCCACACCTTAAGAAAACCTATGAACTTCAAGAAACAGTATCATGATTTGTGTATTCCACCAACCTTCGAGAAGAGATGGAGGCCAATGGCCCTATTAATATTAATTTTTGTAGCCTCTTAGCTTTTTCAAAACGTTGTTTCCACTTAGTGATTCTAAAAGGAATTATGTGAGTGGGCCGTAATTTTTTTCATATTTAAAAAAAATTGTAATTATTGTACTTTTAACCTTTGGAAAATGTTGGAATTATAGTGTTATTATTTTAAATCTTTAGAAATTGTAATAGTGACACTTTCAAATATTTTAATTTGGATGTTTTCAAGGAGAGACACATCATATTGCCCTGCAATGGTGGAAATGTATTTTCTAATATTTTTGCAGAGAAGATAAATAATGTAAGGGTCATCAGTCTTTAGTTTGATGTAATAGGAGGATAAATGAAAGTTTGATTTGGCATTGGAAAAATATTACATTAACATTTGGATCATAAATCATGAATAAGCAAGCATAACAACGATAACAAGTTTGATTTCTCTGTAACAAGTTCCACACTCCCACACGTCTACACTCACGTACCTCTACATTTCAAGAAGCAATATCATGATTCTTTGAGGACCTAAGAAGCTAGTTGTTAGATATGTCCATATCCAATAATATTACACAATATTTTAAAAATTAAAAGTAAATTCTCCCGATTGTTTCCTTTACGACAACCCTGGTTGTCATTTATCAATGAACTGAGGGCATGCTTTGAAGATGGTTTGCTATGATTGACCATGGACAAATAAGTGCATAACCCGATTGTTGCCTTTACGACAACCCTGGTTGTCATTTATCAATGAACTGAGGACATGCTTTGAAGATGGTTTGCTATGATTGACCATGGACAAATAAGTCCATGGTTATGTAGCAGATTTCCTGCCCTTCTCTCGAGATTCATCGACACATTTGTTGACTTCTTTGTTTTCTTTGTTTAGTGCAGTTACTGTCATCCAATTCGACACCAATAGATAAAAGGGATTCGATCTGAGCATATAGAGTTAATAGAATCCCATCTACAGATCACCTGGTCGCAATTGGTGACAACAAGCTCTCATTGCCGCCTAGGTAATGAACGAGAACAATCAATGGATCAGAGGAAAGACCACAGTCGTTTAGGTCAAAGATCTCCTTGACAGAGGGGGAAGAGATCAAATTCATTTATCTTCTCGAGAAACTCAAACAAGCAGCTAAAAAGTATGGTGGGGGAGTTGTTATATTGACGTGAATCATGAAATAATGGTCTATTGTCTTGTGTATTTATTAGAATTTTTTTTGAGACCTTGCAAACAATCGTGGATATAGTTAACAAGCTCAAGGTATTGTCTTAAATTTAGATTTCATATTTTTTTATACGTCAGTCATTTGGTAATATGATTTATTTTGGTGTGCTGAGAAGAGGTGTGGAAGGAGTGCGAGAGAAATGGTGTATGGGGAGTTTGTGTTCTTTGTTCTACACAAGTATTTCTACACTTAATTAGACAACTCGCTACCACTTAGGACACCCTCCACTTACATAAAGGATATGGGTAGAGCACTAGCAATGTCACTGTCATGTAGAGCACTAGCGATGTCATGCATAATAGTGTTGATGTCAGTGTCAGTGTTGAAACACTTATGGATGAAATGACCGCTTACAAACTTTTTTTTCATTTTAAAATGATTTGTCACGAACTGACAAATAAGAAAATAAAAATTCTCTCCACCAAAATTATTTTGTCCTATCAAAGTGCTTTAGGCTGAAAATCAGAAATACATTTTTTAAAAATTACAATTTTTTAATAATGTAAAAAAAACTTAAATAAATAAAAAATACCAAAAGTTTGATTAAAGTTACTAAAAATCCACAAAAATTGAACAAACTAATGGAAAATCAAAGTCTAGGGAGTGTATAGTCACATGCAAAGGAACTAATAATGGAATTCTACATCATGTTTTCAAATCAGTTTTCTTTAAAAAGTGAAGTAAGGTATGTTTAATGAATTTATATATAATATTATATTTTATTAAAAAATTATATTTCCACATCATTTTATAAATTTACAAATATAAAAAAATTATTTTTCTGAATATACTGAATTTTTTGTGTTTGATTTTTTACATCATCATTAAATGAGTTGTGTAGATACTTTTTCTCAAGATAGTTGTATAAATATTTAACTACCACAACCATATTAAAAA
Organism: Pinus tabuliformis; assembly: GCA_031772625.1. Classification (NCBI taxonomy): domain Eukaryota; kingdom Viridiplantae; phylum Streptophyta; class Pinopsida; order Pinales; family Pinaceae; genus Pinus; species Pinus tabuliformis. The sequence goes on along the minus strand of CM062816.1, from coordinate 935,842,989 downwards.
TATAAATGTGGTTGATAAAGCCAAAAACTTCATTTGTATCTACCATTGATAAATATGTAACAATAGAAATAATAATACAAGAAAACTATTGGAATAAAAATATTATTATTAGCATTATAATTAATAATAATTATTTCTATATAATAATTATTTCTTTATAATAATAATTATTTAATATTAAATGCTATTTATTATTATTTAATTTTAAATTATGTAATATAAATATGAACCCTTAGATTAATAAAACCTGGGATTGATATTATAAACCCAAGGGAATAATAAACCCAAGGGGTTAATACTAAAACCCCAAGGGGAATAATATTAACCCGAGAGAAAATAAACCCAAGGGATTAATACTTAAAACCATAGGGTTTATATTTCCTTGCGTTTTTAATATTTATTCCTTGGGTTTAAAATATCAATCCCTTGTGTATATTAAGCTAAGGATTCATATTCCAAGGGTATAATATTATTCATAATTTTATAATATTAATCCTTTAGGTTCAATATAAATCATGGTCATCCAAGGGTTTATATACCTTGGATTTATAATATTAGTCCCTTGGGTTTAATAATATTAGTCCCTTGGGTTTATAATACCTTGGGGTTTTATTATTAACCCTTGGGTTTATAATATCAATCCCTTGGGTTTATTAATGTAAGGGTTCATATTCCTAGGGTTTAATACTAAAACCCCAAGGGATTATAAACCCAAGGCAATAATATTAACCCAAGGGATTAATACTAAAAACCCAAGGAATTATAAACCCAAGGGAATAATATTAAACCCTAGGGATTAATATTATAAACCCAAGGTATATAAGCTTTAAGATAAATATTATAAACCCTCAAATAAACATGTTTGACGATGGTTTAGAATGGTTGATTTTCATTTTGAGGAAATCAGTGTCATAATGTGACGTTGGACCATGGTTGACCATGGTCAACCATCTTTATTCTAGGGTTTATAATATTTATCTTAGGGTTTATATACTTTGGGTTTATAATATTAATTCCTTGGGTTTAATATTATTCCTTTGAGTTTATAATCACTTAGGTTTAATACTAAAAACCAAAGGAATTATAAACCTTAGGGAATAATATTAAACCTTAGGGATTAATATTAATTACAAACCTTATGAATAATATTATACCCTAGGAATATGAACCCTTAGGTTAATAAACCCAAGGAATTGATATTATAAACCCAAGAGAATAATAAACCCAAGGGGTTAATACTAAAACCCCAAGGGAATAATATTAATCCAAGGGATAATAAACCCGAGGAATTAATACTAAAAACATTAGGGTTTATATTCGCTTGGACTTTTAGTATTTTTTTTTTCCCCTGGGAAAAAGTCGTAATTTCTATTATGTGTTAAGAAATTACATTTTACAGATGCCGAAGCATATTCATATGGAGACAGCATTGCCTGTCGAGTTCAAAAAATAACTGTAGTTCTAGTGAGAGTAGTCCAAGATGTCTCCATGCAGGGAGCATTTCCAAAAAACTGGTATGTCTATCAGTGATCAAAATTGCCTATGCTCTTTGCAGAGAGCAATATATATGCTGTATATAAACAAAATAGAGTTGAGCTGAACTCATGTCTAGACAGTGTCTATGTACATACTATAAACAAAAAGTTAACTGAAATAAAGTGTGGGCTTCATAGCCCATCGTCCATATGGTCATCAAAAGGTCTGTGGTAGTGCTGGTAGTATATGCCGTCTATTTCCTCCTGGATCAACCAGTCCCCTCCTTCTCTATGTGCGGCCTCTTTAGAGAGCTGGTCGGCGACGGTGTTTTGTTCCCTGTAAACGTGATGGCATACAAAAGATTCAAAGGATGTAGTCAATCTCTTTGCTTCATCAAGTATGTGTCTCAAAGAAAATGCATGACAATGAGATGCATCATTCAGCCAATTGCAAACAATTTTAGAGTCTCCAAATAGTTGTAGGTGTCTGCAATGTTTATGGATAGCAAAGTGGATGATATGTTTGGCTGTGCACAATTCAGCATAGTTATTTGTGCCTCTACCAAGATTAATTTGAAGCTTGAAGCAATGCCTCTCGTTGAGATGGAGGATAGCACCACCCCCACAGCCCGCTTCTTGGGCCGAGCCATAAAAAAAAAGCCCATGGTGTTGATTTGTCGATGGGAACAGGTCTGATGATGTGAGGCGGGGCGTGGGGATCCTCTTCAGGTAGCATATTATAATCAGCAACCGTGTGGAGGATTATAGAAGGCCAGTGAGGGGCTTTAAGGTTAAAGATCGACTGATTTCGCGCGATCCAAATGGCCCAGCAAGCCAGCAGAGGTAGGTTAATAGATTTCCCTGAGTGATTATGGCACCAGTCATTCCATGCTTCAGAGAGGTTGTTACCATGCCATTCTTTCAAAAGCGGGATCTGTGAGGTGAGAGATTTCCAGAATTGAATAGAAGAGCTGCAGAATAGAAACAAATGATCGGTGCTTTCTTCTGCGTTATGACATAAGTGACAGCGAAAAGGTCCATAGAAGGACCTCTTCATGAGGTTGGTGCCGGTAGGAATTTTATCAAATAGGATGTTCCACATCAACAATCTCGTATGGGGGGCAGACTTAAGCTTCCAGAGCGCTTTCCAGGTGGGTAGTATATCTGGGGGTCTATAAGGTTCCATGAGCCTTAGATATCCAAGCTTTGGTGTGTAGACACCATGCTTGGCGTACGCCCAAATGATCTCGTCTGGTCCATCAGTGAGCCTGATGTGAGCTTGAGATAGTGCGATTGTATACTCCGACCATTCGTTTGTCCATTGTGTAGGCAATTCTAAAGCTTGGGCGGATAACCAAGCTTGCTGGAGGAATGAGGAGTTTGCATGATCTCCAATATGCTTAATGTGAGTAATCCCTCTGTCATGGAGATATCTAATAAGATCAGCAGATAACCTATGGGTGTTTCCACATCCAACCCATGGGTCCAGCCCGATGCGAACGGCGTTACCTTCCTTTATGCGCCAAGTGATACCATCTCACAGCAGAGGTAAGGTGCCGATGACTGCTTTCCAGATGTTGGAAATTTGGTGATTAGTGCCATGCTGTGTACAGATCCAATCCAAAACGGTCTGTGGTTTGATGTATTTAGCATATGCGACTTGAGACCAGAGACCATCTGAGGTAAGTAGACGCCATCCGAGCTTGGCAGCCAAAGCCTTGGAGAAGTAATCCAACCTCTTGATGCCCCAACCACCCCATCGCTTGGATTTGGCAATGGTATCCCATTTTACCCAGGCGAAAAGTCTCCCCTGCTGGTGTCCTTTCCAAAGGAATCTGCAGCAAATACTTTGGAGCCTATTCAAAATTCCTTTTGGAATCCAGGCTAGGGCCATCCAATAGACTGGTGTGGCTTCAATGACAGCTTTGATGAGTACTAATCTGCCTGCACGTGAGAGGTATCGATGGTACCATACCTGTAGCCTCTTTTCCACTTTTGCTATTAGCCATAACCAGTCAGCAATTTTGTAGCCAGATGGTTTTAGTCTAAAGCCGAGGTACTTTATTCCATCCTTCAGATTCAAAAAGACAAAGGGAAAACGCTGAGTGGCAAAGGCAGATTCATGTATGGAGCAGCCAACCGTGGTGATCGTGGATTTATTTTCATTGATCTTCATTCCAGTGGCTTGCTGAAATAGGAGAAAGGAATTGTGAAGCGAAGTGGAGTCCCCAATGCTGCCATTTAAGAATATCAAGATGTCATCAACGAATAACAGGTGCGTAAGGAAGAAATTGTCCACAATTTTGATGCCAGTCAATTGATGCCTATCTCCGGCGGATGAGATAATTCTGCTTAATCCTTCCATGATCAGTAAGAACAGTAGAGGTGAGAGGGGACATCCTTGTCTAAGTCCTCTTTCTGATGTGAAGAAAGAGGTAGCTTCCCCATTGAGTAATACACTGTAAGATACATCGGTGATGCAGCTCATCATCCATTTAATGAAGCCATAGGGGAAACCAAGATGAGTTAGCAGCAACCTTAAATACAGCCAGTTTGTTCTGTCAAATGCCTTGGAGAGATCCACTTTAAGAATCATTCCTTTCTGTTTTTTGATCTGCATGGAGTGCATGAGTTCTTGAGCAGTGGCGATGGCCTCATGGATCTGTCTTTGATGCAAGAAAGCGAATTGTTCAGAGGATATGTGTTGCGAGAGTATGGGCTTGAGGCGATTGGCAATAATCTTGGCAATGATTTTGTAGAGGCAATTGCAGAGTGAGATGGGGCGGAAGTCATCGAAGGAGATCGGGGCATCGGATTTAGGTATAAGGGCGATGAAGGTGGATTTGATAGCAGAGGATATCCTACCTCTCCTCCTACTATCTTCCACAATCTTCAGAAGGTCATTCCCCAAGATGTCGAAGAAAGCGATGTAGAATTCTATGGACCACCCATCTGGGCCAGGGCTCTTATCTTTTTTAAACCATTTCAGTGTAGCCTCCAATTCCTCCATGGACACTTCCTTCTGTAGCTCATCCGACTCTTCCTGTTCAACATATCTGGGAAAGAGTTCAGCCACTCTCATGATCTCCAAGATATTAATGTCTCCAGGAGCTTTATATATACCTCTAAAGTGCTCAGTGGCCAGTCTGGCCAGGTTCTGTTGAGATGAAACAGTATGGCCACGATCATCCCTTAATTCCCAAATAGTGTTGATGGCTTTGCGTCCATTGGCGAATTTGTGATAAAACTTAGTGTTATTGTCTCCCTCAGAGAGCCAAATAGCCCTGCTCCTCAGCCTCCAACTTTCTTCTCTTTCTTTCAGAATTTGAGAGCGTTTTGCGATGAGAGTGGTATACAGTTCCTTGCTCTCCTGGGTGGGGAAGGTCCCAGATGATGAATCCTCAAACTCAGCAATGACCCGTTCCGCCTCTTTCAGAGTGTGATTATCTTGGATTCGCTTTTGGTGAGCCCAAATTTTGGTGATCTGCTTGAGTTCTATAAGCTTTCTAACAAATCCCGCAGAGAGTTCCTCATTTTCCCTGATGGGATTGTTCTGCCAGTAATTATGGACCAGCTGAATATACGAGGGGTCCTGAAGCCAAGATGCATTAAATTTGAAGGGGCTCTTGATTTTGTGATTAAGGCCTTCAGCCTCCAGGAAGATAGGCCTGTGGTCGGATATGCCACCGGATCCAACCCATTGGCGAAATCTGGGGAGGCTGTTATACAGGGTCTCCTTAATAAGGAAACGATCGAGCCTCCTGGCCAAACTCTGATCCCCACTCCTATTATTTGACCAGGTGTATTGTAATCGAGCAGATGGAATGTCCACCCAGTGATGATCCTCTAATAAGGTGGAGAGGGTATCGGAGAGGGAGTCGACCTGTGCCATATGCCCCCATGATTCGCAGAAACCCAGGGAAAAATTTAAGTCCCCTCCCAATATGATGTTATCAGCTTGAAGTAGATCAGATTCCAGTAAGGATCTCCAGTAGTTGGCACGGTCAGTGCAAGGGCCGTAGACGTTGATAATGCGAATATCCCTTTCTACAGAGTGAGCAAAAATGTCTAGGCCAATGAAACCCCTGCCTCCCCAGAAATTCCGGATATCCACAGCTCTGTTGCAGACCCCAATAGCCAATCCACCGGATCGCCCGGACGCATCCAGAGCATGGAAGGTCCAGTTAGGGAGCCAGGAGGAGAGGGTGTGTATTAGGGGTTCAGCCAAGCAGAGGGTTTCTTGCAGGAATATAATGTCCAGATGAGTCGAAATGAGCAGCCTCCTGAGCGCTAGTTTTTTGGTTGAACTAGCAAACCCTCGGCAGTTAAAAGATAGAATCTTCATGAGGGGAGGGGAAGAGGGCCATCCTTTGCTCTAAGGGCCCTAAAGATTGTTTGCTGTCGCCCGAGGGCGACCTCTTCATCGGCAGTGTGTCTTGCTTTGGTAATGCGGGAGGGTCGACCACGGGAGGTCTTAAGTGAGGAGGGAGCACTCACAGAGTCGAGACCAACGACGTCAGGACCCTTGTCTTTCGTCCGGGATCGCAGCGAGTAACGAGGAGATGTCTGAGTCGATCGAATGGATAGGGATGCGAGGGTCGATGTGATCAACAAAGGAGGGGCCAACGGAGGAGGGAGTGGAAGGGAGCAAGTGAGGGATGAGTGAGAGTGAATAAAATGTGATGCGGGAGAAGATATAGAGGATAGAGGATCAGAGCTAGGAGAGAGTAGAGATATGCCCGATGATATGCAGGAAGCAGGAGATATCAGAGAGGGGGGAGATAAAGACATACCTGTATTCGCTGAGTCCTCTTGTGGCGCTGATTGCACAGGAGCTGTTGTAGTTGTAGGAGGTGCAGCTGAGACTGTGGCAGTATCAGCGGCCGCAGAAGTGCTCCGGGGGACACCATCGTCCTGTTCGTGCAGTTGAGGCTCAGGATGCTGTACAGGATGCTGTATAGGGGAGGTGACCTGGGGAGGGTCGACCCCTACTACATTGCCGTTCCTTGGCACTTTCCGGAGGAGAGGGCAGTCCCTGTAGAGATGCCCTACTTTGTGGCACCTACGGCAGCGATAGGGAATGCCCTCATAGTCAATGATCTGTCTGCGAGCTGAGTCTCTCCACTGTATAGTAATGTGCTCATAAAGCCCGCCCCTGGTGTCCATGTTGACGAGGATCCTGGCATAAGCCATCATGCCAGTCTGATGATAGGATTTATCGTAGCCCATGTAAGTGCCAAGTGCATTACCAATACGTTTGAATATATCTTCAGACCAGTATTGGAGAGGTAACCCTGGGAGCCTAATCCAAACTGGTCCAATACCTATCTGCTCTGTCTCAGGGTCAAATAAAGGTGTCCATCTCTTAAGGAGCACAGGGGCATGCTCAAAATGCCAATAGGAGGACAAAACCCAATTAGTGTGGTCAGCACGAGCAAACCTCAGTGCGAACCATCCCCTCACGAAAGTCTGCACATGAGGGATGTTCACCAAATGATGCCCCCAAACTTCAGTTGCCCAGGTCTTCAATTGTGCCGCCGTGTAGCTGCGCCCCCTGATGCGACCGACCAAGACCCGATCTGCAAAGTCCATCGCTTCTCCCCACTGAATATCCTCTTCCAGTCTGAGAAAAATATCGTCCTCCTTAGATTTGAAGCACTTGTATTTCCGTTTAGGGCCGCGCGGAGGTGGAAGGTTCTGAGGTTGACCAGAAGGCGGAGCGGTAACATTCAAAGGTGCCGAGATCTGATGAGAGGCAGGGATTCCGGAGCCAGAAACAAAAGGGGGGCCCGAGAGCGGGGGTACGGCAGTGAAGCTACCGGAGAAGTGACCAAGGGAGACCGCGAGACCGGCAGAGGAAGAAGGCAGGGAAGGGTTATGCGGCGGTCGAGAAAATGAGCCAGCTGCCGGGAGATCTAAACCAGGGTTAGGGTTTAGGCAACCGGAGACAAAACCGAGGGTTGCCGGAGAGTGAGGGGGCGTAGAGAGGGCTGGCCAGGTAGGAGGTTCATCCGGAAGGACCACAGGCTGAGTCCTCGACGGTTCACCGAAGGAAAACTGTGAGAAATTTCCGGAGAAATCAGAATTGAACATACCTTCTGAGGTGGCATATGGAGTACGCCAGATGGAGACCCCTTCCAACGGGTCAGCAGAATAATCAACGGCATCCAGATCCTCCATGGCCAGCTGCGCCTCGGGACGGCGGACACCTTGTGGAGTAGAGAATCCCGGAGAAAAAGACAGGTTGCAGTTAACGGACCGTGCAGGGTAAAAAATGAACCGTCACAGGTAGAAACGGAAGTCACGACACAGTATAATCCCCCCTGCGTGGAGCTACGAAACCGAAAGAGGCAGTGTAACGGAGGAGAGGTAGACGGTGACAGCGGTAGCGGCGGGTGGAAACGGAGGGCGACGCGGTTACTGCAGCATCAGGGTTCAGTAAAAAACCCTAACCAAACCCTTCGCGCAAAATAACCCGGCCCGACATTTTTTCCCTAAGAATCTTGGACTTTTAGTATTATTCCCTTGGGTTTATAATATCAATCCCTTAGATTTATAATATTAGTCTCTTAGGTTTATCAACCCTATGAATAATATTATACCCAAGGGAATAATAAACCTAAGGGACTAATTCTAAAAACCCAAGGAAATATAAACTCTAGGGATTTTAGTATTAATCCCTTGGATTAATATTATTCCCTTGGGTTTATATTTGCTTGGGGTTTTAGTATTAGTCCCTCGGGTATATTAAATTCCCTTGGGTTTATAATATCAATGGGTTTATTAATATAACGGTTCATATTCCCATGGTATGATATTATTCATAGGGTTTGTAATTAATATTAATTCCTAGGGTTTAATATTATTCCTTAGGGCTTATAATTCCTTGGGTTTTTAGTATTAAACCCAAGGGATTATAAACCCAAAGGAATAAAATTAAACCCAAGGAATTAATATTATAAACCCAAGGTATATAAACCCTAATATAAATATGAAATACCCTCAAATAAAGATGGTTGACCATGGTCAACCATGGTCCAATGTTGCATTGTGACAACAATTGTCTCAAAATGAAAATCAACCATTGTCAACCATGGTCAACCATGCTTATTTTAGGGTTTATAATATTTATCTTAGGGTTTATATACCTTGGGTTTATAATATTAATCCCTAGGGTTTAATATTATTCCCTTGGGTTTATAATTCCTTGGGTTTTTAGTATTAATCCCTTGGGTTTATTATCCCTTCGGTTAATATTATTCCCTTGGGTTTATAATCCCTTGGGGTTTTAGTATTATACCCTAGGAATATGAACCCTTAGATTAATAGACCTAATGGATTGATATTATAAACCCAAGGGAATAATAAACCCAACGGGTTAATACTAAAACCCCAAGGTATTATAAACCGAAGGGACTAATATTATTAAACCCAAGGGGCTAATATTATAAATCCAAGGTATATAAACCCTTGGTTGACCATGATTTATATTGAAACTAAGGGATTAATATTATAAACCTATGAATAATATTATACCCTAGGAATATGAACCCTTAGATTAATATATCGAAGGGATTGATATTATAAACCCAAGGGAATAATAAACCCAAGGGATTAATACTAAAAACCCAAGGGAATATAAACCCTTAGATTAATAAACCCAAGGGATTGATATTATTGATATTATGGTTGACCATGGTTGATTTTCATATTGAGACAATTGATGTCATAATGTGATGTTGGACGATGGTTGACCATGGTTGACAGTGATTGACCATGGTTAAGCATGGTTGATTTTCATAGTGAGACCATCTTTGTCACAATGCAACGTTGGACCATGGTTGACCATGATTGATTTTCATATTGAGAGAATCTTTGTCATAATGCAACATTGGACCATGGTTGACCATGGTTGATTTTCATATTGAGAATCTTTGTCACAATGTGACATTGGACCATGGTTGACACAATGTGATGTTGAACAATTAGACAATCTTTGTCATAATGTGACCATGGTTATTAACGATCATTGACCATGATTGAAAATGGTTGACCATGGTTGATTTTCAAATTGAGACAATCTTTGTCACAATGTGACGTTGGACCATAGTTGACCATGGTTGACAATGATTAACCACGCTTGACCATGGTTATTTTTTACATTGAGACAATCTTTGTCACAATGTGACATTGGACCATGGTTGACCATAATTGACCATGGTTGATTTTCATATTAACCATGATTGACCATGCTTGACCATGATTGATTTTCATATTGAGACAATCTTTGTCACAATGTGACATTTAACCATGGTTGACCATGAATGACCATGGTTGATGATGGTTGAACATTGTTGATTTTCATATTGGGACAATCTTTGTCACAATGTGACGTTGGGCCATATTCTGTTGAGAACGCAACAAGATGATGGAGCTTAGTGGAAAGAAGTCGCCTTCACTAAGTGGGCCTACAGGCTATTTTTGGCGCAAAGTCTATTTTTAGACTATGTCTTTTTTTAGACATATGGATCATGGTCTATGAGTTGCAGGATGCTATTTGTGGATGATTGGTCATGTTGGTAAAAAATAGATGGACTTATATTTTTAGACATATGGGTGGTTTATATTTTTAGACTGCCAGGCTGAAAATAGAACAGTCGAATATTATTAGCTCATAATAATATTTGGACTATAAACATTATCTTATCCTCTTGGAGCACTTCAGTTTGAGCTATAGATGTGGCACATGCAGCTGTCAGAAGGAAATACACTTTTCTTGTGTGTCAATTGAGCTATTGCATGCAGGACTTCAGTTAGAACTCATGTGGTTGAGTTTGGTGGAGTTGATTGTGGAGTTGATGGAGTTGTGTTCAGTTTGACTTGGTTAAACTAGTTGTATTTAGTCTAACTACAGAATACACTAGTGATGAGTCATGTGAATTAATTGTTAAATTAATTCACTAATTATTAACTCATAAAGCAACTAAAGAATACATCTGTTAACTCAGTGCATGGACAGTTCAGTGGAGACAGGTGTTAGAGGTTGAGATTACTATCATTTGTGACTATAGTTGTGCATGAGATCTTGCACAATCAATGGGATTGAGTAATGCCAATGAGGATTATGTGGTTCAGCCAAGGAATACGAGTTTGCTTCAGCCATTCATCATTATTCTCTTGCAGGATTGCGCAGTGGAGGCAGGCAAACAGTGGAGGAGATTTGAGGCATCAGATCTAAGCTAGTTTGTGTGTAACAGGTGGAGATAGTACTGAGTACTTGTGAGGAGTATTGTACTATGTATTGTTACATGTTCTCAATCAATATAATATACAGATAGTGTGGGGTTTTTAGCTGTAATCTTTCCCCGGGTTACATACTATGTTAATGTGCGTATGCGATTGATGTTTCATTGTTTTTAATGCTACTAAATTGATGATCAATGTAGAGGAGGTTATGTATTATGCATGTATTCTGAAATAGTGTATAATCGGGATAATCTCTGTGAATAAGTGTCATATTATTCAAAATTTCTACATATTTGACCATGGTTGACCATGATTATAAACCCAAGGAAATTATATTAAACCATAGGAATATGAACCCTTAGATTAATAAATCTAAGGGATTGTTACTATAAACCCAAGGCACTAATAAACACAAGGAATTAATACTAGAAACCCAAGGGATTAATACTAGAAACCCTAGGGTTTATATTCCTTCGAGTTTTTAGTATTAATCCCTTGGGTTTATTATTCCCCTGGGTTTATAATATCAATCCTTTGGATTTATAATATTATTCCCTTAGGTTTATAAACCCTATGAATAATATTATACCTAAGGGAATAATAAACCAAAAGGATTAATACTAAAAGTTCAAGGGAATGTAAACTCTATGGTTTTTAGTATTAATCCCTTGGGTTAATATTATTCTCTTGGGTTTATAATCCCTTAGGGTTTTAGTATTAATCCCTTGGGTTTATTAATCTAAGGGTTCATATTCCCACGGTATAATATTATTCATAGGGTTTCTAATTAATATTAGTTCCTAGGGTTTAATATTATTCTCTAGGGTTTATAATTCCTTGGGTTTTTAGTATTAAACCCAAAGAATTAATATTATAAACCCAAGGTATATAAACCCTAAGATAAATATGAAATATTGTTGAATAAATTTGTTTGACCATGGTCAACCATAGTCCAACGTCTGTGACAATAATTGTCTCAAAATGAAAATCAACCATGGTCAACCATGCTTGTTTTAGGGTTTATAATATTTATCTTAGGGTTTATATACCTTGGGTTTATAATATTAATCTCATGGTTGACCATGGTTTACCTTGGTTGATTTTCATATTGAGATAATATTTGTCACAATGTGAACCCAAAGGATTAATGTTAAAACCCAAGGGAATAACATTAAACCCTAGGATGAATATTAAATCCTAAGAATATAAACCCTAAAATTAATAAACCTAACGGATTAATATTGTAAATCGTAAACTTAATATTAAACCATGGTTGACAATGATTATAAACCCAAGGAAATTATATCATGTCAAATTTATGAATAACTCAATACTCTGAGGATTATGTTATTTGCTAAAAGCTGTCAAATTGAGAAGTAACTTAATACTTTAATTATTATCTTATTTGCTAAAAAGTGTATATGTATAAGGAAGTGACTATTCATTTTATATTTTATAAGAAATTATAGATTTATATAGTGATTATTCATTTGTCCCGCCTCGAAATTATTTCTATGATTATGTATATATCATAGGGCTCTCATACATCAACATGGTGTTTGGCTTGTCTATAACATTAAAAATTATATTATTTTTATTATAATATTATTAAATTAAGAGTTTTTTAATAAAACATAGTGTTAACTTATTTCTAAAACGTCATAAATTTTAAGAATTTATCATTAACGTATTTGTATCCCAATATATATATATATATATATATATATATATTTCTTTTAATTTTTATATTCAAAAATATAAATACATTTAACTTTTTCTTTTATATATATATATATATATACACGTTTGACGGGGTATGGCTTCTTGAAATCTTGGTATACCATCCAAAATCTCCTCTTGGGTCCACACATTTCCTAATCTACGAATCCGGTGGAGTCTTGTCCCACCTGTATTTCTCATCTAATTACTCTAGGATAAGGAGTTAGTTAAAGTTAGAGAGTTAATTAATTAAGTTTTGAGTCAAGTCAACATATTTCATAGTCAAACTTATAATGTGTGGTTGCGAGAAAAAAATTAAATATTTTCACCAAGTTTATTATAATAATCACTTTTTGTGTGATCAATAAAATAGCATTAACTCCCGTATTTTGTGTGTGAATTTGTATTTAAGCTTTTCTGTGTTTCCAACAAATTGATATGAGGAAAGATCACAAGATCCATAGTGCCTATAAAACCAATATAAAAAAATAAAAATAAAAAACCCACATTTTTTAACTTATGTCGCAAATTTATCAAACTATTAAAAAACACACAAAATTCACACGCACAAAAAGAACTGCGCAAATTTCGTTTAACTGCGCAGTTTTTTTGCGGTCCGGAATGCGCGGGTCGTTAATAAACGTGGACCCGTGATAAAATACGAAGTTAACTTTTGAACGAGTTAACGAGTTTTTTTTTAACGGCACGCGGGTTGTCCTTTTTTAAAACGTTTGAACGAGCCACAAAAACGACTTGTGTACAACATATTAAAATCTAGGGTACAAAACAACACGTGACCTTTTTTTTTTGAGGTGTTTTATGACCTATACCATGTGTTAAGTGTGAGGTTCATAATGTTTTTACAAAGAGAGATTTTGTTAAATATTTTTGATATTAAAGTTTTTATTTTTATAAAAAAATTAAAGATTTATATATATATATATATATATATATATGCCGTAAAACTGCTTCTGCTTGGCTAAGAGCTCGTCTTCCTCGGACGTAAGGAAACAGGTTAACGGCCCAAGACCCAGAGGCATCTGGCAGGAGTGAAAGCCTGCTCCCTTACGGACCACCAGCGGGTTATTACAGGTGGCGTGGTTTTCCTTGATAACGGTGATGAGTCAAATCGACATTCGCGGATAGCAGCCAGAGATGGTTGTCCTCACTGTTGGTTTGACACCTGAGTTTGATAGGTTTTGCCACCTTCGGAAAAAAAATATATATATATATATATAAAACACAATAATCAAAAGATTATTTTGAGAAAAAAGGATTTGTTATAAGTATTGTTTTAAGGGATTTTTTTATTTAAAAAAAAAAACAAAATTATAAAATTTTTTATAGAGATTTTGCAAAGTTTATCAAAGAATAAATTTAAGTTTTTTAAAGAGAAATTTTTTGAAGAAAGATGGCTTTTTCAAATTTCCAGCCCTAGTTCCCACCATTTACAGGGAAGGATTATGATGTGTGGGCCATTAAGATGGCGACCACTTTGTAGGCTCATGATGTTTGGGATTATGTCCAGTTTGGGTTTTCAGAACCTCAAACTGAAGAAGAAGAACAAGCTCTCACTAATGTAGAGAGGGAGCAATGGAAGAAAGACAAAAAGAAGAATGCACAAGCATTGTAGTTTATCCAAGGAGTGAATCAAGCAATGCTCCAGAAGATTATGATCGCGTCTTCAATAAAAAACTAGCATGGGAGACCTTGGCGACAAACTATAAAGGTATGACCAAAGTCAATATTGTTAAGTTGCAGAATACTAGGAGATAGTTTGAAAGTCTGCAGATGAAGGAGATATAGGACATCAATTCTTTCATGAATCGGGTCATAATTGTCTTAAATCAGTTAAAGATTTATTGTGAAGAAATTAAAGATCAAAGAGTGGTTGAGAAGGTCCTCAGATCTTGGTCTACCAAATTTGATGTTGTGGTAGAAACCATAGAAGAAGCCAAGAATTTGGCAACATTAACAATTGATGAGCTAATGGGATCACTTCTATCGCATGAGGTAAGGATAGACAGAATAAAGGATTCCAATTTAGAGGCCACTTTCAAAAGTCAGGTTTCTATTTCAAGAGAGAGAGGTCGAGGAAGAAGTAGATTGAGAGGTAGAGTTCGAGGTGGAAGATATGGTGGTTAGAGAGATGGTTGACAAGAACATGAACATGAAAGTGGAAGAAACGTAAAAAATTAATAAATAATCAAATATTTGACAAATCAAAGGTGAGATGTTATTATTGCAATAAATTTAGTCACTATGCTCATGATTGTAGAAAGAATATAGTTGATCAAGGGAACCAGAGAGCTAATGTCACTACAGAGAATACTAACTCCATATTCCTAGCTTGCCATACCATGCATGAACCTTCTGATAGTATGTGACTATTAGACAATGGTTACAATAACCACATGACAGACAACAAGAATTTGGTTGCAAATTTGGATCAACCTGTGAAATCAAAGGTAAAGTTGGGGACTGACAAGATTGTGGATGTAGATGACAAAGGAGTGGTAAAAATTCTGAACAAGCAGGGAGAGCCAAAGACAATCTCAGAGGTATATTATGTTCCTAGTCTCAAACATAATTTGATAAGTGTTGGTCAATTGAAACGGAAAGGATAAAGAGTTATCTTTCAAGGACAAGAATGTGTTATATATGACAAGCCCCCAGGAAAGTAGCTAATAGCAAAGGTGCAGATGACGAGGAACAAACTCTTTCCTCTAATTATGAATTACAATGATCAGGTTAGTTCTTTTACAGTTGCATGTTCTAATGATTATTGGTTATGGCACATTCGATTTAGACGATTTCACTTTTCTAGTTTAATATTGTTGCAGCAGAAACAGATGGTCAGAGGATTACTTCCCATCAAAGAACTTGCTATTACTTGTGAGTGTTGCATATTAGGAAAGCAACATCATGAAAGTTTTCCAAAGGGAGTTGCATACCGAACAAAACAACCTCTTAAGTTAGTGCATACAGACTTGTGTGGACCTATAAGGACATAGTCGATTGGTGGAAGTAGTTACTTCCTCACTTTAACCAATTTGTTGGAAAGGCAGAGGCGCTTGTCTAATGAGTATTGGGTAGAATCAATTGCATGTGCTATTATGTGATCAATGGATCTCCTACAAAGAGTGTGATGAATAGAGTACCAAAAAAAGCATGGTTATGTATGTCTTTGAAGAAGCGATCAAAGACGAAAAATGGGTGCAAGCCATGGATGAAGAAATTGAAGCTATTGAAAAGAATGATACATGGGATTTGATTGATTTACCAAAGGGCAAAAATCTCATTGGTGTGAAGTGGGTGTTACAAGAAAAAGTTGAATGAGAAAGGTGAAATTGACAGATTTAAAGTAAGACTTGTAGCAAAAATATTCTCGTAGCAACCAGGAATATACTTTGGAGAAACGTTTGGTCGGTAGCCAGATTGGATACTCTAAGAGTAGTTCTAGCCACAGTAGCTCAGAACAAGTGGAAAGTATATCAGATGGATGTGAAATCAACCTTCTTGAATGGAATTCTAGAAAAAGAAGTTTATGTGTATCATCCTCCAGGCTATGAAGTTGAAGGTAACGAAGATAAAGTTTACAAGTTGAAGAAAGTGCTCTATGGACTAAAGCAATTGCCTAGAGCTTGGTATAGCAGAATTGACAACAACATGATTAGGAATGGATTTTGTAGAAGAAACATTCATCCTACCTTGTACACAAAGGTAAATTTGCATGGACATATTTTGCTTGTTTTCTTATATGTTGATGACATGATTTTTACAGGTGATTTTGAGTTAAATGAATTTAAAGTAGCCATGATGAAAGAATTTGAGATGACAGATCTTGGTCTCATGAAATATTTTCTTGGCATAGAAGTTGAACAATCTGAAAAAAAAAAAAAAAAAAAAAATTATTTGTCAAATTAAATATGCAAAAGATTTGTTGAAAAGATTTAGGATGGAAAATTGCAAACGTGTCCTTACACGAGTTGCAACAGGTACAAAGTTAAGCAAGGATGATGAAGGATTAGATGTCAATCTAGTTATATTCAAAAGATTGGTTGGAAACCTCATGTATCTCACAACTATAAGACCAGATATTATGCAAGGAGCAAGTTTGATTTCCAGATTTATGGAGACTCCAAAAAACACACATTAGAGTGCAGGAAAAAGAATTATGAGATACATAGCAGGAACTAGAGATTGTGGCATAATGTATGCAAGCATAGAAAATAAAGATTTGATTGGATACACAGAGAGTGATTTCGCACAAAGTTTGGATGATAGGAAGAGCACTTTTGGTTATGTGTTCCATTTTGGTTTAGGTGTGATTTCATGGGCATCTAAGAAGCAACCCATTGTGACACTTTCGTCAACAGAAACAAAATATGTAGTAGCGACATTAGCCGAATGTCAAGCAGTCTGGTTAAGAAGAGTATTTGATGGACTCAAGCTGAAACAACAAGGATCAACAATAATATATTGTTACAGCACCTTAGTGATTGCACTATCCAAGAATAGTGTGTTTCATCAAAAGAGCAAGCATATTGATACTAGATATCACTTTATTAGAGAACTTGTGGGCAATGGAGAAGTTCATTTGAAGCCTTGTAAATCTAGTGATCAATTGGCTAATATATTTACTAAGTCATTAGAAAAAGATGTGTTTGAGTTTCATAGAAGAAACTTGGGTGTTGTAAACATAGCTGAGACATAAACCAGCAGGCATGTTTGAGTTGTCATGAGTCGTGTCTTAGTTTAATGGTCGTAATTAAGAGAGAGTGTTAAAATAAGCTAATTACTCTCGCATGAGGAGTTATCTAAAGTTAAGAGTCAGTTAAGTGAGCGTTGAGTCAAGTCAAGATAATTCATAGTCGAATTTATAGTGTTTGGTTGCATGTCAAGATATTTTAGGCGAGTCACTAGTTGGAAAAGGTTAAATACCCTTCACCGAGTTCATTGTAATAATCAAGTTTTGTGTGATCAATAAAAAAGAAGCACATTGCGTTGTTTGTTGTTTCTCTTCTATTGAAAAAATATCTATTTGATTTTGCAAAACCAAATATCACAAAGATACATATATGCATAGTGAAATATAAATAATTTTGTATTTTCAACTACAAAATCCGATAACGGGAAGAACGAGAAGAATGATCTAATAATGCTTCCGAGCAACAGACATCAAAAAGGAAACAGATAGAGTTGCAAGGGGAATTCCATAAGATCAAACTGCCACACTTTGACGGAGAACAAGAGGAAGCAGCTGAGGCATGGTTGATTAATATGAACAAATATTTCCAGCTATATGAATACGATCACAACCTCAAGGCACGGTTAGCCATTTTCCAATTACAAGGGAAAGCCACTCTGTGGTGGGAGGAAGTCAAGATTGTGAGAGGAGTAAGTGAGTAGAATATTACCTGGGAAAAATTTCAAAAATATTTCAAGGAAAGGTACCTAACAGAATGCTTCTATGACAAAAAAGTGAGAGAATTCCATGACTTGCGTTTGAGACAGCAAACCATGGACGAATTTATTACTCGTTTTACATCATTACTTTGTCATGTACCTTATATTAGAGAGGAAAAGGCTAAAGTACAGAGGTTTGTCAGTAGCTTACCCTTGAATATGAGGGAAAGGATCAAGTTTGACAATCCAAAAATAATGGAAGAAGTAATACGTAAGGCCAGAATTTGTTACCAGCAAAGTAAGCAGAAGGGAGAGGTTCCGGGTAAAAGATGCATTGATAAGAGAAACAAAAAATTGGCTCGGAATAATAAAGGGAATCGAGGTGGAGGTAGCAAGGGCCTTGCCAAAGGGCAAAACAGTAGAAATTTACAGAAAATCTCCCTCAGGTCAAAACCAAACAGTGAGTCAAGCATCAGTGAACCACTGGGAAAATTAGACAGCTAAGGGACAGCAAGGCCTCCCGTGTAGTGTTGGGGCTGCAGTGGACCTCATTACGTCAAAAACTGCCCTCAACAGAATGGAACCGAATTGATTTCCCAGATCCATGAAGCATCGATATTCAGTGACATAGGACGTAGTCTGCCAAGGATTAATGCTACCCTGGAAGATCGTCGGGCGGAGTACCAGCTGACCATGGTGGAATTCGAAGGTAAAATTTTAGACCTTACTGTAACTGTTTTAATTGATCTTAGAGCCACATTAAGTTATATTAGTCCTAAGGTTGTAGAGCGTTGTAAACTGCAACCTGTTAAATTCAAGAACCCTTGGCTAGTATAGCTGGCTACAGGGGCCAAGAGACGAGTGCTTGCAAAAATCAATGACTGCCCTTTAAAGATTGCAGGACAGCTAGTGCTAGCGGATTTAAATGTGCTTCCCCTTGGCTCATATGACGTTCTAATTGGTATGGATTGGTTAGAAAAACATTGGTCCCTCGTCAACTGTAAAACAAAGACTATCTATTACAGGGATGAACTTGGAGTAAGGCAAGAGATGCAAGGGATTAAGCGACCTGTGCAGATTCAACCAATAACTGCCTCTCAGTTAGCAAAATGCATTAGGAAAGGGTGTCAGATTTATGCCATCCAAGTAGGCTATGCTAACTTGAAAGATAAAATAGCCACATTGAACAACATCCCTGTGATACAAGAATTTGCTGATGTGTTTCTGGAGGAGATTCCTGGACTGCCCCCTAAGAGAGATATAGACTTTACTATCGAGTTGGTACCAGGGGTAGCCCCGATATCCCAAGCACCCTACATAATGAGTACAACCTAGTTAAAGATGCAGTTATAGGAACTGCTGGACAAAAACTACATTCGCCCCAGTGTGTCTCCCTGGGGAGCTCCAGTATTGTTTGTTAAGAAAAAGGATGGGACTCTTCGCATGTGTATAGATTATCGTCAGTTGAATAAACTGACCATCAAAAACAAGTATCCTTTACCCCAGATTGATGAAATTTTTGATCAAGTAGAGGGAGCAAAAGTATTTTCCAAGATTGATTTGTGAGCGGGTTATCACCAAATTATGATTAAAAAGGAAGATATAGCTAAGACTGCTTTTAGAACAAGGTATGGACATTACGAGTTTTTGGTGCTACCCTTTAGGTTAACTAACGCCCCTGCGACCTTTATGTGTTTAATGAACAACATATTTCATCAATATTTGGATAGATTTGTGCTGATCTTTATTGATGATATACTGATATATTCTCGCACTATGGAAGAACACAAGGAGCACCTCAGGCTGGTGCTGCAAACCCTCTGAGAACACCAGTTATATGCCAAGTTCAGCAAGTGCGACTTCTTTAAGGAAGAAATACAGTATTTGGGGCATATAATCACGAAAGAAGGGATCGCGGTGGACCCCGAAAAGATAAAGACCATAATGGAGTGGCCTGTACCAAGGGATGTGGCAGACATCCGATCCTTCATGGGATTAGCCGGTTATTACAGACGATTTGTAGAAGGATTCTCAAGAGTAGCATACCCTATCACTTCCTTACAGAAAAAAGGAAGAGCTTTTAGATGGACCCCAGAATGCCAAAAAAGTTTTGAGTAGCTTAAGCATCTGCTCACCACCACACCCATTCTGAACATAGCTGATCCCAACAAAGATTATGTGGTGTGCACTGACGCAAGCAAAGAGGGTGTAGGAGGCGTGTTGATGCAAGAAGGGAAGGTAATTTCTTACGAGTCCAGGAAACTGAAAGAACATGAGCAGAAATATTATGCTTATGATCTAGAATTGGCAGTCGTTATTCACGCCTTGAAAATGTGGCGACATTACCTTTTGGGTAGAAAATTTTTACTATTGATAGACCACCACAATCTAACTAATTATTTTAGCCAACCCACCTTAAATGCCAGGCAAGCACGGTGGGTGGATTTTCTAGGTGGTTTTGACTTCGAGATCAAGCATTTGAAGGGGAAAGAGAATCGGGTGGCGGACGCTCTAAGTCGGAAATTACAATGTTTATATGAGATTTCTTGTAGCGAATGGAAAAACCCCTTCGAATAAATGATTAAAAAGCAGCAGAACAAGATACTGTATATTAGCAAATAAAACAGCAAGTACAACAGGCAAACAACAAGGAAAATCAACAAGGTTATTCAATGGATGTTACTGGAATGCTGTGTTACAAGAAAAGGCTATATGTGCCCAATCAAAACAGCATTAAAAACTTGCTTTTCGATGAATTTCATAAAAGTCACTATGCTAGTCACCCAGGATATCAGAGAATGATCACCTTACTCTGAAAGGAGTATTATTGGCCAGGTATGAAGAGGGATGTGGTTGAATACCTGGCACGTTGTTTGGAGTGCCAACAAATTAAGGCAGAGCATCAACATCTTGTGGGGTTACTACAACCGTTACCCATTCCGGAATGGAAGTGGGAAACCATCTCCATGGACTTCATAACGGGTTTGCCCAAAACAAAGAAAAATAACGATTCCATCATGGTGGTGGTGGACAAACTAAGTAAATCGGCACATTTTATACCTGTGCAATCTACCTATAGAGCTGTGAAAATTGCCCATATCTTCATGCAGAATATATTTAAGCTGCATGGGTTACCTAAAACAATAATTTCAGACTGTGACGTAAAATTTACCTCGGCCTTTTGGAGAACACTGTTTGGAGAATTAGGAACTTAGTTGAATTTCAGTACAGCTTATCACCCTCAGACTGACGGACAAACAGAACGGGTGAACCAGGTGGTGGAAGACATGTTACGGGCATAGGTAATGTAGCAACCGACCAAGTGGGAAGATTATGTGCACTTGGTCGAGTTCGCATATAATAATGGTTATCATACATCATTGTAGATGAGCCCATTTGAAGTATTGTATGGGCGGAAGTGTCGCACACCCTCAAGCTAGGGTGGGCCGGAAGACAAATTAATGTTGGGACCCGCCATGCTTAAAGAAATGGAGGAAACAGTTAAAAAAGTGCGAGTGAATTTAAAGGCAGCTCAGGATTGGCAAAAGAATTTTGCTGATCAGAAAAGAAAGTTTAAGGAATATCAAGTCGGTGATCACGTATATGTGAATATTCGAGCAAAAAATAGCACGTTATAGTGGAGCAGGTGTGCTAACTTGGCACCCCGATTTTGTGGACCCTTTCAGGTCTTAGCAAGAATTGGGCCAGTAGCTTACTAGCTCGCCCTGCCAAGTCACATATAGGTCCACAACATCTTCCATGTTTCTGTGTTAAAAAAATATGTTTATGATCCCAAACATGTAATCATATGGCAGGATATACAGGTGAGAAGTTATCTCCGATAAATCAGTTCAAATGTTTCCTTTCAAAAGAAAACTGACTTAGGATGCTGCATGTTGCAGGTCGAATCGGAAGGAGAAATCTTGGTCGAACCGCTGAACATCCTCGATCGAAGAGAAGTAATGCTGTGGAAGCGAGCTATTACCCAAGTTAAAGTGCAGTGGTAGCACTTTGGGCCTGATGAGGCTACCTGGGAAGATGAAGAGCTCATGAAAAAGGCTTATCCAAGGTTGTTCATGGCCGGAAGACATCGGGACGATGTCTAATTTCAAGGGGGGGAGATGTAATGCCCCGGGATAAATGTAAATATTTGACTTTACTATGGTAAATGATAAACTGAATTGATTATTATTATCTATTGGATTTAATAATATTTTCTGTTTTAAAAAGAAATGTTTCTTTAAGAGCTGGCAACTTCTCAGGAAGGTAGTTGTTGTTTTTCCAAAAACCCTAACTGTTTCCTAACTGGAAGAGTTTCCGTAGGAAAAGAGAGCTAGGGAGGTCTGCGCTGTAGGGAAAGGCAGAGGAAGAGAGAAAGAAAGGAAAAAAAGGCTAAGTCTGGTGATGACCAGATAGCCAAGCACGAAGGTGCCAACGACTTGCTGAGGACAGTGGTCCGGCAAGAGAGCTAGGGGGGAGATTCTGGTCCCGAAAGACGAATCTCAAGGTTGGGTGGCAGATTGGAAGCGGGAGGAACAGTGAAGGCCCAGCTTCTGGAGCACTTGTAAGTTACAGCAGTGCAGGTAAGTGGAAGAACACTTTTAAGCAATTTTGTAAGTGAATTAGGTAGAATAAATGTACTGTATTAAACTAATAGCTACTGTAAGTAAACCCAAGAACTTGCTAGTGTTACAGTGTTTTGTGTTAACTGGAGGAAAGAAAACAAATGGAACATATTCTCTCCTACTGTCTATTATTTAGAAAAAAATAAAAAATAAAAAATAGTAGCGGTAACACCTGAAACCCTCTATGCAGGCGAGCAATTTATATTTGATGTCACTGAACAACAATAGCCATATACCATAGTCAGACTATACACAAATATAGGTGGACTATATAGCGAAGGATCTATTGGACAACAAAATGTTAACGCTCCTCTGATATACATAAATTACAAAACTGGAATTATGCAAGATTCGGTATATAAATTAACAGAGGTCTGAGAATCATGGAACGATATAAAACCCAATGCCATAAAACAAGGATGGAACAAGATCATCTGTTATTTTAAAATATATATAACAACTCAGACTTTTAGTGAAAATCCACCATTCGGAAGAGAAACCCCTTAATGTTAGGAACAGGTGAGGTCCTAGTTCCGTGAATATTTTTGCATGTACCCTTACCTGAAAATGCCTAGATAAGGATGTTGTTGGAACCTTGAGATAGGGGTCTCGGGTCTCGGCCAGGCAGACATAAAAGGTTAACAAGAAGGGTAGGAAATAGCTGTTAAGAGAAGCAGGACTTTATTCAACTCGAACACAAGAAATGAACCCCGAAACCCTTATTAAGAGTCAAACCCTCAAGCGGCTAAACGGCAGTAAATCTATCAGGCTTTAAAATAAACTGAGAACTGAATAAATGACACTGCTAAACAGCGAAGTAGATTCTTCCAGTTGATAACGTAAATTGAGAACTGAACAATAACACTATTGAGAATAGAGCCAACGAATCTTATTAAGTTGTGACAGCATTGAACGGCTAGATAAAACCAAAATCTGAGTGAAAAACCATTGATAAGAAGAGCAACATTACATATTCCAGTTCAATCAAAACTGCCATGTACAGTCCCGAAGTGGAGGACGAATAAATTAGACAGACATTACTTGTTATTTTACAAAAGGCTGGAGACATGAAATAAATAGAGAAGTCGCCCAAATTCATAAGTTAACATAAGAGAGGACCTGATATAAATTAACAGATAAATTACATGTACAGCCAGAGCGGCTCAGTAAAATCAAACGAGGAATGAAAAGCCTCATAATCACTTAAGTTTAGGTATAACAGAAGTCCTTCACAGGATTGGCCACCGGGACCCGAAACTGGGTCACCAAACAGCGAGCTCATGCGAGCTGTAAGAACAGAACCCTGGCGTAAAGGTCTGTAGACCCTAGTCCAGCCTCCAACAAATATAACCAATAACAAGTGGAAAATTCCTCATACCGGTGGAAACCCAGGAGGCACATCAGCTCGAGAGTGGCACCTCTCCATCCAGTGCCATCCGCAAACTGGGATATATTGCAGAAAGAAACCTGCGAGAAAACGTAGCAAGTATGGTTAAAAAAACGAAGAACTACCCTAACCTGTAAAAAGAAATGAGCTATCTATTAAACAAATGACTGCAGAACTGATGAGGGTAGACTGTAAAGGAAGGAAGTCCGCCATGCAATTACCCGGGAGCTAGAATCTAGTAGCAGGAATTAGGTTCCGAAGCCTCGCACACCCTTCTCTCAGCAACCAAACCCTGGAACAGAGGCTGCCAAAGTCCGCGGCCAAGACAGGAGGCAGAGCAGATCTCAGGCTCTTCCACGAGAGAATGGGACTGCATTTCGGCGCCAAGGGTAGAGTAAGTCGACGGGACTCAACTGCAACCATTGGATCATCCTCCAGGTCTCATGGTCGTCGATGCATAAAGGATCCCAAGGTGGCAGTTGTAGCCTACCCACGCCACGTACCGGGGTGGGTACAGACAGATCATTGCACAATCAATGCTATCCAGTCACCAAATCAAAGTAAATAAAGACTACAAGATTACAGTACCATCAACCTTGATACACCTGTAGGTTACATTAATCAAACGGATGGGATTCGTGCCAACTGCCAATGGAGTCAAGTCATAGAAAATTCCGCATAAATAAAACCCACGGCTTATCCAAATGTTGTGTGGAATTAAAGTTATAGGTCTAGATTCTTTGTAGACTTTTTAAATACTAATTATTATGTGGGTGTTCATAAGGGAAAACGAATGTATGTATATCAACTATATAAAAGAATATATATGTTGGCGAACCATATATAAAAAAAATATTTCTGGATATATTACAGGCTATATTTTTTTTTCTCATTTTAACTTAATTATTTATTCATTCTACATTTAAAATCAATTTAGATAAATTGACAATTAATAAGATTTTATAGTGTTATAAACTGTGTTTAAATTAGTGTAAATAATTACGTACCAGATATAACTTAATTCCCAATTGCCTTGTTATAAAATAGTTATAATTTTATATTTTTTCAAAAAAATAATCAAACAATTATCTTGTTATATATATATAAAAAATAATTAAACAATTACCTTATTATAAAATAATTATAAATTTATATTTTTCAAAAAAATAATTAAATAAATTTAAAAATTATAATTATATATAATTTATTTTTAAATTAAAATTAAAATAAATATATCAAATCAGTGTACAAGATCCTTATCATATGTGAGACTCTCATATTTTAATGTGTTCTATAGTATAGAATATTTCATGCAACTATTTGTCATTTATTCTTAAATTAAAATAAAAATAAATATATCAAGTCAGTATACAAAATCCAATATCATAGAGGAGAGTCTCATATTTTAATGTGCTTTAGCATAGAATATTTTATG
Source organism: Pinus tabuliformis (assembly GCA_031772625.1). NCBI lineage: Eukaryota > Viridiplantae > Streptophyta > Pinopsida > Pinales > Pinaceae > Pinus > Pinus tabuliformis. The sequence continues at coordinate 935,817,693 of CM062816.1, read as the reverse complement.
CAACTATTAATATTATGAGTCATTTTGGTTATTATGAGTCATTTTGGTTACTTCATTTGATACCGAGTCATAATTTTATAATTGTGTAAAAATAAGTTTTGTTTTTGGAAAAGATCACTCTTCCGAGTGTTTTTTTAATCATTTTGCAGAGAATGCTAATAAATTATTCAAAATTGAAATTACTATAAGATGTGGTATTTAGATTATAATGATAATAAAAAATAATAATTAGATTATAGTTATAACAAAAAAAAAAGAAGAAGACATTTGTAGTTTTTTTTTTTTTACTCCCTGATTTGATGATGGTAGTAAGGAATTTTCTTGTCATATTGTCTTATTAGTCTCTCATCAAAACTTAATACTCAGAAATTTTAATTATAAGTCTTATCTCCACTATTCACTTTGGAATTAATAAGAACAAGATTTTTGAGGTGTGTAGGTTAAATCAGATAAAATTGAAAATGAGAATGAGAATTTTTTTATATACTAAATTAAAAGAGATTAAGAAAAAACAATTTTAATATACATAATATATATATATATATATATATATATATATATATTCAAATTAAAACAGTTTGGCAACAAAATACTTAAAATAGCATTGGTAACCTTTTAGCAGAGTAAGTTTTGTTTTTGGAAAAGATCAGACTCTTCTAAAAATTTGAGTGTTTTTTAACATTTTGCTTTTTAATATGTATATAAACAGAAAATGCTAATAAATTATTTAAAACTGAATTTACTATAGGTTGTATTATTTAGATTATAATGATAATAAAAAATAGTAATTAGATTATAATGATAACAAGAGATAATAAGAAGACATTTTTCAATAGTATGGTTTTTTTTTTCATTCCCTGATTTAATGAGGGTAGTAAGAATGTTCTTGCCATATTGTCTTATTAATCTCTTATCAAAACTTAATATTTAAAAATTTTAATTATAAATCTAATTTGTAGTATTCACTTTGGAATTAATAAGAACAAGATTTTTGGGGATGTGTATGTTAAATCAGATAAAATTGAAAATGAGAATTTTTATATACTAAATTAAAAGAGATTAAGAAAAACAATTTTAATATACATAATTTTTATTATTATTTTCTAATTAAAACAGTTTGGCAACTTAAAATAGCATTTGTAATTTTTTTAGCAGAGATAGTTTTTTTTAAAGAAAAAGTGACAATTTTTTTTTAAGAAACAGTGACAGGAGATAGTTTATTTATGTGATGTATAAAATACAAAGTTAAAAACCCATGGAAGATTTTGGTTGTCTAGGTATTTTTTTATGGTGTTAATCCATTTCTACTATAAAAAATAACTGTCAATTTTTTTATATAAAAAAATAAGTGAATTTAAACCATTTTCCTGGTCAAATTGATGTCTCTGTAGACGATCGCAATAAAAAAAACCTGAACGAGCTTGATTCAAGTTCAATTGCAGGACAAACTCTATATTGCAGAGGGCTTCATATGGCATGAAGAAGAATATCTGTACATTGATGATTTTCAAGCAAGCCAAACCCGATAAACTCGAGGAATCCGAAGAATGTCGTGATATGCATAACCTCGTGTTAACGTTATAGCTGCCTTCATAACGTTTCATATTTGAATGAATTCTGGTAGCATATGGAAGCTACATAATTAACTGTAATCATGCCCACAAGACCAGGAATGGCCTGACGACGCTTGGCCTCGAATCCTGCGTCGCGAAAGGATATGATCGTATTCGTCAAAGTCGTCCATGGCGGAGGGATTAACTAGGTTGGATTCGATCACATTCATTTGCAGCCATGAAAAGTTCAGAGACTTCAAAGAGAGATATGCAAACACTGCGACAGTACTTCCATAGAGCACAGCAGTGGCTACGGAAAGAAGCAGAGTATTCATCGGCATCCCGGACATTAACGTTCTTCTGCTGCTACCCCAACCACCGTGTGAGCGTTTCATAAAAGGAACCCCAATTCCACTTCCCTCGTTCACAGAATTTTTGGTGAAATGAGTGTCTGCGTCACAAACATAGGGAAGAAGAAGCACAAGAAGAAGAACGGAGGCGATATTGAAATAACTGGTTTTTTCTGCCATTGTTGTAACGGCCAGGCTAATGTCCTTCAGCAACAACAGCTCAGCTCAGCTCAGCTCAGATCTATAGAATATGAGATATGTTGCAAATACAATATGTAGGTGAACACCTTTGTTTTACAAGGGAACCGGACTCTTATTATTCATTAATTGGTCCAGCGCCCGCCATGGCCATTGAGTCAAAGAAAGATGACAAAAATTCAAAGCACGATTATTTTGAATAGCACCATATTCGGCACCCCCTAAAAGACTTCACCTGGCACCATTATTATGGTTGAGTTCCCCATTAAAAACGTGCGAAGAAACAACCCCCCCATTAAGTTAAATTTGACTAGTCTGACAATTTCAGGTCGATTTTTGCGATATTCTGACAAATGTTGCTAATCGCGTAGTCTAACGAGGGGACAGCCCAAAAAGTTATGGAAATTTTAGTTATAGAAAAAATTTGGCAAAGATTTTTGTAAATCTAAGTTATAGTTGTTAAGCTTCAAAAATTTTAGGTGTTTTAAACTTTTTTGATGGTGTTGAATCCATTTCCACCATTAAAAACACGATTCAAACACTGTCTCTACAAGATTTTTTTAAAAAAAATTCCCAAATTCAAACCATTTTTAGCCGTCGACAATTCCTCCACCTCGTTAAATGACTCCATTATTAACTGTTTGAAAATTTTCCTAACTCTATTTGATATTTTCTGGAAAAATGACTAGTCACGGACTACCAACCATTGAATTCCATCTACGGTGGTAATTTTATAAAATGCATATTAATTGTATTTTCTGTGATTTCAGTCCTTTAAATTTTAATTTTTAAATTAGAATTGTTTGTTGAGTGTATTTATCATTTTGTTTACTTTTAATGTGGTTAATTTAAAAATCATATTTAACTAAAAATTCTAGCTATTTAATTTTCTATTTAATTTTATAAATTAAATTTGTTGCAGCATACAACATCCTTTTGTTAGAGTTTATTTATCATTAATTTTTAAATTAGATTTATTTGTTGAGTGTATTTATCATTTTGTTTACTTTTTATGTGGTTAATTTAAAAATCATATTTAATTAAAAATTCTAGCTATTTAATTTTATAAATTAGATTTGTGGCAGAATACAACATCTTTTTGTTGAGTTTAGTTATCATTTTATTTTATTTTATGTGATGACTTTAAAGATTATATTTAACTAGAAATTCTAGCTATTTAATGTTTTTATCGGACTTGCAAGTGGATGAAGGTTGGTTGACTTTTTTAATTTTTAATTTTATTTTACTTTATTTCGAATATGCTATGCTTGGTTTCCTCTTAGTGGTCCATCAACAACTATAGTGTGTAAGTCGTGGTGGAAGCGAGAACAAAGCTTTGGCTTTTAAAATGAAAGTGAAAATAATTACAAAGGTAAATAATACAAATTATTAATTTAAATAATAATAATTATTAATTTGGTAAGTCTTACTAGCACAACTAGTTGAGGATGAGCTTTATCAGCAACACTACCCAATATCAAACCTCATGGGGTGGTTGTGCCTATGCTAGGGGGAGTAGACATGCTAAAAAATCTAGTCAGCCAAATACTGGTGTGGCCCAGGCCAGGTGCAATCCTCGAGTGACTTTGACAGCTTAGATGCCACTGGGTCACGACAACTTTACAAGCAAAAAAAACATTTTATAATTAATTAAATTAATATTTTTTCATTGCCCTACATTATATGTGTTCATTAATAAGGGTGGTAATAATGAAAGATTACCCTTCATTATATGTTTTCATTGGAATTTTTTATTAACTAGTGGAGGAATCTGTAATGACGGATACTGGTGCAGGAACTTGCAGTGGCATATACTAGAAATTGATCACTTCTAGCAAGAAGTATGTTTTATTGTTTTTAAGAGAAAGTCAGTCTAAAGAGGAGTCAATAAGAGTCAACGAATCCTTAGAGGGGTGTACTAAGAAACATAAAGAACAATTGGAGGAGTTGTTACAAGCATACAGGGATGTGTTTTGAGAACATAAAGGGTTGCCACCTAAGAGAGAACTGGAGAATGAGATCCAACTATTGCCAGACTCTCCATTGCCAAATATTGGGTTGTACATGCAATTTGTTATAGAAACAAGTGAGGTGAAGAAACAACTGCAGCAACTACTGGAACATGGAGTCAATCAACTGAGTACATCACCATGTGGGTCACCCATCATCATTGTGCCAAAGAAGGATGGGACTTCGTGGACGTGTATAGATTACAGGGCGTTGAATAAAATCACGCTCAAGAACAAATAACCCCTTTCTAGGATAGATGATCTACTAGATCAATTGGAACAAGAAAAATGTTTCACCAAGCTGGACTTGAAGTCTAGATATCACCAGGTTTGAGTCAAAGAAGAAGATACATAGAAGATCACCTTCAAAACCAAGCAAGGTTTGTATGAGTGGTTAGTTATACCATTTGTCCTATGTAATGCACCAACTACGTTTATGAGATTAATGAATGATATATTGCACCATTTTATAGATTCATTTGTTATTGTCTATCTGGATGATATAGTAGTATATAGTGCTACCTAGGAGGATCATATTTCATATTTGACATAGGTGTTGGAAACATTGAAGATGCACTAGCTGCTTGCAAATCTCAAGAAGTGTGAGTTTGCATAGTAGCCTTTAGAGTATCTGGTGTATGTGATTGGTGGAGGAGAGTTGAAGATAGATCCTTCCAAGATCGAGGCCATCATGAAATGGTTAGTGCCTGCTAATGTTTTTGAGGTTAGGAGTTTCATTGGGGCATCACAGTACCTGAGGAAATTCATAACCTCATTTTTAATGGTAGTAGCACCACTCCATGCCATAACAGCAAGTGGCAAGAGTTTCCAGTGGGGAAAAGGTCAGCAGAAGTCTTTCGATGAGCTAAAAAAGAAGATCAGTAGAGCACCAGTTTTGGCATTACCAAACTTTTTGCAGCCCTTTGAAGTGGAGACAAATGCGAGTGTGTATGCTATGGGAGTTATCTTGATGTAAGGAGGAAAGCTCGTTTACTCCAATTCTGAAGTATTTCATGGGGCAATTCTTGTTGAATTGACGCTTCTGTGATCCATATCAAATTTACGAGATATTTTTCGACGTAAATCACAAGATAAATCATTTGTCGACGCGTTTCGAACCAATCAGTGTGGTCCATCGTCAGGACAAGTTGAAGAATCAGATCCAGCTTTGCATCTTAAATAGTTTGAGCAGAGCCTCCAACGGCTAAATTTGACTTGGGACCCGGGTCAAAAAACCAGTTATTTAATAAATTAAATGGAAGTTAGTTATAATAAGGGACCTTACCTTAAAATAAATATATAAATTATATGTATAAAGTAATTTTAATTTAATTGGTTGTTAAGTTAATAGATAGTTAAAAGGTATTAACTAATTAATAAATACATAGAAAATATAAATATTAGAATAAAACGTATAACTAACTAGTTATAGAGGTATAACTAACTAATTATAAATATATATATAAATTATATGTATATATATATATATATATAGATATAGCTATATAAAGAATTTTAAAATAGGTTGTTAAGTTAATAGTTTTATATATATATATATATATATATATATATATATATATATAAGAATAAAATAATATTAAGTTAATTGGATATCTAAAAAGAAAAGAAGAAAAGAAAGAAGAAAGAAAGAAAATTAACTGTATAAATGAATATACCTACAGGATTAAACTACCTTATTAAATTTATAAATATAAATATATAATATAAAATTAATTAATTAATTAAGATAGTAGTTAGTTATAAAGGCACTAATAGTATAAAAATATTAAAAAAGCCAAGGGGGGAATGGAATAAAATATTTTAACTAATTAGAAAAAATAATTGTCTATGCTAAATTAACTTATTATTATAATAATCTAACAGATCAAATAAAAAGATGAGTCAAAAAACGAGGGGAGGGGGAGGGGCGGAAAGGAAGAAAGCAACTAGGAAGAGAGAGCTGGGACCCAACACCTACTGATTTTCCAGCCATCCTCTCTATTGAGATTGCTCAGCCTCTTTTCAATCTCAAGAGCTTCCCTAAATTTCCGATGATGGAACTGTGAAACTCTAGCAATGACACTAGCATCCTTAATACAAATATGATGATTGGTTTTTTCTGCATGCTCAGCTAAAGCAAAAGACTTTGATCTCCTATGCTTAAGGTGAGCTGCGTACTCACTAATCCTTTTATTAATGGAGCGACCCGTCTCACCAATATAGGGGGTCCCATAGGAACAAGGGATAATATATACCCCTTTCATATCTTTAGGGTCAATAGGATCCTTTGTTGATCTGAGGGACATACGAATGGTGTTAAGGGGCCTAAAGGTCACAAGGACACTATGCATCTTGAGAATCCTTGCAATCTTATCAGTGGTCCCCTGAACAAACGGAAGATGGACACCTGGAATCTGCTCCTTCGGTTTCCTTTTAGCAAGAGAATTCTTGGCAGCTTTTAGGAAAGCCTTTTGACCCATGTATCTACTATAACCATTCTCAACAAAGACATCAAGGAGATGGGATTTTTCTTTCTCAAAACTCTTTTTATCCGAGATCCTTAGGGCCCGAGTAGCAAGGGTATTGAGAACCCCCATCTTCTGAGCTGGGAAATGGTGGGAACTGGCATGAAGATACTGCTCCGTATGCATTTTCTTTTGAAAAACTTGGTGGGAGAGGGAACCATCACTATTCTTAGAAATAAGAATATCAAGGAAAGGGAGGCAACCATCAACTTCCTGCTCTTTAGTGAACTTAATGGTCGAGGATTGATTGTTGAGATGATCGAAGAAGAGATCTAATTCCTCCTGGCTGTGAGACCAGATAACATTGGTGTCATCCACATACCTTTTCCAAAGCTTGGGAAGGAGACAGGATGAGTTTAGAGCCTTGGACTCAAAATCTTCCATAAAAAGATTAGCAACGATAGGGGAAAGGGGTGAGCCCATGGCAACCCCACAGGTCTGCTCAAAGAACTCTCCCTCAAAACTGAAAAAGGTGGAAGTGAGGCAGATCTCAACTAACTGAGCGGTGTCAGGATCTGTTAGGCAGTTGATAACCTCCAAGGCCTCATTAATAGGGATGCAAGTGAACAGGGAAACAACATCAAAACTAACAAGAATGTCCCCAGGGTCAAGCTTAATGTCCTTGAGTTCATCAATAAAGGAAGCAGAGTCTTTTACGAAGGACTCTGTATGACCAACTAAGGGCTTAAGCCTTAACACAAGGAACTTAGCAAGAAGGTGGGTAGGACCTCCAATGGTGTTGACAATGGGCCTTAATGGAGCTCCTTCCTTGTGAATTCTGGGGAGACCATAGATCCTAGGAGTGATAGGGTTGCTCTCAATGAGTTTATGGTGCAGGGAACTCACTAAGCTAATGGATTTAATGGCAAGAGCCACATTCTTAGCAACCTTTTTTAACGGGTTTTTGGGAAGCTTTTTGTAGCTACCACTATTATGAAGATGATCCAACATCTTATTGCGGTAATCAACCCTATTAAGAATGACGGAAACTCCACCCTTGTCTGCCTTTAGAACAACGATATCTTTGTTCTAGTTTAAGGATTTGAGGGCCACTGATTCTTCCTTGCTATGGTTGCTCTTAGGGGGCTTAGCCTTTCTCAAGACAACCGCACAATCTTGCCTAATAGTGTCCTTGATCTTATCAGGTAAACCTCTGATCCCAAACTCTATGTCACAAATGATATCATCTATAGGAATTTTCTTAGGGGCTAAGGCAAAATTTAATCCTTTACCCAAAACTTTAAAAACTGAAGGGGGGAAAGAGAAACTAGAAAGATTAATAACCTTGTTATTAAAATGAGGAGGAGGGGGAAGATTACTAGTACTATTATTATTATTAATATTCAATATCTTATTACTTTCCATGTTAGAATTATTTGTATTATTAAATAATGTATCCTTTTTATTAATATTATCATTATCCTTATTACTAATCTCGACCATAATACTATTACTATTACTACTATTATTATTATTATTAAGAATATTATTATTATTATTATTATTATCAATATTATTATTATTATATTATTAATAAATAATTTATTATTATTATTATTATTATTGTTAAATAAATTATTATTATTATTATAATTATTAAAATATTACATGGTAGATTATTATAAGTTAGATTACAATTGAAGGAGCGCAGAGGAGGGATAGAACCCTCGCAGTCCATACAACACCGGCCGGCAAAACCATCCAACGGCTCTGAGATGCTACTTCGCAACGAAGATGAGGAGCACTCCTCACGCGATATCCTCAAGAAAATCACTGGAAATGAACCGCTCAGCGCTGGACTGGAACACGAACTAGGTAAACCAAACATCTGCACAGAGATAGAGCTGCCCTCGGCAAGGTTTCTGTCAATAAGATGATTCACGCCGGGAACAGCTTCACATTCTGGAATCTTGGTAACAGGAGGAGAGCCCACAGTAACGCCAGCAAGATCACCCTCTACGTCGGTACCAGGAAGAACGCGATCTGGTCTAGCGGAAGCATACTCCAAATTGCAAGGCACGAGGGCAGCGAGATCGCCTCCTGCGTAGAGAAAAGACCGTTCATTGCTTTCCGGAAAACTTGAACCAACCCTAGATAAAAGAAGATCTGAAGGATGAAGCGGATCTAGGGGACAAACGAGATTGGTTCCATCAGAGGGAGCTGAGTTATCAAAAACCCCATCCGAGCTACCAGATAACCAATCCCTAATCGCTGAAATTTGACCAGAAGAGATATGGCTACAGGAAACTACTCCCGTGGCTCTACCAGATAACGATGAATTTCCAGCTAATCTTTGAAACTTAGAAACCTGATTCTGCTTCCGAATTTCCTCCAACCGAATGGACTTCAAAGCCGAACAGGCATCTATTCTAGCCCAAAGGGAGGCCGAAAATAAGTTCGCAAGTTCCAGATGCAAATCCAAAAGAGAACGAGAAACCAGATTAAGGGATCTCCTGACCCTGCTGATTTCCGCTCTTATTAAAGCCAAACTCGCCTTAAGGAAAACCTGATGGTTCATGTATATCATTTGATGTAAAGGTCATGAAAAGACCTAATTTGTAACCCCAATATGCATGGGAAGGATGATGTAATAATTTCTATTTCAGTCATATATAAACAATTGGTGTATCCCCGCTTGGTTGGGAGATTGATGTATGTATGAGTCATTGGTGATAGGAAGATCATACTCACTTAGTTGAGTTATAAAGTCATGTTATTCTTTTGAAAAATATTTTTCTAAACTCTGCATATGCTCAGGGGGAGCATGGATGGTTTAGTGCATCTCAGCATGTACAAAGGGGGAGCTCAATCAGAGAATTTAGCATGTACTCAGGGGGAGCATGGACAACATAATGTATATCAAAGGGGGAGAATATTTTGGTCCGCCCTTTGTCCTTGATGTGAAAGGGGAAGAGTGTCTTGGTGTTATTATTGCCATCAAGTCCAAAGGGGGAGATTGTTGGAATTATGATACAGGTGTTGTCCTTGATGGCAACTCACTCAGATAAGAGTTCACAGTGTAGCAAGTTAACAACAAAGGATTACAAATCAGACTCCAAAGAATGAAGAAAGAGAGGTATACATAGGTTCACTTTGTCCAAGTAGCGTATACACACGGGTTAAGAAAACAAAAGGAGCATATAACATATACACACACTTTCATAGGAGGAAAAGCACGTACATGTTGGAAAACCAAGTTTTTGGTCCGAGGTATTTGGTCCAAGGTATTGACCCTAGGTATTTGGTCCAAGGTATTGGTCCTAAGTAGTTTCGGTCCAAGGTATTGAGAAAGGCATAAGAGTATATAAGGAGGAGAAGATCATTAGGCCAGGCGTGCAAGTTAAACATCTTATGAAGTATACAGGTTATGGGATTATGGTACTTTGCTTGATATGAACTAAGGATGAACCTTAGCGGTTGATGAGGGATAAGATCTAATGATGGATCAGGATCTTGAGCCTTGAAATGAATTATCATTATGTGGTTTGATCATGTATAGTCTAGATCTGAATACTGACGAATGTTTTATTCTGTAAATTTTATGATATGGGTATTGACTGAAGTCTGGAATGGCTACAAAGTTATGAGTTAATATTTGCAGATATGTGTTGAGCTTTGAAATTACATCTCTCCTACACATTTTCCTAGACTTTTTCCCCTCACCAGTACTCCATAAGCTATCAGATATCATTGCATATTGATTCTAAAAGGGCATTTAGGTGGTTTTATAACTATGTTTTTGTGTTTGCAGTTTAACTTAGATTTTGCTCATTAGTTGCGGAATGCAGCCACTTTCCGCAGCTGATTCAACTTTCTGCAGCTGGTTTTCTTAAACTCTAGGTTGCAGGTGTCATCAGGCAAAACAAGGCACGTGGGCAAGATAGAAATGACTTGGAAATGGATCAGGGCCTATTGGTTTAGCCGGATTCATTAAGGAAAGTCGTGGTCAACAGTGGTCAAATGGTGGTCCAACGTAGGATTCCTATGACAACCGGACTCTGTTTTCAAACACATGAAGGATTCGTGGTCGTTCCTAGATCCCTGGGGTCATGTTGACACCTGTAGACTACCCCACGATGTGAATCCAACAGCCACTCGTGATAGATTGAATAATCTCGGTAACCAGTATGTTAAGCTTACGGACGCTGTCCTTTTACGTGTTTTCAGTTAAAGACATTTCATAGGAGAACAGTTATGAATTTTTTGTTATAAATAATGTGTTTCCAAATGCATAGAGTTAGTCTTTTTTTATGTAATTTTGCTATTAAAGTTTATTGTGCCGTGACACTAGTTCCACTGTGGTAACAAGAGGATTCTTCCTCTGTTTTGAAATATAAAGAAGACTCTATTTTATATGACTGCATGAGCATAATTCTGGGCTCATAGTCTGTTGACCAAGGTCGTGCAGAGGGCCCCTGCATGCTGAGGTTTCGTTTTCCTTATTGTTGTAAAGTTTTTATGCATTGTTTCTTTATTTCCATTACACATATTTCATAGTTATCCACCTGTGTATATTTCATTTGCTATGGTATTAACATTTCATTCCTGTACATGATTTTTCAAGCTCTGTATATTGTTGTTAACACTAATTAGTGTGTGTGTGTTTCAGGATAGGGTAGGCCCGGGCATTTTCATACAATTTTTGCAATAACTAGTGACATGAGATTAGCCTCTCTGCTGACTTTGCTTTTCTTCGCTTTTTTTTATTTCAGTTGTGCTTTGATTTCAAGTCTTATTCATTTGCTTTGTTAGTTAGTTTAGATATCAAACTGCTCATATCATTGACGTTATCTCCTAAAGCCATAGCTTAGACTACATGGCGAGCTATCGGACTATGAATGATGTGATTTGATTCTAGCTTTATTTTTCTACAATTAGATATCAATTTCCTCATATCATTGACGTTATCTCCTAAAGCCATAACTTAGACTACATGGTGAGCTATCGGACTATGAATGATGTGATTTGATTTTAGCTTTATTTTTCTGCAATTAGATGTCAATTTCCTCATATCATTGATGTTATCTCCTAAAGCCATAACTTAGACTACATGGCGAGCTATCGGACTATGAATGAAGTGAATTGATTTTACTTTTATTAGTTTGCAGTTTTTGACTTGTTTGAGTGCAGTAGCTTAGCTTCTTTTTTTTTTCTATATTTAGATGAGCAGCAGTAGTGATTTCATGATCAATAGTTCATCATTTATTTGATTTTACTAGCAGTACATTTCCATTCTTGTTTAAATGACAGTTTCATTATGAGTACGTTTTGAGATCCTCTGATGTGTTAAGCTCTGGAAATCAACATAAAGGACATAATTGCCTTAAAATCTATATCCATACTTACCTTCTGAAGTATTCTTAAAATTTAGGAATAGGGTTTTCATTCACATTAGGAGATAAACGAAGATAAAACCCCCAAAACAAAACAAAAATTGAAAACAATAAAAAGTAAGAAAGAGGTTGTATTGCACATATAGTGCACCACACTTCGTTAGTTTACGACTCCCGGTCAATAATTAATGTAGCAATTTAGGACATACTAAATTGACTAAACATTTTGGCACCGTGGCCGGGGAAGTGTAACTAGGTAGCCGATCTCTTACATAAAAAAAAAGGAAAAGAAGGGAAAATTGATAACTTCTTGAAGTATGCTCTCCTCTTGCACCTAGTGTGATCTGGAGGATCAGAAAAAAGAGTTATTAGTTCAATAATTTCTTGATTATGCTCTCTTCTTGCACTTACTGTGACCTGGAAGATCAGAAAGAGAATTATTAGCCCGAATTGAAAAAATAAAAATAAAAAATGACATGCATAGAGCAAGAGATTCTAAGGGAAGGTTTATAGCTAGGGCCAAGAGTTCGATTTTCACAACTCCAGCTACTTCAAGGTATAGACAAGATACACCTCCATCATCTCCGACTCATACTCCCAGCCTTAGGATTCCTGGAATTCAAGGAGCAGCCGAATTAGGAGATTCTTCCACACTATCTACTAAATCTAATCTAGGAGAAGAACCTTTCTTCACTTCCACAGGGAAACATATTGTAATCACAGAAGTAGAATCACCTGAAGAAGAGGAGGGAGAAACTCTTCCTCGTTCACCATTAATTGAAGAACCAGAAGACTCTAAGGAAACTGTTACACTAAAATTTGTCACCATGACTATTTTCAGTTAGTATGGCTCCATCAACTATCATACTATCCTCCTTGGCAAGTCTTATACCTCTGCTACTCATGTCAAACTCCAAGAAAGAGAGAAAGTCTTTAAAAATCTATATAACTCTGGGTACGCAGTTTCTCTTAGCCTTACCTGCGTGTACGCACCCCAAGTTCACAATACCTGCGTACTTGTACGCTCTGTCTATAAAGGGGTGGGTGCGTACTCCTGTAAAGGTCAAAAGGCGCGAGTTTTACTTCAAAAAAGTTACTTGTGGTTGATTCTAGAGCATTCTAGAAGTTTGTTTGACGTGTATTGAGCGCCTCCAGATGGTTCATGTATCCCTATGAAAGAGGAACTTATCCCATCAAGAGGGGAGCTATCCCATTCAAAGAGGGGCTTATCCCATTGATGGTGGACCTGATTAACTTCCTCCAAAGCATTATAAATACAGGCATTGGGCCAGAGGGAGGGGAGGTTGAAAGCTGAACATTCCTAAGGGTAGATGCTGCTGAAATTAGGACTCCCTTATAGAGCTTGAGAGGAGAGATTCCCATCCTTTCTTAGCTTCATTTGGAAGTGGGTGAGCTGATCAAAGTAAAGGAGAACTCTTGCTGGACCCTGGGAGAGACCTGCACAACACCAAGGCACTGGTTGTAATGGTTTCTTTTGTTTCCACTTAATACAATTAAGCTCATTTTTCTCAACAAGTTGTTATACATAATTTGTTTCATATACTCCTTGGTCTTTATGATGAATATGTTTTATTTTATGAGTTATTCAGGTGCTATGTAATCGTTTGCTTGTTAGTGAATGCAGGTTTCGAAGAGAAGGAGGAGCTCATCTGGATCGGAGAGGCTGGACTGCTACAAACAGCATGGGACTAAAGGTATGTTTTAAACACCTGACTACTTGTATTCTAAATGCATATTTAGGGAAAGATAGTGTTTAATTGTCTTGTTTGTCACTAGAAAGCCTTAGCTTCTAGGGAGGTCGGTTTTGTCCGCAAAATTGACTCTTTTCGCATGACAGAAACTATCATGACAGAAGAAGTAGTAGATGGATTTGGAGGAGGGGGTAGAGGTAGAGGTAGAGGGGGAGGAAATAATGGAGGAGGTAGAGGTAATAATGGGGGAAATAGGGATGGAGATAACTCATTTGGATTCCCTATAGTCGATGAGGAAACTCATACAACAATGAAAAACATTTCACCATCTGTCCTCCCAAAATTTTATGGGTTGCGAAGTGAGGATCCTAAAACATTTCTATTTGAGTTTGAAGTCTTGTGCCGAACCTATGACTATATGGAAGACTCTCAAAAACTCAAACTGTTTCCTTCAACATTGAAAGGAGCTGCTTTGAAATGGTTCATAGGATTAGTCACTCAATCTATTAGGACTTGGAATGATATGAAACAAACATTTTTGGATAGATACGTAGATTATTGTATGCCCACCAATCATAAGGATGAGGTATTCAAAATGATGAAAAAAGAAGATGAAAACTTGGAGGATTTACTTGAAAATTTTCAATACAACTTAAAGAGAGCAAAAATGAGTAATTTAGATGAGGAAACCTTGAAATCCCTTTTATTAAAAGCCATTAGAGATGAATGGATAGATATTTTAAACATGATGGGGAAGGGAGATATTTCTTAACTTCCACTCCATGACATAGTAGAACTATGTGTCCATCTCTCAAGGGGGAAAAATCCCCCTGGTAGGAAAAATTGCAGATATCATGATGGAAAAAATTACCATGCAGAAATATGTAGATCCAGATAGTCCAATTGTCAAGACACACATAAATGGGATAGAAATTCCAAATACTTTGATTGACTTAGGGGCTGTTATCAACATTATGAGTAGACAGACTATGGAACAGCTTAAACTTCCTAATCTTCTTTTTACACCCACCTTACTGCAACTTGCAGATAGATCAATAATCAAACCAGATGGTGTATTAGAAGATATTTCAGTCTCCTTAGATTCTTGGGAATATCCAGTAGATTTCATGATTTTGTCTCCCAAGAGTAATTTAGGAGGGCACCCACTCATCTTAGGAAGACCTTGGCTAGCCACAACTAATGCTTTCATTAGTTGTAGATCTGGGGATATGTACATTTCTGATGGTAGTTCGACAAAGAAATTCAAACTGTATCCTCCAGCAAAAGCAATTACAGAAGTAGGAGACAATGAATGGGTCGATGATGAGGACAGTATACAACATGTCTTTACCATTTCTAAAATTAGTGAAGATAGTCAAATTCTGAACACATTAGAAAATTTTGAAACATCTTCAGAATATGACCACACTCAATTTCAGTTAGATTCTAATATTGAGTATTTATCATCAAGACAAATGTCTCTTTACTCTATGGAAGAGTTCAATAGTTCTACCATTGAGATTTTTCCAGGTAAAACATTGAATATCAAATTTTTGGAAAAGTCACAACAAGAAGGGCTAACCAAAATCTTGCAAAAACATTCTACTGCATTTGCATGGGAGTATACTGATATGAAAGGTATTGATCCTAAGACTTGCATCCATCATATCTATATCGAGAAAAACAGTAGACCAATTAGACAACCTCAGAGAAGGATGAATCCAAATCTTAGGGAGATAGTGAAAGAAGAGCTCCAAAAACTACTCAATGTAAATTTCATTTACCCAATTTCAGATAGCCGATGGGTTTCTCCTTTGGTTATAGTACCCAAAAAGAATGGTAAATGGAGGGTATGCATTGATTACAGGGAATTGAATAAAGAAACTTTGAAGGAACACTTTCCCTTGCCCTTTATCAATCAAGTATTAGATACATTAGCGGGCAAAAAGTATATTTCATTTATGGATGGTTTTAGTGGTTATAATCAAATTCAGGTAGCACTTGAAGATCAGGATAAGACCACATTTACCTGTCCATGGGGAACTTTTGCTTATCGAGTTCTTCCTTTTGGATTATGTAATGCACCCGCAACATTCCAAAGAGCAGTACTAGGAATTTTTTTCTGATCTAATCCATGATTGTGTAAAGGTTTATATGGATGATTTTACAGTTTATGGTGATTTGTTTGAAGAGGTATTAGAAAATTTGGAAAAAGTCCTTATAAGATGTAAAGAAACAAACCTCTCACTAAGCCATGAAAAATGTTTTATGTTGTTTACTGAAGGTATTGTTTTGGGACATCATATCTCAGGGGATGGGATTAAAGTTGATAGATCAAAAGTTGAAGTCATCTCCAAGTTGCCTATTCCAAATTGTCAAAAAGATGTTAGAAGTTTTTTGGGATTCACTGGATATTATAGAAGATTTATAGAAAACTTCACTAAAATAGCATCTCCACTCTTCAAACTGCTTACAAAACACTGTGAATTTAAATGGGGTCCCGATTGCCAAATAACATTTGAAACTTTGAAAACAAGAATATCTAAAGCACCCATCTTGAGAGGACCAAATTGGAAACTTCCTTTCCATATTTCTACAGATGCTTCAGATACAGCTTTAGGAGCTGTGTTGGGTCAAAAAGATTTAGTTCCTTATGCCATTTACTATACCAGTAAAAATTTAACTCCCACTGAGTTGAACTATACTGTGACTGAAAAAGAGTTCTTAGCTATTGTTCATGCAATCAATAAGTTTAGACATTATATAACAGGCTATGAAACTTTTATTCATACTGATCATTCTGCAATTAGATATCTAATGAATAAACCTATTACTAATGGCAGAGTTACAAAGTGGCTCCTACTTTTACAGAAATTCAATATTACTGTGTTGGATAGACCAGGGAAACAAAATACGGTAGTTGATTTCTTGTCTAGGATTCAGAATACTAAAGAAGATTCTCCTGTAGAGGACAAGTTTCCTAATGAATATTTATTTGCAGTAACTACTAAGACCCCTTGGTATGCAGATATAGCTAACTATTTGGTTACAGAGAAACTACCTCCACATTTGTTTCCTGGTGAAAGAAGAAATATTATTCAGGAGAGTTCAAAATATTCATGGATTTCTAACAAATTGTTTAAAACAGGGCCAGATCTTATGATCAAAAGATGTGTTAGGGAAGATGAAATGCCTGATATCCTCAAAGCATGTGATGATGAACCATGTGGTGGACACTTTGCTGATAAAAGGACAACCTATAAAATCCTCTCTTTATGATATTATTGGCCATCCCTCTTCAAAGATGTAAAACATTATGTCAAAAGGTGTGACAACTGCCAAAGAATAGGGAAACCTACCCATTCAAATGAAATTCCATTGTAGCCACAGGTACTCATCGAACCCTTTGAAAAATGGGCTTTAGAATTCATTGGACCTATTAACCCACCATCTAAACAAAGAAAGTATATATTGGTATGTACCGATTATGTCACTAAATGGGTAGAAGCCAAAGCATTATTTTCTGCTACTGAGTATTCAGTTGTTAGTTTTCTTTATGAGGATATTTTTACTTGCTTTGGTGTTCCAAGAGAAATTGTGACAGATCAGGGAGGTCAATTCACATCCAACCTAGTGGAGAAGCTGATGGAATAATACAAAGTCAAGCACAGAAAATCTACTCCTTACCATCCACAAGCAAATGGTCAAGTGGAGTCTACAAACAAAGTTATTGAAAGCATTATTACCAAGACTGTTTATCTACACATAAGGGATTGGGCAGAAAGGCTTCCTGAAGCCTTGTGGGCCTATAGAACTACATGGAGAAATATGACAGGACATTCTCCCTATGAACTTGTTTATGGGAAAGAAGTCCTGCTCCCCATTGAGTTCCAAGTCAAAACTTTCAAGATGGCAGTCCAGTTGGGAATGGATATATCAGAAGCCCAAAAGCATATAATGGAGCAGTAGAATGAGCTAGATGAGATCAGACAAGAAGCAATCCTAAGAACTGATCTAGTTCAATATCAAAGAGCTAAGTGGCATGACAAATACATCAAGGAGAAAAGTTTCAAGAAGGAGATTGGGCATTGCTATTTGATTCCAAGTTTAAAGATTTTAAAGGAAAATATCAGACTCATTGGCTTGGGCCATATGAGATTCAAAAAATCTTTAGCAATGGAGCGGTAAGAACCAAAACCATTGATGAACATCAAAATCCTCTTATTGTGAATGGCCACAGATTAAAGATCTATCATAAGCCACTCTCAAAAGAGGAATTTGTCAAAATCTTTCAAGATAGTTCTGCAATAAGGCTGGTGAAGAAGAATCCTTCTTCTCCACCAGCCTAGTCTTTGTTCTTTTCTGTTTTTTAAAAAAAAAAAATGTGTATAAGCCTGAAAACCAATCACTGATTGGCAGTCTTATACAGAAAATACAGGGCGAAAATCAGAACCTTCTGACGCCCTATATTTTCCAAAAAAAAAAATCTTTTTCTCATTTCATAGTTTCATGTCACTTCACTTCATTTCACTCCACTTCATTTCATTTCATTCCGCCAATAAAAACCCTCTCATGACCAATTTTCATTCACTCGGTCATCATTTATCCATCTCCATTCAGTAATATGATCACTGTGTCAGTTTCCGCAGTTGAACCCAGTTTCCGCAGCTAAAATCTAATTCTGCAGCCATCACTCTGTTATTCAACACTGACAGTCAGATGTTATTTAAATGATAATGAAAACCAAATGCAGGTATGGAAATGGAAGATATTCTGAAGATATAAAGCACCTAGAAGCATCATCAGGAACCAATCAATCAAAGGTCAATGGACGGAAGTGGTAAGTTCCAAGGTATGAGCAAAGTTCATTTCAAATAGCATTTTAAAGAACATTTTACATAGTTATGAAACCACCAGCTCCATTATATGTAATGATTCACCTTGATAGCTTCCATAAATGCTCCATGGCCTTTACATAATTCCACCATGAACTTTGCATTAATTTTTAATGGCCTCATGATCCATCTCCGAACTTAACTCGTGTTTAATCGTACTTTGACACTCCATCTATTAAACCGGGTAATTATGAGGACGTGATCGATTTGGTCACGGCTCTTTCCTACCGCACAAATTCTGCAGCCATTTTGTGAGCATGCTAATGTCTATTCCGCAGTCGTCTACTTCAAAACTTTGCTGGGCTCACTCTATTTCCATACTACCCCATCGAAGTTGCATTTGTATTTTTGGTCTGCTCACATAAGCCTTCGTTCTGAGAACTTTGTTCTTCCATTTACGGCTACTGGTTTTTCTCCACAGTGCTTCTACATCCCCTGCGAACACAACCGTCTCACCCCCGTCAGTCTATCACTCCCGTAGATGTATTTTAAAGCAGGGGAAGGAATGGCTTCTCTGTTGAGAGCAGAACCGGAAGGGCCCAAGTTCATGGAGGGGTATCCACAATTGAAAAGTATGCTAAGGAAGGCACGATGGCTACAATTCCTTCAAAAATTTAGAGGCTACAACAAATAAGTTACAAAGAATTTTGCGAGGTCTTTTGATGGCATGGAAGTTGAGGTTGGAGACCTTAAATTCTCAATCACAGAGGCATATATAGCAGCCGCAATGGAACTCCCACAGGAGGGAGAATAGTGGTTCAAAAATAAAAGCTTTGATGAGAGAGCATGGAGGGTTATCCTACGCAATCCAGGTATGGATATAACCATTTTCAAACGTGGAATCCCTGTCTCTGCTTTAGGAGAAAAGTGGGCCAGTCTATTATTGATAATCCAAAAATTTATTACATGTGAGGGACGGTTGGGGTCCATGTATATGTACCACACCCGGTTGCTGATGAATTTTCTAGAAAATCAAACTATTAATTTGCCTTACTTTTTGTTAAATAGCCTGAAAAAGATGTCCATAACTGTCCAAAAAAATCTGGGGGATGTAGAACCCCACCTGTACCATCACGGCCTTATGAAAATTTTGATTGAAAAACAATTGAAGAAAAAGAAGGACACCTGGGAGCAGTTTTTGGTTAGAAACTTCTTTCAAGATCCACTTGAAACACCCGAAAGCAGCTTAGCAAGGAAAAATAGGAGAAAGAAAACAAGTGTTAGAATTCAGGACACTCCTATTAACATAAGGGAAGAAAATCTGTCTGAAAGTAAGAAGGAAAGAACTGAGGTTAAGAAGCCAAGAAAATCAAAAGGGAAAAGAAATATTGAGGTTGTCTATCAAACCCCAGAACTGTCCTCAGAAGAGGACCACCGAATACTTTCTGAAAGACTAGTTGACCTTCAGGAATAGTTAGCTGCAGCAAAGAGAAAAGGGAAAGAAAAACAGAGTGTGGAGAAAGAAGACATTAGTTCACAAAATTTAAGGAGGAGCTCCATACTTAAAGGAAAATTGAGGAAAGTACAAACGAAAGGGCCCCACTTCATTGATTTAGGAGGGGAAACACCGAAACAACCTTCAGCAATCCCTCCTGGCTGTGGTCCATACCATACTCCTATTCCTCAGCCAGATTTTGAAAATAGTCCTTCTCAGCCAGATTTTGAGATCAGTCCTTCTCAACCAGATTTTGGGGACAGCCCAAGGAAGACTACACCTGAGATAGATCCAACCCAGCAAGAAATGTATGATTACATTGAGACGTTGGAGAAAACTGCCATAGATCAAGGCACTTCATCTCCCTAGCTTAATACAGCCCAAGAAGCTCAAATCCAATAACTAAAACAGGAATTTTTTGAGTTGGAGGTCCTAAATAGACACTTCAAAAGAGAAAATGAAACATTGAAAGAACAGGGCAGGTTAGATAAGATTATTCACGACAACACCATGTTGCATCTTGGGCTATGGCAGAAAAAAAATAGAAAATTGAAGAAAAAGAACAAAAGGTTGAGCAGGGCTCTCATCAACCTCAAATTCAAGTGCCTAATGAGGAAGCCGAGGATGACAGTGGTCCCAAGAAAGAAGAAAAGAAAGTTGGATGTATTTCGCAGAGGTCTCAAAACACATGAACTGAAAGGAGGATGGTCAAATTTTTGGTTGCATGGGGACATGCAACACCTTCACAGTGGGGGTACGTTGAGCTTTGAAATTACATCTCTCCTACACATTTTCCTAGACTTTTTCCCCTCACCAGTACTCCATAAGCTATCAAAGATCATTGCATATTGATTCTAAAAGGGAATTTAAGTGGTTTTCTAACTATGTTTTTGTGTTTGCTGTTTGACTTAGATTTTGCTCATTAGCTGGGGAATGCAGCCACTTTTCGCAGCTGATTCAACTTTCCGCAACTATTTTTGTTAAACTCTAGGTTGCAGGTGTCATCAGGCAAAACAAAGCACGTGGGCAAGATACAAATGACCTGGACATGGATCAGGTCCTATTGGTTTAGCCAAATTCATTAAGGAAAGTCGTGGTCAACGGTGGTCAAATGGTGGTCCAACGTAGGAGTCCTACGGCAACCGGACTCTGTTTTCAAACACATGAACAATTCGTGGCCATTCCTAGATCCCTGGGGTCATGTTGACACCTGTAGACTGCCCCACAATGTGAATCCAACAGCCACTCGTGATAGATTGAATAATCTCGGCAACCAGTATGCTAAGCTTACAGACGTTGTCCTTTTACGTGTTTTCAGTTAAAGATATTTCATAGGAAAACAGTTATGAATTTTTTGTTATAAATAATGCATTTCCAAACGCATAGAGTTAGTCTTTGTTGATGTAATTTTGTTGTTAAAGTTTACTGTGCCGTGACACTAGTTCCATTGTGGTAACAAGAGGATTCTTCCTCTGTTTTGAAATATAAAGAAGACTCTGTTTTATATGACCACGTGAGCATAATTCTGGACTCATGGTCTGTTGACCAAGGCCGTGCAAAGGGCCCCTGCATGTTGAGGTTTTGTTTTCCTTATTGCTATAAAGTTTTTATGCATTGTTTCTTTATTTCCATTGCACATATTTCATAGTTATCCACCTGTGTATATTTCATTTGCTATGGCATTAACAGTTCATTCCTGTACATGATTTTTCAAGTTCTGTATATTGTTGTTAACACTGATCAGTGTGTGTGCGTTTCAGGATAGGGTAGGCCTGAGCATTTTCATACAATTTTTGCAATAACTAGTGACATGAGATTAGCCTCTCTGCTGACTTTGATTTTCTTAGTTTTTTTTATTTAGATTGTGCTTTGATTTCAAGTCTTATTCACTTGCTTTGTTAGTTAGTTTAGATATCAAACTGATCATATCATTGACGTTATCTCCTAAAGCCATATCTTATACTAAATGGCGAGCTATCGGACTATGAATGATGTGATTTGATTTTAGCTTTATTTTTCTGCAATTAGATATCAATTTCCTCATATCATTGACGTTATCTCCTAAATCCATAGCTTAGACTACATGGTGAGCTATCGGACTATGAATGATGTGATTTGATTTTAGCTTTATTTTTCTGCAATTAGATGTCAATTTCCTCACATCATTGACATTATCTCCTAAAGCCATGGCTTAGGCTACATGGCGAGCTATCGGACTATGAATGAAGTGAATTGATTTTTACTTTTATTAGTTTGCAGTTTTTGACTTGTTTGAGTGCAGTAGCTTAACTTTTTTTTCTGTATTTAGATGAGCAGCAGAAGTAGTGATTTCATAATCAGTAGTTCATCATTTATTTGATTTTACTAGTAGTACATTTCCATTCTTGTTTAAATGACAGCTTCATTACTAGTACGTTTTGAGATCCTCTGAAGTGTTAAGCTCTGGAAATCAGCATAAAGGACATAATTGCCTTAAAATCTATATCCATACTTACCTTCTGAAGTATTCTTAAAATCTAGGAATAGGATTTCCATTCAGATTAGGAGATAAACGAAGATAAAACCCCCAAAACAAAACAAAAATTGAAAACAATAAAAAGTAAGAAAGATGTTGTCTTGCACATATAGTGTGCCACACTTCGTCAGTTTATGACTCCCGGTCGATAACTAATGTAGCAATTTAGGACATACTAAATTGACTAAACAATATGTATGTTGGTTGGCTTTGATAAAAGTGCACATACACGCTGGTTAGCCACATCTAAGTAGCGTATACATTATGAAATATGATATTTGCAGTTGCAGTTGGACCTGGATGTTGTTGCAGAGTTCTGGGTTCTGCTCTATGTTCTGGTGACTATGTTTTGATGACAGTATTCTGAATGTTCAGATTGATTGATTTTGATTTGCTTCAGTGATGATGGATGAGATCTAATGATGGATCAGGATCATAATGAATAATCATTATGTGATCTAATGGGCTAGATCCGAATCCTAACACATATTTTATCCTTTATATTTGATGATCTGGGTATGTCTAAAGTCGAGAAGTGCAGTGAAGTTATAAGTATTTGAAGATCTATACGTTGGTTCGCTTTGATGAAGTTTCGTATACACGCTGGTTCGGATGTTCCAAGTTGTGTATACGCTCTGATGCATGATTTTTTGAGGTTACAGCTAGTTCTGGATGATGATGCAGGGTTTTGGGTTTAGCACAGTGTTTTGGGGTCAGTGATCTGATTGTTCAGATTAACTTAATATTGGTTGACGTAGTTTAATTTTAAAATGCTTTAATGGGTCCAGTATAAAAATTTGATGAAACGTGACCTTCAACTTGTGGTGTCGTGATCCAGGAGTATCCAGTTTGAAAATTCATGAAGCATGGTCCCTGGTGGAAGAGTGGAGTTTTCTATAGGTTGGCACCTACGTACTAATAAACATATTGGCTAGTACAAGAGCCAGGGGGTTGTAGCTCCCTTGCAGTAGAAGCTGGAAAACGAGAGAAGGTTTTAACCTTCTGCAGGTGGGTGCCTGCATACTGGTATGAGTCTGCACCAGTACAAAATTGTAAACAGGTTTTTATTATATTAAAAGAAGACAACAGCAGGTAGTTTTTGTCCCGTATTGGGTTTCCACCTTAAATATTGGTGTTCATGTGTGTTTCATATGTGTGATGGTCTGTTCTGATATTACTGCACATGGTTACTGTTTATATGGTTAATGAAGTGCTGATGCACTGATTAAAGATCAACATATGATGAATTAACTGAATCATAAGTTTGTTGGATATATGCTCGTTGCCTTAAATACAATTGCATGTACACGCGAGTTACCTTCATTAAAGTAGCGTATATAAATTTGAGTATGAAGGGAAAAAGATTATTGATTTGACTAATTCTGATTCACCCCCCCTCTTAGTATTATTTCCTACATTTCTCGCTCTATTTTGATGGCTGAATTGAGTTTTGCAGGAAAGTCTTGATTTTTAGATCCTCGGGCATTAGGGGAAATTTTCAGTTGGACCAGCCAACTCCCGATCTGTGTTTTCTGAAGAGCCCAGCTTAATTTGATCTCGGGCTTATCATAAGATTTTTAGTGGTGATGCATGAAGGGTTTTGAGATAAGCACCTCCTTTAAAATTTAAAAATTTAATTTTTTATGTGCGAAATTGATAGATCTGGTTGTTGAGAGCCTTAGATTATCATATATGGGAGTGGAGTTGGACTCACACTCCTCAGATCTGATAGATATACCATTATTGTACATAGATCGGTAAATTATTTTTGGTTTTCTGACTTGGGTTTTTCTGGGTTTTAATTTTATCATTATATATAACGTTGGGTGTTTCTTATTGTCTTGCAACTATAAATCTGAAGAAGAAAACTGTGTAGAGTCCAGATCTAGGCCCTGGAGGGTAAGATCTAGATCTCTGGGGTTCATCAACATCATTTTTGCAGGGATTCTATTCATATTTTTACAGTACAAGGGTTTAAATTTAAATCTTTTATTTTTTGATCTGGAAATTTCATGAGGGTTTCAGGGTTAAATCTAAAGCAAGCAGATTCAACATTTTAAATTAAGATTTCTAGAAATTTTTCAAAGAGGTTCTGGGCTACCATTTTGTCGATTAGTTTCTTTGATTTTCTCCCTAGTTTTTGGGGTTCACTGTGCAATTTCGAAATTATTTTTTAAAACCCTTCTGTTGCAGCATTCTCGCAATCATTTTTTGCGTGGCCTCCTTCTAGCAAAAAACGTGTTTCTTAAACCCTTGCTTCCTACAAATTTGCTTCTCCATTGATTTTCTCCATCGTTGCCATTCTTCCATAGATCCACATCCCTCCTCTTCCATTGTATCGACCTGCAGAAAAGCTCGTACCCATCGCTGCTCCACTTTTGCAATGTGTAACCCTCATCTGCTACCCACGCATTCTTCATGCCCTGCAAAACAAGGCTACTGCCATACCTATGCAACTCCTTCAACCATCTCCACCCACGCTCCTCAAACCCGTCGTCGTATCTCCATGCTCTGCATCCTCCCTCCTTAACCACTACTCCATTGCTCCAGATCCGCACGTCCTTTCCCTTTCCGCAACAAATCCATCACCTCCTCGCTGGCTCAAACTGTCGAACAGTCCTCCGTCGACTAGTGCGGATTTACCTCTACGTGCTGCCTGTCCGCCCATATCCTTTCCTCTGGCCATATACTTCACCTGCGCGCAGTCTTCTGCTATCCCTCTATCTGTCGTCATCGATTTTCTCACCGCCTACCTACATATGCACAAAACAACAAAAACAAATTCAATTTTTTTTTTTTTTTTATCTTAGATTTCGTTTGTTTACATTTTCATTAGTGTTCACGGTTAGGGTTTAGCTTAGTGCATTTTATATAATCCGATTTCTTTTTTTTGAAGCTTTAGTTAGATTCATTTCTTCCCCTTTTTTAATTTTATTATTCGCCCTTTTGTTTTGACTTTTTAATTTTTAATTTTTTGATTTTTTTTCACTTTTTTTTTTACTTGTGATTTTTTTTTCCATTTAAAAAATATATTAAAAAAATCATAAAAATTTAAAATTTAAAAATTTCTAAAATCTAAAAAATCCTAAAAGTTAAAAATCTAAAAACATAATTTTTTTTCTAAAAAATAAAAAATCTAAAACATTTAAAAAATCTAATTTTCTAAAAAAAAATTGGTGACTTTGGAATGGTCAAGAAATTAAACAAAAAAGGGATTTGCACTTTCAAATTTAATATTTTAATGTGGCCTATGGCCCATTAAAATTTTAATTTTTACCCATTTGATTCATTCTAATTCCGTCACATTAAATAATTTTGATTTCTTCATTCAAGTTACTGCCTAAGGAATAACTAAAATTCTAATTTAAAGTTCCTTGGTGTTATTTGGTGATTAAATGCAATTTTCGTGATTTTTCCATGGTCAAGGTGCAATAAATGTTTTAAATTATATTGGCTATAGGATACATTTAATTAATTCTAGATCTGGGTTATTGAAGAAGATCATTTTTAATCTAGAATCATTGTTTAGCATTTAATTTTCATAAGTTTTCATGGGATTTAATTGCTAGATTTATTGCAGTTTTAAGCATTTACATTTAATCGTTCATGATTGTCGTTATTCGTCACATTTGTAAATTGCTTTGGATTAATTTTTTTTTCTTAATCTATGGTTAATCGAATATAAGGCACTGGTCTATAATCATTTATATTATGTGGTTGTGTCTTGTGTTTAATCTATTCATCTCATTTAACCAAGATTTTTCCTTAATTCATCAGGTTTTCCATATTTAAGTCTCCTAGAGTCTGTGATCCACAGGTTATTCTCATTCATTCACCTTAGGGACTACCCCCCTTGACTCGTCTAAGAGAGAGTCTAAATGGAGTGAGTAAGGATTAGAGTGACATCCCTTACTCTGAGCATTGTCACGGTGCCTAGACACTTTGTGCGACAACAAGCCCTAAGATAAATATTATAAACCCTAAAATAAACATGGTTGACCATGGTTGAGAATTGTTGAATTTCATTTTGAGGAAATCTGTGTCATAATGCGACGTTAGACCATGGTTGACCATGGTCAACCATCTTTATTCTAAGGTTTATAATATTTATCTTAGGGTTTATATACTTTGGGTTTATAATATTAATTCCTTGGGTTTAATATTATTCCTTTGGGTTTATAATCAATTAGGTTTAACACTAAAAACCAAAGGAATTATAAGCCCTAGGGAATAATATTAAACCTTAGGGATTAATATTAATTATAAACCATATGAATAATATTATACCCTAGGAAATGATTTTATAAACCCAAGGGGTTAATACTAAAACCCCAAGGGAATAATATTAATCCAAGGGATAATAAACCCAAGGAATTAATACTAAAAACCTTAGGGTTTATATTCGCTTGGATTTTTAGGTTTAGTCCCTTGGGTTTATAATATCAATCCCTTAGATTTATAATATTAGTCCTTTATTTTTATAAACCCTATCAACAATATTACACCCAAGGGAATAATAAACCCAAGGGACTAATTCTAAAAACCCAAGGAAATATAAACTCTAGGGTTTTTAGTATTAATCCCTTGGGTTAATATTATTCCCTTGGGTTTATAATATCAATCCCTTGAGTTTATTAATCTAAGGGTTCATATTCTCATGGTGTAATATTATTCATAGGGTTTGTAATTAATATTAATTCCTAGGGTTTAATATTATTCCCTAGGGCTTATAATTCTGTGGGTTTTTAGTATTAAGCCCCAGGGAATATAAACTCAAAGGAATAAAATTAAACCCAAGTAATTAATATTATAAACCCACGATATATAAACCCTAATATAAATATGAAATACCATCGAATAAAGATGGTTCATCATGGTCAACCATGGTCCAATGTCTCATTTTGACAATAACTACCTCAAAATGAAAATCAACCATTCTCAAACATAGTCAATCATGCTTATTTTAGGGTTTATAATATTTATCTTAGGGTTTATATACCTTGGGTTTATAATATTAATCCCTAGGGTTTAATATTATTCCCTTGGGTTAATATCAACATGTATTTGGGACTACAATGAGGGATTCTTGGAGCTTTGCAACCCTAATGACCCTGCGGCCATGAGGTAGGTGGCACGGAAAACCTTGAAAAACCAGCGGACAGACGGTCAGAAGTGAACATGCATTTCAGAAATGATAGAGGAGACCAGGAGGGGAGAGATCCCCTCCTACAGGGATGCGATAGCGAGAGAAGGAACCAGTAACAACAAAGCAGAGGTTGATCAAAGGACACCAAGACCAGTCCTGGGTGCATGCCGACAAGCAGGAAGCAAAGGAAGATGTCTGCCCTACGCAGTGGAGAAACCGAGGTTTGTCATTCCGATGAACAAACTGGAAAGGTACAAAAGTTACATGAAATATCATGCATTGATCTGCAAGTTCATTGGAGTCTGGCCCTCAGAAAAAGAACTGACAAGATGGATCTAGCAGAAATGGCAGCCACACGGACACATTGACCTGAAGCTGGGAGCACGTGGTTTTTTCACAGTAATCTTCTCAAACCTACAAGATAAAGAGAAAGTGTTTGAAAATGGACCATATTTCCATAATAATGCAGGGTTATTTATGAGGTATTGGGAGGAATGCTATAACCTGGACCAAGAAAAATTCCTAGCAGCACCAGTATGGGTTAGACTGTTTAGACTACCTATGGATTTCTGGGACGCAGAGATTCTTGAAGGAATAGGGAACACCATAGGCAGTTTCATAAAGATAGTGGAATCAACAAAAGGAGGAAGATACACCTCGTATGCAAGAATATGTGTATACATGAACATTGCAAACCCTATACCAGGTACTGTCGAACTTGAGTATCATGAGGAGGTCTGGCAGCAGGCTCTGGACTATGAACACATACCATTTAGATGTAGAAAATGCCATGAATATGGACACCTTTTTAAGGAATTCCCTTTAAATGCAGAGGAAGAAGAAAGAAAGACTAAGCAACAGAGGAAAACTAATGAAGATGATGAGGGGTTTCAAGAAGTAAAACACAAGAAACGACCCACAAAAGAATCCCAGCAGAAAGGCAGGAAAGACCAGCCAACTACAAGTCAAGAGACAAATAGGTACGAAGCACTACAAACAGAAGAAGGGGAGGAAGAAACCCAAAAGATGGACTACCAAGAAGAGACAGATCATGAAGGCAAGGGAAAAACAAAGGAGACTCAGAATAATAAGCAGAAAGATCAAGAAGAACCAGAAGAACAGGGGATCCAAGAAAAGGAAGTACACCAGGAATATGAAGTAATGGAAGTAGACATAAATAAAGGGGATGGTGCAACAACAGAAGAGGAAATTCTAAAAAATTTACTGGATAAGTGGAAGAAACTGGATGAGTAGTTTATCCCAGAGGAAGATAAAAAACTATACAAAGACATCTTCCAAAAATACAAAGAAAAGCAAGAGAGTGGAAAAACAGGGATGAATGAACAGCTTGGAACACAACAAGATAATAGCTAGGAGCATCAACAAAAAGGGAAAGGGGGGAAAAAGAGGAAGGAAGAACCTACAAGAATCCATTCAAATAATGGGTGAAATGCTAGTCAACACAGGAAGAGTTGTACCGCTCTCAGCGGTCTTCCACCAAACAACCCAACCGTCTCAATGATTATTACATCCTGGAATATAAGAGGGCTTAACAGCAAGGGCAAGCAAAGATACCTGGCTGAGAGGATTAAAAAAGAAAAACCTCAGATCATGCTACTTCAAGAAACAAAAATAACGGGAGCAAAAATGGAGGAAATTCTACAGAAAATCAAGCCTTATTATGAAAGTATGACAATAGATGCAAAAGGGAGTGCAGGGGGAATAGCAATACTATGGAACCCAACAGAAGTAATGGCTGACCTATGGATAGGAATGTGAAGGATTCTATCAAGGAGATTCAGAATGGTAGGACATAAAGAGTGGTTCTTGGTATCAGCGGTCTATGGGCCCCATATACCGCTCGAGAGAGAGGCCTTTCTAACACAGCTGTGTCGAATGGGCAACCTACACACAGAAAAACTTTGGGTGATAGCAGGAGATTTTAACATGATAACAACCACAACGAAAAAGGAAGGAGGACTACAACGAGAGGATGCAAATATGGAGAGATTTAGGGAAACCTAGACAGCCCTACAATTGATTGATATCAATACTATCAATGGCAAATATACCTGGAATAATAGAAGAGGAGGTAGTAGATAGATAGCCTCCAGATTGGACAGGTTCTCAGCCACAGAACACTTCCTAGGGAAAGATATATTCTATGAAGCAACAATCTTACCTTGCCAAGGATCGGATCACTGGCCAATAAAACTTGAAATTGCCATGTGAACAATCAAAACTAGCACAAACCGTTCAGGTTTGAAGCCTTTTGGCTTAGAGACCCAACACTAGTTGACAAGCTGGAAACCTGGTGGTGGTGGGCCCTAGTATTGCAGCAATAATGCTGCAACTCCTGGAACTCCCTTCTTTAATTTTATCAACCCAGTAGTTCGTAACAAACTTGGAAGCGACAGTGCTATATGCACAAGTACTAGCTCTTGCCACCGTTGTCACTTGGTCAGCTGGCACAAGTCCGCTAGGAGCTTAAGCCAACTTCTATGAGCTCTGAGAAGAATCTTTTTAACTGATGGACGAAAGCTATCTCAAAGAAGGTTAATCTACTTACAGAAAGAGACTGGAAAGCTGAAAGGAAATGTAAGCCCTAGCAAACCCTAATTTTACCAGCTAGCCCTACTGATGCGAGAAAGAGGATGAAAGCTACTGAAAGAGATGCCACTGACTTCTAGGAAGGTAAGATGCAAGTGTCTAAGCAAATTTCTACAGTAACATCTGAAAAAAACATCTTTTTGTATTTTTGAATAAGTTGTCAGAATTATCATGCATGTGCTTTTAACTGGTTTTTGACTGTGCACAGGTGGATTGGTGAGAGGAAATGCTTGCAGAAGGTTGGGAAGGTTTGAAGAGGGCCTAAGGGGTCCCTAGCACCCTTCAAGAGAGTTTCACAAAGTTTGGCTATCAAGGAACCGCGTTTGTGAGCTTCTACAGGAAGTCTGCAGGGGTTCTACACGATGTTCTGGAATTTCTACAAGATGTCTGTAATTTTCTACAGGATGTTCAGAAAGGGGGTTTTGGAGGGTTGATGAAGGAAGAAAGGTGAAGAAGTTGGTATGGAGGTGAGATAAGGGTGTGAGGAGGTCCAAGACTTGGTGGATGGAGCTAAGGAATGGCGAGGATGGTTGGATTTGTTCAAGGAGGAGTGGAGCAATGTTGCACAAAAATATGGGAATTAGGGCAAAGTGAGCAAATGGCAAACGTGAGGCAAGAATCCAAGTTGGAGGATGGAGCAGATGGAAATGATGGAGTACAGGTAGATGGAGAGGTATTATAGGCGCTCTGCAAGTTATCTTTTGAATTAGACAAAAGAAGACTTTGAAAATCAAGAAGCTAATTACTTTGACCTAATCTGACCTAGATAGCAGCAAAGAAATGGAACAGAAGTTTATTTGCAATGAAACACTGAGCAATCAGGAACCTGAACACGTAACCATAGCTGGTATCAATCTCTTCAAATGAAATCTAACACTAATGATTGCATGGTGAAGCAAAGACAGTGTTTTTGGTGGCAGCAAGGTCACCTTGATCCCAGCTCCTGATCCCACTGAGGGAGAGGTGAAATCAGAGGTGCTTGATGGCCCTTTTTCTGAAGATCTTCCCTGTTATTAACCTATCAACTAAATTTGAACATGAAAAATCTTTTTAATCATCAAAATCAACCTAAACAACAAAACAAGATTTAAATCTAAATAGCAGATTTTATTCTAAGAATGCAGCAAAAACACATAAAGGTAAACAAAGGAGGTACTGGGCACTTGAGATGGGCTCAACCCCAAGAGCTATAGCCTCCTAAGAGAGATTTAGAGCTGGTGCAAAGATGGATTCATCTTTATTGATCAAAAGAATAGTTACATTCCAAAAACTGTCCACAAGGAAAACTATAAAATGTGCTGAAATGCAGAGCTAACCTACTGCCTAAAAAATGACTAAATGAATGACTAAAATCAAACTAAAAACTAGCTAACTTCTGCCTGCAAAGTGACTAACTGAAATGAGGCGCTAAGCCTTCTTATTTACACAAATTGAGGACGTCAACAGCCCTCCTAAACTTTAGGAACTCGGCTGCCAAAACTTGTAGTTAACAGCACTTTTACTAGCACTTGCTCGGCTGCCCTTGTGATAATCGATTTGGTGGCCCTTGAACTCCAAGCTGATGGTGGAGAATTTGAGGTAAGGGCCCATAAATGAAGGGGACACCTTCCTACAAATCCTCTCCCTTGTTCTTCCACGAATTTGGCTGCCAAGTGCTCATTAAAACCTTTGATTTTGTCTCAAAATTGACTAAAAATCTGCACAAAGCACCCATTAGACTTGTTGGCATAATGACTAACCCAATTCACTCTATTAGCATAAATATAATCAAAAACATGCAATAAACTAATGAGAATGGTGGATTAAGTCGAATTAGGAGGTTGATTGAACCCATATAATTATCCATTTTTGGGGCTCATCATCACCCCCTACTGAAAGTGTTGCTCATCCTCTGAGAAACTAATCTATCTCTCCATCTTTGATGGACCTGGTGGCCTCCCTGTCATGCCAAGCTTCTGAAGTGATGTCTGCTTCTTGGTCATGAAACCATGCTTTTCTCTCTACTTCTTCTCTTTGTCTTTCCTTCTTCCTGTGATTGTTTGGCCACATTTTCCTCCAATTTCTCAGTCTCTTTTAACTTAGCCCGAGTTTCCTGTAGAACAGTCTCAGCATCCTGTAGAGAGGTCTTTGTGTCCAACATTTTAATCCTTTCTCTCCAGGTGGACGTTTTCGGGCTTCCCCGTTCATAGGTGATGGATACCTTTGAAGGAGACTTTTCCTTTTGTTTAGCTAGGGTGTCTACAATCATAATTGGCTCTTTTGATTGTGGCTGGGGTCTGCCAGTTTTTTCGCATACTCCTTCTTGCCTTAAAATACATGGAAGGCTCCCTCTTTCGCTTCCCTTCTTGCTTTGGAGATGTGCTTAGGGTGGCCAGCACAGCTGCTGCCTCCCTGGCTAAAATCTCAGGTGATTTTTCCTTCTGTTGCCCTTTTTCCAGACTTCTTGTAGAAAGTCATGTGCTGACTGTTTTCTGTCTTCCTGTAGAAACGGTTTTCTGGCTTCCTGTAGAAACGGTCTTCTGGCTTCCTATAGAAATGGTTTTCATTGTTTTGGCCTGCTTGGCTAGGGGTGCCTTCTCTTTTAATTTTGCTGTGGTTGCCTTGGGTGTGCCCTCACTTTCTTGGACTTTTTCAGTCCTCTCTGCCTTGATTTGCAACCGTTTCTCCCTTGGCATTTGTGCCTTTATTCCACCCACAGTTTTGGGCTCAGCAGCTTGGCCTCTCTCTTGTTTCTCTTCTTGCTCTTTCTGTGGTGGTCTGTCCTGGGTTTCCTTCCCCTTGGCTTTCTCTTCTGCCTCAATATGCTCCCTTTCCTCACTGCTAGATGATGTGAGTTCCTTGGCCAGAATTCAGATATCATCATCCTTGGACATATTGTGGAAAATCTCCCAGGAGAGAGGGACAGTATAGGTATGGAGGGCATCTTCTACTAGAAGCTTGATAATCCCATGACGGGCCAGCTGGTCGGTGTCCCTTCCTTCAATTTTTTGCCACACTCCATTAACGATTGTAGGAGGAAATATGAGATGCTTAACTTTTGTTCTGTCGGTAAATCCATCTTATGTCTGAGTTCAGTTAGCAACCGGAAGTGATAACCATATACAATACTGAACCACCCCTCACAGGTAATGTATTTCATGATCTGAAGGCTGACCTCGCTCCAAAATGGATGTAGGCTGGCTCTCCGGACCCCATTTTTATCCTCTGAAAATTGTTCTCTGGTAGGAAGAATTCCTTTTTGGCTTTTTGGCCCAATGCCCTCTCCTATTTGCTCCAAGGTATCCCCAATGGCAGATCAGTAACTCGACTAATGAGTTGTGGGGTAAGTTTTAAGGTCAACCCTCTAAAATTTACAGTGGCCAGTGTCTTGGATTTAGGCTGCAGGGACATTAAGAACTCTTCTGTTACCTCATCATCATGACCTTGGATTCTGTCACAAAAGGTCATCCAATTGGTACGGGTAAATAAGTCTACCACCTCGGAAGTTTCTCGCAATTTCCTAGAATACGAGGGTTCCTTTCTGATAAACCCTCCTGGCATGGTGAGAATTATCTGTTTTGGCTTGTGCTCTGATCAGAAAGGGAATTCTATGTATGGTTTCCTCCCCAGAATTTTGAAGACAGTGTCCCTCAGGTGTTTATATTCCACTTTGCACCAATTCCCTGGTTATAATGTTGTTGCTGCCCACAACTCGACTGTCAAAAGGGAATTAGGCTCCCACAGGCAGAGTGCAGAGCTTAATTTTCATCCCCAACCACATAAAAGTCACATTCTTTATGCACACATTGGCCCTTTCAGTGGTTTATCGTTTCTATAGGAGGAATTTGTTAACAGGAACCATGGAGGAGAATGTGACGTAGAACCAACTGAAAAACTCCATGTATCACACAGGAAAACTACTATTCTTGACCCACAGGCAGATTTGCTTCTAATTCTCCTACTCCAGATGGTTTAATTCACCACCTTTCGAAATATCATGCATGGGAATGGTGTTTTCAGGCCTACCTCTCTTCGAAACTCCAATTTCGACGCAGAAAATCTAGGTTTCTTTTGCTTCGGGAGGCTGTGCCGTGTTTCTTGTAGAGCTCCTTCCTATAGAACGCGTTGCCGGCTTCTGTAGGATGTCACAGCACTTCTGAACAAGCCTGGGACACGAGAGAATTTTGAAACAGGTAGAAAACCCTGTGGAGGACGACTAGTTAAGCATTTGGTGCATACTTCAGTTGAGGACGTTGCGAGTGCAAATGAACAGCAGTTTGTGAGTTTCAGCCGAGCATTTTTTCAATTGCTACGTGATTCATGGTGAGGTGGAAAAAATGTGCGCTGGCCCATGCAGATGGCAGTGCTATCACGAAACATCATGTTTCCTACCTGTGATCACTCCCACCAATTACGTTGAAGGCTAAACAGTCACCACTACCTGTTTCCAGATTTCCTCCTGAGATGGCTGAGCACACATGTCGTATTCACCCACCGAGCACTATTGAACCGGATGAGGGTGGCCAGTTGGCTGGCCATCGATTTTTTTAACCACAACCATCTCATTGCTTACGCAGTTTTCAAATTACATTCATGCAATCAGAGGAATGAGTTTTAGTCACGTACCTAGAAGTCAAATGGTTGATGTGAGGTGTTGTGGCCTTTCATTTGCTGCATGCATTGGTTTCTGTGGTTGCATGATGGCTTGGTTGCTGATTCATGGCTGTTTTCCTTGTGCAGGTGTCCTCTGGCTGGATCTGAACTGTAGGAGCTGGCTTCAACATTCAGATCTGCACCCTCATGCTGTTGACGCTGAATTTTCACAGGACAGAAACTTGTTTTCTCCATTGCTCCCGAACGATAGATCGGATCGATCTGAAACTTTCTGAGCATGTTCCTATCATCATTATGCACCTCCCATAGAAAAATTACGATCAATGGATGCACAAATTTCAAGAAAAACAGAAAATGGCTGAAGGTTACAGAGATCAATTTCTCAGAAACCGTGCATCGAAATCGGCTGAAACTGCTTGGGTAGGCTACTATCTCCCATATGCATCTCCCCATAAAACAGGTTTTGAAATAGATGCACGGATATGGAGAAAATGCAAAAATGGCTAAAGGTGATGGAGGCTGATTTCTTGAAAACCGTGCACCAGAATTGGCTGAAATTGCTCGGGCATGTTGCCATCGTCCCTGTACAACTCCCCTTGTAACAGTTTTGCAAATGGATGCACGGTTTTCAAGCTAGGGAAAAAACAAATTCTGTTCTATGTATTTTTTTCTTCAAAGCATTCTGCAAGTTTTTGCATGGTAAAAAAAATGAGCTTGGGCTGTGATGCAGGCATGGAGATGATGGAGGAGGAGTTTGAAGATTGTAGGAAGACTTCTGAACCCTTGAGGAAGCTATCATGCTCACCAAACTACCTTTTTGAAATCCATGTTTAGCTTCCTGTAGAAATCCTGTAATTTCTACAGGGACTTCTTGTAGAACACGTAGTTTTGAGGAGAGAATCACAATGAGATGGAAAAAATGATGGAGAAGGGTGAGGGATGGAAACATGGATGCTTGCAGGCCTCATGGACATATTCCTAGCCTTCTGGTCCTCTTCAGAGATCGATTTTGGCTTGTTTGTAGGCTTCCTGTAGAGGACATAGAACTTCCTGTAGAAAACACAGAACTTCCTGTAGAAAGCACAGAACTTCCTCTGTCTTTGTTTTGAGTGATCCTCCTAACCTGCAATGTCCTTACTGCAACCTACAATTATTCAATGGAAATTACGTTTATTTTTCTTTTTCTTTTTCTCTTTTTTTTAAAAAACAACTAGGGTGCCTCATGGAGGTTTTCACCCTAATTGCCTGCCCTGGGCGCCTCCAAGGGAGGTTTTCACCCAGGGATCTTATTCCCTTTTTTATTTTCTCTTCTTGCCAACCCATTGACCACCTCATGGAGGTTTTCAATCAATGAGCCAATCTAAGGCGCCTCCGAGGAGGTTTTCACCTTAGATTTTTATTTTCTTCTTTTTTTCATTTTTTTTTCTCTTTTTTCTCTTTTTTTTTCTTTTTTTTTTCTACCCTACCCTACTTGAAAAACAAGATCATTTCCAAGTGTAAAAATACTTCCAATGGAGCCATGTGCACATCGAGATTAGACACAAAATGATGTGGAGGCTTGAAATGCATGCTTTGACAGCTATCCGGATTTCAGAGACCAAATGATTTGACTTTGAAGGGATCAAACATAGCTGAGGAAGAGAGTATCGCTGCAACTTAGTGACCGTCTGAAACCATATCTCAATATAGCTCTGATATCCTTGGTCCTTTTGCTGATCTGGATCATGTTTCATGTCACCTTCTACCATGACTTTCTCATCTTCCTCTTTTTTCTCATCTTTCTCTTGAATATATGGAAGATTTGATGGTAACCATGAGGGAACTCTCTCGATCTCTGATTTTGATGCCTTATCTTCATCAAGTGCAGCCCATGGTTCTTTGATCTTTTCTTTTGAATCTTCTTTTTCCTTTGGTCCTTCAATGTTGTCAATATAATCTCTGTTTTGCAACACTCTTCCTGAGCTATGGTGAAGATCATCGAGCTCAAGAGGAGTCATTTGGACATGTTGTGCCTCAGCTTTGCAATTGGGTTGAGTTATTCCAATGTGCAGGTTTGGAAATGGTGGCATGGGTAGTTGAGTGGGGGTGTATATTTGAGATGGATGGTGATGGGGTTGTGGTTGGGCAGGTGCTGGAGGCAAATGAGCGGGAGGAGAGTTGTATTGGGGCCTCCACCCCTGATGTGGTGCATTCCACTGAGGCTGTGACTGAGGATAAGAGTGAAACGAATGAGCAACTGGAAAAGCATGGTATTGAGGAGGATACGACCAATGAGGGGGTGTGGACCAGGAAGGATGAGCATGGGGACCCAAAGAAGGCATGGAAGTGGCTTGATAGGGGTTGTAATAGGTCTGGGATGTCCCTTGCATTCCCTGCTAGTAGGATATGGGTCCATGTGGCCTCCTTTGGTTCATATAATAGAGTGATTCAGTGGCTCCTTTAGCTCTCTGATATGCAGCTTTAAGTCCAGGCAAGGAAGGGCACTGATTCGTAGGATGGTATTCTTCACAGACGAAACACACTTCTAGGGAGTGCATTGGACATTCGTTCCTAGGATGCTTTCTAGTGCACCTGGGACAAAAGATGGCCAAAGCCCTCTTGGCTTCCTTTTGCTTCCTTTGGATCCACAGGGTATCCAACTGCATGGCAAGAAACTTCCTCATATCACTCTTGAAATCTTCCATCTGATTTTCAAATTCGTTTTTGGACAAGGTACTGCTCCCAACATTTCTGCTTGTAGCCATTTGCTCGAGAGGAATGTTTTCTTCTTCTTCTTCCCTTAAGGTTCTTCAAATATGTCTTGCTGTCCACCTAAGGGTTCTTTAATCACAGCCATCGAAGAAGAGAGAAGGTTGGCTGTGTGAAGTAGTGGAGGTGTTGTGCAATCATTTTTCTGAATTATCTCTACTCCTACAAGGCATGAAAGGAAATCTTTTTGGTTGATTTTTGCTTCTTCTTTTTTTTTGCTTATACCCACAAAACTAAAATAGATTGAACTACAACTAACTATCTTGCTGAAATGAAAATGTGGAATTGAAATGAAAGTAGGAAATGACTAATCTATTTTGCTCAAATGAAATTGCAGGAATGAAATGCTAATCTACGCTTGCAAAATTGAGATTGCGGAATTGAAATGCTAATCTACGCTTGCAGAATTGAAATTTTGAATTGAAATTCTAACCTATAAAAGCGGGAAATGCTAATCTACTTTTGCAAAAATGAAATTGCATAATGGAAATGAAATAAACTACTTAGCAGAAGGTTGTAGTGGAAAATAGAAGAAAAGCAGCAATCACCAATACTCTAACGCTCCCCCGGCAACGGCGCCAAAAAGAATGGTGGGCCCCAGTATTGCAGCAATAATGCTGCAACTCCTGGAACTCCCTTCTTTAATTTTATCAACCCGGTAGTTTGTAACAAACTTGGAAGCGACAGTGCTGTATGCACAAGTACTAGCTCTTGCCGCCGTTGTCACTTGGTCAGCTGGCACAAGTCCGCTAGGAGATTAAGCCAACTTCTATGAGCTCTGAGAAGAAGCTTTTTAATTGATGGATGAAAGCTAACTCAAAGAAGGCTAATCTACTTACAGAAAGAAACTAGAAAGCTGAAAGGAAACGTAAATCCTAGCAAACCCTAATTTTACGAGCTAACCCTACTGATGCGAGAAAGAGGATGCAAGCTACTGAAAGAGATGCCATTGACTTCTAGGAAGGTAAGATGCAGGTGTCTAAGAAACTTTCTACAGTAACATCTGAAAAAAACATCTTTTTGTATTTTTGAATAAGTTGTCGGAATTATCATGCATGTGCTTTTAACTGGTTTTTGACTGTGCATAGGTGGATTGGTGAGAGGAAATTCTTGTAGAAGGTTGGGAAGGTTTGAAGAGGGCCTAAGGGGTCCCTAGCACCCTTCCAGAGAGTTTCACAAAGTTTGGCTATCAAGAAACCGCGTTTGTGAGCTTCTACAGGAAGTCTGCAGGGGTTCTACAGGATGTTCTGGAATTTCTACAGGATGTCTGTAATTTTCTACAGGATGTTCAGAAAGGGGGTTTTGGAGGGTTGATGAAGGAAGAAAGGTGAAGAAGTTGGTATGGAGGTGAGACAAGGGTGTGAGGAGGTCCAAGACTTGGTGGATGGAGCTAAGGAATGGCGAGGATGGTTGGATTTGTTCAAGGAGGAGTGGAGCAATGTTGCACAAAAATATGGGAATTAGGGAAAAGTGATCAAATGGCAAACATGAGGCAAGAATCCAAGTTGGAGGATGGAGCAGATGGGATTGATGGAGTACAGGTAGATGGAGAGGTATTATAGGCTCTCTACAAGTTATCTTTCGAATTAGACAAATGAAGACTTGGAAAATCAAGAAGCTAATTACTTTGACCTAATCTGACCTAGATAGCAGCAAAGAAATGGAACAGAAGTTTATTTACAATGAAACATTGAGCAATCAGGAACCTGAACACGTAACCACAGCTGGTATCAATCTCTGCAAATGAAATCTAACACTAATGATTGCATGGTGAAGCAAAGACAGTGTTTTTGGTGGGAGCAAGGTCACCTTGATCCTAACTTCTGATCCCACTGAGGGAGAGGTGAAATCAGAGGTGCTTGATGGCCCTTTTTCTGAAGATCTTCCCTGTTATTAACCTATCAACTAAATCTGAACATGAAAATCCTTTTTAATCATCAAAAGCAACCTAAACAACAAAACAAGATTTAAATCTAAATAGCTGATTTTATTCTAAGAATGTAGCAAAAACACATAAAGGTAAACAAAGGAGGTACTGGGCACTTGAGATGGGCCCAACCCCAAGAGCTACAACCTCCTAAGAGAGATTTAGAGCTAGTGCAAAGCTGGATTCATCTTTATTGATCAAAAGAATAGTTACATTCCAAAAACTATCCACAAGGAAAACTTGAAAATGTGCTGAAATGCAGAGCTAACCTACTGCCTAAAAAATGACTAAAAGAATGACTAAAATAAAACTATAAACTAGCTAACTTCTGCCTACAAAGTGACTAACTGAAATGAGGCCCTAAGCCTTCTTATTTATACAAATTGAGGACCCCAACAGCCCTCCTAAACTTTAGGAACTCGGCTGCCAAAACTTGTAGTTAACAACACTTTTACTAACACTTGCTCGGCTGCCCTTGTGATAATCAATTTGGTGGCCCTTGAACTCCGAGTTGATGGTGGAGAATTCGAGTTAAGGGCCCATAAATGAAGGGGACACCTTCCTACAAATCCTTTCCCTTGTTCTTCCACGAATTTGGCTGCCAAGTGCTCATTAAAACCTTTGATTTTGTCTCAAAATTGACTAAAAATCTGCACAAAGCACCCATTAGACTTGTTGGCATAATGACTAACCCAATTCACTCTATTAGCATAAATATAATAAAAAACATGCAATAAACTAATGAGAATGGTGGATTAAGTCGAATTAGGAGGTTGAATGAGCCCATATAATTATCCATTTTTGGGGCTCATCAGTGGCAGAAAAGTGAAGGAGTAATACAAGGCAAGAATAAGATGCACACACTCCAATTGAGACTCAAGGAGCTGAAAAGTGAAATCAAGACATGGAATAAAGAGGAATTCGGCAATATTCATAAAGACAAGGAACAACTCCAAATAGTAATGAAAATGATACAACAAAAAATCATAGAAGAAGGAAGAACCGAGGAGAGAGTGAAGGAAGAAGGGGAAGTGCTAATCATACTGGAGGAAAGGACAAAGCGGGAGGAAATCCTGTGGTGCCAAAAGTCAAGAGTTCAATGGCTAAAAGAGGGAGAACAAAATACAAAATTCTTCCATCGAGCAATGCTCCAACACAGGCAGCAAAATCGAATTTTCTCCCTCAAAAATAAACAAGGTAACAGAGTGATCCAGAAAGAGGAAATGGAAAATCTCCTAACCCAACATTTCAAGGGCATATTGACAGAGCCGCAAAGCAACAGAAATGAGGAGATAGCAAAGATAAAACAATTCATCCCAAAAAAAGTAAGCAGGGACCAAAACATAGCGCTTCTAAGGGTGATTACGGAAAAGGAAGTTGAGAAAGTAATTAAGACAATGGCAAAAAACAAAGCCCCTGGTCTGGATGGCTTTACAGCAGAACTTTTTCAAGCAACATGGCGGTTCATGAAAAAAGATATTGTTAATGCAGTAGAAGAATCAAGAAGCCACAAACGAATGCACCCAGCATGGAATGCTACCTTCCTGGCCTTAATACCAAAAGTAGATCAAGCTGAAGAACCCCATAGCTTCAGACCTATAGCTCTATGCAATGTAATCTATAAAATCATGGCCACTATAATGGTAAAAAGATTACAACCCCTGCTCCCAGAGTTGATAGCAAAAGAACAAACAGGGTTTGTGAAAGGAAGACAGATAGTGGATGGGATTGTAGTTGCGCAAGAGGTGATCCATTCCCTAAAGAAAACTGGAAATAAAGGAATGATGATCAAACTTGACTTGGCGAAGGCATATGATAAACTCAGCTAGCAATATCTACAATAAATCCTTCAATCCTATGGATTTGATGATAGATGGATGGCATGGATAATGTCCATGATATCCACACCTAGTATGTCAATCCTGCTAAATGGGACCCCTGCCAATACCTTCAAACCTACTCGTGGCCTACGACTGGGAGATCCTCTCTCACCGTTCCTGTTCATCCTAGCAGCAGATGGTTTAGGTCACTTAATCAACGCCAAATTTAGTAGAGGATAATTCAGAGGGCTCAAATTATGGGGGGAATACTTAACTATCACACATCAACAATTTGTGGACAATGTGATAATGTACAGCCAAGCAAACCTCAAGGAAGCAAAAAAAATAGGGGAGATCTTAACCGAATTCACCAAAGCTTTAGGAACAGAGGCGAATAAAGAGAAAACTGAAATCTTCTTTTTCAACACACCAAGAGTGAGCCAAGCCTTCCTGGCAAGAACATTGGGGTTCCAAATCAGGCAGTTCCCAACAAAATACTTAGGAGTACAACTAATTGATCAGTAGTATAGAGTAGCAAAGTGGCAAGGTCTGATAAGGAAAATTAAAAAAAGAATGCACAATTAGACATTTAGAACGCTCAATACACCGAGCCGTCTCATACTCCTGAATTCAATCCTCCAAGATATGTCGATCTACCAAATGGCAAGTCAAGCAATCCCTAAGACCATATGTCAGAAAATGGTGCAAATATTTAAGAATTTTCTATGGCAAGGGGAAAACAAAACAAAAAAATGGGCATTACTTTCATGGACATGGTTAAGCAGGCTGGTATCAGAGGGAGGTCTGGGACTCAGAGACCTTAATATTTTAAACCAAGTCATGGGGGAAAATTATGGTGGAGATGGATTCAAGGAGGGAATGACCTCTGGAAACTACTGTGGGAACAAAAATATGAAGTAGCATGGACACCGGAGGGTAAACTCCGAACCCTGACAGAAAAGAAAGGCTCAGTGATTTGGAACCTAGCCAACATGAACAAAGCCCTGATAAGAGACAACAGCTTCTGGGAAATTCAAGAGGGAAACAAAGCATATTTTTGGCAGGAAGGGTGGCAACAAAGAGGTACCCTGAGTCAAGAACTCCAGCTACATGAAATACAACAATACACAACCCAAATAGTGGAGGACATAGTAAGGAACTATTGGGTAGGGGACCAAAACAGTTATTGGAGACAATGGAAGACAAAGAATGACTAGCCTGAAGCCCCAAAAACTGACCAATGGACTATCTATCAAAAAGAACTGGCAAATAGGAAAATAGCTATCAAAGAAGGAACAGATATAATAAGATGGGGCAAATGCATTAAAGGCATGTTCACAATATCAAAAGGCTACCATTTGAAAACAGGAGGAGCTGGAAATGCAGACACAAAAAAATGGAAAAGAACCTGGCAGCTAAAAACCTAGCCAAAAGTGGCCTTTTTTACTTGGATAGTGCTACATGGGAGAGCTATGACTTGGGATCAACTAAGACAGAAAGGGATGCATGGACCCTCATGCTGCGCGTTATGCCAAAGCCAAGAGGAAACAATGGAGCATGTCGCTAACTCCTGTAATGTAAGTAACATCCTGTGGCAAAATCACTAACAAATTTTTGGGATTACAGAAAGAAAGTTAGAAAGCATTAAAACAACAATAGAACTATGGAGCAGCAAACCGTACCGTAATGTAATCCTCAACCATGCTTGGAACCTGTCAATCGGGTTCTTCCTGTGGAACCTCTAGAAAGCCCAAAACAGAGCAATATTCAGAACAGACAAAAACGACACAGGGGAAATTTGGAACCAAATTATGAGGAATATAAGGGAAACAATAATTCTGGGAAACTGGATAGAAGAATACTGGAAGATGGAAGGTATGGAAACTAGCATTATGAACCGATTGGAAATTAAAGTAAAAAACACAAGCAACACAAGGAAGATACAAAATGCAGAAAAGGGAAGGGCAGAAGAAAGTTACAGGAACTCCCCCCCCAAGGATTCATAAAACTAAACTTTGATGGGGCAGCCAAAGGCAACCCAGGGGAGGCGGGAATAGGAGGGATATTCAGAGATGAAGAAGGAAAGATCATAAGGGCATATGCAATGGACTGTGACATTGCCACAAACAATGAAGCTGAATATCATGCACTAAACAGGGGACTGGAGATAGCGATTCGAGAAAGGTACCAAATACTGCAGATAGAAGGGGATTCTAAGCTAGTCATAGACACCATAAAACAATTACAGCAAGGAGTAACCATGGAAAAACTAAGCAAAAGTTGGCGGATAACGTGGGTAATCACAGAAGTTGAAAAGAAACTTCAACGATTGGCATATACTATCTCGTCCCATG
Organism: Pinus tabuliformis; assembly: GCA_031772625.1. Lineage (NCBI taxonomy): Eukaryota > Viridiplantae > Streptophyta > Pinopsida > Pinales > Pinaceae > Pinus > Pinus tabuliformis. Next base: position 935,773,970 of record CM062816.1, on the reverse strand, counting down.
TGAAAAGGAATGGAAATGCCCTGGCAGATCTCCTCGTGAACTGGGGATGCCAAAACAGAGAGCAATAGTTAGACGCGGGAGAAGTAGAGCTCAGTCAAAATGAGGAAATGAATCATATAAAACAGGCAGTCGAGGCAGATCAGAGATAGCAAGAGAATTTGGATGACATAGATAGGAGGGCAGAAAGATGAAGGCAGGCGCAGGCAGATCAACATAGATCATCCATGGATCAGCACAGGATGGAAGAAAGGACTGAGAGGACATGGATGACGGAAGAGGAAAGAGAAAGGACTGACCCGAGAAGCGTGGGGGCAGAAATGGAAAGAGGTGGGCACAGGGAGAACAGGACAGCAAGACCGAGAAGGGACAGCAGAGGAGAGCCAGATGGCAATGCAGAGTCAATAAATGGATGGCAAGAGCAGTCAGGAGAAGATAGACATTAATGAAGCACAGAGGACAAGATATTTGGGCAGAATCCCAAGGAAAGTGGGCCAGAAAGCGTGCCACGGATCGACAAAAATGGAGACAACTGGAGGCAAGATTAAGACAAAGGAATGTTAAAAGAACAAAGTATGAGGGACATTATGCATGTTGCATGTAAATGCAGAAGAAGGAAGGTGGTGAGCGAGAACGTGTCAACGGCCAAAGAAAGCTGCAGAAGATAGAACAGTAGATCCAGGCCGACGGGTATGTTAAATTCCTCCCCCTCACTTGGAAAAAATCTCTTGCATGAAGTATAACTTAGGCATGTAGTTAGATAGGGATAATCTGCATCACCCCAGATTCAGTTACAGAGTTAAGGTAGTCTGGGACAGGGGAGAACCCCAAGAATCCATGGCTGGGAAGGGTGATTATAACAGTAAGGAGAAGGGCTCACAGGACAAGAAGGACCCATCATCCCTTAACCTATGCAATAGATGGGAAGTTCCTGGAATTCCAAACCCTGAGACTATGCCATTGCTAAGGCAAACCTGGAACACTCGAGAGTGAAAGCAGGTACCTCCCATAGGAGTCGGAGAATCGGGGAAGAATCGGGAGGGGGACCCTGAACCAGAGGAACTCAAACTGGGAAAGGGGATAGGAAAACCTAGGAGAGCTGGGAGGGGCTTGGAACGCAAGGCAGTCCATGCAGCCCAGAAAAAATACGCTAACTATCCTAGCGTAACCCTCAAAATAGAAAACTCAGAACTGGAAAGTTATAGAGAGGCTTTGGATCTGCATTCAAGTGACAGCCATAACTCGAGAGGACCTATGAAGAGGGGTGGTAGCGCTATCCCCTCAAATCATACTGGCCCAACGGTTAAAACTGACCATTGTGTTCATACTGTGATAGGTCTAACAAATAGTGAGGGGACAACTGCAACCCAGCAAGTATATTTGAAGGATCAGAGCATCAGTAAGCTACCCAGCAAAAACATGGCACCCAGGCGAAGCAAAAGAAATGTCAAGCAGGAAGCCAGAACAAGCAGCACGGGCCAGAAAAAAGGAAGGAAATCAACAGGGGAACAGGTTAAGAAACTGGTGGATGCCTACATGAAAGCAAATTCGCAGGAAATACGGGACCAGATCTGGAGCTGGGAATGTGACTTGAGACAAAATCTTCGAGGTAGAGACCTTCCCCTACATGAGTGGGAAGAAATGGTACAAGATCCAGGCACAACAAATGGTAGGCAATCTCTCTATACCAGGACCTTGCAACAATACTGGATCATGAAACATATAGTCGCTCATGCTATGACCCTCCATCAGGAGCACATGGAAGGAGAAGTGGTGAATCGGTAAGAGTGAAACAAAGATCCGAAAGCCACAAGGTATTATAAACCGAAAGGACTAATATTCTTAAACCCAAGGGGCTAATATTATAAATACAAGGTATATAAACTCTTGGTTGACCATGATTTATATTGAAACTAAGGGACTAATATTATAAACATATGAATAATATTATACCTTAGGAATATGAACCCCTAGATTAATATACAGAAGGGATTGATATTATAAACCCAAGGGATTAATACTGAAAACCCAAGGGAATATAAACCCTTAGATTAATAAACCCAAGGGATTAATACTAAAAACCCAAGGGAATATAAACCCTTAGATTAATAAACCTAAGGGATTGATATTATTGATATTATCATTGAACATGGTTGATTTTCATATTGAGACAATTGATGTCATAATGCAACGTTGGACGATGGTTGACCATGGTTGACCATGATTGACCATGGTTGAGCATGGTTGATTTTCATAGTGAGACAATCTTTGTCACAATGTGACGTTGGACCATGGTTGACCATGATTGATTTTCATATTGAGAGAATCTTTGTCATAATGCGACGTTGGACCATGGTTGACCATGGTTGATTTTCATATTGAGAATCTTTGTCACAATGCAACATTGGACCATGGTTGACACAATGTGATGTTGAACAATCAGACAATCTTTTTCATAATGTGACCATGGTTATTAACGATCATTGACCATGATTGAAAATGGTTGACCATGGTTGATTTTCAAATTGAGACAATCTTTGTCACAATGCAACATTGGACCATAGTTGATCATGGTTGACAATGATTAACCACGCTTGACCATGGTTAATTTTTACATTGAGACAATCGTTGTCACAATGTGACATTGGACCATGGTTGATCATAATTGACCATGGTTGATTTTCATATAAACCTTGATTAACCATTCTTGACCATGATTGATTTTCATATTGAGACATTCTTTGTCACAATGTGACATTTAACCATGGTTGATGATGGTTGAACATTGTTGATTTTCATATTGGGACAATCTTTGTCACAATGTGACGTTGGACCATATTCGACCATTGTTGACCATGCTTATAAACCCTAGGAAATTATATTAAACCCTAAGAATATGAACTCTTAGATTAATAAACCTAAGGGATTGATATTATAAACCCAGGGCACTAATAAACACAAGGAATTAATACTAGAAACCCAAGGGATTAATAGTAAAAACCCTAGGGTTTATGTTCCTTTGGGTTTTTAGTATTAATCCCTTCGGCTTATTATTCCCCCGAGTTTATAATATCAATCCCTTGGATTTATAATAATAGTCCCTTAGATTTATAAACCCTATGAATAATATTATACCTGAGGGAATAATAAACCCAAATGATTAATACTAAAAACTCAAGGGAATATAAACTCTAAGGTTTTTAGTATTAATCCCTTGGGTTAATATTATTCCCTTGGGTTTATAATCCCTTAGGGTTTTAGTATTAACCCCTTGGGTATATTAAATTCCCTTGGGTTTATAATATCAATCCCTTGGGTTTATTAATTTAAGGGTTCATATTCCCAGGGTATAATATTATTCATAGGGTTTGTAATTAATATTAATTCCTAGGGTTTAATATTATTCGTTAGGGTTTATAATTCCTTGGGTTTTTAGTATTAAACCCAAAAGAATAAAATTAAACCCAAAGAATTAATATTATAAACCCAAGGTATATAAACCCTAAGATAAATATGAAATACCCTCGAATAAAGATGGTTGACCATGGTCAACCATGGTCCAACGTCGCATTGTGACAACAATTGTCTCAAAATGAAAATCAACCATTGTCAACCATGGTCAACCATGCTTTTTTTAGGGTTCATAATATTTATCTTAGGGTTTATATACCTTGGGTTTATAATATTAATCTCATGGTTGACCATGGTTTAGCTTGGTTGATTTTCATATTGAAATAATATTTGTCACAATGTGAACCCAAAGGATTAATATTAAAAACCCAAGGGAATAACATTAAACCCTGGGATGAATATTAAATCCTAAAAATACAAACCATAAAATTAATAAACCTGACGGATTAATATTATAAATCTTAAACTTAATATTAAACCATGGTTGAACATGATTATAAACCCAAGGAAATTATATCATGTCAAATTTATGAATAACTAAATACTCTAAGGATTATGTTATTTGCTAAAAGCTATCAAATTGAGAAGTAACTTAATACTTTAATTATTATCTTATTTGCTAAAAAGTGTATATGTATAAGGAAGTGACTATTCATTTTATATTTTATAAGACATTATAGATTTATATAGGATTATTCATTTCTCCCACTTCGAAATTATTTCTATGATTATGTATATATCATAAGGCTCTCATACATGAACATAGTGTTTGGCTTGTCTATAACATTATAAATTATATTATTATTATTATTATAATATTATTAAATTAAGAGTTCCATAATGAAACATAGTGTTAACTTATTTCTAAAACGTCATAAATTTTAAGAATTTATCATTAACCTATTTGTATCCCTATATATATTTCTTTTAATTTTTATATTCAAAAATATAAATACATTTAAAATTTTCATATAAATTAATATATATATATATATATATAATTTATTAATTTTTAATGACTTTTTATTTAATATGAATTTAACCTGAAAATCTAACTCAAATTGCGAGGCACACAAAGTCGAGTACAAAGTGAGAGAATTTGTGCAAAAAATTAAATTTAAAATACACTCGCAAGAGGGAGACACAAAAAGTCTCGTGCAACGTGAGAGAATTTGTGGGCAAATTAACTTTTAAATACACTCCTAGACTAAAGATTTATTATTTTATTTTTTGGTGATACATCATAGCAAGAGGCTATATTTCACTGTGAATTCGTGCGAGTTTCCACGAAAGCAAAGCGAAGCCACTTCTTTCGTGTCACATGTTTTTTAAAATAACATGACAATGGAATTAAATAAATTTACGGGTCGCGACTCGCCCGTCTCTTCATCGTTGAAATATGATAATGGTTGCAACCTGCACCCGTTAACATTCGGTTTCGTGAAGGACAACAGTTTCCAACGTTTGACGAGTTTTTTTTTAACGGCACGCGGGTTGTCCTTTTTTAAAACGTTTGAACAAGCCACGACTTGTGTACGACATATTAAAATCTCTGGTACAAAACAACACGTGACCTTTTTTTTTGAGGTGTTTTATGACCTATACTATGTGTTACGTGTGAGGTTCATAATGTTTTTACAAAAAGAGATTTTGTTAAATATTTTCGATATTAAAGTTTTTATTTATATATAAAATAAATAAAGATTTATATATATATATATATATAAACAATAATCAAAAGATTATTTTGAGAAAAAGGGATTTGTTATGAGGATTGTTTTAAGAGAATTTTTTATTAAAAAAAAAAAAAAAATTATAAATTTTTATAGAGATTTTGCAAAGTTTATCATAGAATAAATTTAAGTCTTTAAAGAGAAATTTTTGAAGAAAGTTGGCTTTTTCCAATTTCCAGCCCTAGTTCCCACCGTTTACAGGGAAGGATTATGATGTGTGGGCCATTAAGATAGCGACCACTTTGTAGGCTCATGATGTTTGGGATTATGTCCAGTTGGATTTTCAGAACCTCAAACTGAAGAAGAAGAACAAGCTCTCACTAATGCAAAGAGGGAGCAATGGAAGAAAGACAAAAAGAAAAATGCACAAGCATTGTAGTTTATCCAAGGAGTGAACCGAGCAGTGCTCCAGAAGATTATGATCGCGTCTTCAGTAAAAATAGCATGGGAGACCTTAGCAACAAACTATAAAGGTATGACCAAAGTCAATATTGCTAAGTTGCAGAATACTAGAAGATATTTTGAAAGTCTGCAGATGAAGGAGATATAGGACATCAATTCTTTCATGAATCGGGTCATAACTATCATAAATCAGTTAAAGATTTATTGTGAAGAAATTAAAGATCAAAGAGTGGTTGAGAAGGTCCTCAGATCTTGGTCTACCAAATTTGATGTTGTGGTGGAAACCATAGAAGAAGCCAAGGATTTGGCAACATTAATAATTGATGAGCTGATGGGATCACTTCTATCGCATGAGGCGAGGATAGACAGAAATAAGGATTCCACTTTAGAGACTACTTTCAAAAGTCAGGGTTCTATTTCAAGAGAGAGGTCGAGGCAGAAGTAGATTGAGAGACAGAGATCGAGGTGGAAGATATGGTGGTTAGAGAGATGGTTGACAAGAGCATGAACATGAAAGTGGAAGAAACGTAGAAAATTAAGAAATAATCACATATTTGACAAATCAAAGGTGAGATTTTATTATTGCAATAAATTTAATCACTATGCTCATGATTGTAGAAAGAAGATAGTTGATCAAGGGAACCAGAGAGCTAATGTCACTACAGAGAATACTAACTCCATATTCCTAGCTTGCCATACCATGCATGAACCTTCTGATAGTGTGTGACTATTAGACAATGGTTATAATAACCCCATGACAGACAACAAGAATTTGGTTGCAAATTTGGATCAACCTGTGAAATCAGAGGTAAAGTTGGGGACTGACAAGACTGTTGATGTAGATGACAAAGGAGTGGTAAACATTCTAAAAAAGCAGGGAGAGCCAAAGACAATCTCAGAGTTATATTATGTTCCTAGTCTCAAACATAATTTGATAAGTGTTGGTCAATTGAAACAGAAATGATAAAGAGTTATCTTTCAAGGACAAGAATGTGTTATATATGACAAGCCCCCAGGAAAGTAGCTGATAGCAAAGGTGCAGATGACGAGGAACAAACTCTTTCCTCTAATTATGAATTACAATGATCAGGTTAGTACTTTTACAGTTGCATGTTCTAATGATTATTGTTGGCACTTTCGATTTAGACGCTTTCACTTTTCTGGTTTATGATTGTTGCAGTAGAAACAGATGGTCAAAGGATTACTTCCCATCAAAGAACCTGCTATTACTTGTGAGTGTTGCATATTAGGAAAGCAACACCATGAAAGTTTTCCCAAGGGAGTTGCATACTGAACAAAATAACCTCTTAAGTTAGTGCATACAGACTTGTGTTGACCTATAAGGACATAGTCGATTGGTGGAAGTAGTTACTTCCTCACTTTCACCAATTTGTTGGAAAGGCAGAGGCACTTGTTTAATGAGTATTGGGTAGAATCAATTGCATGTGCTATTATGTGATCAACGGATCTCCTACAAAGAGTGTGATGAATAGAGTACCAAAAAAAGCATGGTTATGTATGTCTTTGAAGAAGCAATCAAAGACGAAAAATGGGTGCAAGCCATGGATGAAGAAATTGAAACGATTGAAAAGAATGATACATGGGATTTGATTGATTTACCAAAGGGAAAAAATCTCATTGGTGTGAAGCGGGTGTTACAAGACAAAGTTGAATGAGAAAGGTGAAATTGACAAATTTAAAGTAAGACTTGTAGCAAAAATATTCTCGCAGCAACCAGGAATATAATTTGGAGAAACGTTTGCTCGATAGCTAGATTGGATACTCTAAGAGTAGTTCTAGCCACAGCAGCTCAAAACAAGCGGAAAGTATATAAGATGGATGTGAAATCAACCTTCTTGAATGGAATTATAGAAGAAGAAATTTATGTGTATCATCCTCCAGGTTATAAAGTTGATGGTAACAAAGATAAAGTTTACAAGTTGAAGAAAGTGCTCTATGGACTGAAGCAAGTGCCTAGAGCTTGGTATAGCAGAATTGACAAAAACATGATTAAGAATGGATTTTGCAGAAGCAAAATTCATCCTACCTTGTACGCAAAGGTAAATGTGCATGGACATATTTTGATTGTTTTCTTATATGTTGATGACATGATTTTTACAGGTGATTTTGAGTTAAATGAATTTAAAGCAGCCATGATGAAAGAATTTGAGATGACAGATCTTGGTCTCATGAAATATTTTCTTGGCATAGAAGTTGAGCAATCTGAAAAAGAAATTTTTATTTGTCAAATTAAATATGCCAAAGATTTGTTGAAAAGATTTAGGATGGAAAATTGCAAACTTGTCCTTACACTAGTTGCAACAGGTACAAAGTTAAGCAAGGATGATGAAGGATCAGATGTCAATCTAACTATATTCAAAAGATTGGTTGGCAACCTCATGTATCTCACAACTACAATAATATATATTATGCCAGGAGTAATTTTGATTTCCAGATTTATGGAGACTCCAAAAAACACACATTAGAGTGCAGGAAAAAGAATTATGAGATACATAGCAGGAACTAGAGATTGTGGCATAATGTATGCAAGCATAGAAAATAAAGATTTGATTAGATACACAGATAGTGATTTCGCACGAAGTTTGAATGATAGGAAGAGCACTTCTAGTTATGTGTTCCATTTTGGTTCAGGTGTGATTTCATGGGCATCCAAGAAGCAACCCATTGTAACACTTGCGTCAACAGAAACAAAATATGTAGTAGCAACATTAGCCGCATGTCAAGCAGTCTGGTTAAGAAAGCAGTCTGGTTAAGAAGAATATTTGATGGACTCAAGCTGAAACAACAAGGATCAACAATAATATATTGTTACAACACCTCAGTGATTGGACTATCCAAGAATAATGCGTTTCATCAAAAGAGCAAGCATATTGATACTAGATATCACTTTATTAGAGAACTTGTGGGCAATGGAGAAGTTCATTTGAAGCCTTGTAAATCTAGTGGTCAATTCGCTGATATATTTACTAAGTCATTAGAAAAAGATGTGTTTGAGTTTCATAGAAGAAACTTGGGTGTTGTAAGCCTCGCTGAGACATAAACCAACAGGCATGTTTGAGTTGTCATGAGTCGTATCTTAGTTTAACAGTCGTAATTAAGAGAGAGTGTTAAAATAAGCTAATTACTCTCGCATGAGGAGTTGGCTAAAGTTAAGAGTCAGTTAAATGAACATTGAGTCAAGTCAAGATAACTCATAGCCGAATTTGTAGTGGCGAGTCACTAGTTGGAAAAGGTTAATACCCTTCACCGAGTTCATTGTAATAATCAAGTTTTGTGTGATCAATAGAAAATAAGCACATCGCGTTGTTTGTTGTTTCTCTTCTATTGACAAAATATCTATTTGATTTTGCAAAACCAAATATCACAAAGATACATATATGCATAGTGAAATTTAAATAATTTTGTATTTTCAACTACATTTAAAAGAACATTTCCATTTGCTTCTGCCAAAAATTCAAAACCCTAGGCCCTTCAGAGAAGATCTTTACAAAGAAATCTAAACAGGAGCTTAAAGTATTTCCGTCGTAGAAAATTTTGTATTTTCAACTACATTTAAAAAACCATTTCCATTTGCTTCTGCCAAAAATTCAAAACACTAGGCCCTTCAAAGGATATATTTTTAAGAAATCTAAACAGTAAAAGCCACAGCAACACTGAAGATTCAGAAATATAACTGCATATATAATATGACGAAGATTCAAAAATATAACTGCGTCTATAATCTGATGAATTTAGTAAAACTCCTGGCACTCCCAGTATAACGAAGTTTCTGCTCTTGGAAAAAGAAACAGAAGTCAGGAATTCGGACGGGGAGCGAATTACAAACTGATCCAATCTAGAATTGACAATTCACAAATGCATAACTATGGCATATGCGTACGAAAGAAGTATTATATTTTTTTCTCATTTTAACTTAATTATTTATTCATTCTACATTTAAAATCAATTCAGATAAATTGACTATTAATAAGATTTTATAGATTTTATAGTGTTATAGACTGTTTTTAGTGTAAATAATTACCTACCAGATATAACTTAATTCCCAATTGCCTTGTTATAAAATAGTTATAATTTTGTATGTTTTCAAAAAAATAATCAAGCAATTACCTTGTTATAAAGTAATTACAATTTTATATTTATTTTTTTAAATAATTAAACAATTACCTTTTTATAAAGTAATTATAAATTTATATTTTTCAAAAAAAAATATATCAAATCAGTGTACAAGATCCTTATCATATGTGAGAGTCTCATATTTTAATGTGTTGTATATTATAGAATATTTCATGCAACTATCTATACTATTTGTCATTTATTCTTAAATTAAAATAAATATAAATATATCAAATCAGTATACAAAATCCGATATCATAGAGGAGAGACTCATATTTTAATGTGCTTTAGCATAGAATATTTTACGCAACTATTAATATTATTAGTCATTTTGGTTACTTTGTTCGATAGGGAGTGAGAAATTATAAAAATAATTGTGTAAGAGTAAGTTTTGTTTTTGATCTCTAAAAATTTGAGTGTTTTCTAATATTTTTCTTTTTGATATGTATATAAACAGAGAATGCTAATAAATTAATCAAAACATTTTTAGAGTGTTTTTTAATATTTCTCTCTTTAATATATATAAACAAGGAATGCTAATAAATTATTCAAAACTGAAATTACTCTAGGAAGTAGTATTTAGATTATAATGATAATAAAAAATAGTAATTAGATTATAATTATAACCAGAAATAATAAGAAGACATTTTTCAATAGTATGGCTATTTTTTCACTCCCTGATTTAATGATGGTATTACGGAATGTTCTTGTCATATTGTCTTATTAATCTCTCATCAAAACTTAATATTCAGAAATTTTAATTATAAGTCTTATTTCCAGTGTTCACTTTGGAATTAATAAGAACAAGATTTTTGGGGGTGTGATTGTTAAATCAGATAAAATTGAAAATGAGAATTTCTTATATACTAAATTAAAAGAGATTAAAAAAGATTAAGAAAAAACAATTTTAATATACATTTTTTTTTTTTTATTATTTTCGAATTAAAACAGTTTGGCAACCTAAAATAGATTTGTAATTTTTTTTTTAGCAGTTTTTAAAGAATAAGTGACAATTCTTTTTTAAAGAAACAGTGACAGGAGAAATAGTTTATCTATGTGCTGTATAAAATAAAAAGTTAAAAACAGCCTAGTTTATGGATGTTTCCGAAAACCATGGAAGATTTAGGTATTTTTTGATGGTGTTAATCCATTTTTACTATAAAAATAACTGTCAATTTTTTTTATAAAAAGATAAGTGAATTTAAACCATTTTCCTGGTCAAATTGATACCTCTGTAAACAATGGCAATAAAAAAAAACCTGAACGAGCTTGATTCAAGTTCAATTGCAGGACAAACTCTATATTGCAGAGGGCTTCATATGGCATGAAGAAGAATATCTGTACATTGATGATTTTCAAGCAAGCCAAACCCAATAAACTCGAGGAATCCGAAGAATGTCGTGATATGCATAACCTCTTGTTAACGTTATAGCTGCCTTCATAACGTTTCATATTTTGAATGAATTCTGGTAGCATATCGAAGCTACATAGTTAACTGTAATCATGCCCACAAGACCAGGAATGGCCTGACGACTCTTGGCCTCGAATCCTGCGTCGCGAAAGGATATGATCGTAGTCGTCAAAGTCGTCCATGGCGGAGGGATTAACTAGGTTGGATTCGATCACATTCATTTGCAGCCATGAAAAGTTCAGAGACTTCAAAGAGAGATATGCAAACACTGCGACAGTACTTCCATAGAGCACAGCAGTGGCTACGGAAAGAAGCAGAGTATTCATCGGCATCCCGGAGATTAACGTTCTTCTGCTGCTACCCCAACCACCGTGTGAGCGTTTCATAAAAGGAACCCCAATTCCACTTCCCTCGTTCACAGAATCTTTTGGTGAAATGGGTGTCTGCGTCACAAACATAGGGAAGAAGAAGCACAAGAAGAAGAACAGAGGCGATATTGAAATAACTGGTTTTCTCTGCCATTGTTGTAACGGCCAGGCTAATGTCCTTCAGCAACAACAGCTCAGCTCAGCTCAGAGCTATAGAATATGAGATATGTTGCAAATGTAATATGTAGGTGAACACCTTTGTTTTGCAAGGGAACCGGACTCTTATTTATTCATTAATTGGTCCAGCGCCCGCCATGGCCATTGAGTCAAAGAAAGATGACAAAATTTCAAGGCACGATTATTTTGAATAGCACCATATTCAGCACCCCCGAAAAGACTTCACCTGTCACCATTATTATGGTTGAGTTCCCATTAAAAACGTGCGAAGAAACAACTCCCCCGTTAAGTTAAATTTGACTAGTCTGACAATTTGATGATTTGAGGTCGATTTTTGCAATATTCTAACAAATATTGTTAACCGCGTAGTCTAAGGAGGCGGAGGAGCACAAAAAGTTATGGAAATTTTAGTTTTATTTAGAGTAGATTTGGTCTCAATTTTTGTAAAAGTTATAATTTTTAAGGTTTAAAATTTTAGGTGTCTTAGATATTTTTGATGGTGGTGAATCTATTTCCACCATTAAAAATACTATTCAAATACTGTTTCTAAAAATACTATTCAAACACTGTTTCTACAAGATTTTTTGAAATTTTTTTTTTGCTCAAATTCCAACTTTTTTGCCATCCAAATAATTCCTCCACTTAATTAAATAACTCCATTATTAACTGTTTGAAATTTTTTTAACTCTATTTGATATTTTCTGGAAAAATGACTAGTCACAGGCTACCCAACCATTGAATTTCATCTCCAGTGGTATTTATATAAAACGCATATTAATTGTATTTTCTGTGATTTCAGTCCTTTAAATTTTAATTTTTAAATTAGATTTGTTTGTTGAATGTATTTATCATTTTGTTTACTTTTAATGGGGTTATTTTAAAAATCATATTTAACTAGAAATTCTAGCTATTTAATTTTATAAATTAGATTTGTTGCAGCACACAACATTCTTTTGTTGAGTTTATTTATCATTAATTTTTAAATTAGATTTATTTGTTGAGTGTATTTATCATTTTGTTTATTTTTATATGGTTAATTTAAAAATCATATTTAACTAGAAATTCTAACTATTTAATTTTATAAATTAGATTTGTTGCAGAATACAACATCTTTTTGTTGAGTTCATTTATCATTTTATTTTATTTTATTTTATGTGATTACTTTAAAGATTATATTTAACCAGAAATTCTAGCTATTTAATGTTTCTATTGAACTTGCAGGTGGATGAAGGCTGGTTGACTTTTTTAATTTTTAATTTTATTTTACTTTACTTGGAATATGCTATGCTTGGTTTCCTCTTAGTGGTCCATCAACGACTATGGTGTGTAAGTTGTGGTGTAAGGGAGAGCAAAGCTTTCGTTTTTAAAATGAAAGTGAAAATAATTACAAAGGTAAATAATATAAATTATTAATTTAAATAATAATAATTATTAATTTGGTAAGTCTTACTAGCACAACTAGTTGAGGATGGGCTTCATCAACAACACTACCCAAGATCAAACCTCACTGGGGTGGTTGTGCCTGTGCTAGGGGAGTAAACATGCTAAAAAATCTAGTCAGCCAGATACTAGTGTGGCTTAAGCCAGGTGCAATCCTCGAGTGACTTTGACAGCTTAGATGCCACTGGGTCACGACAACTTGACAAGAAAAAAAGACATTTTATAATTAATTAAATTAATATTTTTTCATTGCCCTACATTATATGTGTTCATTAATAAGGGCGGTAATAATGAAAGATTGCCCTACATTATATGGTTTCATTGGATTTTTTTATTAACTAGTGGAGGAACTTGCAATGATGGATACTGGTGCGGGAACTTGCAATGGCATATACTAGAAATTGATAACTTCCAGCAAGAAGTATGTTTTATTGTTTTTAAGGGAAATTCAGTCTAAAGAGGAGTCAATAAGAGTCAAGGAATCCTTGGAGGGGTCTACTAAGAAACATAAACAACAATTGGAGGAGTTGTTACAAGCATACAGGGATGTGTTTTGAGAACATAAAGGGTTGCCACCTAAAAGAGAACTAGAGCATGAGATCCCACTATTGTTAGACTCCCCATTGCCAAATATTGGGTTGTACATGCAATTTGTTATAGAAACAAGTGAGGTGAAGAAACAGTTGCAGCAACTACTGGAACATGGTGTCACTCAACCAAGTACATCACCATGTGGGTCACCCATCATCATTGTGCCAAAGAAGGATGGGACTTTGTGGACGTGTATAGATTACAGGGCGTTGAATAAAATCACACTCAAGAAAAAATAACCCCTGCCTATGATAGATGATCTGCTAGATCAGTTGGAGCAAGAAAAGTGTTTCACCAAGCTGGACTTGAAGTCTAGATATCACCAAGTTCAAGTCAAAGAAGAAGATACATGGAAGATCACCTTCAAAACCAAGCAAGGTTTGTATGAGTGGTTAGTTATACCATTTGTCCTATGTAATGCACCAACTACGTTTATGAGATTAATGAATGATATATTGCACCACTTTATAGATTAATTTGTTATTGTCTATCTAGATGATATAGTAGTATAAATTGCTACCCGGGAGGATCATATTTCATATTTGACACAGATGTTGTAAACATTGAAGATGCACTAGCTGCTTGCAAATCTCAAGAAGTGTGAGTTTGCATAGTAGCCTTTGGTGTATCTGGTGTATGTGATCGGTGGAGGAGAGTTGAAGATAGATCCTTCCAAGATGGAGGCCATCATGAAATGGTTAGTGCCTACTAATGTTTTTAAGGTTAGGAGTTTCATTGGGGCAGCACAGTACTTGAGGAAATCCATAACCTCATTTTTAGTGGTAGTAGCACCGCTCCACACCATAACAGCAAGTGGCAAGAGTTTCCAATGGCAAAAGGGTCAGCAGAAGGCTTTCGATGAGCTAAAAAAGAAGATCAGTAGAGCACCAGTTTTGGCATTACCAAACTTTTTTCAGCCCTTTGAAGTGGAGATAAATGCGAGTGGGTATGCTATGGGAGTTATCTTGATGTAAGGAGGAAGGCTCGTTTACTACAATTCTGAAGTATTCCATGGGACAATTCTTAACTGCCCTACCTATGATAAGGAGCTCTATGCCATGGTGCAAGTTGTGAATAAGTGGAAGCACTATATGATGGTAAAGCAGACAATCATCCACACAGATCACTAGCTGTTACAATACTTGTAGGCCTAGAGTAAGCTACAACAGACCAAACATTACAAGTGGATGGGGGTTTTAACAATAGTTTCATTTGGTGATCAAGTATGAGAAGGACAACACAAACAAGTTGGATGATATGCTTTCAAATCCACCCACATAAAATATTATAGCTTTGGGGAATCTTATGCACATGGAGCTATTCACCAATGATACATACAGAGAGGCATATTCAGAAAATGAGGACTTCAAGGAGGTGTATCAGCAGTTGTAGATTCGGAGCCATGTGCATGATGGCAACAACACCGTCGACTACCATCTCCAGGATGTGTTATTCTATAGTCTGGATAAGCTATGTGTTCCTAAAGGTGAGCGTTTGCAACTTATTAGAGAGGCTCACACCTCCAAAGTTGGAGGGCACTTTGTTGTAGAGAATATTGTGGCTAGCTTGCAAAGGTATGTGTATTGGCCCAAGATGCAAGAGAAGGTGGCTAGGTTCATAAGCGGTTGCATGCTTTTTTGTACCAGCAAGCCTAGCAACATGAAACATGGTCTGTATCATCCCTTACATGTGTATAATCGTCCTTGTGAAAGCATTTCCATGGAATTTGTGGGAGGTTTACCAACAACCAATAAGCGACATGACTACCTATTCATGGTAGTTGACAGGTTCAACAAGATGTGTGTTCTAATGACCTTTAAAAATACCATCAATGGACAAGAAGCAACAAATTTGTTCTTTGGACACGTTTGGGTGGACTTTGGGATACCAAGGAGCATCATTTTAGATAAGGACACAAGATTTCTCAGTGCATTCTAGACTATATTGTGGGAGAAGATGTACACAAATTCCAAGAGATCTACATAATTCCATCCATAGATAGATGGGCAGGCAGAAGTAGTCAACAAGACTTTTGATCCAGGTGGATGTTGGTGACCACTCATCGATCCCACTTGGACCCCCACAACTGTTTCTTTCATTTTTCAGTTTCCTTAATTGTAGCACAATTTACTATTTTTGGCAGTTTTTCGGGTCCTGAACTTCCGGAGCCTTTTTGAGGTCCTAAACAATGTTTTTTAGGAAAATGTGGCCCAATAAGAGACATAGACCAATGGTTCCCCTTTGAAAGTTGTATTCCTTAGATATAACTTTCCAACGAGGTATTGTTGTTATAGACATATTTGGGCATTGCAACCCCAATTACATATGTCCATAAACCAAGGGCTCTCAAACCCCTAAAAGTGTTGTTTCATACCCTAAAGGATCAAGGTCAACTGATTACATCATTTCCTAGAAGTTCTCCCTGAAAAACTGCTCAGAACTGGTCAACACTAAACCATACAGACTGCTCCATGCTAAGGGTGTGATGCATCTCACGTGCGACACACAGAGGGTGCGATGCATATTGAAAATCCCTTCTATAGGGTGTGATGAGCAAGAGTAGACAAATGGCAAAGGTAGTTTGCTAGGTGGAAACTCAAAGAATCTTCTAGAAACTGCTCATATGACACTTGCCTCTCTGAATTCGCCTAGGGATGACTAAGAGATCATGAAATCTCCAAGTGGAACCAAGAACTATCAATGAAATGACACTAATCAAAATCCCAGAAGCTGACTCACTCTCCTGCAAACATCTATATATGGATCCCTCATCCTAGAGATCCAAAGGCTAGAATTTTGTAATTTGTAAGGAAGTGTTGTTGGTTTCTCTTTGAGACAGTGTATTGTTGGGTGATATTGCTTTGTATGAGGTGAAGAGGGCTTTCATGCTGGGAGGATGATGTTGGATCAGACAACTTGGTTGTAATCCTCTCTTCTACTACTTCTATCAATAAAGCTATTTGAGTTTTCCTCCATATACTTGTATATCTCTGAATCTTGTATTTGTATATGCATTTGTATGGTTAATGTACATCTGATCCTATATTGTTTATGGTTATAGATCTCTATGCTTTGATGGTATTTTGCTGCTTTGACTCTACAAGTGTTCTTTGAAGCGGGACAAGTGAGAAAGGAGTGGTGAAAGCTCTATCAAAGGAGAGGGGAAACAAGCAAGGAGACTAGCGAAAGACTGAGGTTGGTACTCTCTGCTTCTCTCTCATCTATCTCCCATAAAGGAAAACACAAGTAACTTTGGTTTGTTTGTTTCTAATATAGCTACCCATCTTAGTGGTACTAGCAGCTCTGAGTGGACACTAGTTTTCCCGATAACAATTGTGCGCATAAAACAGAAATAGTATGCCAAAGTTACAACCCCGGGAAGTTGATGTACCAATTTACCCAAATGGTACCCTTAGTTCGGTGCTTCATCACCTAGGGTTAGGTTTTTGGATGTTTAGGGTTTTCCATTGTTTCTCAACAATAAATAGGCCTTCGAGCCTCATAGCAACATAGTTTAGAGGCATGTAGTTGACACACCTCTCCTCTAAGATAAGCTACCATCGCCTGAGCTAGTTTATTTCAATTTCTATTTGTAAGCATATTTCAGTATTTTACATTAATGAAATGAAGTATTATTTTTGCTACATCTCTGTATTTATGTTTATATCTGTAATTTGTTGCATTTTTATTTAAATCCGGATCAGTGTTATGAGAGCGGTCTTCTCTTTCTCTGTTTTTATTTGCATGTCCGCAACGAGGTAGAGATATAAGGAGTTAGGGCTTGAACTGGTTGAACCTTTGCAAGGCCAGCCTCGCAAATCCCTACGGCCTCCCATGGCGGAAGAAAAGAAAGATGAGGGGGCAGGAGAACCTATCAAAATCTTTCTCAAAGAAGCCCTCAAGTGACAAAGGAATACGATGATGGACAACTTTGTCGAGATCCTTCAGCAGCTACCCAAGGGCAACGCATCTACTTCCAGTAGCTACTCTGGAAATGCCACACTCTTTAAGGTACAAGTTAACTTTGAAATCCCCATATTAGAGGGTCAGATAGATGCAGATGCCATAGATAAGTAGTTAAATCTTCTAGAAGGCAATTTTTATTTTCATGAATTTTCCAGCCGGGAAAAGATTACTTTTGCTCTTCTCAAAGCTGCCCCCCACATCAAGGAATGGTGGGAAACCTACTACAAGAAAAAGGATGAAAGTACAAACTCACTTTTTTCAGCCGCACTCACATGGAATTCATTCTGGGATGCCATCAAGGAGCAGTACTACCCTATCGGAAGCTTTGAGGATAAATACATAAAGTGGACCACACTGCAGCAGGGAAGGGACCGAGACGTGTCGGAGTTTACCAATATTTTTCATACCCTTCGAACAAAGTTGGGTATCAAGGATTTTGAGAAGCATTTGGTACTCAAATATTATGGCTACCTACACAGGTACATCCAGGACGAGATGGAGTTCCTAGACATCTCTTCGCTCAGCACGACATACCAATACACTGTTAAGATCGAGCAGAATTTTAAACAGAAGAAGTGAGACTTCAGATTTGTGAATCCAAAGCAAGGGAAAGGCTTCCCCAAACCCCAGAACTAAGGACAAAGCCAAGACAGCGTGACTTAAGAAAACCCATCGAAACCGCAAGAAAATAACAACACCACGAATTCAAAGAAGGACACAGGGAAGTGGTGTGAATTCCACAAGAGATCCGGTCATAACACAAGTGAGTGTCAGGCCAAGCAGTTGCTGGTGGCTGAGTTGAAGGCTTCATAATCAGACACATGTTCCGACCGTGAGTCAGAACCCGACAAGAGGAATGGAAAAGGGAAGCAGATTATTGATGTGGATCCCAGCACCACTATTGCCACCACCAAGATCTAGAAGAATGAGCCTGAAGATCCAAAGGAGGGGGAGCATCTTTTCCACTTATAAATGCGGGTGAAGCATTCGTAACTGCAATTCATTGTTGATAGTGGCAGCCAAAAGAACCTCATTTCAATAGAGGTCTTGAAGCAATTTATCCTACCGACTACACCAAACCCACAGTTGTATAGTATCAGGTGGCTTCACCAAGGATGAGATCTCTGAGTCTGCCAACAGTGCCGCCTTCCCTGCAGCATCAAGCCCTTCATAGATAAGGTATTGTGTGATGTTGCACCTCTTGATGTTTGTGGTGTATTATTAGGTCAACCATACTTGTGGAAGCAACATGTTGTGTATGGCCTCGAGTTGTTATTATCTCTTTAGGTAACTCATTATACAAGATACCGGAGGTAGCCCCACCTATTGCCACCTCTTTGATCTCTGCTAAGAAATGCAGTAAGATCATCTCCAAAACTAGGAAATTCATTTTCTTTTTGGTTCTCTCTCAAAGTAAGGGGAAGATCGTAGCCACATCCATGGCCCCAGGGAAGGGTTCCTCCACGTAGCAGAGGTAGGTGCATACGGTCATGAAAGAAGGCAGGAACATATTCTCCTCACCCACAAGGGTACTGTTGCACTGTCAAGTTAAGCATTCATTCGATTTGACTCCCAGAGCACCTCTACCCAACAGGCGATATATTGTCGTTCCATTCTAGAAAATGCCAAGTAAAAGTAGCGACATGATCAACATCAGGTGCCACACAAGTTTCAAGTGGGTGGAAAAGTCTGGTTCCATAGAAAGAATGCCTTACAAGATCCCATCGGAAGCTCAGACCACTCTGATATGGTCTTTACACCATTACTAAGGTTGTGGGAAACAATGCTTTGGAGCACAACATTCCCCCATTCTTTGGCTTGAACTAAGTGTTCAATGAGAACCACCCTCAACCATGCTTCCCACCATTACTAGACACATCAGAGATTGCAGAACAGCTCACCAGGGACCAAGTTCAGCAGAAGTTTCCTCATCTCATGAAGGCACTCAACGCAATGTGGACCGTTGCTTCCTGGGGGGGAGGAATGATCCAGGTGGATGTTAGTGGCCACCCGCCTATCCCACTTGGACCCCCACAACTGTCTCTTTTAGGTTTTCAATTTCCTTAATTGAAGCACAATTTACTACTTTTGGCAGTTTTTCAGATCCTGAACTTCCGGAGTTGTTTTAAGGCCCTGAACGACATTTCTTTTGGAAAACGAGGGCCAACACGGGTCTTTCATTGTTGTTGGCCATTTGAAGTTGTATTTCTCATATAGATCTTTCTAACGAGGTATTGTGCACATAAAATGGAGATCATATGCCAAAGTTATGACCCCAGGAATTTGATGTACTAATTTACCCAAATGGGGCCCATAGTTTGGTGCTTTATCTGCTAAGGTTAGTTTTTTGGATGTTTAGGGTTTTCCATTGTTTCTCAAAAATAAATAGGCCTTTGAACCTCATTGTAACATAGTTTAGAAGCATGTATCCAACACATCTCTCCTAAGAGATAAGCTACCATCGGCCGAGCTAGTTTATTTCCATTTCTATTTGTAAACATATTTCAGTATTTTACATTAATGAAATGAAGTATTATTTCTGTTGCATCTCTATATTTATGTTTATATTTGTACTTGTTGCATTCCTATTTAAATCCGGATCAAATTTGGTGCATCTTATGAGGAGATACAACCAAAAGCATCCGAAGATCTGGGATGAAAATATGGTATGTATACAACATTCTTATAACAGAGCAGTCCACACTTCTACAGGAAATTCCCCATTTGAGAGTTGTTTTGGATATTTGCCACCTTCACCTTTGGATATTGCATATGGGTAGCAAGGAGGCGTGAGGGAAGAACTTACAAGGGATGCTTTGAGGGATGAAAATTTTATAGAGAATATCAAGCATATCCATCTACAGGTATAGGAAACACTGCAAAAATCATAGGGGAAGTATAAGGCATGGCATGATCAACAAAGAACAAAGAAATCATTCAAGGTGGGAGATAGAGTATGGCTATAGTTGAATAAGGAGAGGTTGTAGGGGCCTGGAAAGAAAAACAAGGCTCTAAGTTATGGTCCCTTTGATATAGTGGAAAAGGTGGGTGATAATACATATCCACTCATTTGTCCACCATATTTGGGTATTTACTCAGTTTTGAATGTAGAGAATTTGAAACTCTGAGCCTTCCATGTGATATTATGAAGAGGAACAAGTCCTACTTTTTGTGGAGGATTTAGAATCAGACACTCAGGTAGATTTGATAGAAGATACAGTTTTGTAGAAGCAATCTAGAAGTACAAGACAGGGGCAACATGACCTTTGGTAGATTCGGTTGAAGCGACAACTTCTGGGCAAAGCTAAATGGTACACCAAAGAGAAAGTGGAGGAAAATTTTCCTCACGTCATTCAGTAAAAGATTTTGGGGACCAAAAGCCTCCCAAAATGGGGAGGTGTGATTGGAATTGGATCATTATATTCTTTTTCATCCATATTTATGCATTTGGAGTGCAAAAAGTGGAGGAATCGGTTCACATGACCATTTTTACCGGCGGCACCCAGTTTGGCAAAACGGGGTCTAAAACCTTTTGGGAATGTTTTGAGGCATTAAATGACGTTTTTTGGAGGAAAAAATTTGGCTCTTTCACATTGCACCTTTTTTTGTTATTCTACACACAGAGACCTTTCCAACGGTGCAAGAAGCGCATCAAATGAAGCCCGTATCATTAGGGGAATTTTGAGGTCTAAAATGGGCCTCCTAAGAAAAAAGTACAACCAAAGTAAACTTTATAAGAACCAATAGGATTCAATATGATGATGTCAACCATGGGGGATGATTCGCCATTTTGGAGTAAAAAAGTAAAAACAATAAAAAATAATAAAATAACAAAACTACCTTTTAAATTCGTATTTTTAACTTATCTCCCTAAGGTTTTACTCAAATTTCGAGCAGGAGTATTCGTTGGATGCAAAATTTAATTCCTCATCCAAGGAGTACCCATGTTGCATACTTTTGATGGACACTGCTACACGAAAAAAGATAAATACATGAAAAAACGTGATTGCAATCACGTTTTTTCATGTATTTATCATTTTTCGTGTAGCAGGGTCCATTGAAAGTATGAAACATGGGTACACCTTGGATAAAGAATCAAATTCTGCATCCAACAAGTGTTTCTGCTCAAAATTTTAGAAAATACATAGGGAGATAAGTTGAAAATATGAGTTGAATTTTTTTTTTCTTTTTTCCCTCTAAAATTTAATGATGTAATCTAATCTTATTTCATTATTTCCACTTTTATTTACAATTTCCTTAGGAGGCCCATTTTAAACCTAAAAATTACCCTAATGGCAAACATTATGCCACTCAGAAGTTGACCTTCCTCTCTTCACACCTATAGTCCAAGAGGATGTCACATCAACCCCAATTATTCATGGAAAAGGGGCTAGCGATGTGTTTTTGATGTAAAAGACTCTAGAAGAGTCTATTTTGTAACTCTAGTTAATATTTGATGTAGTCATTCTTAACCACTAGTAGGTTATCGAGTTATGTTATAACCAAGCCGCTAGGAGGAAGAGGCGTTCCATTCTTCCGAGAACAGTTTGTTCCATAGCTGAGTAAATATAGCCAGGAGATATAGGAGGTAGAGCACATAGAAAGGATATGTGCATTGTAGCAACCCACGGGCCACCAACATTACTTCTTTGTACCTTCAACCATATTTCCAGATAGAGAAAGAGAGCGAAGCGACCTCATCTTCCAGCTGGTTTTTCTCCTAAAAGGGTTTCCCAAAGAGCATATCTCATGTCTTGTGTGTGTGTCTTATTTTGTCATTCTCTACTTTTCTGTATAATTTTCATTCGCATGCATGAACTAATTACAGTTAAATCCACAGATCTTAAAGTTTAATAAATTGTATAGCATGTAATTTTCAGAGTTTTAATATAATATTATTAGATCTATTGGGACAAACTATCTAGTGGAATATCAACAACAATTTACGAATCAAGCACAGTGATGGGGAGCGTGTCGTACTTAGAATCAGGTGCCCTATTCCACATGTCAGTGTGTAGAGAATTTTTCAGTGAACTAGAGGAAAAATATCTCCAAATGCACATTGAGCTAGGTGAGGAAGGAAGGTACAGTGCTACAGGCATTGGTATAGTCACCTTTCAGAGGGAGTTGAGCTCCCCTCTCAGGCTCAAGGATTTCATGTTCATTGCAGGCCTAAAGAAAAATCTCATCTTTGTTGCAGTTTTGGAAGACCATGGTTATGATGTGATCTTTAGCAACGGGAAACATTCCTGAGACACATAGCCATCGGATGGGTGAAGCAGATCAAGGTTTGTGTGAAGAACCTGTATAAGCTATATGTGGAAGACTATGTTGCATTAAGCACTAAGGCAGAGAAAGTGTAGGGCCATGATGTCAGTGAAAATTGGCACAAAAGACTTGGCCATTTTCATCATGGTGCCTTGAATATTATGCAACAATTAATCACTAGCCTCCCCAAAGGAGCACTTGAGTAGTAGGATGTATGAAAATGATGTACCTTGGGGAAGTACAAAAAATCCAAATTCCATGATTGGAACAACAAAGCTCATGCAGTCTCAGAAAGGATCCACTCTAATGCCTATGGACCTTTCTCGATATCCTCTATTACTAGATACAAATATTTTGTCATTTTTATTGATGACTTCCCATGGAAGTGTTGGATCTTCTTCATGCAGAAGAAATATGAGACATTCTCCAAGTTTGTATAATTCAAGGCACTGGTTGAGAAAGAAACCAAAAAGAAGGTGAAGGCTCTCAGGAGTGATAATGGAGTTGAGTAAGAATTAAAGTAATTCAAAAAAAATTGTGTGAAATAAGGAATCCAACGAGAGTTGACAACACCTAACAACCCACAACAGAATGGGTGGCTGACAGAAAGAACCATAGCATTATGGGAGAAGTGAGGGTGTTGTTGCATGACCAAGTCCTACCTCTACATTTTTGAGCTGAGACATGTAACACAACAATATATTTGAAGAAACAGAGTCCTCATCAGATTATTTCCATGATTACATCGGAGGAGGACTTCTTAGAGAGAAGGTTGGATGTGTCACACTTCAAGATTTCTGGAGCCTTTGTTTACTCCATGTATCCAAATAATCAAGGAAGAAGCTTGAGTTAACAGAAGAATTAGGGGTATTTGTGGGTTACATAAAAACTCCCCATAACTACCATGTGTACTTCCCATCCCTCAGTGTTATACAATATGTTTTCACACTCCCAGTGTCATATCCTAATGTGTCCCACTTCGTCTCCTGAATTCCACAAGTGTCGCACAATGATGAAAGCTATAAAAAACAATGTATTCACCATGAAACATGTTTAAAGCAACCATGAAGAAAAGGAAGAAAACTTGCCTTGAAATAATTCTGAAGAGCTTGTCAAAAACCTTGTTTTACAAGCCCAACACTACTTTTAGTAGGAAAATCAACGCTGATAAGCTTTTGCATAACTAGTGACTAGCCACGCCAGCACAAATTTTATTAGGAAAAACTGTGTTGATCCTCTTAAGGTAGTTTTTCCAAAAATGGAAGAGAAGATTTTCTTACTAGAATTGTCGAGAACGACAAGCTGGTTACAGGTGAATTAAGATTCACTACAACACAAAAGGTCATTGGTGAGGGTCATGCCTGTGACGAACCTTTAAGGTCTATCACCAATGTCACATATGGTGACGGTCCTTAAAAAAGCGTTGTTGTAAGTGTATATAGTGATGGTCCTTTAAGGTTTGTCACCTAAGCCATTTTGAATGACACTTTTGGTGAGGGTCATTAAAGGCCCATCACTAATTCTCTCTTTTGTGACACTTCTAGTGATGATCATTTATTGACCCTCACTAATGCTTTTTTGGTTACTTTTGGTGACGGTCAAAAAATTTTCGTCATCATTGATCATTCCAATGAAGTTTTAATGATGTTATGTGCTTGTTACTATACTTTTTGTCAAAATATAACAATTTAAGACCATTGTTGTGGACTCTTTTTTTATTATGTGTCTAAGGCCATAGTGGTTAGATTCAGTCAATTTGTTAAGAATTAATTAGTGTGTATCATTTCCCTCAAGTAATGAGAATATAATTTTCCTATGATTCAACACATGATTCATCTCTATTAGGTTTATTATCTAACAAATTCCATTTAGATAAAGTTCCACTATTGTCTGTAGGAACTATATTATTTAATACATAATCAAGTTCTATCAATTCTATTAATTAGAGATACCTAGCACTCCTCAAGAGTCTTGTCACACCTTAACATTCTTTGGGACACACTAACATTCCTTGGCACCTTGCATGTCTTGGATCATCTTTGTACGTAGAACATCTTCCCATTACTAGGAAGCCCAAACACATGTTGGCATGCCCTAACACAACATAGAACTCTCTGAGCATGTGTTGGCATGCCGTGTAGTCCCTAGCATGCCCTGGAACACCTTAGCATGCATTGAAATACATTAGCACTTCGCACACATTGGCACTTTGCATGTATTGGAACCTATTATTACCGTGCATAGCATGTCCCTTTTGAAAAAGATAAAGTTCAGACTTGTTAACCATCTTATGTTTTCATTTACTTGTATTTTACCTTGGTTCTTCCTTTTGTTTCCTTAACACTCCTTGACACACATTGGCATACCCTGACACCCTGCACATCCTAACATGCCTTAGCACCTGCCATGTCTTTCCATGCCTTGGCACTATTTGGCACATGTTAGCACACATTGGAACTGCATAAAATACTCCGATACTTCTTGACATGCCCTGATATTCCCTAGCATGCCTTACCAATGCTTAGAATACCTTGTCACTCCCCCCTTGGCATGATAACTAGTACTCATTGACACTCTCTAACACATGCTCATATTCATTCACTTCCATGCATTTTGACCTAGTGCTCCCTTGTGTTGTCCTAGTACTCCCTAACACTCCTCATCATGCATTGGCACTCTCCACACCTTAGCACTCTTCGACATGCCTTGTCACTTCATAGCATGCATAACACTCCTTGACACACACTGGCACTTAGCACGTGTTAACGCTTGGAAAGTATTAGCATGTATGGCATGTGTTGAGATTCCTTGGTATTCTTTGGCATGGTTTAATATTAAATTTATTTGAGATTAATTATTGGAAAGTAGATGAGAAGAAACAGAGGAAGATTTGGCACTTAGAATGCACTAAGACTTGGCACTTGGGACTTGGTGTTGGTGTGCCTAGTGTTCCCCTCTTCGAAAAGGTAAATTGATGACTTATTAACCCTCTTATGTGTTCATTTCCTTGTAGTTTAACATGTTTCTCCATTTTTTTGCCTTGATGGTCCCTAACATGCATTGTCACACCCTTGAACATCTTGGCACGCCTTAGCACTTGAAACATCTTAGCATGTCTGACATGCCTTCACACTATCTGGCACATGTTAACATTCCATAGAATTCCCTAGCATGCCTTGGAACTCATGCCCTCATAAATAGCTAGCCTTACATTTTTTCACAACCTGGGAACCCAATCAAGTCCTTGCCTACTGCATTTCATGTGACATTGGACTACATTAGTCGCATCAACTTGACCAATTTCACCCACTACAAGTAAAATATGCCTTGTTCACCTAAGAATTGCCTATAACTCATCTTAGACCACACATATCCAAGATCAAATTTTCCCACTTAACTAGTTATAAAGACAAGGATCACATCTAGCCATGACCATAAAACAACTAACAAACGCATCTTACACATGAAATATTTCACATATGCCCAATTCATATAATAGAGCATTAACTGAGCATTTGCGATAACCACAAGATGCACAAGGCACACAAGATATAATCTAACACAAGTCGGGTGCCCTAAAACTTATACACAACAATGTACAATATGTAATTATCTAGAATGGTTTAAAACATGAGCATGCGGCCAAAGTGTGCCACATCTCATATAAAAATAATAGCTAAAGGAAAAACAATGTTGTGCCCAGCACAAGGTATCCCTTTGTCTAAAACTTCTATGTCAAGCCCCTTATCACAACCGTAGGTTTTCCTTCTACAAATCCTATTCTAAAATTCTCCTAACACACTTCTTCCTTGGCACACTTGAATTCGATGACACTCCTTGACACACACTCTTATTCGTTCCTTTCCATGCATTTTGACCTAGTTCTCCCTTGTGATGCCCCGACACTCCCTAATACTTTTCAACATGCATTGACATTTTCCGACATGTGTTAGCATGCCTTTTCATTCCTTGGCATGCCCTAACCCTCCCTAGCTACCATGCCCTCGCAAATACCCTTAATTAATTTTCAACTTGCGAACCCAACGAAGTCCTTTCTTGACTACAAGAGCTTGGCCAAGTTACGGTTACTACATTTAGACTATGTTGTTGAATTGCGTAGCTTGGGAGGTACTCCAAAAGCCTATTGAGATGGGTCTGTGTGAGTTTTGTCACAAAATTATTTGTGGGAAAAGAACCCAAGTGAAGGGGTTTTTTTCCAAGATGGGGTTTAAATCTAAAAGAAAATTAGAAAGGAAAAATAATATTTCCTAAGGTCTAAGTGGATAAAATCCGTAAGTTCTAGAGGGTTCCTAAGAGGCATAGGAAAAGTTATTTAAGGATGCCTTAGGATGAAGGGAAGAACGTCGAGAGAGAAGGAGATCATTTGATCAAGGAGTCCAGGAGAGATGTAGTCCTAAAGTAGGTTGAGTTAGAGGGTTGAGTAAGAGCTACTAAAGGGAGGCCATGATCATCCACCAAGGGTATGATCATCATGTGAGGGTTCACAAGAATGTCGCATCCTTAATGGGTTCGAGCTAAAAAGTAGGATGGCATATTGTTGGTTCTATTATCGAATACCGAGCTCAAGAGAGGCTGCTCATGAGAATTTGGGCATGTGATTTCAGTGGTGTCTCTATGTGAAGATCACATCAAATTATGAAATAAAAGAGAGGATTGAGACCATGTATTTTGGTGGTTAGTAGGCCGTAAGGACTATGATAAATACCAACATAAATGGATGAGGGCTTGCACTATAATTTAGGGCCAGAACAGAAGTAACAACATGCATAAAATTGACTCAGGTAACCCTAGTTTGAGGGTTGTAGAGATCTAAATTTCATGTCAATATTCAGTCAAATAAATGACCAAAATCTATGGATCCATATGAGCTAGGTTGAGTCTCTTATGGAGGCAAGAGTTGTTGTTTTTGCTATGGGTGGATAGAATTTGTTCTAAAGAAATCATAACAGAAGTATAATCCCCTAGCTAGGGTGGTTTCCTAGCATGTTTAGTCCACATGGTATGCCCTTAAGACTGTGACAAATCTACGTAGAAGAAGAGGGGTTGTGACCCTTAGAGTGAGGTTTATCTCTGCAATATAGACCGCAAATATGGAATATGGTTTGCAGAAGTATGTGTAGAGATAGAAGATCCAAAGGAGGGTGGAACCCGACCAAAAGAATGAGTAGAAGAAATGTTCCATATGAATAATGGAATGACATGAAGAGGAGTTTATTTTGGTGGACTGCCCATAGATTTTTCGAGAGAGATCTGAAGAAATCTATAAACAATTAATCAATGGACTTTTAATGGATGATTTGTGACCCTAGTTCAGTCATATATAGATTGTTAGAAGGATGATAAGAGGAGTAGTTCAGATCTGTTCATATATTTGACAACAAAGAAATTGGTACACAAGAGCATTGATTTAAAGAGGACTCAAATCATTGTTAAGTGGAAAAAATTAAGAGACCTAGATGAGGACAGTATTGTGGGCCCTAGACCAGTAAAATAATTGATTGTGGTTGGGCAGATTGATGGAAATCCAAGTATAGCTGGAGGTTTGTTAGGTGATTCTCAAATAATATCCCTAATTCTTGTACTTGTGAAGGACAACAAGGGTGGTAGAAGGTCAGGTGTATTAGGCCTAGGGATGTGCAAACTTTGAAGGACTAAAGTGGTAGTCAAGTGGGCCAGCCAACTAGCCCTATTTCACTATATTGTAGAGGATTGATTTACTGAGAAGAAGGGCATCCTCCATAGCCCTAGACTTGTCATGTTGGAGTTGTAGTATGGAAAAAGTAGGCAAACCAAAGAGATGTTCACAAATGGAGTTGTGAATAGTTGATCTAAAACCCTAAGTGTTGTAGACCTTGAAGGACAAAGGAGGCAGCTAGAGGCAAGAGTCTTTTTAGACGAGTTAAGTAACCTAAATAAGTTGAGTTCATTGATAGAGGAAGATTGAGGAGTTGCAGAATGGGAGGCAAGAGGACATACCAGATGTGTTTGGGACATGTGGACTGAAAGCGTTGTGTGTGGCCACCATCAGTAAGTAGGGTCAAGTGTTTTCTTGTTAAGGATAGATTGGTTGTCAAAGTACTAACACCAAACCAAAGGTGTATTCTATGTATCATTGTGATTGTAAAGGGCCATGATCCCTGGTACAAGAGCTCTAGCTTGATGTATTATAGTTTGTAATATAATGAAGAAGGGTTTGAAAAAGTTAAAAATTGTCATGTGCAATAGTTGATTCCCTGATGTGTGTAGATTTTGTTATGCATTAAAGTAGATGTGTTGTGGCACTTGAGTGTGTTTGCATCAAATATTCTATGTCCAAACACAGATTCTCATGTGTTGTGGAAATTCAAGATATGCCTTTTTCATCTAAGAACTACCTATATTTCATCTTCAACTACTCATGTCCAATATCAAGTCACCCCACTTAACAATTACCAACATAAGGCTTACATCTAGCTATGGTAGTAAAAGAACTAAGAAACATAGTTTACATCTTTACATGCCATACCATTTGGAATGTCTTAGAATTCCTTGGAACTATGTGGCACATTTAGCATCCCTTGCATTCCTTGGCATGCTTTGTCACTCCTAAGCACACACTACCACTCCTGACATGCCCTGGCAATCTAGCATGCCTTGGAATTGCCTAGCATATAACCTTGGCACTCCCTTGTATATGCCATTTTTTCCCTAGATGAGCATGTAGGGAGAAGGATGTAGATGTAATCAAAAGAGTTCCATCAAGGGTTTTGGGGGGGATATTTTACCATGAAGGGTATGTTAAATTAGTTCCCATTGTAAGTTATTTTATTTAATAAATTATTTTTATCAAATTAAATTAATCTAACGTTTTCCACAAATTTTAATTGTTTGAAAAATATATTTCCTCATTATACCCTTATATTTATTCATAGAAAGACACAAAAAACCTTGAAGCATATAAAATAGGGCCTCACTAATATAAAATTTCCTATATTATTTGAAAAAATAAAAGAATTCACGATTTTGGAAAATATATATAATTGTCAAAATCCAATTACTTAATGATCCATTCACAAGCCTATTAGAGAAATTTTGAGGTCAAAACTAGGCCTCAAAACAAAATGTACAACAAAAATCAACTTTATAAGAACCAGTATGGTTCAATAGGATGATACCAACCATGGGAGATGATTCACCATTTTAGGAGTAAAAGGGTAAAACAATTAAAAAAAAACTACTTTTTCAATTCGTACTTTCAATTTATCTCCTTACGATTTCAGTCAAATTTCAAGTAGGATCACTCATTTCATGCATAAGTTAATTTTTCATCCAAGGAGTACCCTATTGCATACTTTCGATGGACCCTACTATGCGAAAAATGTGAAATACATGAAAAAACATGATTGCAATCACGTTTTTTCATGTATTTCACATTTTTCGCGTAGTAGGGTCCATCAAAAGTATGCAACATGGATACGCCTTGGATGAAAAATTAAATTTCAGATTCAACGAGTTCTCCCACTCGAAATTTTAGTAAAATCATA
This sequence comes from Pinus tabuliformis, assembly GCA_031772625.1. Lineage (NCBI taxonomy): Eukaryota > Viridiplantae > Streptophyta > Pinopsida > Pinales > Pinaceae > Pinus > Pinus tabuliformis. The sequence continues at coordinate 935,743,528 of CM062816.1, read as the reverse complement.
GGGAGATAAGTTGAAAATACGAGTTGAAAAAGTAATTTTTCTTTTTTCCCTCCAAAACTGAATAAGGTATTCTAATCTTATTTTATTATTTCCTCTATTATTTTAAAATATTCCTTAAGAGACCCATTTTATACCTCAAGATTTATCTAATTTGAAAATATATAAAAGTGTATTTTAAAACAACTCATGACCAAAAAATAATCATTTTTTCCATTTTGAAGGAAAAATTAAGACAATATTAACATCTCACAAATTTCCCACTATAGTTGCAACAATATTATAGATATGGGACAATCAGGACTTTGGATACAAGATACATGGAGGATGTAATAAGTTTTTGGCAACCACATTTTCTATGTACCCTACGAAAGAGAGAGCTTAATTGACTAATTGTTGATGTGGCCATGGAAACCATGCATGTTGGTCGACTACCATTCACATCAAATTAAAAAAAAAAAAATTCTAAGAGAAAAAAATCTATCTAGTTTTTGTTAAATTATATTAACACCTCTATGAAAGTTGGTCGAAGTCAATGAAGGTTTAACTAAATCATGCTTATAGTTTTATTAGGACCATCAAACACATGGTGATCCTTAAGGGCCATTCATGCTTCCTTCTCAATAGAGAAAAAACAAGCTTGCAACACTTTATCTTTGTCTTGAGAAAATTTTACCATTTACACACAACAATTCTACATGGAAGTAGGTTAATTTCTTCCAAAAATTTCAAGCCATTATCTGGGTTCAACATTAGGAGATTAAGTGTTGAATAAGAGAAGATAATTTACTTCTTGTTATATTAAATTTATTCTTAAATGTGGAGAGTAGTTGTCTTGAAAGATTATATCAAGAATGGAATTCTACCAAGTTAAAGTCTCCTCATAGAACCACGTCGCACTAACAACTTCATTGGTTGTTTAATGTAAGAAGTTTTCCCTTTATCCAAAGTTACTAGAGGCACAATGAATAACCAACATAAGGAGGTGTCAGTATAGATTTAGCATACACTATACATATCTCTACATGAGGTTAATAACCTAGTCAACAATTACACTAATAAATTTAAGATAGGCTAGAATTGTGATCCTTCCTTTTCCATCAAAAGGATTATAAAATATATTTGGATCTTTGACAAATACTAGATAATGTTGTGCATAGAAGAAAGCTTGTGACTTTGACTTATTACAAACAGAGAACAACTATCCCATTAAGGAAAGTCAACATTTGGTGGACAATATATATTCTCTTAGAGTTGTTTAACCCCATTCCATGAAAGCACTTTCATCATAAAACTAATGAACCTTTCATCTTCACCTAATTTACTTTGAGAATCTAAACCACACAAAAAGTATTTTTTCCATTAAAGTAGTTACCAAGAATTTTTTTGGGTCTCATTAGGTTGTTTGCACTGATCAAATTATCTCGATATGATACTGACATAGAAGGGGGAATAAGACTATTGAACTTCATTTCTAACATAGAGGGGATTACTAAGGTATTTCTAAATCCAAGTGCGTTTCACTGTGAAAAGATAGGCATTTTGGGTTGCAAAAAGATACTTGGTTCAAAAACCTTGGTGTTTGTGGTTGAAGGGATTGAGGCTCATTGAAACAAGGTCGTGCTCATCAATGGAACTTCACAAGACTTATTTTTCTCTCTACTTTTAGGTACATACAAAAAATACATTTTTTAAGGCACTTGTTAATATATAACCAAGGAAGATAATAAGCTATTTGGTATCCAAGAAGTGAAATAACACAATGTAGCAAGTGGAAGGTAATCCTAGACCTTATGAAATCACATAATAAAGGTGCTTTTGGTCCAAGAGGTTGGCCAATTGCATCTACCTACTACAATGTACGTGTAGTCATGACCCAATGCATGCAACCTTCAATGGTGTTTGTAGGAAGAAACCCCTCTTGGATTAGATTGGTTATATGAGTATCTATGGAAGAGAAACTTATGCTTACCATATAGGAGGGAACTTGAAGATGCAAAAAGACGGATGGGGCATAATCTAGTCCAATCCCTTTGGATAAAGGACCACTCTTTATAAAATGAAATTAAGGGGAAAATTCATATAAGATAGTGATAATGAAGTGTCACATTGACAACAAAAGGAGGTGTTGGCAGGTTGACTTAACATATAGATGAATGGATCCTTCTATTGCATGGTTGATGATAGGTCAACCCTAGCACATAATTGAGGTTGTGACCTAGGGTTTTAGAACTTATATAGTTCTAGGAAAACAACCTCCTATAAGGGGGTAACAATACCATGAATTTCAGGTGATAGTTATGATAAGGCACTAAGGCACTCAATCTGGATAGGAAAAGCATTTTTAACCTCATAATAGATTAATGAGTTCAAATCCAGACTTTCATAACCAAGAGGATATTTTTGCAAATCCAAGCGCTGATATGCAACACATTTTTATAATTGTTTGTAGTTGAAAATTGAAAAGGAAAATCCTTTTATTAGTTTATGAACATGGCTATAACACCGACCATAACACTCTTAGTTATATTGAGTATGGGTGTCAATTATCACTTCAAATTATTGGTGAGGGAGCATATTCTCCCTACAAAACGCCCTAGTAGTGAAATCAAGGGCAAGATCGAAAATATTACCTTGTTGTACACCTACCACACATTCCACACAAACTTGTAAGGGCTCGTGGAGACAATTTTTTCTCACAACATTAGCTCCTTTAAACATCATGATATTTTTTTTAGCTAAAGAAAAAACTATAAAGCCTCTCCATTTATGGCTAATGGCCATAATCTAATAAATTAAAGTAAAATTAATATAATAAAACAAGTAATACCAATTCACAACTTAAAATATCTTATTGTAAAATCACAATTATTAAAACTAAATAATAATAATAATAATTTCAAAATATTAATAATGTTAATTATTAAATACTTGATATATTATTAAACATTTAAAAACCAAATTCCTAATAATTTGAATCGTTAACCACCACCAAATTTAATTCTCACCTAATACATAGATGCAAACCTTAATCACACTAAAAGCAAGACCATGTGCTAAAAAATATTTATGCTGAAGAAATAAAAATACAATAATGGACTTCAACATAATCTCATTGATCTAGAATTTATGCAGGCTAGGTTGTGCTCTAAGCGATAGACAAGTTCAAGTTCATGTACTTGAAGAGTCATTTAAATGAAAAGAAAAAAGAGTAATGCTTGCATAATAATATAGTCCCTTTCTCTTTTAATAGTTATTGATATATTGACCCAATTAAAGTAGTCTGAAATTCACGTTTGCTTTTCAAAAACACTCTATTTTTTCGCAATCATTTTTACAATCTATCATTATTCACACCTTCCTAACACTTTTTCTTTACAATCTATCATTATTCCCACCTTCCTACACTTCTTCCATACTCCAAAATCAACCGCTTCAAAGTTGTGATGTGAAGCAATAACAAGTCTCATTTCTCATTTCTCTTTTTAATAAGTCTCGTTTCTCTGTAACAAGTTCCACACCTCCGTACTCCCATACCTCTGCACTTCAAAGAAACAATATCGTGATTTGTGTATTCCACCACCTTTGAGAAGAGAGGGAGCTTAGTGACCCTATTAATATTAATATTTGTAGTTTCTTTGCTTTTTCAAAACGTTGTTCCCACTTAGTCATTCTAAAAGGAATTATATGAGTGCGCCTTAATTTGTTTAACCTTTAAAAGGTTGTAATTATTGTACTTTTAACCTTCAGAAAATATAGGAAATATGGTGTTACTATTTTAAATCTTTAGAAATTGTAATAATGAGACTTTCAATATTTTAATTTGGATGTGTTCAAGGAGAGCCACATCATATTGGAAATGTATTTTCTAATATTTTTGAATAGAAGATAAATAACATAAGGTCATGAGTTTTTGGTTTGATATAACAAGAGGATAAATGAAAATTTGATTTGGTATTGGAAAAATATTATATGAAAATTTGGATTATTAAACAAAAATTGATGTTTTTTTTTTCATAATATTAAAATTATATTTAAGATGGACTTATACTGGTTTTAAAATAATTGTAAGAAAAATTAAATAAATAAGAAAATAAAAATACACTCCACCAAAATACTTTAATGGAAAATCAAGAGACTTTGACGCAAGGAGTGTATAGTCCCGTGCAGGGGGGCTAATAATGGACTTCTACATCATCTTTTCAAATCAGTTTTCTTTGAAAAACGAAGGCATGTCTAATGAATTTATATATAATATTATATTTTATTAAAAAATTATATTTTCGTTTCACTCTATAAATTTACAAATATAAAAATAATTATATTCCGAATATACTAAATTTTTTGCATGTTATGTTTTTACATCATCCTTAAATGAGTTGTGCACATACTTCTTATTTAAAAATGCCTTGCAGCTCGCTATATTTTTTTCCCATTTTAACTTAATTATTTATTCATTCTACATTTAAAATCATTTCAGATAAATTGACTATTAATAAGATTTTATGGTGTTATAGACTGTTTTTAAATTAGTGTATATAATTGCTCACCAGATATAACTTAATTCGCAATTGCCTTATTTTGAAATAATTATAATTTAATATTTCTTCAAAAAAATAATTAAGCAATTACCTTGTAATTATAATTTTATATTTTTTCAAAAAATTATTTAAGCAATTACTTTATAACAAAGTAATGGTACATTTTATATTTTTTCAAAAAAATAATTAAGCAATTACCTTTTGATGTTGAGGAGAATAAAGATATCTTCAAGAGCAGTCTTACTCATAGTGTAAATAGTTTCTCAAGTCATAGTTAGTCAATTGTTTCACAATTGGACATAGCCCAGAGATCCCTAATAAACCTAGCACCACCACCTTTGTTCCAGATGGTTGTTTCAGGTTTCCTGTTAAACAAATATGCTCCCCATAGACCTACCTCAATCTTTAAGTGCTATGCCACAAGACTATCTCAAACTCCTACTCAGGTTTAATGGAGAAGATGACACATCAGCATAGAGACACATAGAAGCTTTTTGTTCCTTTGTAGAAAATTTAAATGTCGAGAACCTGGATCTAGTTCTGAGACTCTTTGTCCAATCTCTGGATGGGGAGGCCAAAAAATGGTTCAAGTCCTTTCGGATGCTTCCATTGTCACTTGAGAAGAGATGGAGAATTATTTTATGCAGAAATGGGGAGAGAAGAGAGATCATGGATATATTATTACTAAGTTCAACGCTATGAAGAAGAAACCTGATGAGGATATCTCTGATCTATAAAAAGGTTTAATAAATTGTACAACAGTTTACCTGTTGAGATTAAACCTCCACAGGCCACTAACCAAGTAGTTTTTGTTGGGGCCTTTAAATCATAGTTTGTATTCACACTCAGAGAGAGGAAATCCCATACCTTGGACCAAATTCAAATTGATGCTTTTGAGGTAGAAGCAAATTTTACATGAATAGGGAAGTCAAGAAGTAGAACTGACCCTAGAGAGAAGAAAAAGGGGAAAGAGGAGGTAGCTTCCTCAAGTCATGGAAGAGAATCCCAAGAACAGAAGATGGAGGAGATGGATAAGTTAATAATGAACTTATCAATTAAACTGATAAAATTGGAGCTAGAAAATAAAAACCTTCCATGATAGAACTCCTAGGCTACTGATCGAGGTTTCAATCCCCAATACAAAAGGCCTCCCCTATAGATATTGCAAAGGGAGAAAAAAGAACATCACGACCACATCCATCCTCCATTATATATAGAAGATGATCTGAAGGAGCAGATACAAGATGCCAACAAAGTTCAAGGAAACTTGTATTCCTCTTTCTATGATTAAGAACAAGAAGTCAGAACGTATGAAGAAGAGGGGGATGGTCTCTATGCAACACTAAACGATGGTGAGGTTGATGATTACTACAAGTAGTTCACTGATTTCAGCAAGCTCAGCTGCATAAGAAATATGATATTTGGTCATCTAGAAAGAGATTGAGGGGACAAGACCAAAACGAAGGTGCTTCCTCCCAAGAGCCTCCTAAGCCAGCTAACAAGGGGAAGGGGCCTTTAGATACAATTATTCAAAAAAAGGAGTCTTTAGATCCAAACTACCATAAGCCCAAAGTCCTCAAAGAAGATAAGTCACCTCCCCCCTCTAGTCCCATTTGTGAAAAAGAAAAAGAGTTCATAGAGGTTAGCATTGCAGAATAAGGCCCTGCTATCTTTAATCTTCAAAAAGAGCTTGAGAAAGTCAAAATCCTGGTCCCATTATCTGAGCTCTTGAAACAACCCACCTATAAGGTCCAAGTTTCCCAGTTCATGCTTTCATCTACTTCAGTCCAATCACATGATAGTTTAAACCTCTAGGAAGAAATTCCAATGGTAATATTTGGACCCCATGTTGAAGAACAAGATCCCTCCATAACACCTTTTTACATTACTCTAGTAGTACATGACCTCCTGCTCCATAACTGCATGTTGGAATCGGGTGCTTCCCATAACTTGATGCCACTATCAGCAATGGAGCAACTAGGTCTGCAGAAAACCAAACCATACGAAGATCTCTACTCTTTTGACTCTAAGAAGGTAAAATGCTCAAGAATGATAAAGGACTTAGTGGTAAATTTGGCCCAGATCCCACTAAAAAGTGTAGTAATGGAAATTGTAGTAGCTAATATTCCGACAAGGTTCAGTATGCTTTTGTCCAGATCTTGGGGATTAAAGATTGGAGGTTCCATCAAGCTGGATCTTACATATGCTACCATCCCTATATTTGGTGGAGAAGAAAGGCGACTATATAGGGAATCAAGGTTCATTAAAATAGTTATGAAAGTTGATTGCCCAAATAATGCTCTTGTGTATGGGAAAGAAAGGGATCTCTCCTGCTTACTACTAGAAGAAGATGATTTTATTTTAGAAGAAACATGGGTGCAACGAGTAGCCAAATTAGATCAAAAACTCAGAGATTGTAGCAAAGTCTGGAAGTTTATGTTGATGGTTCTAATTCCAAGGAAGGTAATGGAGCAGGGGTGTTCTTGATATCCTCGAAGGGTAGCTTGGTCCCTCTCTCGTTCAAATTGGAATTTGAAGTAACAGATAATGTGGGAGAGTATGAGGCATTACTACTAGGCCTGTAAGAAGCGAGGAATTGGAACATTGAATGCTTGACTGTGTTTGGAGACTTGGAACTAGTGGTAAAGAAAATCAAGAACCAATGTCAAACTAAGAACCCCAGGTTAAGGGCTTACATAAATGAGGTTTGGGATTTAATGGACAACTTCTTCCTAGATTTTAATGTCCAATTATTACCCAGGGAAGGAAATCGAATGGCTGACTCCTTGGCTATAGCTTCTAGTAATTTTAGGCCACCACAAAATCCACTTCTTAGATATGAAGTCAAAGTTAGGTACAGACCCTCAGTGCCTGATAACGTGAGACACTGGGAGGTGTTTGAAGATGATGAACAAATCAAGAGCTTTATGGGAGTCATTGGGGAATTCTCGAATTTTTTGATCGACCAAGAAGAAGAAAAAGTGATAGAGGAATAACCAATCGCTTGGGAGGAAACTATCATAGGGCATAGAGTTCTCTAGCTAAAGGGAAATATCATTCCCTGTGGCCTAGTTCATTTGTAGAGATTATTCAAATCCAACAACGTGGTCTCAAAACCTGTTGAACAAGGAGTCGATGAACAGGTGGAGGATTGCAACATTGACTCAGAGAACGAACCCCAGATGATCAAGTTGTCAAAAGGGACCCCCATCAATATAAACAAAGGTACTTAAATCTATTTAGAACCTATAAAAATGTATTTTCTTGGTCATATGATTATTTAAGTACTTTTGATATGAATATTATTCAACATAAGATTCCCTTAAAGAATGGAATGAAGCCTTGTAAGTAGAAACTCAGACAGATCAATCCCCTTTTACTCCCATCCATTGAGAAGGAATTAAGGAAGTTACTTTAGGCAAAGATCATTGTATCTTTGAGGTACTCATAGTGGGTGGAAAACCTAGTACCTGTCGGGAAAAAGAATGGAGAGATAAGGTTGTGTGTGGATTTCAGAAACCTCAACAAATCTTCATTAAAAGACAACTACCCATTGCCAAAAGTGGATTATATATTACAGAAGGTATTTGGCTCAGCTCGAATGTCCATGATGGATGGATTTTCAGGGTATAATCAGTAGCAGTGCATCCCAATGATCAAAAGAAAATTGCATTCACTACACCCTAGGGAACCTTTATGTATGCAAGAATTCCATTTTGCCTTATAAATGCAGGAGAAACCTTCCAAAGGGCCATGGATATAGCATTCCTAGGAGAATAGGACAAATGCATAGTGGTCTACTTGGATGATATCACCGTTTTTCCTAAAATAGATGAGGAGCATATTGTGCATTTGAAACTCACTTTTGAGAAATGTCGGAAGTATGGGTTGTCTCTAAATCCAAAGAAATATCAGTTCGCTCTGAGTGAAGGTAAGATGTTGGGACATATAGTAGCACAAGAGGGGGTGGCGATCGATCCAAAGCATGTGGAAGCCATCAGCCACCTTTCCCTACCTATAAATAAAAAATAGGTCCAAGTGTTCTTGGGAAGGATTAACTTCTTGATGAGATTTATACCCAACTATGTAGAGATAGTGAAAGGTATCACAGAGATGTTGAAGAAGGAGAACGAAGTGAAGTGGAATCCAGATTCCCGGGAATCCTTCTCTAGGATCAAGAGAGATTTTACAGAGGCTCCTGTGTTAGTCAGCCCAGATTATTCAATACCATTTTACATCTTTTCTTTTTCCTCCCCTCATACTATAGTTGTTGTGTTATTGCAGAAGAATAATGAAGGTCACAAGCAACCTATATCCTTCTTCACCAGGTGTTGCGGGAGGCTGAATTGAAATATAATATCTTGGAAAAATAGGCTTATGCCCTGGTCAAAGATTTGAGGACCTTCAGTTAGTTTATGTTGTACACTCTAACATTGTAGCTTATGTTCCAAAAATAGTTGTTAAAGACATCCTGGTGCAAGGGGATAATGATGGAAAAAGAGGTAAGTGGATTGCCAAAATCCAAGAGTATGACATGGATATCAAGCACACTAAACTCGTCAAAGGACAGGGATTGACCAAAATCTTATCAGAGTCTAATTGCCAGGCCTTGGGGATTAACTTATTAACAAAATAAGATGAAGAAGGGACACAATAACCAATGATCAAGGCATTGATCCAAAAAATTCATATCAAATACAAAAAATCTACCTGGGAAAAAGATGTCATACACTATTTGTTATTCTTAAGGTGCCTGGTGAAGATGGATAAATCCAAGTATAGAGCATTAAGATTACAAGCCCAAAAGTTTATTATATCCAATGGCCAACTGTATTGGAAAGACTCGGTTGGAATACTACTTCTGTGTTTGGTAGAAACAGAAACTCAAATGTTAATTGATGATTTCCATAGTGGCATTTGTGGGGGACACTACAACTAGAAGACTACCACACACAAGATATTGAAAGCAATCTTTTATTGACCTAAACTATTCGGAGAAGTTAATTCTTGTGTTTGAGCCTGCCAGGAGTGTCAAATGTTCGTCGAGAAGCAGAAATTAGCCCCACTCCCATTAATCTCTGTTTGTATAGAAGAGCCTTTCAGGCAATGGGGACTGGACTTTGTCAGAGAGATACACCCCCTTCCAACAGCCAAAACAAGTGGCACTAACAACCAAAACTATTTTACAAAATGGGTGGAAGAAATCCTAGCCTGAAATGCAACTGACACTATGGTCATAAAATTTTTGGAGGAAAATATCCTAGCTAGGTTTGGGTGTCCTATGAAAATTGTGACTGGTAATGCTTAGGTTTTTAAGTCTACAAAATTTCTCAGCTTTTGTCTAAAATTCAACATTACAGTTGGCCACTCTAATACATACTATCCACAAGGAAACAGACTAGTTGGGCCCTCCAACAAAATGGTAGTAAGGATCCTAAAGAAAACAATTGAAAAAAGCTAGAGAAATTGGGACTACCAACTAAAATTTTCCCAATGGGCTAATAGGGTCACTCCTAAAAGATCCATAGGAAATATTCTTTTGCATTGGTCTATGGGAAAGCAACTATATTCCCTATACAGCTCACCATGCCTGTTTTCAAAATATTACAATATGTGGAAGAAGAACCAAACTCCCTGACTCGAAAGATAAATCAACTAGTGGAGCTCCAGGATAACAGAGAACATGTAAACCACAAGTTAATCAACTACCAACAGAAAACAAAATTTTTATTCGATAAGAAAGATAAGAATAGACCTTTGCAGTCAGGAGATCTAGTTTTGAGGTCAGATGTAAGAAGAGAAGACAAAGAGAAACATGGCAAATTTGATCCCTTATGGTTTGGACCCTTCAAGATTACTGAGGAAAAGGGAAACAATACTTTCTTGCTAGAAGGCTTGGAGGGTGAAATGGTTGAGCTGCCTATAAATGGGAAATTCCTCAAGGTTTACAATAAGAGGTCCATTTATCACCCATTGGACATATCGGCGAGCCATTGTAAAATATCAGTAATACTTTCAGTTCTTTATGTTTTTGTTTATGTTTTTATATACTTCAATAAAATGATTCCATGCCCAATGGATAGAAGGCTACTAGTCTACAGGTTCTCAGCACCTTGTTAACAAGGCACTATCTCCAATTGGAGCTAATGTTGCCACTGATGTCAATCAGACTGGCAAGAATATGTGTTGCAGCAAATGCATGGCTCAGAAGGATTCCTATGGTAGTTTCAGGCTTCATGTGGAGGATCATCATGGTGGGTGTGATTTCATCTATCCAAAAAGTCAATGAGCAGAGAAGTTTGCAATCATATTCCAGGAAAATAGAAGGACTCAAAGCCTACATCAGACCCTCTCCATTGGAAAGTGCTCTGAACAAGCTTTCCAATGATATGTGGAAGTCCAAAAATGGACTCCTGGATCAAAAGATATGGTCTGCTGAAGTTTCAAGGATTTGAAGCCTTAGGAAGGAAGGAATATTAGAGATCGCAATATTGGAGGTCTAGAATATTGTAGATCGCAATTTCAAAATTCCATCACATCACACATCGCAATATCAGAGGCCTGATACATCGGAGCAGGTAGTATTTGAGGTTGGAGGAGCATCGACACATCGAAACGTCGGAACATCGGTGTATCGCTGAATTGGAACTTCTTAAAGTGAGAACCTTTAAAAAATTATGATATCATAAACTGTCGATAGTATTAGAAAGCACCACGGAATGCCGATAAAGGATTAATGAAGGATTTCATGCAAAACCAAAGGTTGACGAGCCCTTTTCTCTCTCCTCTAGCGGGACACATGGCAACGTATGATTGGTTTTGATAAAGCTACAGTGGAATATGATTTCAACATGACGTGATGGTATGACAAGACACGTGGAAGGAAGTTTTGGTATTTTGAGGGGCCTAAGGGGACAAATCTAGATGATACGTGTCACCACTCATGAGGTGCCATATGGAGTGATGATGAGGACGTCGAAACTTTAGAACATTTGGTGTTTGAAAATTTTTTGATGAGAGGGGCTCCGATATTGGGTTGGCACATGGCATCCAGAACACCACTAAGGCCACCAAAGTTGATTTCTCCCAGTTATAGAAAGTGTGGAATTCAAGGGGTTAAGGGGAAAGTGACAGGTGAACCACCGAGTAACTAAAGAGGAACATTGTGGTAAAAGACGTGGCGTGATAAGAGGCACACACAGGCATGGCATGGAGATATTTTTCTCTGCCATGATTCATTTGTTCCATTTTGTTATTTTTGTTATTTTATGTATTCTAAAGAAAGGAATCAAATTTGTTGCAATTATTTGGACAACAAATCCTTCACGCACGGAGACAATAAGTCGATCAGACAACTTGAGCTCAGCTAAGATATTTTGTAATTGTTTCTCAAGCTCCACCTCTCCTTATAAAAAGAGGGAAGAAACACTTAAAGAAGGTTCATAATTTTGGAAAGAACTCTTAGAAAGGACCTTTCCTAGTTTCATGAAGAAAATGTTATGAATCTCGGATGTATGTATGTTTCTTAGAAAATTAATGATCGATATTTTTGGTGATTCCAACTTATTGGATTGCAGTATGTTTTCATATATGTTGAATATTACTCTCAGATTTCATGTCAAGTAGCTTCCATATATTTTTTCTCGTTAGTTGCAAATTCATTTCGATCAAGTTATTGTTGGATTATGCCTGTATAAGATTCATTTCGATTAATTTATTAATGGATAATGCCTGTATGGATGTGGAAATTAAGTTTTTAAAATGTGCTCCATGTATCTTAGCATTCCATAAGCATTTCCTTTCTATCGTTTCTCTCTAAACCCAGATATACAAAATTCTTAAGATTTAAGCTCAGTATGATGGATTTCTCCTCTAATGTCCTCTACAATTACATATGTCTTAACAACTGATTTGCTACAAGCTCTCAATTTGATTTGGCCACCACCGATTGAGGATCATTTCCTGTGTATTCCTACGTCTGTGTTGGTTCATACATTGTATCTTTATGAATGGTTTTGAATCAATCTTATTTGAATTACATGCAAAACTGTCGTGGTACAAGTCCTTGAGACAAATTTGACAACACTAATTAGGATGTCCTAGGCATTGGTCTCCTATCAACCTAGAGACTGTCTCTAGGAGTGACAACACATAGTATGTACTTATATATATATATATATATATATATATATATATATTATTTATATATATTATATATATATTTATATATATATCTATAAAAAAAACTCAGTTCGAATAATAGAAAATGTCTTAAATTACTTGAAAAATAAATCACAATTTGGAAAATATATATATTACCAAAAGATCAATTACTTAATGAACCATTAACAAGAAAATATTAAAATATGATAATATAAAAATATATATATATATATATTTTAAAACAAGCATGACCAAAAAGTCATCAATCTTTTCCATTTTGAATGGAATCTTACTATAAAAATAACAGAAATCTCACAAATTTCCCACTATAGTCACAACAATGTTATATATGATAATAAAGACTCTGGAGATCAGATATATGGAGGATGCAATAATTTTTTTACAAGCACCTTTTCTATGCACCGTATGAAATAGAGAGCTAAATTGTTAAAGGTTAGAAAGGTAGACATGAAAGCCATGGATATTGGTCAACTACCATTCACATCAAATTAAAACAAATTTTGTTAAGAGAGAAGAGTCTTATTTATTTTTTGTCATTAATTCTACTAACACCTTTGTGAAAGTTGATCTAGGTAAAACAAGGTTTTGTTGAATCATGCTTATAGTTTTTCTTATGATCATACAACCCATGGTGAGTCTTAAGGACCATCCATGCTTCCTTTACAATAGAAGAAAATAAAACTTGTACCACTCCCTCTTTGCCTTGAGAAAATTCTACCAACTTAAAGATATGAATGCCACATGCAAGTAGATTTATTTCTTTCAAACATTTCAAGTCACTAACTTGGTTCATCATTAAGAGATAAGTGTTTATTAAGAGTAGATAATTTACTTTTTTTTATATTAAATTTATGCCTTAGTGTGGAGGGTGGTTGTCTTAAAAGATTATATCAACAATGAACATTTTCAAAGTTAAAGCCTCAACATAAAATCCATGGCACAATAATAATATCATTAGCTATCCAATATATAAAGGTTTACCTTTCTCCAAATTTATTAGAGGCAAGAGATTAACCAACATAAGGATATGAAAATGTAGATTTAACATACACTAGACAAGTCTCTACATGAGGTCAACAACCTAGTCAACAATTACATTAGTAAGTTTAGGAGAGACTAGATTAGCCATCTATCTTTTTCCATCAAAATGATTAGAAAAAAAATTTGAGCTCTTGGGAAAATAATATATAAGGTTGTGCATATCATAAATCTTGTGACTTTGACTTCTTACAAACATAGCACATTTATTCCATTAAGGGAAGTCAACATTTGGTGGACAATAAATTTTCTCCCTTGATGTTTAAGCCATAGAAATTCCATTAGGGCACTTACACATAAACCTAGTGTACCTTTCATCTTTACTTAATTTACTTTGAGGCTCTAAACCACACCAAAAGTATTGACGACATTAAAGTAATCACTGAGCATTGTATTTTTTGGCCTCGTTAGGTTATTTTCCCACTCAAAGTATCTTGGTATGGCAATGACATAGAAAGGGGATAGCAAGACCATTGAAATGCATTGATTAATAAGGAGGGGATTATTAAGATATTGTTAAATACAATTGTTGTTCACTATGACAAGCTAGGCGTTTTAGGTTATGAAAATATACTTGGGTCCAAAACCTTGGGGGTTTGGGTTAAAGGGGTTAAGGCCTAATGGAGCAGGGTCATGGTCATCAATGAAGCTATAAAAGACTTATTTTTTTTTCTCTACTCTTACGTCCATGCACAATAATCTAAAATTCTTATCTTGGGGGCCATTAGGGTCAATGAGATAGGAGCGTTGAATGGGGTCATAAGAGACCATAGAAATTAATTTTTTGAAGGGTCTTGTGAATATATAACCAAGGAGGATAATAAGTTATTCAAGATCTAATAAGTGGAAGAACATAATGTAGCAAGTGGAAGGTAAGCCTAGGCCTTGTGAAGTCACATAATAAAGGGTGCTTGTGGCCCATGAGGTTGGCCAATTACATCTACCTGCTATAGTGTATGTGTAGTCATCACTCAATGCATGTAACCTTCAATGATCTTTGTAGGAAGACATCCCTTTTGGATTGGATCACTTGTATGCGTATTTGTGGAAGAGACACTTTCCTTGCCTATATAGGAGGGAACTTGGAGATGAAAAATCATGGATAGGGCATAATCTAGTCCAATCCTATTGGATAAATGACCACCTTTATTAAATGAAATTAAGGGGAAAATTCACAAAATACAATGATAATGAAGTGTCATGGATCCCTCCTTAGGGCCCATCAATTTGGTGATAAGGGATTTGACAACAAAAGTAGACGTTGGGCAAGTTGACTTAACAAATAGGCCAATAGATCCTTCTATTTCCTAATTCGAGATAGGTTAAGCCTAACATGCCATTGAGGTTGCGGCCTAGTGTTTAAACTTATCTAGTTCTAGGCACATAACCTCCCATAAGGGGTTAACAATACAATGAAGTTTTGGCCATAATTACATCAAGAGACTAACGGACTCAATCTAGATAAGATAAGTTATTTTAATCGCATAATAGATTGAGGAGTTCGAAGTCTAGACTTCCATAACCAGGAAGGTAGTATTGCAAATCCAGGGACTAGTATGCAACATATTTTTAGCATTGTTTGCATCTACAAATTGGAAAAGGAAAAAACCTTTGATAAGGTTTATGAGCATGGGTACAACACTAACCATATCACTCCTAGTTATCTCAGAGTTTATGTGTCGATTATCACTTCAAATTGTTGGTGGGGAATACTTTCCCTACAAAATACTCTAATAGTGAAGTCAAGGCTAGGCCAATAATATACCTAGTTATACACCTTCAACATGAATTCTTGAGGATTCTTAGAACTAACAATTGTTGCTCACAAGATTAACTCCAAGATTAACTCCTTTAGACATTACAACGTTTTTTTTTTCAAAGAGAAAAAAAGCCATAAAATCTCTCCACTTGTGACTAATGACCGTAGCTAAATAAATTAGGCAAATTAAAATCAATTTGATAAAAACCAATAATAATTATTCACAATTTGGAAAATTTTATTAAGAAATCACCATTTCTAAAATTAAATAATAATATGAGTCGTTAAGCCCCAGCAAATTTCAATTCTCACCGGACATAAGTGCAAACCTCACCGAATCACACTCATTAAGAAGCAAGGCCATGTGAAACACACATCCTGAAGAAATAGAAATATAATATTCTCATCGATCCACGCCCTTGTTGTGTTCTAAGCGGCAGGCTAAGTCCCCGTACTTTCAAAGCATCCATTAAAAGAAAAATAATAATTTCTTAAAAGTCGTGTGATGGATTTATCTATAATAATATTATATTTTATAAAAAATATTATATTTTCACATTATTTTACATATTTTTAGTTATTAAAATTTTATATTCAGAATATACCCAATTTGTTCCATTTTACTTGTAGACCGTTGTGCAGATGCCTTCTAGTTAGCAAGTTAGCTGTATAAATATTTAAAAGAGCGTCTTGACTCTTCCTTTTGACTCAATTCTTTATTTATTCTAGATTTAAAATCATTTAAGACAAATTTACTATTAATAAAACTATATAATATTATATACCGTTCTAAAAATATATTTTATATCATTTAATTAAATTTATAATAAAAAATATTAAATTTCATATATATTTATAGTTATATATATATAGTTTTGTTAAATTAGTGTATAAAATCCCATAACACAAAGGAATATTTCATACTCTACCTCCTTTGTATCATAGATTATTTCCTTCATCCATTTGATATTATTTGTCATTTTGGTTTGTTAATTTTATAAATGGTTAGAAAATGTAAAATAAGTGTATTTGAAATTGATGGTAGTAAAATTAATATAGTTGTTGATAAATGAAAAAAGAATTAATATTTTAGATGTGTTTAGTAATTTTGATGGATGAAAATATTGTTACGTGTTTTTAAATTTTTTTTGAAGAAGTCAAAATTTTGATAGTTTTTTTTGAACCATCTTGCTCTTCAACATATATACGAGAAAACAAATATGGAAATTAATGAATTATTCAAAACTAATATGATGATAAACATAGTATTTAAATTATAATCATAATAAAAATAACAATAAGACATTTCCAAATATTATCACTTTTTTTTCTCTTTTCTTTTTGTGAATTACGCATGGGAACAAGAAATGCTGATCTAAAATTTTACCAAGTTCTCATCAAAACTTACTATTTAACAACACTAATCATATTATCTATTTATATTTTATATTTTATATATTTATATTTATTATTGAAATTATATTGTTAAAATCCTCTTTGAAATTGATAAATAAGTTTATTTATTTATTTGGAAGAAACTTTAAAATGGTTTTTTTTTTTGTTGTATTAGCTTGAAAGCAATTAAATAAAATAGTTTGAAGACAATATGTTAATATACTTTAAAAACATTTCTAAACAAATGCTACATAGTAGCTAGTATATGATGAGTGTAAATATATCTAAATTAAAGTAAAATGATTGAATTAAAGTTAGTGCTAAGGTTTAGCATCGAGTCAATTTAAGTTTTAGTGATTGAGGTATTTTGTTAATTGTAATTATGTATAATGGCCATGGAGAAATAGAAAATCCAATCCTACCCACCATAATAATAATGTCTTATCTTAGTGATAATGTTTTTGTTGAGAAGGTTGTCTATAAAGTTTTATATTTTCTATTTAAGGTATAGATAGATATATTTTAAAGAGTAGTTGTTCTTGCGAGATATATATCTTTGCTGATTGATAAATTGAGGTATTTTGTTAATTGTAATTCTGTATAGTGGCCATGGAAAAATAGAGAATCCAATCCTTCCTAGCGACAATAATAATGTCTTATCTTAGTGATAATGTTTTTGTTGAGAAGGTTGTCTAGAAAGTTTTATATTTTCTATGTAAGATATATATAGATATAAAGAGTAGTTGTTCTTGTTAGATATATATGTGAAAGATAGGTTGAATATATTCCTTAAAAATATAAATATTAAAAAGGGAGTTGCTTTATTTACTTAGTTATTTGTTATTTGAATGGATAAATATTTTAACTTATTATTAATATTTTTTTTATTGATTTCTTATTGATAGTAAGTAAAATCATATATATATGTGCTATAATTTAGTTTATTTGTCAAAATTCATTTGATTTTCATGTGCTCATACCAAATTTTTATAACAAACAATGAATATCTAAGTGTATATATCAATGATTTTTATTTTTAAAATAATTACATGATAATTAAATGAATCCATATTAATTTTTTAAAGTGTTTAATTATTTTTAATATATATATTAAATAAAAATTTATGGTTTGAATCAATTTTCACATGAGTTAGCCTACAAGCCGTAGAATAGACAATCATAGAGTAAGATCACTCATTCAACTAATAAAATTCACACGAGTTATCCCATTATATTTGTTTATGAATAAAGTTTTTTTTATTCAACTAATAAAATTTTAAACAAGTTAACTCACCATATTTATTAATTTTGAACTGGTTAATTAGTACTCTTTATTATAAAAATAATTTAAATATTATAAAATAAATAGATTACGTTTAATTAATTAATAGTTAGTAAGATTTCATTTTGCTATTATTATTTCTTGGCAAAGCAAGGCTATAATAACCACTATTAATTTAGCATTGACCATATAATCTTATAATGTTTAACTTTGAAAAATAAATAATTAATTTTCAATATTATTTAAAAAAAAATTTTGAACATTTGATTGGACCATAAATTGAAAGTCTTATTATAGCCTTTGATTGGATATAATTGCAATATTCATGTATTAATTTTAGATATTTGTATAGGGATTTTGTGTTCTTAAGCTTTGAAGAAAGTAAATAATACAATTACCACTAGTTACTAATTCTTAACATGATTTAAGAAATTCTTTACATAAAAACTGGATAAGAAAATTGTTGCATTGCCTCAAAAAAAATTCAATCCATAATATTAAACTAACAAAATTCAATCCATTATATTAAACTAACAAAATTCAATCATTTATTAAAAACTATGGAGAAGCTCCAATTTTTTTTTAACAAACAAACTAATACGCAGTAAAAACAATCAGAAAGTTAGCTTAAAAACAATCAGAAAGTTAGCTCAATGGTTTTAAAGGAGAGCGAGCCATGTTCGATTAAACCAAGAGTGGGGGAG